>CM060923.1:337933195-339133195 GCA_030737875.1 Allium sativum
CCATGCATACAAGTGTATTTAGGCTTGTATGATCCTCTTTAGCTTGCATTAAAGTCTTGTTTCTCTATTGGCATCATAAAGAAGGAGTCTTGATCAAGTTTGCTTGCATTTTGGGGTTTTAATTTGTTGCATAAGGGGTTTCTTACATTTGCTATACTCATTTGAGTCCACATAAGCATTGTAAGCCTATTTCTACTCTTGTATTTTAACTATGAAGTTAATATGTTATGTTGCAAGTTGAGTTTGGGGTTAATCATGATATGTGCTTTGATCTTATTTATGCATAAGCTTACTCTATGCATGTTAGTAAAGTCATTACCTTGGCTTTATGCATAGAAAGATGTGATCTTTTGTTGGAAATGTTGCATGATGCAACTTTGAAACTCTCATAAACCTTGTATTAACATGCATATAATGTTATATGCATGTTACTAGTCCTTATCTCATGCTATCTATGGCCATGTTCCGCCTATTTGCCAAGTTTGATGTTATGCATGCATATGAACCTTATGCAAGTTGAAACCATGTTATGCATGCATATGAACACTATGCAAGTTAAAATGATGTTATGCATGCTTAGGAATATTTTGCAAGTTGATAACATGATATGCAAGTTTGTGATCACATCTTTGTCTCATATGCCACCATGTTTAACTTGTGGCTCCAACACCTTTATGTCATGATTTTGCCAAGTTCCCTCTTTCTATTCTTTATGCGCTATTGCGATATGTAAGCGAGGGGATTGCGTTTGGGGTTGGGTAAACTTAAAAGACATAAAAACGTAAGCTTGGGAATTTACCTATTAAGTTAGGTCTACCTATTGGGAATTTACCTATTAAGTTAGGTCTACCCAATTGCTTGAAAATTTGTAATGTGTTTTGGAAACATGATGGACATGACACTTAGAAAACATGAGGATGGCCAACTCGAGGTTGGGTTGAGCTTGTAGCATAAACCTACCCGGAACCGACCGGCTTAACTAGTGGCTACAAGCAATAGGACCCAATGTGAGTAGTTGGTCATGTTGCACGTGAAACCCGAGGTTAGACTAAGTTGTGGTGTAAACCTACCCGGACCCGCCCGGCCTAACTAGTAACCACAACAAGGTCTAATGTGAGAGGTTGGGTGCATTAAATTAATTAATGCCACATGGTAGGGTTAAGTCATGGACCGCTTGAATACTTAACCAATTAAACACGATGGGTTGACAGGGTTAAGTCATGAACCTTGGGTACACTTAACCAACTTGGTACTTGGATGAGTTGGGTTAACCACGTTTAACCCATTAAGGAAACCCTAGTCACGTGGTCCTTTGCACCAGTAACCCTCTTAGTTGTATCATGATACCCTAGGGACTAGGCTAGGGTGGGGCACGATTACTGGGATGACATGTAAGCGACCAAGACGACGGCTGTGTAGGTGCGCCGGTGTAGGTTCAGGCGGGCCATGGTCGTGCACATGGTCCGGAGTTGAAAAAGCAGGCACGGGCACCAGTAGGTTTAAACTGTGCGTGCTTGGTTTGTGTCAGTGGTTGACACCCTAGGACTTGATACACCCTAGGGTGGACCTAGCACAGTTTAGCTACACTTCGTAGTTGGGCCGTATGACACCGACACTTGACGAGTTAGGCTTTAGGAGAGCCGATCGACTAGACCGTGCTAGTTGGACCTTGGTTTAGGTCATTCATGATGTTGGGCCAAACTTGGGCCTGGGGATCACTTCTTGTTTACACTTCACATGACTTGTGATACTAGTACACTTGGTGCAAACCTCAACCTTGTATATGCGGTGCCACACTTGATCTATCTTGTTGACTTTTTCCATGCCAGTTATCATCCTATGACTCATCCTTGTTTACATATACAGTTAACTTTATTAGTTGTTGTACAATAGTAGGTAGGACTTACCAGTCTTTTGACTGACCCATTTTCTTTCGCCTCTTTTCTTTTGTTTCCCCCCCAGGTTTACAGGGCGGGAATACCAGTACTTAGCTTGGATCTTAGCTGCTTTTCCTGGATAGCTCATGTATGCTTTGGACTTGAGCTCGCTATGGTTTTCTACCTTGGGGATAGCTACTTTATGTTTTCCTTTCCAGTTTCCAGTTTTATGTTTCTAGACTTTGTTTATGGAAAATAATGATCAAGTACTGTGTTGTAACTTAACTTATGGTTTTGATATGCTAGTTTTTATCCGCTGCTATATTTACTCTGTTTTTTTTACTTATATGTTCTGTCTTGTGATATCTGCATGCATGTTTACCTTGTTTAAACGCCCCTCCAAAGTCAGTGCCCTTGCAAGAGTGGCACTGGCGGAGGTGGGGTGTTACAGCAGCCTTACACCATAACAGAGTCTAACCTCATGTCTTTACACTTGTCACGTATTTAGTTTATGACTAAGACCTCTCACATTGGGCCAATCATTTGTAGCCGCTGGATTTGCCGGTTGGTTCCGGGCAGTCTTATGCTACAAAAGGGTCCAACCTCGTGTCTTAGTCGATTAATTACACCTAATTAATCACCCCCATAATTTGTATTAATTATCCCTAATTAATTACCAATTTCAAGAATATGGGTAGACCTAACTCAAAAGGTAAATTCCCAATTCCATAATATAGGTAGACCTAACTTAATAGGAAATTCCCAATTCCATAATATGGGTAGACCTAACTTAATAGGTAAATTCCCAATTATGTCCATTCACTTTATGTTATGCTTAAGCATACCCATTTCACACCATTTTATTAACACGCATATTAACCCCATCGTTCCCCACGTAATTCGTTCTCATAACATGACATAATAAAGGGGAGATTCATCACAAATGCCATGGGTTTAACCAATCATAGCATATAACTTTATCATGGGTTTAAAAGGTTTCAACTTGCATATATGAGCATACATTAAACCCAACTAGCATTTAACCCAAACTTGCATGAAGCACATATGTCACAAAGGGGGTAACTTGCATATGATTCTTATGTCATACAAAGGTGTGAACTTGCATAGCATGTCACATGTTAACTTGCATATAACCAAACACATAACTTGCATAACATGTTACATATGAACTTGCATATAATCATGCACATAACTTGCATATAACCAAACACATAACTTGCATAACATGTTACATATGCACTTGCATATAATCATGCACATAACTTGCATTACATGTTACATATGAACTTGCATATAATCTCACATATAGCTTGCATAACATGTTACATATGAACTTGCATATAATCTCACATATAGCTTGCATAACATGTTACATATGAACTTGCATATAATCTCACATATAGCTTGCATAACATGTTACATATGAATCAAGGTTCAACATAGTGTTTTGCATAATGAGCATCATAAAACATATCATTAAACTTGCATAATATATAGCATAAAACTCGCAAAACACACAACATACACTATACTAAACTTGCATAAACACATTGATCCACAAACATAGCCATATCTTATCATATCCTATCATAATCAATTTAACAATTGATTATTAAGGCTATAGAAACTCACAATAACTAATTAGCACTCCAATGAGGAAGATTAAGTTGCTAGAGTGGATTAGAACTTGATTAGAGTTGATTTGAGATGCTAACTTCCTCTCAACTTTGGTGGAGGCTCCTTCTAGTTTTAATTTGACGGCATGAGGCCCTTGAATCTATTTTTTAGTATGAATTAGGGTAGGCTTAGGGTGTATTTATAGATTAGGCAAGTGTTTTAGGCCATTAGATTAACCCTAAATTAGATTAGGACCATCAGATCTCGGAAGCTTCCAGAAAACAGCCCCAAAACACAGCCAAACCCTAAAATGGTGCACCTGGTCAAACTGGCCGAGCACCCCCTGTCGACACCCAAGTCGACAGTGCTGTCGACTTGGTCCTAGCCAAGTCGACTGCCCAGTCGACAGGGCTGTCGACTTTGGTAGCTAGGCGGGAATTTTTCCGCCTGCGCCCAATGGCCCCAATTTCGAAATTTGAACCTGAATTTTAAATCTGTTTTAAACTTTGAATTTTCTGTGAACTTCATTGGGCCATAACTGGGCCATACGGACTCCGATTCTCGAAAACTCGGACTCTATTTCGCGTATTTTTCCGAGACGAACGCAATGACGTAGCCCGTTTCCCCCAATTCTCACATCTGAGATTATTTATTCTGCAATTAGTGAATTTTAGCATTAACTGAAATTCGGGGTGTTACAGGTGTGACAATCCGTAGAGTGTTGCCCCAGGCCTAGGTACCTACTAGATTCTTCTCGACGTCACATACGAGCTAGCAGGCTCGGATCGTTGTTCAATGTTTTATTCCTGATCAGTAATTGAAGTTGAACTTAACACAATTGGTTGGCGATTGATTCTGGAAATGAACGTATTCAGATTGATTTCTCGGATACGTGCGCAAGATGCGGGAATATGGTCAAGTCGTTAGTCTCCAACCCAATTATGCCGCGGTCGTTATCCAATTCAGAAAACGGTGCTGACGTTTACCGGTAACTACTGCCATAGTTATCCAAACCTGATGTCATTGCCGCGTTTCGATGCACTTGAAGGTATGCATCGAAGGGTGTGAGTTAGCTTCATATTGTGTTTAAGTACGAGTTTGCTGGCGGGGCGCTGAGACCTTGCGAACCCAATGAACCGGCCTTGGATACCCGAGAACTTGCACTGAAATATGGATTTTTTAATTTGCTATTGATAATTTATCTATGTTCTCCAGTTCCTCGCGGAACTGCGATCGTATTTCTTTCTCTGCCCTTTGGTTCGGGCCGCTATTCCTGGTCTTCCTAGTACTACCGGGAGGTTAGAAGTTTCCGAGACCCAAGGTTTTGGGTTCGGGTCCTTCTCGGGGAAAGGTGTACATTCCTCCTTGGAATGGTTTCCCCTATGGCTGTGGTGATGGAAATACCAGCGCGGAAGCTAGTGAAGATCCTCCTTATGTCTTGTGATGAGTATGCCGGTGCGGTAATGGGTAGGAGACTGTCCCTACGCTCGTGTACTTGCCCTTTGAGCGGAGGTTACACCTGGATTTGCCCCGTACTTCCTTAAGCATTCGGGTCCCAGTTGTTGTCACAGCGGGAATAATCTGGAGAAGTAATAGAACCCCTGCTTTTGGGTCCCATGTTTATATGATCCTCCTTAGAGGAGGAGAAGTTGTGGCTGGTCGAAGTGCTCATGCAAAGGGCGTAGCTGGTGTAAACGGGCAAGCAATGCAAGCTGGGGTTGAGAATCAGAAGCCCGGCTGGTGGCAAAGTCGGAGGGGAAGACGTACAGGATAAATCTGCCATACAAGGTGCTCGGGCAAAGTCTATTCAGGATGCCCAAGAGAAATCTGTTACCGTGGTGGCAAGGAGGTAGGCCGATGCTGAGGCAGAGAAGGAGAGGTCCTCTGAGTAGTCTAGGAATAAGGAGAGCCACTTGTGACGCCCACTTGAAGAAGGCGAGAGGACCTTCAGCACACTTGTAGCGGATGCCATTACGTGGCTCCAGGCCAGACACTTAGCCGATCAAAAGACAGCCGATGATGCTGAGAAGAGAGCAAAGTTAGGAGCCAAGTGGGGAGTCACCCATGCTGGATTGGTCCTTGCTTCTTACATCGTCCCTAAGCCGTTGCCATGTGTTTCTCTCAGGGAGGCTATGATGATTAGAAGCGGCGAGGATGATGGTGGAAGGAGCGCATCGATGCCTCATGAATCCATTACTCTTGTGTGGAGTAGAGGAGGAGGAAGCGGTTCTAGAAGGAAAGGGCCTGTCATTGGTGGTGACCTGCCGGTTTCGAACCTGTATAGACGAAAGAATAGAAAAGAAAAGGATGAGTAGCATTAGTAACTATTAAGGGAATTAAAGATGCCTTGGGTTAAGTGAACCAATTGTATATACGATGTGGTCCTCGCTTTTGGTGCTCAAAGACATGGTGTGGTAATCATGAATACCATGTCATCAGAGAGAAGAGATGTTAGACATGTAGTTTGTCTTATGTGTGTGTGAAATGGAAAATGACTTAGTAAAGATCGCATTTTGTGTTAATTGTTCGGATGTTCCTCCCATGTTTTCAGGCATCCCGTACTTGTATGGGCACACTTATCGCTGCATTTAACAAAAAAGCGATCGTGAGTGTTGCGCCCCACGCTGGTGATTCCAAGGGGTGTGATTGTGTGCCGCGCTCTGGGTTGTAGTTTCAAAGGGGTGAAATTGAGTGCCGCGCTCAGGGTAGTTGTTCCAGAGGGGTGAGATTGGGTACCGCGCTTTGGGTTTTTGTTCCAGAGGGGTGAGATAGAGCGTAGGCTTCTAGTAAGTTTCCTTCAGCTTAGGAAACCTGTAGTTTGTGAAGCCAGGCTAGAGTGCCTGTTGTTTTTTCTTGGGTTGCCCGGGGTTAATCCCAAGAGAAGCGAAGGCGTATGAAGTCGCATTATGCGGTCCGTCTAGAGAGTGTCTCTCCCGTCATTCATCGGGTTCGAGCGAGTGACGACGTCATTTATTCACCTTAGAAAAGCTCTGTTCATCAGCGCGTACGGTTCCATAGTGCACATGAGCTGCACCTAAGAAGGGGAAACGATTTAACTTCAGTCCCGGTGCTGTGCCGAGATCCGACAGGTACCCGTAGCCGGGGGAAATGTACATCAGCCCCGGCTGTATGTTGGGCGGCCCAAAGTCGCGTGGGACTTGGGCGAATGATTCGTGTTAGATGTTATTTATACTCGGTCGCGCAGTGGGCCGGCGACTCGAGTGGCGTGGTCGGCTCCCGTGCTCGGGGCACCGGTCGTTGCCAATGTTGTTAGGCCGCGGGGTTGGTTCGCGGTTGAGACGGCGGTGCCGGCCCCAATGTTAGAGGCGGGAACGGTGGTTGGAAGTTTGAGTTCAAGCTGGTTGTTAGGATTAACCAAACATGTCATGCACGGAGCAAACATGGAAGGGAGACAGGAAACTGAACAACACTCCTACAGATATCTCTGGTAGTAGTAGCCTTAGCAATGTCTCGAATTGTAGGAAAGCAAAACATCGTTGAAAGGCCTGAATTGATTGTACACTAAGTCATGCATAGTAGAGGTGAAGATTTTCATTGTTCCATGCCCTTGGGAGTTCGGCTTCGTCCGTGTTGACGGTTTGAAAGTTCAATTGCTGACCTTTCGTTGTATGTTTGTGGGCCTTCCTATCGAGGGGCGAGGCCTGCTGGTGGATGAAGGACCTGTAGTTAGACGAGGTTGCTGGTTTTGAGATGGTGGATTCAAGAGTTGAAGTATCGGGCTACTCGTTGCTGATTAAAGCTTGATCCAAGGGACCGGTTCCCAGGTCGGAGATGTTGATCCAGTGTAGTGCGCCCGTGCATACAAATTAGCCGTAATGGTTGACTATATGTCGGACAGAAGTCGTTTGGAGGGATTACAGCACTTGAGTCCTGATAACAACTAGATCGGTGCAAAAGGCGACCTGCGCGAAGTGAGTTATGAGGCATGGATGCTTATTGTTTCTACAGTCCTGATGAGCAGGAGGGATGATCTTAAGGGATTTATTGTCGGTCGAGTTTTTTGTTTAGTGGGAATCTCTGATGAGCGTTGAGTGGCTCGGAGACCCTATGTAGTGCGGATCTCCGATGAGCGTCGAGTGGCTCGAAGGTCCTGCGTAGTGGGAACCCCCGATGAGCGTTGAGTGGCTCAGAGATCCTATGCAATGAGAATTTTTAATGAGCGATGAGTAGGTCGGAGTTTCCATGCAGATGAGTTCCTCAATGTTGCTCTGTAAGTGGCGAAACATGTTCGTGTTGTATCAACGGACGGTGTAGAATCGACAATATCCTGGCGCGTTCGTCGGACATTTAGGTCTGGGCCTTTTGCATGGTTGGGAGTTGTAGGTTGCAAGGTAGATTTTCTCGAGGGTGTTGTTGAGAGTAGTATTGATATGGAAGGACTGAGGTCGAAGACGCTTTGTCTTGCTATTGCGACTACTATTGATGTTGCCGACATGAGCAAGATTGTGCAGAGCGGTGGAATCAGAGTTGTTGGAGCTCTGGACATCATCACGAGGTAGGATGTTGAGGGTAGGAGCTTGATTCATGTGTGCTATATTTTGGCATGGGTAGTAGTCAGCATTTGTATGGAAGATCTTCTGAATCCTTGATTGTTTTTGATCGGTCCATGCCAAAGTTTGGAACTAAGTGGCATGCCCTTTGTAAGCTGGACAAGCGTGACTCGAGAAGTGGGTTCCTTGACATCGGTAAATGCGGTGTCGGATTTTGCAAGATGGACTTTAAGAGTTCACAGATGCCTTGGTAACCGTTCGAGACTAAGAAGATGTCTCTGGGTATCACGACGTGCATCCAGGATTGCGGGACTGTTCTTTGGGCGGTTTAATTGAGATTTGAGATAGTTTACGGTGATGTCGAGGGAACCATAATAGAGCCATCTTGGATAAGGACAGGGAACTACTTGCATTTTACGATGTCGGCATGTCAGAGTGCTGGCGCCACCGGCGCCATTTGGTATTATGGCTAGGCGAAGTGAATGGGTTAAGCCTCGTACTACTTTCGCAAACGCCGTGGGCATACCCTCGCGATTCCTTTACAATCCATGGATCGCGTCGGCGACAATTGGTGCTCCCGCTACATTATAGAGGTCGTGATCTAGTCTAGGACTTTGGAGCCTAGCGCACATTCTTGGCGGAAGGTCTTTGGCACTCCGCCAGTCTCTAACTTCGGTTGCATTATGTTATGGAAGTCGGTTGAAGTGAAATTGAGCCCAGTTGGATGCTAGAAGCGTAGACGATAAGTATGGACTCATAGCAGCTTGAGTCCGCCTAGCGCAAGGTTGAGCTTCAAAGCCGGGGATTGCCGGGATGACGCGTTTCATTTCTCGTGGTGACCCTGATATTGCCGAGGTTAGAGGTCAGTCGTGCCTTCATGGAATGCCACATGTGGTGTGTTGGAGTGTCAGGGCCACTCAGCTTTGCGTGGGATCCTAGTGAATGGATTATTCCTAGAGTGTACCGATGGATGACTTCTGCGATCTTTGGCCTATTTTCGATAGCAAGCAATTGATTTCGATTGCCCATAGTGGCACTGGTGCCCCTAGTGCTTACGTCCAAGTTGGGAATCGGCTGATTGAGAGGAAAATCTTGTTGGATTTCAACTGGGGGGGCCACATCGAGCGTAATTCCGACTCATGAAACCATGGAACGAGTACCATCCAAAGCTGCGCGCGTTGGTGCTTGAGCAACATTTCCAACTGCAAAGCCTGACCAATCGAAGCGCATCGAGTTGGGGCGATGACGGGATTAGGGGTGCTCCCCGAGTGTAGCGGGACCGGAACGAGGAGTGGCATCAGCTAGTCGGTTAGTTTGCGAGGCTGCCCCCAAGTCCTAGGTCGATGGTGGAGGAGCATCGGTACTTGCCTCCGTAATGTATGCTTGGCCAGTCGGATCTGAAGTGCTTCTTATCTAGCGAAGAAGGTATTGAAAGCTTCCTCCTACCGCTCGAGTCCAGCTTTCAAATTGGTGGCAGGATCCTTGATCATTCTTTTGATGCTCCTCTCGAGTGACGTAATTCGATGGAGGTCTGGTTTTGGTATAGATGTTGAGTTTAGGCGAGCAAGTGTGCACCCGGATTTGGAGGTACTTTGGTCTGATGGGTTGCTGGAAGAGTGGGACTTTGGTTGCGAGCGGCGACAGTTGGGCTCTTTCGAGTAGAAGGTTGGTTACACGAACCCCATTTGTTACTGTGTTCCTTGGCCGTAAGTGATGATTGTTTGATCATCGTTTCCTTTCTGTTATTGTTGTTGTCGCCATGCGAATGTTGGAGTGGATGGCGATGTTTTGAATGAGGCTGAATCTCCTTCCTCGCCGTAGGCCATTAGCTTCGAAAGAGGAAATTTCTGATGCGGTATGCCGCTAGCGGGCGCGGTTCTAAGCAAGCTGATGTAGAACGACGATGCGTTGAATTTTTTTGAAGTTGGCGCATAAGGTTGATGTTGATTGTCAACTCCTAGCGCGAGAGCTGCATTCTCATATTTCTTATTAAGCGTGTGAATCTATGCTTGAGCCGTAGGAGCTTCGGGGTCCACAAGTGGGAGGAGATCCGTTTCCAGTGGGTCCTCTGCCACTCGGGGCGGGTGAGAGGTACCATTGTCAATTGCGGCCAATATTAGGTTTTGCCGGAATTCCGCTTAGTGCCGGCGAGAGTTATGACGCTTTTCGTTTGTACTGCTCAAGGCTCTTCTCGCGGACAAAGCTTTCGATTACATATTTGAATTGATGGTAATTATTGGTATTGTGCCCATACATGCCGTGGTACCGAAAGTACTTGCCGGTCTTCTACTCATGATTAGTGGACTCCCTGTTGTATGGTTTCTTGTATTGAAGCGTGTTGCACGTTTGTCAGTAGATTGTCTCCATGTCACCATTCAGCGGGGTGTAGATCTTGTATGTCCAGTAAGAGCTGGGATTTTTGGGTTCCGTAGAAACTTGGCCGTTGTTGCGGCCGCCTTGGCTACTTCCATTCGGTCTTTGTTTGTAGGGGCCTGCCCCCATATCCTTATCAAAGAGCTTTCCTATCTGTTTCCTTATGACGTTGACATTTATGGCACCCCCATGTGGATTGTTGGGAAGACCGGCCCTGGGGAGTCGGTTTCGTCTCGCCTCTTCTTGACATAAGTATTGCGTAGCCTTTTAATGGAAAGCGTCGAGGCTTTTGGGCTGCTTCTGATCGATCCATACCCTAAATTCGGAAGTAGGGAGGACACCTTTGGCTAGTTGATAGAGTACGGTGCAAGGATTTGGATTCTTGACCTCGGCGAGCGCGACATTAAACCGGGAGAGGTAGCTTTTGAGCGACTTAGAGTGTCCTTGGAATAGGTTAAACAAGGTGAGTGCATTCTTTGGAGGCGGGATGTGCGCTCTGAATTGCTTGACCAATTCTGCTGCTAATTGGCTGAAGTTGTTAATGGAATCGAGTGGGAGGCATGAGAACCATAACAAAGCGGTTCCTGATAAGAAGACTGGGAAGCACTTGTATTTGACCGGATCAATGCCCTGGCTCGAGTCCATCTGCCTTTCATATTGATTTAAGAAGGTACAGGGGTTGGTTGTGCCATCATAGAGCTGCATTTGTGGCATGCTGAAGTGGTGTGGCCATTCAACTTCATTTACCTCTTGGTGAAGGGGTTGTGCCTAACGTGCGCTTCCCATGAATCATGCATGTTTCCTCGCCGCTCACTCATGATCCTTTGGACCATGTAGGGAAGGTATGTTGGATGGGGATCCACCATCGGGACCCATGGGTTTTGGCCAGATTCCGGGGTCCGATTGCGAGGGCGTTTCCTATGTTGGACGTCCGGATTGTCTTCCTCCATGTCCTCAACATATACAAGCGGACCTTAATGAAGAGCGGACTGATGCGGATCCTGTTCTAGAAGGGCATGGGCTATTGGAATAGCGGGCCCATCATCTTGATTAATGGTCATCGATTTGTGTCAAGGAAGAGGTTGGTTCGTAGGATCTTTTCCATCATTGATAATCAAGCGAGAGCGGCCTCGGTACTGTGCCCCCTCGCTATATGTGACTGTAGTTCGCTCGCCATTTTCATTGTCGTGACCATCGCCGTTATCGAGGGCATTGGTACAAGCAGCGATATTGTTACCGAGACTTAACCTCCTTCTTTGACGCGGGCCCCTTGACTTGAAAGATGAAGTTTCCGAGATCGTTGGTTGAGGTCGAGTGTTGTTCCGAGCTAGTTGAAGTCGATCAACGATGCACTGACTTTCTTGAAGTTGTCGCATAAGGTCGATGTTATTCCTTAATGCTGGGTTGAGCTCGACATCCGTGTTCTCATATTTTTCATCAAGTGCACGGATTTGAGCTCGTGTTGCAAGCGCTTTAGGGTCCACAGTAGGAGGGACGATTTCATTAGTGGTCGAGCCTCCTAGTCATTGTGATTGATCTTCCTTGCTGGGCGAGAGTGGTTGAGGAGTTGTCGATGTTATAGCGTATCCGAGTGAGGCGGAGTCGAGGCTAAGTAAGGCAGAGTCGAGGCCAAGTGAGATGAAGTTGAGGCCGAGTGAGGCGGGATAATGAGTCGAGGAATCCAAAGTAGTGGAGTGGAGGCTCAAGGCCAAGGCGAGGGACTTTCGAACCACTTGGGGCTCGAGGGTAAGAAACCCGTGGAGTTTGAGGTTTGAATTTTCGAGCCGCGTAGGGTTCGAGCTTCGAACCTGGTGGGGTTCGAGCTTCAAAGCCCGTGAGGTGCGAGTTTCGAACCAAGGGGGAGGCTCGAGATCAAGGCGAGAGGCTCGGGGCTCGAGGTCGAGGCAAGTGGTTCGGGGCTCGAGGTTGTTGGGATGTCCCGTCCTCGACTGTGGATGAAGAGCCGATCATTGCGTTCTTTGGTCGCTTTGCCATCGTGAGTGGACTCGACAGTAGGTTTAGCAAGGAACCTTAAGCTCGTCGGTGGTTAAGATGACAAGGTACGACAAAGGCGCAAAATCCGAGTTTTCCCAGTGAAAGCACCAAATGTTGACGGCAAAAAATGTCGCAAACACTAAATATTCCTAATTACTAGGAATTATAAATGTGGTCGCATAGACAAGAACGTATTATAGAACATAAACAGTAAATAACACAAGAGATTTATAGTGGTTCGGCCTCAGGGAGGGCCTACGTCCACTTTAAAGAGTTGTAGGAATTTTATTGATCACTTGAAAGATTACAAGGTTAAGATACTCTCATTACATTCATTGACTATGATATATGAAGCTACAATCATCATATTTGCAAGAAATAGTAAAATGGACAAGTTTTCCCTTCTTCTTCCTCAAAGAGGAGATGCCATTAATGAAACTTTATGTAGGTCTCAGAGCACAAGATTCTCTCTCTTTTGAAGTGTAATGTATTGGGGTACTTATAGGAAGTGGTTAGGTAGGGGTTAGGAATGAGTAGGTAGAAATGGAGAACATCTTCAGGAAATTCGCACCTCTAGCTGTCCGCCATAGAAAATTCGTACCTGGGTGGAGGTACGAATTTTCGGACTAGCTAGGTACGAAATTTTGTACCTTCAAGGTACGAAATTTCGCACCTCCAAGGTACGAAATTTCGTACCTAGGAGGTACGAAATTTCGCACCTTGTAAGGTACGAAATTTCGTACTTAGGAGGTACGAAATTTCGCATGTTGGTAGGGTGCGAAGTTTGTTTGGAGGGGACGTGGCCGAGGTTCGTTGGCGTGGCATGTTGGTTCTTTTTGGGCATCGAAGCTCCTTAGCACGAAGTGAAGAAATCCATCATTTAGCTGGTCTGAAGTGAAGGAACTTGAGCTTCCGGCATGGAGAAAATCGGATGAATCAGGCGGTACCCGCAGTTTCAACCTAACCGGTTCGGTCTACCTCCGTCAGGACTATGGGGCCCCAGGGGCGCTGAACCCGGACCCGCTTGACGGCTTGCCTTCGGCTCGGATGCGGACGGATAATGATGTAGGTTGCGTCCGAGGGATGCAACATCCTGTTGGTGGCCAGACTCGAGTCTTCTGATACTGGCCCTCAGATGATATTGGCGACACCTCCGGGCTGAAATATCATGCGATATGTTGATTCGAGCTTGTCTTGAGTACTTTTGGTGACCGGACCAAAAGGCCAGTTAACAGCCTGATCTTTGCATTAAATAAGGAAAATATACACACATTTTTGCATAAGTTCATAGCACTAGAAATTTCTTTAAGGACAATGGATGCTTGTGGATGATGGTTGAGTAGATGGATGATTGGTTGGTAGGATACATTCTTCTTAAGTTGGAGATTTCGGGGATGAAATCCTTAAGGAGGGGAGAATATAACACCCCGTAATTTTATAACATTAAAATTCACAAATTAAAGTATACTTAATTTTTAGAAGAAGAATTAAGTGAAATGGGTTGCGCTATTTTGTTCATCTCAAAATTTTGGGCAAGATAGACATTTGGTTTGCATAAAACGGATAACTTATGAAGAAGTTATTAAGCCTTGAAGTTTGTATGCATAAGAGAGAAATATATACACACAAATATATATATATATATAAATCATTCAAAAAAAAGTTCAAAACAGCGAATCGGGAGGGAGAATAGTCGAACTGCACCATTTTTGGAGGGGTCGACTAGGGGTTGATCCACGGTGTATGGCTGTCAACCTGTGGCCCGATTCGCCCTAAGGGATGATGTGGCATCTGAGTGGTCCTGATGGTTCTGGTTATCCCTAGGTTAATCCGACGACTCTTATTAAATTAAACTTCTATAAAAACATTCCAAAACCCCTAACCCTAATCACATTAATTCATAACAAGAGCCGCGATGCCGTCAATGGAGAACCTAGAGTTGCCGCCATACACTTTCAACCCTAAAGATAGATAGAAGCTTGAATCGAAATCAAATCTAAATAACAATTAGCCTACTTCAAAGGTGAGCAATTCAGTTTCAGATTACAGATCCTAGAAAGATAAGACTATTCTTTTTAATTGTGAGTATGATAGCTTTCACAAAATAATTAATTAATTTAATTATGATAAGATATAATTGGGATTATGACAATATAATTTTGAATCATGTGATCTAAATTATATGTATGTTTGTGGTGTTGAATCATATGTTACTCTTATGCAAGTTGGATCATATATTAGTTCTTATGTGAATCTTATGCAAGTTGAATCACATATCTTATGCAAGTTTATGATGATTGGATCATATATTTATGTATGAATCTTATGCAAGTTTGGGTTGCTAAAATATATGTGAGACATGTATATGCATATGCTAGTTTATGTGACATTAACCTTTATGTGTAGATCCATATGCAAGTTTACATCTTTATGTTTAGACCCATACGCAAGTTTACATCTTTATGTTCAGATCTATATGCAACCTTACATCTTTATGTTTGGATCCATATGCAAGTTTACATCTTTATGTTTGGATCCATATGCAAGTTCCCACCTTTATGTTCGGATCTATAGCAGTTCATAAGTTATGCAAGTTTATGCCCATTACCTATGCTAGTATTGTATCATATGCTAGTTTGAATGAAATACATATGCAAGTTATTGGCTATGTAATCTTATGTCATGATCCTTAGATCTATTTTATGTGTTATGTGATGTTGTTTTTCTTTTTGTAAGTTAGACTATTTTCAAGTCTAACATATGTCATACGAAAACATACGAATAGCGTGGGGGTGATGGGATAATATTGAATATACATAAATTGTGAATTGGCATAAAATGGCCTTAAAATGCAATTAATTAATTTGAGATGTTAATTGGCATAATTGGTATTTATGGACATAATTTTACGAGAAAATTATGGACATAAATAAATTTAGAATTTATTGACAAATTTGAATAGGGATATTAATCCAATTTTGGGTTAAATAAAGATGTGTAATAATTAACTGCCTAGACACGAGGTTAGAATCTTTTGTGGTGTAAGACTGCCTAGACCCGCCCGGCAAATCCAGCAGCCACAAATGCCAGTCTAATGTGAGAGGTCAAAGGAACGAATTAAATGCGTAACAATTGTAAAGATACGAGGTTAGGCTCATTTGCGGTATAAGACTGCCCGGACCCGCCCATTAAATCCAGCAACTACAAATGTCAGCCAAATATGGGAGGTCTTGACAAGGTTACGGTTCTAATGAATTTATAAAAACTTAACAAGATAAACATGTGGTGGGACATGTAAGAAGACATGAATAAGAATTGGGTTAAGTGGGGAAACCTTAGTGGGGACCAAGCATAAGTGGAAGGCTTGTGTCAAGCATGGGGGCCCTTTTCAAACCAATAACCCATTAAGTATCTTTGTGAGCTCGACCCAAGTCGAGGACGTGACATGCTTACTGGATTTGATCGTAAGAGGTCAAAACGGGTTAGCGGTGGCAACACAAGTCCAACGGGGTCATGTGCGTGTGTGGGCCCGGGCTGGTAGGTAGGACGTTGTTGCAACATACAGATATAAGCCGTGCGTCTTTGGTGGCATCGGGTTACCACTTTGGGGAGTGATAGACCCCACCGTGGGACCAGCACGGGTATCTACGAGTTAGGGGGCCGATCGTATGGGGGTAGTGGGTATAACTAGTGGAGATAGGGGCAGACGGCACCTATGAAGGCAGCTAGGGGTACACGAAACTACCATTATAATTATTTAATTCTGTAGGCGGGATCAACTTTTCGTGTGACTAGTGGTGGTGCAGTATGGTAATTATCCTATAGTGATTAGGATCGAGATTAACGCCAGAATATTCCTCTTATTTTCTTTGTCATGCCCACTTGTTTCATGGTCATATCTTATCTTACCAGTTTATGCCTTATCCTAGTTATTTTAATAATTATATTGTTAAAGTTATTATACTCGCCAGACTTTATGTCTAACCCCCTTGTTTTCGCCTCTTTTCTTCCTTTTCCCCCCAAGTTCTCAGGGTGGGACTAGTACTAGTGGAGCTTGATCTCGGGTCTCTTTCTCTCTCTTTTGGAAGTGCTTGGATTGCTGAAAGTAAAGTTCAGCTCATCTCTTTTGTGGCTACTTATGTTAGGGTTTATGCTTTTTATTTTATGTACTCTGAAACAATTTATCAAGACGGATATTAAGTGTACTTGGTTTATGAAGTTGTTGTAATCAAACTATTTCTCCGCCGCAATAAAAGTTGTTTTAAAATTTTCAAGTACCATTATTTATATCTGTCTTGTTATATTCTTTTCTATACACTAAATACGCTCCATGGAAGTTAATGCATTCCCTTTGTGAGCGACATTAACGGATGTGAGGTGTTACATAGTGAAGAGAATAATCGAGATTTCATTGTGTAGATTTTGATTTATGTTCAAATCAAATTTTAGAAAAGTCGCTATGGAATTACTATATAATTTATATCTATTTATTTATATTTTAAATAGATTTTAAATATAAATCGAATATCGATGTAATACTGGATTTTCAAATATCGAGTTATAAAGCCGATATGGAGCTATGTGATATTCTATGTGAATATATATGATAATATTTATTTTTAAACATTTAATTTAATTATTTTTAGATATATTTATATATTTAAATGGGTTATTTAGAGCTTTAAAAATAGCCGTTTTTACAAACGACCTCCAAATTCAACGAAATAAATTTTGTTGGATTCGTAATGTTAAATTATTGCTAGATTTCAACTTCCGTGATTTTTGAAATCAGTATGTGGACATTGCCGATTTTAATGTGAAAAATAGTAAATTTTTAGACTTTAAAAATACGCTATGTGAGCAAATGAAGTCGGAATTCGACGAAGCAAGTTTCGTTGGGTCCGCAATGTCGAAATGTAGCTGCATGTCCGTTTTTGTGATTTTTGAATATGGTATGTGATCATAGATATTTTTAAACAACGAATGGAAGTAACGATATAATAAAAATGAATATAAAAGTCAAATGAAAAAAAATAACATCTCGATAAATACAATCTCTACTCCTAAACGCTATATTTCATTCCTTTAGAGGTCAAACTTTAGCGCTGCTATTTCTTTCGTTTCCTCAAAACATTTCTTGAGCTTCTAAAAATCCAAATAAATGAAATCAAAATCTATAAATTGAGAGAGAGGTATTCGGTAGGGCCTAAGCTTCGATCCAGTATCAAATTTGAGGCATGCGACAATACTTGGGTTCACTGTTCTTTTTAGCAAAGGGACTAGGGTTCGATATTTTGGAAAAAGTTGTTAGCAGTTTGAGAATGTGAGCTTGGATCCTTGTTCCTGGCATCAATTTGCTCCCTTTGTGTTTTTTTAGGATTTTTCTGGAATTAAAAGTGTCGACGTGGTCATGGTTCAGCGCGTGAATGGCTCGAGGTCACGATGAACGGGGTTACGAGGAGTTGGTCAATTCGGTGAGGGGATTGAAGAGGTTGCGGAGGGGACTTGAATGGTATTTTTAGTTTGAAGATCGATTAAGGAATGGAGAGGAACGAGAGGCGTGAAGTTTCGAAAATGAAGGAGTTGTTGCTGGAAGCTCACGGGGAGGTTTCAAGGAAGAATGGAAACAAGTGGTGCGGGTCAGATTGTTTTAGTGGGCCGGAGTTTGAAAAGGTAAAGGCCCATTGAATTAAAACAATATATATTAGTTTAATTTAAATCTAAAGAATGTATTAACTTTAGTTTAGTGTATCTTTCTCATACATTAACCAAATTGGACAAACCCGGATCCGTTGGGATCGTACGGACGGACGCTACCCAATGGACCTAACGGGGAGTGGATTGGAGCGCGTTAAAATTTATAGCAAAATAAATTGTCTGTCTGAATCAAGCAATGGTTATCTTTATTAACGATGATCTTCCAAGTGAGTAAAACTCACCAACATTAAACAGTTATATTTTTATAATGTATTCTTAGAACTGATAATTATCAGTTGATTGATGTGTGTTAACTATTTGGTTGAATTGCTTATGTGTTGGTTGAAATTATAGATAACGATATATAAATAAATCGTTAATCAAATATTGATTCTGTTTTGCAGAAATATTTCATATTGAATTGAAATTGATGTGAATTATATTGTGTAATATCTATGGATGCAGGGAACAGGATGGAGGGATTCAACTGGATTCCTCAACATTTATTTTACTGTTATTCATATATTGTGATATATAATGTGATATATAAACTGTTCTAGATTATGTTTCTTTGGATAATATTTATCATTGTTATATGGTATGCTAAATACCATAAGAAATACCAGAATGATAAAAGGGAATTTTCAATAAAACGTATATTGAAAATGAAATGTTTATAAAATCAGAGGATTTTGTGAAGAGGTGTAACACCCCACGTCCGCTAAGGTCACTCATACCAGGGGAATGCCTTAGTTTCGGTGAAGTATTTTAAGTGAATATAGAACAGTAAACTTACCGCAAGACAGATATAAGTAATACTTGAAAATTTAAATCATCATTTCATTGCAACGGAAAGTAATACATGTTTGGTTACATCACAAAACCATAAACCAGAGTCAAGTACATAATATCCATCTTGATAAAATAGAAGTACATAATCCCACTACATAACTAATAGCCATAAAAGGAAAGATAAGCTCGGCTTCACTTCAGAGGTCCAAGCTCCATAGGATAGATACAGCAATCAGATCAAGCCCACTAGCACCAGGCCCACTCTAATAACCTGGGGTTGGGGAAAAAGATAAAAACAACGGGGTCAGACATAAGTCTGAGTGAGTCCTATAACCCTAACAATACAATCATTAAAATAACCAGAGAAGACATAAGTTGATATACGGTAACGACTGGGGATGAATGGCTACACTAAGCAGCTTGGTAAACTTAGGATAAACTAAGATCACCGTAAAGACGCATTTATCCACCCAAGGATAATTACTAGATTACACCGCCCCAGACTTATCCACCCAAGAGTAATTCCTACACTGCACCACACCAGTTCTACCTACCTAAGATTAGTTCCTACTTAAAGGTTGATCCCACCAAATGTACTTAGTAATTTTTAGCCAGTAGTTTCTTTTACCCCTACATAGGTGCCGTCTGCCCCTATCTTTACTAGGTGTACCCACTACTCCCAAGCGATCGGCTCCCTAACGTAGATACCCGTGCTGGTCCCACAATGGGGTGTATCGTTTCCCCAAAGTGGCAACCTGATAGTATCAACGGTGCACGGCTTTATACCTACACGATGCAACAACGATTTACTAACCAGCCCGGGTCCACACACGCATATGAAACCCGTTGGTCCTACGTTGCCACCGCTAACCCGTTTTGGCCTCTTATAGTCAAGCCCAATATGCGTGTCCCGTCACTCGACTTGGGTCGAGCCCACAAAGATACGTTTGGGATATTGGTTGAGATGGGCCCCCACAAGCTACCACTTAAGCTTGTTATTTTATCTAGTATATCCCACTTAACCCTTTTTAATAATCATGTCTACCTTCATGTTATAAATCCTGGTTAAGTCATTAATCATATTTTAATTGCCATTCAAGGCACCCACTAGATTTCCACATGCCACCCAAGTCATTTATTCAATTCCCACATGCCAACCAAGGCACTTACTTAACCCTTTAATCATGTTTAATTACATGTTCCACTTTGGTTAAGTATTCTAATCGTATTTTCTATTGCTACCCAAGGCAACCCACTAGTTTCCTCATGCCACCCAAGGCACCCCACTAGTTACCACAAGTCACCCAAGGCACCCACTTAACCCTCATGCCCCACTACATGCTTATATGGTTAAGTGTTTCTTAATTAATTAAGACCGTGATCCTCATAAAGACCTCTCACATTAGACTATCTTTTATGACCGCTGGTTAAGCCGGTTGGGTCCGGGCAGCCTTATGTCATAACCGAGTCTAACCTCGTGCCTTTACATTAATCACGTATTTAGTTTGTGCCTAAGACCTCTCACATTGGGCTAACATTTGTAGCAACTGGTTAGGCCGGTTGGGTCCGGGCAGTTTTACGCTACAACTGAGTCCAACCTCGTGTCTTAGTCGATTAATTACACCTAATTAATCACCCTCATAATTTATATTAATTATCCCTAATTAATATCAAGTTTTTCATAACATGGGTAGACCTAACTCAATAGGTAAATTACCATGGGGTAGACCTAACTCAATAGGTAAATTTCCTCTTATGTTAATTTATTTTTTTATGGTATGCTTAATCATACCCAACCATACTTTAATTAACATATTTATTAACCCCATCGTTCCCCACGCAAATCGTTCTCATTTCACGACATAAATAAAGGGAAGATCCATCGCAAATATCATGGGTTTAAACAAATCTTAGTATATAACTTTGTCATGGGTTAAGAGGATGTCAACTTGCATATATGAGCATATGTTAACCCAACTACATTTAACCCAAACTTGCATATTATCGCACATGACTTGCATAACATATCGCATATGAACTTGCATATTATTATACACATATCTTGCATAACATGTTGAACTTGCATATAAGCATTCACATAACTTACATAAGCACACATAACTTGCATAACATGTTGAACTTGCATATAAGCATTCACATAACTTACATAAGCACACATAACTTGCATAACATGTTGAACTTGCATATAAGCATTCACATAACTTGCATAACATGTTAAACATGCATTTAAGCATACACATAACTTGCATAAGCATTCACATTCTTGCACAAGCATTCACATACTTGCATATTAACAAACATGCAACTTGCATAGCATATCTTGCATATTAACATACATGTAACTTGCATATTAACAAACATGTAACTTGCATAGCATATCTTGCATATTAACATACATGTAACTTGCATATTAACAAACATGTAACCTGCATAGCATATCTTGCATATTAACATACATGTAACTTGCATATGAACTTGTTAAACATGCATAAACCCACTTGTTAAATTTGCATAAAACAACTTATTAATCATGCATATTATCACATACTTAGCATGCATAGAATCACATACTAAACTTGCATAATATCATATACTTAGCATGCATAGAATCACATACTAAACTTGCATAATATCATATACTTAGCACGCATAGAATCACATACTCATCATGCATAATATCACATACTTAGCATGCATAGAATCACATACTAAACTTGCATAAAATCAATTACTTATTATGCATAAACCCACATATCCAACTTGCATAAACTCTCATATTCAACATAAACTTACATATTCAACATAGGATTAATATTATACATAGTTTAGCATATCATTATAAATGATTCAAACTCACAAATCCGCATTCAAGACCATAAGTCTCATTACACCTAATCTACTTATCTTAACAATTGATCATCAAAGTGATAGAAACTCACCACTAGCAATTTGCACTCCAAATGAAGAAGATTAAGATGCTTAGAATGGATTAGAAGTTGATTAGAGAGGTTGATTAGCTTGCTTTCCTCTTCATTGATTTGTGGAGGCCATGATCAAGTTTCATTTTGCCATAGTTTAGTTACTAGATTTAATTATGAATGAATTAGGGTAGGGTTAGGGTCTTATTTATAGGATTAGGTAGTGTTTTTAGGCCCTTAGATTAACCCTAGATTAGATTAGGACCCTTAGATTTCGGAACTCTCCAGAAACCAGCCCTAAGACCAGGCCCAAACCCCAAACTGGTGCACCCAACCACAGAACTCTCTAGAAACTGTGCAGGTTTTCTGTCCCGACATGGGCGCACTTCACAAATGCGCCATTGTAATTTTGTACTGGCGCACTTCACAAGTGCGCCAGTGCATTTCTGGCCAGTTTCGGGTTTTTCTGCCTAACTTCGTCCGTCCATAACTCTTTCATACGGTACCCGTTTTACGCAAACTCAGACTCTATTTCGCGTATTTTTCCGAGACGAACGCAACGACGCAGCCCGTTTCCCTTAATTCCCACATCTGTGATTAGTTATTCTTTAATGTGTGAATTTTAGCATTAACCGAAATTCGGGGTGTTACATTCTCCCCTCCTTAAAATATTTCGTCCCCGAAATCTCTAAGCTAAGGAGAATGCATATCCTACCATCCAAACAACCATCTACTCAATCCATCAAACACGGCATCCATTGTCCTTAAAACAATTTCTAATGATGTATGAGCATATGCGAAAAGTGTGTGTATATGTTCCCTATCTAATGTACGAACATATGCAAACCATGATAGTGTCATGCATCCAATATGTATGCGAGATAACCCTATCGACACATACAGTATCTATATGAGTGCACAATCATTCACCAAAATGCATCATCCATATGATAACACAATCATTATACATCCATAAATATAGCTAACTACACACAATTTTATGCAATATGCAATATGAAGTGATTGAGCCGATCTAGTGCCTAATGTGTGTATACATGCATCCACGAGCAACCACTGGCAACCACTTGCATCCACATGCATCCATCAAACATAACATGTCTCAAACACATGTTTCAACCATAGATTTACCCTATCTAAAGGTCATAGGTACTAGCGAGAGGATATACTAAAGATAAGATAAGTACTAGACAGGCGATAAAGGAGAAGTTAAAAGACATACTCTCCAAAAAGAAATGGATACAAAGAACGCATCTTCGCTTCCGTCTCCCAAGTAGCATTTCTTTCGTCATCTCCCCATTGCACTCTAGCTAGCTGAACTTCTTTGTTCCTCAACTTCCTAGTCTCTGACCCAATGATGCGAGTAGGAGCTCGTCGAATCGTCTCATCGCGCTCTAACTCTGCTTCCTTAAGCAAACTCGGCTCTACCACCTCAGCGGTTTCATGTAAGCACTTCCTCAAATGGGACACATGAAATACACCCGGTACACCACTAAGTTTGTCAGGCAACTCCACTCTATATGCCATCTGTCCAATTCTTTCCTTAATGGGAAATGGCCCTACAAACCCTGGTACTCACTTCCTAACAGATCCAAAGTGAACCACATTCCGTAACGGAGATACCTTGATAAAACCATGTCCTAATATCAAACTCAAGCTCTGTTCTCCTCTTATCCGCATAAGATTCCGCCGCTTTCATCCTTCTTCAAACCAAACCAATCTTCTCTGAAGTCTCTCTAACCATATCTGGCCCAAGTAACATCTTATCCGTAGATTCCCACCAACATGTAGGAGATCGACAAGGCCTTCCATAAAGAGCTTCGAAAGGAGCCATACCAATACTGGATTGAAAGCTGTTATTATATGCGAACTCCACCAATGGAAGATGCTCTTCCCCTGTACCTCCAAAATCCAAAATACATAACCTCAAAAGATCTTCTAAGATACGATTCACCCTCTCGGTCTAACCGTCCGTCTGAGGATGATATGCGGTGCTCAAACACAACTGAGTCCCTACCGCCTCTTGCAAACTCTTCCAAAACTCACTAGTGAAGATAGGATCTCGATCGCTCACTATACTGGAAGGTACACTATGCAATCTAAATAATCTCTCGAAGGTAAACTGAAGCTAGACATGTAATAGTCCTCTTGCTCTTCACGGGTATGTAATGGGCACACTTAGTAAGTCTATCTACCTTAAGCCCAATCCCCGTATTACCCTTCCTTGATTTCGGTAATCCTATGAGACACTATCCCACTTCCTATTACGGAACTTCTAACGGATGAAGCAACCCTCCGGGTTTCTTCTGCTCCGCTTCCACTTGTTAGCACACCAAGCATCTAGCGACATACTTGGCCGCGTCTTTCTTCAGATTGGCCAAAAAGAAAACTCGCTTTATGTCTTGGTACATCTTGTCCTTACCGGGATGAATGGTTATCTTCGACCGATGTATATCATCGAGTATAGCCTTCCTCAAACTCTCGTCTTGCGGTGCTCAAAGTCTACCGTCTCTATGCAAGCACCCCCTATCGTCTAGGGTGTACCTACTCAAATGGCTGGACGACTCCCTCCTTATGAGCTTCCCCACCAACTCAACCAACTGTGGGTCGTACCTCTGTGCTTCTCCAATCCGCCCCAAAAGAGTAGGTCTAACCTCCAAAGAAGCTAGCAAACCGGATACAAAATCAACGGAAGGTCTAAAGTCAAACATAGAAATAAACCCTAAGCTCCGTCGTTTAACGATCAATGAACTCAAGGACAACCTTTTTCTTCTTAAGGCGTCTGCCACCATGCTTCCCTTGTTAGGGGTATACGCTATCTCAACTCATAAGATGCTGAGAATCCTATCCAAAATCGTCACAACTGTCCATCTCTCACGCAGACCACCCTAGTCGAATTCGACATCCCCCAAATGCAAGCCCCAAAGGCCGAAACCAATATCAGACAAACACCCAAGGGATATCTCCTTCGAGTTCAGGCAACCTACGTGAGATGATACTAATAAAATAATAATAATGGCTAAACAATTAAGCCTTTGACCAACTTTGGATGTCCTTGCCAGTCTCGCTCAAAAACCACCGTTTTATCCCATAACTGGCTTTGCTCAACCTATTGAGCACATATGAAAACTTATTTCGTTCCCAGAAAAGACCAAGGTGTCATTTACAAAGACCATCACGAACTTATTTAGGTACTCCCTGAACACCCTCCTCATCAAACCAATATGCGGGGGCGTTCGTCAAACCAAATGGCATCGCTAGCCACTCCTAAAATCTATCCGGAGTCCTAAAGACAGTCTTCTTCATACTATCCTCAGCCACTCTCAACTGACGAAACCCCGTGGCTAAGTCCAACTGCAAAAATACCGAGGCACCAACTAACTTGATCAAAGAGATCATCATTCCTCGGCAATGGGTGTCTATTCTTCTTTGTGAGTTTATTTAGTTCTCTCTAGCCTACACAAAGTCTGAGGGACCCACCCACCTTCGTGGCAAAAACTATTGGAGCACCCCACTCCGATATACTTCGTCTTATGAACCCCTTCTTAAGCAAATCGCCTACTTACTTATGGAGTTCCCTCTTCTCACGAGGAGCTTTGTGGCACACTGGCCAAGTTACTGGTTTAGCATTGTTTACCAGATATATTCGGAAGTCAATCTCCCGCTCCGGAGGTAAGCCCTTCACCTTCTCAAACACATCCGAGTATTTCCAGACCACTCTAACAGATCGCAAACTCTCGACCGACGTGTCAAGCGATTCTAGATAACTTAGCATAACAGATTCTATGGGATTACAAGAGATCTCGAGAGTGTTACCCAAGCGGGTCATAAGCCTAACAACTCTACCTTCAGAATCAAGAACGGCACCCCTACTGGATAACCAGTCCATGCCCCAAAACTAACCCATAGCCCGTGAAGCTCAACAAGCATCACATCCAAACTCAACGCTAAGTATAGCAACTTTCAACCCCAAACACATCATGGAGCCCCAATTGGGTTTGAAACAACTAAGGGATCATCTACCAAACTGGTGTCTAAGTGCAGTGACTCAACTAACAATGATGAGATAAACGAACTCGATACATCAGAATCAAATAAAGTTCGAATCAGATAATATAGAAATCCCAAATTCCAACCTAGACGGTCCTATCCCCATCTGGTACACTAGCCGTGAGGGAATACAACTACCCTCCAGGAGATACCGAACCTTGCCCTTGCCCCTTTGGATAATCCTAATAAGATGTCCTATTCCTCCTAAAGGATAACTACTCGCCTTCTTTTTCCCATTCTCCACTCGCAACCTCCCACCAATGAGGTTTCTTCCTTCATTAACCAAACAACTATTTAAGCCTTCCTCTCATTGTCCATCCAATAGGTAACTACAAGTCCTCCTCCATCTTGAACCTACTTCTAATCCAACTAACGTCTAAGTCCCTTGAAGTGGTTTTCCACTCTTATCTATCTTAGAAAGATCATCTACACACGGAGGGGAAACTCAAATCGAGAGAGAAAGAGATTCAAACGGAGAATTCGAAAGATAAAGATATGGCTATCGGGGATTATGCTTTTCTCTTAAAAGACATGTTTTTGAAAATACTCCTTCAAAAATTTTCTTAGAAAAATAGTTTTTCTAAAGATTTTATCTGTTATGGTAACCTTAAGCTCTGATACCACGTGTAACACCCCACGTCCGCTAAGGTCACTCATACCAGGGGAATGCCTTAGTTTCGGTGAAGTATTTTAAGTGAATATAGAACAGTAAACTTACCGCAAGGCAGATATAAGTAATACTTGAAAATTTAAATCATCATTTCATTGCAACGGAAAGTAATACATGTTTCGTTACATCACAAAACCATAAACCAGAGTCAAGTACATAATATCCATCTTGATAAAATAGAAGTACATAATCCCACTACATAACTAATAGCCATAAAAGGAAAGATAAGCTCGGCTTCACTTCAGAGGTCCAAGCTCCATAGGATAGATACAGCAATCAGATCAAGCCCACTAGCACCAGGCCCACTCTAATAACCTGGGGTTGGGGAAAAAGATAAAAACAACGGGGTCAGACATAAGTCTGAGTGAGTCCTATAACCCTAACAATACAATCATTAAAATAACCAAAGAAGACATAAGTTGATATACGGTAACGACTGGGGATGAATGGCTACACTAAGCAGCTTGGTAAACTTAGGATAAACTAAGATCACCGTAAAGACGCATTTATCCACCCAAGGATAATTACTAGATTACACCGCCCCAGACTTATCCACCCAAGAGTAATTCCTACACTGCACCACACCAGTTCTACCTACCCAAGATTAGTTCCTACTTAAAGGTTGATCCCACCAAATGTACTTAGTAATTTTTAGCCAGTAGTTTCTTTTACCCCTACATAGGTGCCGTCTGCCCCTATCTTTACTAGGTGTACCCACTACTCCCAAGCGATCGGCTCCCTAACGTAGATACCCGTGCTGGTCCCACAATGGGGTGTATCGTTTCCCCAAAGTGGCAACCTGATAGTATCAACGGTGCACGGCTTTATACCTACACGATGCAACAACGATTTACTAACCAGCCCGGGTCCACACATGCATATGAAACCCGTTGGTCCTACGTTGCCACCGCTAACCCGTTTTGGCCTCTTATAGTCAAGCCCAATATGCGTGTCCCGTCACTCGACTTGGGTCGAGCCCACAAAGATACGTTTGGGATATTGGTTGAGATGGGCCCCCACAAGCTACCACTTAAGCTTGTTATTTTATCTAGTATATCCCACTTAACCCTTTTTAATAATCATGTCTACCTTCATGTTATAAATCCTGGTTAAGTCATTAATCATATTTTAATTGCCATTCAAGGCACCCACTAGATTTCCACATGCCACCCAAGTCATTTATTCAATTCCCACATGCCAACCAAGGCACTTACTTAACCCATTAATCATGTTTAATTACATGTTCCACTTTGGTTAAGTATTCTAATCGTATTTTCTATTGATACCCAAGGCAACCCACTAGTTTCCTCATGCCACCCAAGGCACCCCACTAGTTACCACAAGTCACCCAAGGCACCCACTTAACCCTCATGCCCCACTACATGCTTATATGGTTAAGTGTTTCTTAATTAATTAAGACCGTGATCCTCATAAAGACCTCTCACATTAGACTATCTTTTATGACCGCTGGTTAAGCCGGTTGGGTCCGGGCAGCCTTATGTCATAACCGAGTCTAACCTCGTGCCTTTACATTAATCACGTATTTAGTTTGTGCCTAAGACCTCTCACATTGGGCTAACATTTGTAGCAACTGGTTAGGCCGGTTGGGTCCGGGCAGTTTTACGCTACAACTGAGTCCAACCTCGTGTCTTAGTCGATTAATTACACCTAATTAATCACCCTCATAATT
Source organism: Allium sativum (assembly GCA_030737875.1). NCBI lineage: Eukaryota > Viridiplantae > Streptophyta > Magnoliopsida > Asparagales > Amaryllidaceae > Allium > Allium sativum. Next base: position 337,961,446 of record CM060923.1, read on the forward strand.
TATATTAATTATCCCTAATTAATATCAAGTTTTTCATAACATGGGTAGACCTAACTCAATAGGTAAATTCCCATGGGGTAGACCTAACTCAATAGGTAAATTCCCTCTTATGTTAATTTATTTTTTTATGGTATGCTTAATCATACCCAACCATACTTTAATTAACATATTTATTAACCCCATCGTTCCCCACGCAAATCGTTCTCATTTCACGACATAAATAAAGGGAAGATCCATCGCAAATATCATGGGTTTAACCAAATCTTAGTATATAACTTTGTCATGGGTTAAGAGGATGTCAACTTGCATATATGAGCATATGTTAACCCAACTACATTTAACCCAAACTTTCATATTATCGCACATGACTTGCATAACATATCGCATATGAACTTGCATATTATTATACACATATCTTGCATAACATGTTGAACTTGCATATAAGCATTCACATAACTTACATAAGCACACATAACTTGCATAACATGTTGAACTTGCATATAAGCATTCACATAACTTACATAAGCACACATAACTTGCATAACATGTTGAACTTGCATATAAGCATTCACATAACTTGCATAACATGTTAAACATGCATTTAAGCATACACATAACTTGCATAAGCATTCACATTCTTGCACAAGCATTCACATACTTGCATATTAACAAACATGCAACTTGCATAGCATATCTTGCATATTAACATACATGTAACTTGCATATTAACAAACATGTAACTTGCATAGCATATCTTGCATATTAACATACATGTAACTTGCATATTAACAAACATGTAACCTGCATAGCATATCTTGCATATTAACATACATGTAACTTGCATATGAACTTGTTAAACATGCATAAACCCACTTGTTAAATTTGCATAAAACAACTTATTAATCATGCATATTATCACATACTTAACATGCATAGAATCACATACTAAACTTGCATAATATCATATACTTAGCATGCATAGAATCACATACTAAACTTGCATAATATCATATACTTAGCATGCATAGAATCACATACTCATCATGCATAATATCACATACTTAGCATGCATAGAATCACATACTAAACTTGCATAAAATCAATTACTTATTATGCATAAACCCACATATCCAACTTGCATAAACTCTCATATTCAACATAAACTTACATATTCAACATAGGATTAATATTATACATAGTTTAGCATATCATTATAAATGATTCAAACTCACAAATCCGCATTCAAGACCATAAGTCTCATTACACCTAATCTACTTATCTTAACAATTGATCATCAAAGTGATAGAAACTCACCACTAGCAATTTGCACTCCAAATGAAGAAGATTAAGATGCTTAGAATGGATTAGAAGTTGATTAGAGAGGTTGATTAGCTTGCTTTCCTCTTCATTGATTTGTGGAGGCCATGATCAAGTTTCATTTTGCCATAGTTTAGTTACTAGATTTAATTATGAATGAATTAGGGTAGGGTTAGGGTCTTATTTATAGGATTAGGTAGTGTTTTTAGGCCCTTAGATTAACCCTAGATTAGATTAGGACCCTTAGATTTCGGAACTCTCCAGAAACCAGCCCTAAGACCAGGCCCAAACCCCAAACTGGTGCACCCAACCACAGAACTCTCTAGAAACTGTGCAGGTTTTCTGTCCCGACATGGGCGCACTTCACAAGTGCGCCAGTGTAATTTTGTACTGGCGCACTTCACAAGTGCGCCAGTGCATTTCTGGCCAGTTTCGGGTTTTTCTGCCTAACTTCGTCCGTCCATAACTCTTTCATACGGTACCCGTTTTACGCAAACTCAGACTCTATTTCGCGTATTTTTCCGAGACGAATGCAACGACGCAGCCCGTTTCCCTTAATTCCCAAATCTGGGATTAGTTATTCTTTAATGTGTGAATTTTAGCATTAACCGAAATTCGGGGTGTTACAAGAGGATATTTATAACAACAAAGGATATTATAAATGGATTTATTTAGAAATAAATAGAATAGAAAAAGAAATATTTGTAAAACAAATAGAAAATGAAACAGTTGGAAAATAAAAAGGGGTTTATTATGAAATCAATGGATTTTATATATAAAAGGAAAAGGATTCTTTAAAAGAAAATAATTATAAAATCGAAGGATAAGTTTTAAAAGGAAAATATTTGTGAAACAAATAAAAAAGGATAATATTTTGAAACAAATAGGAAAAGAAGTATTTATTTAGAAAATAAATATACGGAATTGAAAAGGGAATATTTGTAAACCATTTACAAATGGATTTAAAAAGGAGATATTTGTAAACATTTACAAATAGAATTTAAAAGGAAATATTTATTTAGAAAAATAAAAAGAGTTATAAAAAGGAAATATTTATTTAGGAAATAAATTGATTTATAAAAGGGATTTATTGGGAAATGAAAAGAATGTCATATAAGGAAATATTTGGCAAATGAATAGAATTTTACATTAGGAAAGTTCAGACCCGTGCTTCGCACACGGGCATAACATGATATGTATTTAAAGCAAAGATTTTAAATAGAATCTGTTGTAACCAATAGATTGAGAAGATTAATTCATAAATATTATTTTATAAATTAAATAAAATATTTATCATTGGATAAATAGAATATATAAGTCGGGGCTTATATAGAGAAGTAAGAATCGATTTCAACATCGATATTTGAAACTAAATATGGACGTAGAGTTAATCAAAGGAGTTAATCAAAATGAGTTAATCGAATAGATTTAGAGTTAATCGAATAGAGTTAGAGTTAATTGATTAGAGTTAGAGTTAATCGATTAGAGTTAGAGTTAACCAGTTAGAGTTAATCAGTTAGAGTTAATCGATTAGAGTTAAATCGAACTAGATTTATTCGAATAGAGTTAATCGAACAAGAGGTAGTCGAATATTTTTTACTTGAATAGAGTTAATTGAATTAGAGTTAGTCAGATTAGAGTTATTCCAATATAGTTTATTCGAAGAAAGGAGTTATCGAATTTTAGTTATTCGAAAGGAGTTATTGAATGTTAGTTATTCGAAAGCAGTTATCAAATATTAGTTATTCAAAAAAAGTTATCGAATATTAGTTATTCAAAGGAAATTATGAAATATTAGTTATTCGAAAGGAGTTATCAAATATTAGTTATTCAAAAGAAATTATCAAATATTAGTTATTCGAAAGGAGTTATCAAATACTAGTTTTTCGAAAGGAGTTAACAAATATTAGTTATTCGAAGGGAGTTAATCGAATATTAGTTATTCGAAAGGAGTTAACAAATATTAGTTATTCGAAGGGAGTTAATCGAATATTAGTTATTCGAAAGGAGTTAATCGAATATAGTTTATTCGAAAGGAGTTAATTGATAAGAGTAAATTAGTTAGAGTTAATTGAATAGAGTTAATCCAGTAGGGTAAATCAAATAGAGTTAATCCAATAGAGTTAATCAAATAGAGTTTATAGAATTGAGTTAATCAAATAGAGCTAACTGATAAGAGTACGTTGATTAAATTTAACTGAATAGTGTTAATTGAATAGAGTTATTCGAATATAGGTTATTCGAAGAAGAGAGATTACTGAATATAGTTCATTCGAAGGAAAGAGTTATCGACTAGATATTTATTCGGAGGAGAATTACGTAAGGAAGTTTGTTAAAGATTTGAAATATAAACTTTGACTATTTCGAAGTTAAAACGTTGTTCAGTTAACATCTGAGAGGTAATTATACCCCAACATGATTAAATTCCTTCTTAACTAAGGAATGGTAAGGTTTTATAGTGAATGATGGTTAAGTGAATTTAGTTAATGAGTGAAATGGTTTGAGTTGGCATGGCGATGTTTGATTTAAACATCGGTTTAAATCCAGTGAAGGAGTTTCGGAATGTTTTCCAAATAAGAATCAGAAATGTCTTATGATAGTAGAAAATAAGAATATAGAATATATGGAAACATGAGATAAGTAAATTAATGAACTAAAGAGATAAATGTTAAATGATGATTGATCGATTAAATTTCCATCTGGAAATAACATCGTTGTTCGCACACAAGTTTTTCTTTGATAGTTAAATCACAGACTATCAAAGTTTTGACCATTTTTCCATCGTCAATATGGAGAGACCTGTTGGATTCTTATCCAAAGAACCACTTTGTATGGCGTTAGCGTTTCGAATCAAATAGATCGAAGACAAATTGAAGTTGGAGTAAAGTGCAAGGGCTATTGTATAAGTCCTACATAGAGATTTCCTAGGATGGGTGTACGGAATAGTGCCTTCGGTTTGTCCAGTCCCAGGACAACTAGAATGGACGAATGTTTAACAGAGTATGTATAGTGGATCACGGAAGTTGATCATTTCAAATGTACTTACGTTGGTGGCGGAGGAATTCGTTTCTCTTAGTTTATACCCATGGTATTTTTTGGGAAATCAATTTGTGATTTGACGGGAATGACAATGTGGCATTCGAAGTAAATGGAGGAGTGATCTGTTAAAAGATACGTTTTGACCTCGAGCCTCATCAACTGGGAAATGACAGAAATTGAGCAGGTAGCATGGCTAAGGGGTTCGCAACCAAGTAGGGTATATTGTCACCATCTAGAGAATATGCATATTTGATACTTCTTCCAATTCTGTATCTCTCAGGAACGGTTATGTTGGTTTACCAACTGTAAGGTGACAATATATTCGATACACTCAAGCGAAATGAGTGGTCGGTCATGTGTGTCTAAGTTGCAAGATGTTCTTGTTGAACTCCAGTGTATCGCTTCTAGATTACACTGATCGGAAGGTGGATCCGTACTTTGTCACAGTTGGAATCCATTTCCCAAATAAGAGCCTGCGGTTTTGATTGTATATTATCTATGTAGAATTTCGATTGCAAGCGTTTCGACTAGATTGGTATTACTTGTGTTAGACATTATTATATTATCAGAATAATATTGTTTTACTAATGATTTGGGCTATCGCAAGGTAAAAACCATCCGTGTTTATGTGTGGATCGGTCTTTTGATTACCCTTTGTTTCAAAAGGATTTTAAAAGTTAAATCAAATAACTTGAGTTTACTCACACCATTCACATGACTGACCCGGAGTTTGTTTTGTTTTCCCAAAACTATTGGGTGCCCAGTTTTGTACGGGCAGTCAAGTAGTCGGAATTTACAGATACTTGGAGTGCTGGAGCAGGAGGCTTCAGAATTATATAGCTATGGTTTTTCCGCTGTGTTGTAAGTGCTGTACTTTGGAAATGATATATAGATTCAAGTACAGATTTATATTTCAATGTTTTGTTATGAAATATATTTATTCGTTCCGCTGTGAGATTCGTGTTTACTCTAATGTTGTATGTTCTTCTTCTTCAGTTCTAAGTTTCTATCTTATCTATCCTCAATCTCTAACTTCTTTCATTAACCACTGGTATTATCGATCCTTGGATGTTCGTTATGTGTTGTATATCGAATAACCAAAATCGACTTATCCCGGGTCGTTACAGAAGGAGTTCAAACCACTAATTCAAGCATCAATGGTGAGAATGGAACTTGGAAAGAATTGGAAAAAAGAAATAATGGCCAGCTTTTGAAATTCAACCCAACAGAGTGAGAACGTTAAATTTGAAAATAAATGGAAACGAAATTGAAAAAAAAACTTTAAGTTCTAATTAAGAAGCAAAAAAAACAAAAAAGGAGGAAATTTAAAACTGCAAATTCGCACCGCGACGGTTGTTGTCAAAAAGGGAGAGGTGAAAATGGAGGACTTCCCAAGAGGTCACCCATCCTAGTACTACTCTCGCCTAAGCACGCTTATATTTGGAGTTCTAATGGTATCTGATGCTTTAGTGCTGGTAGGATTGCACCCGTCAAGAGGTGGATTGCTAAAGTACTAATGTAAAAGCGTAGAGTAATTTTCCACTTAATGGCAACAACGTTTCAAATTCTAACAAGTAACATCAAATTTGACCAAAAAATCAAAAAAAGAAATGTGGGAAAACGCTAAATTTGCAATTTAAAAGAAATTCTAACGAAATGAAGGAGCTAAAAGCACAAATTCAAGCATCAACTACGAGAATGGAACATGGAAAGAATTGGAAAAAAGAAATAATGACCAGCTTTTGAAATTCAAGCTGACAGAGTGAGAATGTTAAATTTGAAAATAAGAGAAAAATGAAACTGTAAAAAAAACTTTAAGTTCTAATTAAGAAGGAAAAAAAAACAAAAAGGAGGAAATTTTAAACTGCAAATAAGAACCGCGATTTTTGTTGACAAAATGGGAGGGGTGAAACACGAGGATTTCGCATGAGGTCACCCATCCTAGTACTACCCTCACCCAATCACGCTTAACTTCGAAGTTCAGATGGGATCCGGGAAATGCTACGCTTAACGACAATAACGTTTGAAATTCTAACAAGTAACATCAAATTTGACCAAAAAGTCAAAAAGCAGAAATTAGGGAAAATGCTAAATTTGCAATTTAAAAGAAATTTTAGTGAAATAAAGGAGTGACAACCACAAATTCAAGCATCAACGGCGAGAATGGAACATGGAAAAAATTGGAAAAAAGAAATAATGGCCAGCTTTTGAAATTCAAGCCGACAGAGTGTGAACGTTAAATTTTAAAACAAAAGGGATTGAAACAGTAAAAAAAACTTTAAGTTCTAATTAAGAAGCAAAAAAACAAAAAAGGAGGAAATTTTAAACAGGAAATTCAAACCGCGGCGGTTGTTCACAAAAACGAATGGGTGCAACACGAGCACATCCCAGGAGGTCACCCATCCGAGTAAGACTTTCGCCCAAGCATGCTTAACTTCGGAGCTCTAATGGGATCCGGTGCTTTAGTGCTAGTATGATCGCACCCGTCAGGAAGCGAATTGCTAAAGTATTAATGCAGGAGCGTAGAGAAATGCTACGATTAACGACAACAACATTTGAAATTCTAACAAATAACATCAAATTTGACCTAAAAAATCAAAAAAAAAAGGGAAAAAAACGTTAAATTTGCAATTTGAAAGAAATTCTAACGAAAAGGAGTTAAAACCAAAAATTCAAGCATCAACGGCGAGAATGGTACATGGAAATAATTGGAAAAAAATAATAGCCACCTTTTGAAATTCAAACCGACAAAGTGAGAACATTAAATTTGAAAATAAAAGGAAATGAAATTGTTAAAAAAACATTAAGTTCTAATATAGAAGCAAAAAAAGGAGGAAATTTTAAACTGCAAATTCGAACCGCGACGGTTGTTGACAAAAAGAGAGGTGTGCAACACGAGGACGTCCCCGGAGGTCACCCATCCTAGTACTACTCTCGCCCAAGTATGCTTAACTTCAGAGTTCTGATGGGTCCGGTGCTTTAGTGCTGGTATGATCGCACCAGTCAGGAAGCGGATTGCTGAAGTATTAATGCAGGAACGTAGAGAAATGCTCCACTTAACGGCAACAACGTTTGAAATACTAACAAGTAACATCAAATTTGAGCAAAAAAATCAAAAAACATAAATGAGGGGAAACGCTAAATTTTCAATTTAAAAGAAATTCTAACGAAAAGGAGTTAAAACCACAAATTCAAGCATCAACGGCGAGAATGAAACATGGAAAGAACTGAAAAAAAAGAAATAACAGCTAGCTTTTGAAATTCAAACCGACAAAGTGAGAACGTTAAATTTAAAAATAAAAGGAAGTGAAACTGTTGAAAAAAAAACATTATGTTCTAATTTAGAAGCAAAAAAAAACAAAAAAGGAGGAAATTTCAAACTGCAAATTCGTACCGCGGCGGTTGTTAACAAAAAGGGAGGGGTGCAACACGAGGACTTTCCAGGAGTTCACCCATCCTAGTATTACTCCCGCCCAAGCACGCTTAACTTCGGAGTTCCGATAGGATCCGGTGCTTTAGTGCTGGTATTATCGCATCCGTCAAGAAGCGGATTGCTAAAGTATTAATGTAGGAGAGTAGAGAAATGCTACGCTTAACGGCAACAACGTTTGAAATTCTAAGAAGTAACATCAAATTTGACCAAAAAATCAAAAACCAGAAATGAGGGAATACGCAATTTAAAAGAAATTCTAACAAAATGAAGGAGTTCAAACCACCTTTTCAAGCATCAACGACGAGAATGGAGCACGGAAAGAATTGGAAAAAAGAAATAATGGCCAACATCTGAAATTCAAGTCGACATAGTGAGAACGTTAAATTTGAAAATAAATGGAAATGAAATTGTAAAAAAAAACTTTAAGTTCTAACTAAGAAGCAAAAAAAGGAGGAAATCTGAAACTGCAAATTCGAACTGCAACAGTTGCTGACAAAAAGGGAGGGGTGCAACAGGAGGACTTCCCAAGAGGTCACCCATCCCAGTACTACTCTTGCCCAGTCATGCTTATCTTCGGAGTTCTGATGGGATCTGTTGCTTTAGTGCTGGTATGATTGCACCCGTCAGGAAGCGGATTGCTAAAGAATTAATGCAGTAGCGTGGAGAAATGCTCCCCTTAAAGGCAACAACTTTTGAAATTCTAACAAGTAACATCAAATTTGAGCAAAAATTCAAAAACAGAAATGATGGAAAACGTAAAATTTGCAATTTAAAAGAAATTCTAATGAAATGAAGAAGTTAAAAGCACAAATTCAAGCATCAACTGGGAGAATGGAACATGTAAAGATTTGTAAAAAAGAAATAATGCCCAGCTTTTGAAATTCAAGCCGATAGAGTGAGAACGTTAAATTTGAAAATAAATGGAAATGAAATTGTAAAAAAAAACATTAAGTTCTAATTAAGAAGCAAAAAAAAAGGGAGGAAATTTGAAACTATAAATTCGAACCGCGACGGTTGTTGACAAAAAGGGAGGAGTGCAATACGAAGACTTCCCAAGAGGACACCCATCCTAGTACTACTCTCGCCCAAGCATACTTATCTTTGGAGTTATGATGTGATCCGGTGCTTTAGTGCTGGTATGATTGCACCCGTCACGAAGCGGATTACTAAAGTATTAATGCAGGAGCGTAGAGAAATGCTCCGCTTAACGGCAACAATGTTTGAAATTCTAACAAGGAACATCAAATTTGACCAAAAAATAAAAAAACAGAAATGTGGGAATACGCTAAATTTAAAATTTAAAAGAAATTCTAACGAAATGAAGGAGTTAAAAGAACAAATTCAAGCATCAATTACAAGAAAGGAACATGAAAAGAATTGGAAAAAGGAAATAATGGCCAGCTTTTGAAATTCAAACCGACAGACTGGGAACATTAAATTTGAAAATAAAAAGAAACCAAACTACAAAAAAACTTTTAAGTTCTAATTAAGAAGCAAAAAAAACAAAAAAGAAGGAAATTTTAAACTGCTGATTCAAACCGCGGCGGTTGTTGACAAAATGGGAGGCGTGCAACACGAGGACTTCCTGGAAGGTCACTCATCCTAGTACTACTCTCGCCTAATCGAGCTTATCTTCGAAGTTCTGATGGGATCCGGCGCTTTAGTTATGGTATGATCAGACCAGTCAGGAAGTGGATTGCTAAAGTATTAATGTTGGAGCATAGAGAAATGTTATGCTTAACGATAATAGTGTTTGAAATTCTAACAAGTAACATCAAATTTGACCAAAAAATGAAAAAACAGAAATGTGGGAAAATGCTAAATTTGCAATTTAAAAGAAATTCTAACAAAATGAAGGAGTTAAAACCACAAATTCAAGCATCAACGACCCGAGTGGAACACGAAAAGAATTGGAAAAAATAAATAATGGCCAGCTTTCGATATTCAAGCCGATAGAGCGAGAACATTAGATTTTAAAATAGAAGGAAATGAAATTGTAAAAAAAAACTACCAATTCGAACTGCGACGGTTGTTCACAAAAAGGGACGGTGCAACATGAGGACTTCCCAGGAGGTCCCCCGTCAGGACGCGGATTGCTAAAGTATTAAAGCAAGAGCGTAGAGAAATGCTCCACTTAACGGCATCAACGTTTGAAATTCTAACAAGTAACATCAAATTTGAGCAAAAATATCAAAAAACAGAAATGTGGGAAAACGCTAAATTTGCAATTTAAAGGAAATTCTAACGAAAAGGGGTTAAAACAACAAATTAAGGCATCAAAGGTGAGAATGGAACATGGAAAGAATTGGAAAAAAGAAATAATAGCTAGCTTTTGAAGTTCAAATTGACAAAGTGAGAACGTTAAATTTTAAAATAAATGGAAATGAAATTGTACAAAAAACTTTAAATTCTAATTAAGAAGCAAAAAAACGGAGGAAGTTTGAAATTGCAAATTCGAACCGTGACAGTTGCTGAAAAAAGGGAGGGGTGCAACACGAGGACTTCCCAAGAGATCACCCATTCTAGTACTACTCTCGCCCAAGCAAGCTTATCTTCAGAGTTCTGATGGGATTTGTTGCTTTAGTGCTGGTATGATTGCACTCGTTAGGAAGCAGATTACTAAAGTATTAATGCAGGGGTGTACAGAAATGCCCCGGTTACCAGCAACAACGTTTGAAATTCTAACAAGTAACATCAAATTTGACCAAAAAGTCAAAAAAAAAACCAGGGAAAGCGCTAAATTTGCAATTTAAAAGAAATTCTAATGAAATGAAGGAGTTAAAAGCAAAATTCAAGCATCACTGCGAGAATGGAACAAGGAAAGAATAAGAAAAAAGAAATAATGGCCAGCTTTTGCAATTCAAGCTGACAAAGTGAGAACATTAAATTTGAAAATAAAAGGAAATGATACTGTAAAAACAAACTTTAAGTTCCAATTAAGAAGCAAAAAAAAAGGAGGAAATTTTAAACTGCAAATTCGAACCGTGACTTTGTCGACAAAATAGGAGGGGTGCAACACAAGGACTTCTAGGAGGTCACCCATCCTAGTACTACTCTCACCCAATCACGCTTGACTTCAAAGTTCTGATAGGATCTAGTGCTTTAGTGCTGGTATGTTCACACACGTCTAGAAGCGGATTGCTAAAGTATTAATGCTGGAGCACAGAGAAATGCTACGCTTAACGACAACAACGTTTGAAATTCTAATAATTAACATCAAATTTGACCAAAAAAACAAAAAACAAAAATGAGGGAAAACGCTAAATTTGCAATTTAAAATAAATTTTAACAAAATGAAGGAGTTAAAACCAGAAATTCAAGCATCAACGGTGAGAATGGAACACGGAAAGAATTGGAAAAAAGAAATAATGGCCAACTATTGAAATTCAAGCCGACAGAGTGAGGACGTTAAATTTTTAAATAAAAGGAAATGAAATTGTAAAAAAACTTTTAGTTCTAATTAAGAAGCAAAAAAAAGGAGGAAATTTTAAACTGCATATTCGAACCGCGACGGTTGTTCACAAAAAAAAAGGGTGCAACGCGAGGACTTCCCAGTAGGTCACCAATCCTAGTACTACTCTCGCCCAATCACGCTTAACTTCAGAGTTCTGTTGGGATCCGGTGCTTTAGTGCTGGTATGATCGCACCCATCAGGAAGCAAATTGCTAAATTATTAATGCAGGAGCTTGGAGAAATACTCCGCTTAATGGGAACAACTTTTGAAATCTAACAAGTAACATCAAATTTGACCAAAAAAAATCAAAAAACAAAAATGATGGAAAACACTAAATTTGCAATTAAAATAAATTCTAATGAAAAGGAGTTAAAACCACAGATTTAAGCATCAACAACGAGAATGGAACATGGAAAGAATTGGAAAAAAGAAATAATGGCCAGCTTTTGAAATTCAAACCAACAAAGTGGGAACGTTAAATTTGAAAATAAAAGGAAATTAAATTGTTAAAAAAACATTAAGTTTTAATTATAAGCAAAAAAACAAAAAAGGAGGAAATTTTAAACTGTAAATTCGAACCGCGATGGTTGTTGACAAAAAGGGAGGGGTGCAACACGAGGACTTCACAGGAAGTCACAAATCCTAGTACTACTCTCGCCCAAGCGGGCTTAACTTTGGAGTTCTGATGGGATCCGGTGCTTTAGTGCTGGCATGATCGAACCTGTTAGGAAGAGGATTGCTAAAGTATTAATGTAGGAGCGTAGAGAAATGCTCCGCTTAATGGCAGCAATATTTGAAATTCTAATAAGTAACATAAAATTTGAGCAGAAAAATCAAAAAACAGAAATGAGGGAAAACGCTAAATTTGCAATTTAAAAGAAATTCTAACGAAAAGGAGTTAAAACCACAAATTCAAGCATCAACGGTGAGAATGGAATATGGAAAGAATTGGAAAAAAGAAATAACGGACAGCTTTTGAAATTCAAAACGATAAAGTGAGAACGTTAAATTTGAAAATAAAAGGAAATGAAATTGTAAAAAAAACATTAAGTTCTAATTTAGAAGCAAAAAAAAAGGAGGAAATTTTAAACTACAAATTCAAACCGCGATGGTTGTTAACAAAAAGGGAGGGGTGCAACACGAGGGTTTCGCACGAGGTCACCAATCCTAATACTACTCTCGCCCAATCACGCTTAACTTCACCGTTCTGATGGGATCCGGTGCTTTAGTGCTGGTACGATCGCACCCATCATGAACCGGATTGCTAAAGTATTAATGCAGAAGCATAGAGAAATGCTCCGCTTAACGGCAACAACGTTCGAAATTCTAACAAGTAACATCAAATTTGACCAAAAAATCAATAACTAGAAATGAGGGAAAACGCTAAATTTGCAATTTAAAAGAAATTCTAACAAAATAAATGAGTTCAAACCAATAATTCAAGCATCAACGGCGAGAATGGAACATGGAAAGAATTGGAAAAAAGAAATAATGGCCAGCTATTGAAATTCAAGCCAACAGAGTGAGAACGTTAAATTTGAAAATAAAAGGAAATGAAATTGTAAAAAAAACTTTAAGTTCTAATTAAGAAGAAAAAAAACAAAAAAGGAGGAAATTTTAAACTGCAAATTCGAACCGCGATGGTTGTTGACAAAAAGGAGGGTTGCAACACTAGCACTTCCTAGGAGGTCACCAATCCTGGTACTACTCTCGCCCAAGCACACATAATTTCGGAGTTCTGATGGGATCCGGTGCTTTACTGCTGGTATGATCGCACCCGTCAGGAAACGGATTGCTAAAGTATTAATGCAGGTGCGTAGAGGAATGCTCCGCTTAACAGCGACAACGTTTTAAATTTATACAAGTAACATCAAATTTGACCAAAAAAAAGAAATGAGGGAAAACGCTAAATTTGCAATTTAAAAGAAATTCTAATAAAATGAAGGAGTTAACCACAAATTCAAGCATCAACGTCGAGAATGGAACATGGGAAGAATTCAAAAAAAGAAATAACGGCCAGCTTTTGAAATTCAAGCCGAAAAAGTGAGAACGTTAAATTTGAAAATAAAAGTAAATGAAATTGTAAAAGTAACTTTAAGTTATAATAAAGAAGCAAAAAAACAAAAAGGAAGAAATTTTAAATTGCAAATTCGAACCGCGACGGTTGTTGACAAAAAGGGAGGGGTGCAACACGAGTACTTCCCAGTAGGTCACCCATCCTTGTACTACTCTCGCCCAAGCACGCTTAACTTCGGAGTTCTGATGGGATCCGCTGCTTTAGTGATGGTTTGATCACACCCATCAGGAAGTGGATTGCTAAAGTACTAATGCAGGAACTTTGAGAAATGCTCCGCTTAACGGCAACAACGTTTGAAATTCTAACGCATAACATCAAATTTGACAAAAAAAATCAAAAAGCAGAAATGAGAGAAAGCGCTGAATTTGCAATTTAAAAGAAATTCGAAGGAAATGAAGGAGTTAAAACCGCAAATTCAAGCATCAACGCCGAGAATGGAACATGGAAAGAATTGGAAAAAATAAATAATGGACAGTTTTTGAAATTCAAGCTGACAGTGTGAGAACGTTAAATTTTAAAATAAAAGGAAATGAAATAGTAAAAAAAAACTTTACGTTCTAATTAAGAAACAAAAAAACAATAGAGGAGGAAATTTTAAACTGCCAATTCGAATCGCGATGGTTGTTGACAAAAAGGGAGGGGTGCAATTCGAATCCTTCATTAACCAAACAACTATTTGAGCCTTCCTCCCATCATCTATCCAATAGGTACCTACCAGTCCTCCTCCTTCTTGAACCAACTTCTAATCCGACTAACGTCTAAGTCCCTTGAAGTGGTTTTCCATTCTTATCTATCTTAGAAAGATCATCCATACACGGAGGGGAAACTCAAAACGAGAGAGGAAGAGATTCAAAACGGGGAATTCGAAAGATAAAGATATGGCTATCGGGGATTATGCTTTTCTTTCAAAAACTTTACTCTTAAAAGACATGTTTTTGAAAATACTTCTTTCAAAAATATTCTTAGAAAATAGTTTTTCTAAAAAATTTATCTGTTCTGGTAACCTTAAGCTCTGATACCACGTGTAACACCCCACACCCGCTACGGTCACTCACTTAGGGAATGTCATAACATCGGTGGAGTATTTTAAGTGAATATAGAACAGAAAAATTACAACAAGACAGATATAAGTAATACTTGAGAATTTAAAACATCATTTCATTGCAGCGGAAAGTAAAACATGTTTGGTTACACCAAAACCATAAACAAGAGTCAAGTACATAATATCCATCCTGATAAAACAAAAGTACATAATCCCACTACATAACTTAATAGCCATAATAGAAAAGATAAACTGAGCTTTACATCCACGGTCCAAGCTCCAAAAGATAGATAAAGCAGTCTGATCAAAGCCCACTAGTGCTAGGCCCACTCTGAAAAACTGAGGGTTGGGAAAAAAGATAAAAAACAACGGGGTCAGACATAAGTCTGAGCGAGTCCTATAACCTTAACAATACAATCATTAAAGTAATTAGGGTATGATATAAACAAGGTACGGTACCTCTGCGGATAATGACTACACTAAGTAGCCAACTAAACACAGGATGTACTAAGATAACCGAAAAGACACATTTACCCACCCAAGGATAATTACTACACTGCACCACCCCAGATCTACCCACCCAAGGGTAATTCCTACACTGCACCACACCAGTTCTACCTACCCAAGGGTAATTCCTACTTAATGTTGATCCCACTAAGTGTAATTAGTAATTTTTAATAGTAGTTTCGTGTACCCCTAGCTGACTACATAGGTGCCGTCTGCCCCTATCTCCACTAGGTGTACCCACTACTCCCCAAGCGATCGGCTCTCTAACGTAGATACCCGTGCTGGCCCCACAGTGGGGTGTATCATTCCCCAAAGTGGCAACCTGATAATATCAATGGTGCACGGCTTATACCTACACGATGCAACAACGTCTTACTTACCAGCCCGGGTCCACACACGCATATGAAACCCGTTGGACTTGCGTTGCCACCGCTAACCCGTTTTGGCCTCTTACAGTCAAGCCCAATATGCGTGTCCCGTCCTCGACTTGGGTCGAGCCCACAAAGATACGTTTGGGATATTGGTTGAAATGGGACCCCACAAGCTACCCACCTAAGCTTGTCATTTCTAGTGAATCCCACTTAACCCTTTAACCATGTCCACTTACATGTTATAAATTTTGGTTAAGTCTTTTAATCATATTTTAATTGCCACTCAAGGCACCCACTAGATTTCCACATGCCACCCAAGGCACTTACTTGATTCCCACATGCCACCCAAGGCACTTACTTAACCCTTTAATCATGTTTAATTACATGTTCCACTTTGGTTAAGTATTCTAATCGTATTTTCTATTGCCACCCAAGGCAACCCACTAGTTTCCTCATGCCACCCAAGGCACCCCCACTAGTTACTATATGCCACCCAAGGCACCCACTTAACCCCTCATGCCCCACTACATGCTAATTTGGTTAAGTGTTTCTTAATTAATTAAGATCGTAACCTTTGTAAAGACCTCTCACATTAGACTGTCTTTTATGGCAGCTGGATATGTCGGTTGGTTCCGGGCAGCCTTACACCATAACAGAGTCTAACCTCGTGTCTTTACACTTGTCACGTATTTAGTTTATGACTAAGACCTCTCACATTGGGCCAATCATTTGTAGCCGCTGGATTTGCCGGTTGGTTCCGGGCAGTCTTATGCTACAAAAGGGTCCAACCTCATGTCTTAGTCGATTAATTACACCTAATTAATCACCCCTATAATTTGTATTAATTATCCCTAATTAATTACCCATTTCAAGAATATGGGTAGACCTAACTCAATAGGTAAATTCCTAATTCCATAATATGGGTAGACCTAACTTAATAGGTAAATTCCCAATTCCATAATATGGGTAGACCTAACTTAATAGGTAAATTCCCAATTATGTCCATTCACTTTATGTTATGCTTAAGCATACCCATTTCACACCATTTTATTAACACGCATATTAACCCCATCGTTCCCCACGTAATTCGTTCTCATAACATGACATAATAAAGGGGAGATTCATCACAAATGCCATGGGTTTAACCAATCATAGCATATAACTTTATCATGGGTTTAAAAGGTGTCAACTTGCATATATGAGCATACATTAAACCCAACTAGCATTTAACCCAAACTTGCGTGAAGCACATATGTCACAAAGGGGGTAACTTTCATATGATTCTTATGTCATACAAAGGTGTGAACTTGCATAGCATGTCACATGTTAACTTGCATATAACCAAACACATAACTTGCATAACATGTTACATATGAACTTGCATATAATCATGCACATAACTTGCATATAACCAAACACATAACTTGCATAACATGTTACATATGCACTTGCATATAATCATGCACATAACTTGCATTACATGTTACATATGAACTTGCATATAATCTCACATATAGCTTGCATAACATGTTACATATGAACTTGCATATAATCTCACATATAGCTTGCATAACATGTTACATATGAACTTGCATATAATCTCACATATAGCTTGCATAACATGTTACATATGAACTTGCATATAATCTCACATATAGCTTGCATAACATGTTACATATGAACTTGCATATAATCTCACATATAGCTTGCATAACATGTTACATATGAATCAAGGTTCAACATACTGTTTTGCATAATGAGCATCATAAAACATAGCATTAAACTTGCATAACATATAGCATAAAACTCGCAAAACACACAACATACACTATACTAAACTTGCATAAACACATTGATCCACAAACATAGCCATATCTTATCATATCATATCATAATCAATTTAACAATTGATTATTAAGGCTATAGAAACTCACAATAACTAATTAGCACTCCAATGAGGAAGATTAAGTTGCTAGAGTGGATTAGAACTTGATTAGAGTTGATTTGAGATGCTAACTTCCTCTCAACTTTGGTGGAGGCTCCTTCTAGTTTTAATTTGACGGCATGAGGCCCTTGAATCTATTTTTTAGTATGAATTAGGGTAGGCTTAGGGTGTATTTATAGATTAGGCAAGTGTTTTAGGCCATTAGATTAACCCTAAATTAGATTAGGACCATCAGATCTCGGAAGCTTCCAGAAAACAGCCCCAAAACACAGCCAAACCCTAAAATGGTGCACCGGGTCAAACTGGCCGAGCACCCACTGTCGACACCCAAGTCGACAGTGCTGTCGACTTGGTCCTAGCCAAGTCGACTGCCCAGTCGACAGAGCTGTCGACTTTGGTAGCTAGGCGGGAATTTTTCCTCCTGCGCCCAATGGCCCCAATTTCGAAATTTGAACCTGAATTTTAAATCTGTTTTAAACTTTGAATTTTCTGTGAACTTCATTGGGCCATAACTGGGCCATACGGACTCCGATTCTCGAAAACTCGGACTATATTTTGCGTATTTTTCCGAGACGAACGCAATGACGTAGCCCTTTTCCCCCAATTCTCACATCTGAGATTATTTATTCTTCAATTAGTGAATTTTAGCATTAACTGAAATTCGGGGTGTTACAGGTGTGACAATCCGTAGAGTGTTGCCCCAGGCCTAGGTACCTACTAGATTCTTCTCGACGTCACATACGAGCTAGCAGGCTCGGATCGTTGTTCAATGTTTTATGCCTGATCAGTAATTGAAGTTGAACTTAACACAATTGGTTGGCGATTGATTCTGGAAATGAACGTATTCAGATTGATTGCTCGGATACGTGCACAAGATGCGGGAATATGGTCAAGTCGTTAGTCTCCAACCCAATTATGCCGGGGTCGTTATCCAATTCAGAAAACGGTGCTGACGTTTACCGGTAACTACTGCCATAGTTATCCAAACCTGATGTCATTGCCGCGTTTCGATGCACTTGTAGGTATGCATCGAAGGGTGTGAGTTAGCTTCATATTGTGTTTAAGTACGAGTTTGCTGGCGGGGCGATGAGACCTTGCGAACCCAATGAACCGGCCTTGGATACCCGAGAACTTGCACTGAAATATGGATTTTTTAATTTGCTATTGATAATTTATCTATGTTCTCCAGTTCCTCGCGGAACTGCGATCGTATTTCTTTCTCTGCCCTTCGGTTCGGGCCTCTATTCCTGGTCTTCCTAGTACTACCGGGAGGTTAGATGTTTCCGAGACCCAAGGTTTTGGGTTCGGGTCCTTCTCGGGGAAAGGTGTATATTCCTCCTTGGAATGGTTTCCCCTATGGCTGTGGTGATGGAAATACCAGCGCGGAAGCTAGTGAAGATCCTCCTTATGTCTTGTGATGAGTATGCCGGTGCGGTAATGGGTAGGAGACTGTCCCTACGCTCGTGTACTTGCCCTTTGAGCGGAGGTTACACCTGGATTTGCCCCGTACTTCCTTAAGCATTCGGGTCCCAGTTGTTGTCACAGCGGGAATAATCTGGAGAAGTAGGAGAACCCCTGCTTTGGGGTCCCATGTTTATATGATCCTCCTTAGAGGAGGAGAAGTTGTGGCTGGTCGAAGTGCTCATGCAAAGGGCGTAGCTGGTGTAAACGGGCAAGCAATGCAAGCTGGGGTTGAGAATCAGAAGCCCGGCTGGTGGCAAAGTCGGAGGGGAAGACGTACAGGATGAATCTGCCATACAAGGTGCTCGGGCAAAGTCTATTCAGGATGCCCAAGAGAAATCTGTTACCGTGGTGGCAAGGAGGTAGGCCGATGCTGAGGCGGAGAAGGAGAGGTCCTCTGAGTAGTCTAGGAATAAGGAGAGCCACTTGTGACGCCCACTAGAAGAGGGTGAGAGGACCCTCAGCACACTTGTAGAGGATGCCATTACGTGGCTCCAGGCCAGACACTTAGCTGATCAAAAGACAGCCGAAGATGCTGAGAAGAGAGCATAGTTAGGAGCCAAGTGGGGAGTCACCCATGCTGGATTGGTCCTTGCTTCTTACATCGTCCCTAAGCCGTTGCCATGTGTTTCTCTCAGGGAGGCTATGATGATTAGAAGCGGCGAGGATGATGGTGGAAGGAGCGCATCGATGCCTCATGAATCCATTACTCTTGTGTGGAGTAGAGGAGGAGGAAGCGGTTCTAGAAGGAAAGGGCCTGTCATTGGTGGTGACCTGCCGGTTTCGAACCTGTATAGACGAAAGAATAGAAAAGAAAAGGATGAGTAGCATTAGTAACTATTAAGGGAATTAAAGATGCCTTGGGTTAAGTGAACCAATAGTATATACGATGTGGTCCTCGCTTTTGGTGCTCAAAGACATGGTGTGGTATTCGTGAATACCATGTCATCAGAGAGAAGAGATGTTAGACATGTAGTTTGTCTTATGTGTGTGTGAAATGGAAAATGACTTAGTAAAGATCGCATTTTGTGTTAATTGTTCGGATGTTCCTCCCATGTTTTCAGGCATCCCGTACTTGTATGGGCATACTTATCGCTGCATTTAACAAAAAAGCGATCGTGAGTGTTGCGCGCCACGCTGGTGATTCCAAGGGGTGTGATTGTGTGCCGCGCTCTGGGTTGTAGTTTCAAAGGGGTGAAATTGAGTGCCACGCTCAGGGTAGTTGTTCCAGAGGGGTGAGATTGGGTACCGCGCTTTGGGTTTTTGTTCCAGAGGGGTGAGATAGAGCGTAGGCTTCTAGTAAGTTTCCTTCAGCTTAGGAAACTTGTAGTTTGTGAAGCCAGGCTAGAGTGCCTGTTGTTTTTTCTTGGGTTGCCCGGGGTTAATCCCAAGAGAAGCGGAGGCGTATGAAGTCGCATTATGCGGTCCGTCTAGAGGGTGTCTCTCCCGTCATTCATCGGGTTCGAGCGAGTGACGACGTCATTTATTCACCTTAGAAAAGCTCTGTTCATCAGCGCGTACGGTTCCATAGTGCACATGAGCTGCACCTAAGAAGGGGAAACGATTTAACGTCAGTCCCGGTGCTGTGCCGAGATCCGACAGGTACCCGTAGCCGGGGGAAATGTACATCAGCCCCGGCTGTATGTTGGGCGGCCCAAAGTCGCGTGGGACTTGGGCGAATGATTCGTGTTAGATGTTATTTATACTCGGTCGCGCAGTGGGCCGGCGACTCGAGTGGCGTGGTCGGCTCCCGTGCTCGGGGCACCGGTCGTTGCCAATGTTGTTAGGCCGCGGGGTTGGTTCGCGGTTGAGACGGCGGTGCCGGCCCCAATGTTAGAGGCGGGAACGGTGGTTGGAAGTTTGAGTTCAAGCTGGTTGTTAGGATTAACCAAACATGTCATGCACGGAGCAAACATGGAAGGGAGACATGAAACTGAACAACACTCCTACAGATATCTCTGGTAGTAGTAGCCTTAGCAATGTCTCGAATTATAGGAAAGCAAAACATCGTTGAAAGGCCTGAATTGATTGTACACTAAGTCATGCATAGTAGAGGTGAAGATTTTCATTGTTCCATGCCCTTGGGAGTTCGGCTTCGTCCGTGTTGACGGTTTGAAAGTTCAATTGCTGACCTTCCGTTGTATGTTTGTGGGCCTTCCTATCGAGGGGCGAGGCCTGCTGGTGGATGAAGGACCTGTAGTAAGACGAGGTTGCTGGTTTTGAGATGGTGGATTCAAGAGTTGAAGTATCGGGCTACTCGTTGCTGATTAAAGCTTGATCCAAGGGACCGGTTCCCAGGTCGGAGATGTTGATCCAGTGTAGTGCGCCCGTGCATACAAATTAGCCGTAATGGTTGACTATATGTCGGACAGAAGTCGTTTGGAGGGATTACAGCACTTGAGTCCTGATAACAACTAGATCGGTGCAAAAGCCGACCTGCGCGAAGTGAGTTATGAGGCATGGATGCTCATTGTTTCTACAGTCCTGATGAGCGGGAGGGATGATCTTAAGGGATTTATTGTCGGTCGAGTTTTTTGTTTAGTGGGAATCTCTGATGAGCGTTGAGTGGCTCGGAGACCCTATGTAGTGCGGATCTCCGATGAGCGTCGAGTGGCTCGAAGGTCCTGCGTAGTGGGAACCCCCGATGAGCGTTGAGTGGCTCAGAGATCCTATGCAATGAGAATTTTCAATGAGCGATGAGTGGGTCGGAGTTTCCATGCAGATGAGTTCCTCAATGTTGCTCTGTAAGTGGCGAAACATGTTCGTGTTGTATCAACGGACGGTGTAGAATCGACAATATCCTGGCGCGTTCGTCGGACATTTAGGTCTGGGCCTTTTGCATGGTTGGGAGTTGTAGGTTGCAAGGTAGATTTTCTCGAGGGTGTTGTTGAGAGTAGTATTGATATGGAAGGACTGAGGTCGAAGACGCTTTGTCTTGCTATTGCGACTACTATTGATGTTGCCGACATGAGCAAGATTGTGCAGAGCGGTGGAATCAGAGTTGTTGGAGCTCTGGACATCATCACGAGGTAGGATGTTGAGGGTAAGAGCTTGATTCATGTGTGCTATATTTTGGCATGGGTAGTAGTCAGCATTTGTATGGAAGATCTTCTGAATCCTTGATTGTTTTTGATCGGTCCATGCCAAAGTTTGGAACTAAGTGGCATGCCCTTTGTAAGCTGGACAAGCGTGACTCGAGAAGTGGGTTCCTTGACATCGGTAAATGCGGTGTCAGATTTTGCAAGGTGGACTTTAAGAGTTCACAGATGCCTTGGTAACCGTTCGAGACTAAGAAGATGTCTCTGGGTATCACGACGTGCATCCAGGATTGCGGGACTGTTCTTTGGGCGGTTTAATTGAGAGTTGAGATAGTTTACGGTGATGTCTAGGGAACCATAATAGAGCCATCTTGGATAAGGACAGGGAACTACTTGCATTTTACGATGTCGGCATGTCAGAGTGCTGGCGCCACCGGCGCCATTTGGTATTATGGCTAGGCGAAGTGAATGGGTTAAGCCTCGTACTACTTTCGCAAAAGCCGTGGGCATACCCTCGCGATTCCTTTACAATCCATGGATCGCGTCGGCGACAATTGGTGCTCCCGCTGCATTATAGAGGTCGTGATCTAGTCTAGGACTTTGGAGCCGAGCGCACATTCTTGGCGGAAGGTCTTTGGCACTCCGCCAGTCTCTAACTTCGGTTGCATGACGTTATGGAAGTCGGTTGAAGTGAAATTGAGCCCAGTTGGATTCTAGAAGCGTAGACGATAAGTATGGACTCATAGCAGCTTGAGTCCACCTAGCGCAAGGTTGAGCTTCAAAGCCGGGGATGGCCGGGATGACGCGTTTCATTTCTCGTGGTGACCTTGATATTGCCGAGGTTAGAGGTCAGTCGTGCCTTCATGGAATGCCACATGTGGTGTGTTGGAGTATCAGGGCCACTCAGCTTTGCGTGGGATCCTAGTGAATGGATTATTCCTGGAGTGTACCGACGGATGACTTCTGCGATCTTTGGCCTATTTTCGATAGCAAGCAATTGATTTCGATTACCCATAGTGGCACTGGTGCCCCTAGTGCTTACGTCCAAGTTGGGAATCGGCTGATTGAGAGGAAAGTCTTGTTGGATTTCAACTGGGGGGGCCACATCGAGCGTAATTCCGACTCATGAAACCATGGAACGAGTACCATCTAAAGCTACGCGCGTTGGTGCTTGAGCAACATTTCCAACTGCAAAGCCTGACCAATCGAAGCGCATCGAGTTGGGGCGATGACGGGATTAGGGGTGCTCCCCGAGTGTAGCGGGACCGGAACGAGGAGTGGCATCGGCTAGTCGGTTAGTTTGCGAGGCTGCCCCCAAGTCCTAGGTCGATGGTGGAGGAGCATCGGTACTTGCCTCCATAATGTATGCTTGGCCAGTCGGATCTGAAGTGCTTCTTATCTAGCGAAGAAGGTATTGAAAGCTTCCTCCTACCGCTCGAGTCCAGCTTTCAAATTGGTGGCAGGATTCTTGATCATTCTTTTGATGCTCCTCTCGAGTGACGTAATTCGATGGAGGTCTGGTTTTGGTATAGATGTTGAGTTTAGGCGAGCAAGTGTGCACCCGAATTTGGAGGTACTTTGGTCTGACGGGTTGCTGGAAGAGTGGGACTTTGGTTGCGAGCGGCGACAGTTGGGCTCTTTCGAGTAGAAGGTTGGTTACACGAACCCCGTTTGTTACTGTGTTCCTTGGCCGTAAGTGATGATTGTTTGATCATCGTTTCCTTTCTGTTATTGTTGTTGTCGCCATGCGAATGTTGGAGTGGATGGCGATGTTTTGAATGAGGCTGAATCTCCTTCCTCGCCGTAGGCCATTAGCTTCGAAAGAGGAAATTTCTGATGCGGTATGCCGCTAGCGGGCGCGGTTCTAAGCAAGCTGATGTAGAATGACGATGCGTTGAATTTTTTTGAAGTTGGCGCATAAGGTTGATGTTGATTGTCAACTCCTAGCGCGAGAGCTGCATTCTCATATTTCTTATTAAGCGTGTGAATCTATGCTTGAGCCGTAGGAGCTTCGGGGTCCACAATTGGGAGGAGATCCGTTTCCAGTGGGTCCTCTGCCACTCGGGGCGGGTGAGAGGTACCATTGTCAATTGCAGCCAATATAAGGTTTTGCCGGAATTCCGCTTAGTGCCGGCGAGAGTTATGACGCTTTTCGGTTGTACTGCTCAAGGCTCTTCTCGCGGTCAAAGCTTTCGATTACATATTTGAATTGATGGCAATTATTGGTATTGTGCCCATACATGCCGTGGTACCGAAAGTACTTGCCGGTCTTCTACTCATGATTAGTGGACTCCCTGTTGTATGGTTTCTTGTATTGAAGCGTGTTGCACGTTTGTCAGTAGATTGTCTCCATGTCACCATTCAGCGCGGTGTAGATCTTGTATGTCCAGTAAGAGCTGGGATTTTTGGGTTCCGTAGAAACTTGGCCGTTGTCGCGGCCGCCTTGGCTACTTCCATTCGGTCTTTGTTTGTAGGGGCCTGCCCCCATATCCTTATCAAAGAGCTTTCCTATCTGTTTCCCTATGACGTTGACATTTATGGCACCCCCATGTGGATTGTTGGGAAGACCGACCCTGGGGAGTCGGTTTCGTCTCGCCTCTTCTTGACATAAGTATTGCGTAGCCTTTTAATGGAAAGCGTCGAGGCTTTTGGGCTGCTTCTGATCGATCCATACCCTAAATTCGGAAGTAGGGAGGACACCTTTTGGCTAGTTGATAGAGTACGGTGCAAGGATTTGGATTCTTGACCTCGGCGAGCGCGACATTAAACCGGGAGAGGTAGCTTTTGAGCGACTTAGAGGGTCCTTGGAATAGGTTAAACAAGGTGAGGGCATTCTTTGGAGGCGGGATGTGCACTCTGAATTGCTTGACCAATTCTACTGCTAATTGGCTGAAGTTGTTAATGGAATCGAGTGGGAGGCATGAGAACCATAACAAAGCAGTTCCTGATAAGAAGACTGGGAAGCACTTGTATTTGACCGGATCAATGCCCTGGCTCGAGTCCATCTGCCATTCATATTGATTTAAGAAGGTACAGGGGTTGGTTGTGCCATCATAGAGCTGCATTTGTGGCATGCTGAAGTGGTGTGGCCATTCAACTTCATTTACCCTCTTGGTGAAGGGGTTGTGCCTAACGTGCGCTTCCCATGAATCATGCATGTTTCCTCGCCGCTCACTCATGATCCTTTGGACCATGTCGGGAAGGTATTTTGGATGGGGATCCACCATCGGGACCCATGGGTTTTGGCCAGATTCCGGGGTCCGATTGCGAGGGCGTTTCCTATGTTGGACGTCCGGATTGTCTTCCTCCATGTCCTCAACATATATAAGCGGACCTTAATGAAGAGCGGACTGATGCGGATCCTGTTCTAGAAGGGCATGGGCTATTGGAATAGCGGGCCTATCATCTTGATTAATGGTCATCGAGTTGTGTCAAGGAAGAGGTTGGTTCGTAGGATCTTTTCCATCATTGATAATCAAGCGAGAGCGGCCTCGGTACTGTGCCCCCTCGCTATATGTGACTGTAGTTCGCTCGCCATTTTCATTGTCGTGACCATCGCCGTTGCCGTTATCGAGGGCATTGGTACAAGCAGCGATATTGTTACCGAGACTTAACCTCCTTCTTTGACGCGGGCCCCTTGACTCGAAAGATGAAGTTTCCGAGATCGTTGGTTGAGGTCGAGTGTTGTTCCGAGCTAGTTGAAGTCGATCAACGATGCACTGACTTTCTTGAAGTTGTCGCATAAGGTCGATGTTATTCCTTAATGCTGGGTTGAGCTCGACATCCGTGTTCTCATATTTTTCATCAAGTGCACGGATTTGAGCTCGTGTTGCAAGCGCTTTGGGGTCCACAGTAGGAGGGACGATTTCATTAGTGGTCGAGCCTCCTAGTCATTGTGATTGATCTTCCTTGCTGGGCGAGAGTGGTTGAGGAGTTGTCGATGTTATAGCGTATCCGAGTGAGGCGGAGTCGAGGCTAAGTAAGGCAGAGTCGAGGCCAAGTGAGATGAAGTTAAGGCCGAGTGAGGCGGGATAATGAGTCGAGGAATCCAAAGTAGTGGAGTGGAGGCTCAAGGCCGAGGCGAGGGACTTTCGAACAACTTGGGGCTCGAGGGTAAGAAACCCGTGGAGTTTGAGGTTTGAATTTTCGAGCCGCGTAGGGTTCGAGCTTCGAACCTGGTGGGGTTCGAGCTTCAAAGCCCGTGAGGTGCGAGTTTCGAACCAAGGGGGAGGCTCGAGATCAAGGCGAGAGGCTCGGGGCTCGAGGTCGAGGCAAGTGGTTCGGGGCTCGAGGTTGTTGGGATGTCCCGTCCTCGACTGTGGATGAAGAGCCGATCATTGCGTTCTTTGGTCGCTTTACCATCGTGAGCGGACTCGACAGTAGGTTTAGCAAGGAACCTTAAGCTCGTCGGTGGTTAAGATGACAAGGTACGACAAAGGCGCAAAATCCGAGTTTTCCCAGTGAAAGCACCAAATGTTGACGGCAAAAAATGTCGCAAACACTAAATATTCCTAATTACTAGGAATTATAAATGTGGTCGCATAGACAAGAACGTATTATAGGACATAAACAGTAAATAACACAAGAGATTTATAGTGGTTCGGCCTCAGGGAGGGCCTACGTCCACTTTAAAGAGTTGTAGGAATTTTATTGATCACTTGAAAGATTACAAGGTTAAGATACTCTCATTACATTCATTGACTATGATATATGAAGCTACAATCATCATATTTGCAAGAAATAGTAAAATGGACAAGTTTTCCCTTCTTCTTCCTCAAAGAGGAGATGCCATTAATGAAACTTTATGTAGGTCTCAGAGCACAAGATTCTCTCTCTTTTGAAGTGTAATGTATTGGGGTACTTATAGGAAGTGGTTAGGTAGGGGTTAGGAATGAGTAGGTAGAAATGGAGAACATCTTCAGGAAATTCGCACCTCTAGCTGTCCGCCATGGAAAATTCGTACCTGGGTGGAGGTACGAATTTTCGGACCTGCTAGGTACGAAATTTTGTACCTTCAAGGTACGAAATTTCGCACCTCCAAGGTACGAAATTTCGTACCTAGGAGGTACGAAATTTCGCACCTTGTAAGGTATGAAATTTCGTACTTAGGAGGTACGAAATTTCGCATGTTGGTAGGGTGCGAAGTTTGTTTGGAGGGGACGTGGCCGAGGTTCGTTGGCGTGGCATGTTGGTTCTTTTTGGGCATCGAAGCTACTTAGCATGAAGTGAAGAAATCCATCATTTAGCTGGTCCGAAGTGAAGGAACTTGAGCTTCCGGCATGGAGAAAATCGGATGAATCAGGCGGTACCCACAGTTTCAACCTAACCGGTTAGGTCTACCTCCGTCAGGACTATGGGGCCCCGGGGGCGCTGAACCCGGACCCGCTTGACGGCTTGCCTTCGGCTCGGATGCGGACGGATACTGATGTAGGTTGCGTCCGAGGGATGCAACATCCTGTTGGTGGCCAGACTCGAGTCTTCTGATACTGGCCCTCAGATGATATTGGCGACACCTCCGGGCTGAAATATCATGCGATATGTTGATTCGAGCTTGTCTTGAGTACTTTTGGTGACCGGACCAAAAGGCCAGTTAACAGCCTGATCTTTGCATTAGATAAGGAAAATATACACACATTTTTGCATAAGTTCATATAGCACTAGAAATTTCTTTAAGGACAATGGATGCTTGTGGATGATGGTTGAGTAGATGGATGATTGGTTGGTAGGATACATTCTTCTTAAGTTAGAGATTTCGGGGATGAAATCCTTAAGGAGGGGAGAATATAACACCCCATAATTTTATAACATTAAAATTCACAAATTATAGTATACTTAATTTTTAGAAGAAGAATTAAGTGAAATGGGTTGCGCTATTTTGTTCACCTCAAAATTTTGAGCAAGATAGACATTTGGTTTGCATAAAACGGATAACTTATGAAGAAGTTATTAAGCCTTGAAGTTTGTATGCATAAGAGAGAAATATATACACACAAATATATATATATATATATATATATATATATATAAATTATTCAAAAAAAAGTTCAAAACAGCGAATCGGGAGGGAGAATAGTCGAACTGCACCATTTTTGGAGGGGTCGACTAGGGGTTGATCCACGGTGTATGGCTGTCAACCTGTGGCCCGATTCGCCCTAATGGATGATGTGGCATCTGAGTGGTCCTGATGGTTCTGGTTATCCCTAGGTTAATCCGACGACTCTTATTAAATTAAACTTCGATAAAAACATTCCAAAACCCCTAACCCTAATCACATTAATTCATAACAAGAGCCGCGATGCCGTCAATGGAGAACCTAGAGTTGCCGCCATACACTTTCAACCCTAAAGATAGATAGAAGCTTGAATCGAAATCAAATCTAATCTAAATAACAATTAGCCTACATCAAAGGCGAGCAATTCATTTTCAGATTACAGATCCTAGAAAGATAAGACTATTCTTTTTAATTGTGAGTATGATAGCTTTCACAAAATAATTAATTAATTTAATTATGATAAAATATAATTGGGATTATGACAATATAATTTTGAATCATGTGATCTAAATTATATGTATGTTTGTGGTGTTGAATCATATGTTACTCTTATGCAAGTTGGATCATATATTAGTTCTTATGTGAATATTATGCAAGTTGAATCACATATCTTATGCAAGTTTATGATGATTGGATCATATATTTATGTATGAATCTTATGCAAGTTTGGGTTGCTAAAATATATGTGAGACATGTATATGCATATGCTAGTTTATGTGACATTAACCTTTATGTGTAGATCCATATGCAAGTTTACATCTTTATGTTTAGACCCATACGCAAGTTTACATCTTTATGTTCAGATCTATATGCAACCTTACATCCTTATGTTTGGATCCATATGCAAGTTTACATCTTTATGTTTGGATCCATATGCAAGTTCCCACCTTTATGTTCGGATCTATAGCAGTTCATAAGTTATGCAAGTTTATGCCCATTACCTATGCTAGTTTTGTATCATATGCTAGTTTGAATGAAATACATATGCAAGTTATTGGCTATGTAATCTTATGTCATGATCCTTAGATCTATTTTATGTGTTATGTGATGTTGTTTTTCTTTTTGTAAGTTAGACTATTTTCAAGTCTAACATATGTCATACGAAAACATACGAATAGCGTGGGGGTGATGGGATAATATTGAATATACATAAATTGTGAATTGGCATAAAATGGCCTTAAAATGCAAATAATTAATTTGAGATGTTAATTGGCATAATTGGTATTTATGGACATAATTTTAAGAGAAAATTATGGACATAAATAAATTTAGAATTTATTGACAAATTTGAATGGGGATATTAATCCAATTTTGGGTTAAATAAAGATGTGTAATAATTAACTGCCTAGACACGAGGTTAGAATCTTTATTGGTGTAAGACTGCCTAGACCCGCCCGGCAAATCCAGCAGCCACAAATGCCAGTCTATTGTGAGAGGTCAAAGGAACGAATTAAATGCGTAACAATTGTAAAGATACGAGGTTAGGCTCATTTGCGGTATAAGACTGCCCGGACCCGCCCATTAAATACAGCAACTACAAATGTCAGCCAAATATGGGAGGTCTTTACAAGGATACGGTTCTAATGAATTTATAAAAACTTAACAAGATAAACATGTGGTGGGACATGTAAGAAGACATGAATAAGAATTGGGTTAAGTGGGGAAACCTTAGTGGGGACCAAGCATAAGTGGAAGGCTTGTGTCAAGCATGGGGGCCCTTTTCAAACCAATAACCCATTAAGTATCTTTGTGAGCTCGACCCAAGTCGAGGACGTGACATGCTTACTGGATTTGATTGTAAGAGGTCAAAATGGGTTAGCGGTGGCAACACAAGTCCAACGGGGTCATGTGCGTGTGTGGGCCCGGGCTGGTAGGTAAGACGTTGTTGCAACATACAGATATTAGCCGTGCATCTTTGGTGGCATCGGGTTACCACTTTGGGGAGTGATAGATCCCACTGTGGGACCAACACGGGTATCTACGAGTTAGGGGGGCGATCGTATGGGGGTAGTGGGTACAACTAGTGGAGATAGGGGCAGACGGCACCTATGAAGGTAGCTAGGGGTACACGAAACTACCATTATAATTATTTAATTCTGTAGGCGGGATCAACTTTTCGGGTGACTAGTGGTGGTGCAGTATGGTAATTATCCTATAGTGATTAGGATCGAGATTAACGCCAGAATATTCCTCTTATTTTCTTTGTCATGCCCACTTGTTTCATGGTCATATCTTATCTTACCAGTTTATGCCTTATCCTAGTTATTTTAATAATTATATTGTTAAAGTTATTATACTCGCCAGACTTTATGTCTAACCCCCTTGTTTTCGCCTCTTTTCTTCCTTTTCCCCCCAAGTTCTCAGGGTGGGACTAGTACTAGTGGAGCTTGATCTCGGGTCTCTTTCTCTCTCTTTTGGAAGTGCTTGGATTGTTGAAAGTAAAGTTCAGCTCATCTCTTTTGTGGCTACTTATGTTAGGGTTTATGCTTTTTATTTTATGTACTCTGAAGCAATTTATCAAGACGGATATTAAGTGTACTTGGTTTATGAAGTTGTTGTAATCAAACTATTTCTCCGCCGCAATAAAAGTTGTTTTAAAATTTTCAAGTACCATTATTTATATCTGTCTTGTTATATTCTTTTCTATACACTAAATACGCTCCATGGAAGTTAATGCATTCCCTTTGTGAGCGACATTAACGGATGTGAGGTGTTACATAGTGAAGAGAATAATCGAGATTTCATTGTGTAGATTTTGATTTATGTTCAAATCAAATTTTAGAAAAGTCGCTATGGAATTACTTTATAATTTATATCTATTTATTTATATTTTAAATAGATTTTAAATATAAATCGAATATCGATGTAATACTGGATTTTCAAATATCGAGTTATAAAGCCGATATGGAGCTATGTGATATTCTATGTGAATATATACGATAATATTTATTTTTAAACATTTAATTTAATTATTTTTAGATATATTTATATATTTAAATGGGTTATTTAGAGCTTTAAAAATAGCCGTTTTTACAAACGACCTCCAAATTCAACGAAATAAATTTTGTTGGATTCGTAATGTTAAATTATTGCTAGATTTCAACTTCCGTGATTTTTGAAATCAGTATGTGGACATTACCGATTTTAATGTGAAAAATAGTAAATTTTCCGACTTTAAAAATACGCTATTTGAGCAAATGAAGTCGGAATTCGACGAAGCAAGTTTCGTTGGGTCCGCAATATTGAAATGTAGCTGCATGTCCGTTTTTGTGATTTTTGAATATGGTATGTGATCATAGATATTTTTAAACAACGAATGGAAGTAACGGAATAATAAAAATGAATATAAAAGTCAAATGAAAAAAAATAACATCTCGATAAATACAACCTCTACTCCTAAACGCTATATTTCATTCCTTTAGAGGTCAAACTTTAGCGCTGCTATTTCTTTCGTTTCCTCAAAACATTTCTTGAGCTTCCAAAAATCCAAATAAATGAAATCAAAATCTATAAATTGAGAGAGAGGTATTCGGTAGGGCCTAAGCTTCGATCCAGTATCAAATTTGAGGCATGCGACAATACTTGGGTTCACTGTTCTTTTTAGCAAAGGGACCAGGGTTCGATATTTTGGAAAAAGCTGTTAGCAGTTTGAGAATGTGAGCTTGGATCCTTTTTCCTGGCATCAATTTGCTCCCTTTGTGTTTTTTAGGATTTTTCTGGAATTAAAAGTGTCGACGTGGTCATGGTTCAGCGCGTGAATGGCTCGAGGTCACGATGAACGGGGTTACGAGGAGTTGGTCAATTCGGTGAGGGGATTGAAGAGCTTGCGGAGGGGACTTGAATGGTATTTTTAGTTTGAAGATCGATTAAGGAATGGAGAGGAACGAGAGGCGTGAAGTTTCGAAAATGAAGGAGTTGTTGCTGGAAGTTCACGGGGAGGTTTCAAGGAAGAAAGGAAACAAGTGGTGCGGGTCAGATTGTTTTAGTGGGCCGGAGTTTGAAAAGGTAAAGGCCCATTGAATTAAAACAATATATATTAGTTTAATTTAAATCTAAAGAATGTATTAACTTTAGTTTAGTGTATCTTTCTCATACATTAACCAAATTGGACAAACCCGGATCCGTTGGGATCGTACGGACGGACGCTACCCAATGGACCTAACGGGGAGTGGATTGGAGCGCGTTAAAATTTATAGCAAAATAAATTGTCTGTCTGAATCAAGCAATGGTTATCTTTATTAACGACGATCTTCCAAGTGAGTAAAACTCACCAACTTTGAACAGTTATATTTTTATAACGTATTCTTAGAACTGATAATTATCTGTTGATTGATGTGTGTTAACTATTTGGTTGAATTGCTTATGTGTTGGTTGAAATTATAGATAATGATATATAAATAAATCGTTAATCAAATATTGATTCTGTTTTGCAGAAATATTTCATATTGAATTGAAATTGATGTGAATTATATTGTGTAATATCTATGGATGCAGGGAACAGGATGGAGGGATTCAACTGGATTCCTCAACATTTATTTTACTGTTATTCATATATTGTGATATATAATGTGATATATAAACTGTTCTAGATTATGTTTCTTTGGATAATATTTATCATTGTTATATGGTATGCTAAATACCATAAGAAATACCAGAATGATAAAAGGGAATTTTCAATAAAACGTATATTGAAAATGAAATGTTTATAAAATCAAAGGATTTTGTGAAGAGGATATTTATAACAACAAAGGATATTATAAAAGGATTTATTTAGAAATAAATAGAATAGAAAAAGAAATATTTGTAAAACAAATAGAAAATGAAACAGTTGGAAAATAAAAAGGGGTTTATTATGAAATCAATGGATTTTATATATAAAAGGAAAAGGATTCTTTAAAAGAAAATAATTATAAAATCGAAGGATAAGTTTTAAAAGGAAAATATTTGTGAAACAAATAAAAAAGGATAATATTTTGAAACAAATAGGAAAAGAAGTATTTATTTAGAAAATAAATATATGGAATTGAAAAGGGAATATTTGTAAACCATTTACAAATGGATTTAAAAAGGAGATATTTGTAAACATTTACAAATAGAATTTAAAAGGAAATATTTATTTAGAAAAATAAAAAGAGTTATAAAAAGGAAATATTTATTTAGGAAATAAATTGATTTATAAAAGGGATTTATTGGGAAATGAAAAGAATGTCATATAAGGAAATATTTGGCAAATGAATAGAATTTTACATCAGGAAAGTTCAGACCCGTGCTTCGCACACGGGCATAACATGATATGTATTTAAAGCAAAGATTTTAAATAGAATCTGTTGTAACCAATAGATTGAGAAGATTAATTTATAAATATTATTTTATAAATTAAATAAAATATTTATCATTGGATAAATAGAATATATAAGTCGGGGCTTATATAGAGAAGTAAGAATCGATTTCAACATCGATATTTGAAACTAAATATGGACGTAGAGTTAATCAAAGGAGTTAATCAAAATGAGTTAATCGAATAGATTTAGAGTAAATCGAATAGAGTTAGAGTTAATTGATTAGAATTAGAGTTAATCGATTAGAGTTAGAGTTAACCAGTTAGAGTTAATCAGTTAGAGTTAATCGATTAGAGTTAAATCGAACTAGATTTATTCGAATAGAGTTAATCGAACAAGAGGTAGTCGAATATTTTTTACTTGAATAGAGTTAATTGAATTAGAGTTAGTCAGATTAGAGTTATTCCAATATAGTTTATTCGAAGAAAGGAGTTATCGAATTTTAGTTATTCGAAAGGAGTTATTGAATGTTAGTTATTCGAAAGCAATTATCAAATATTAGTTATTCAAAAAAAGTTATCGAATATTAGTTATTCAAAGGAAATTATGAAATATTAGTTATTCGAAAGGAGTTATCAAATATTAGTTATTCAAAAGAAATTATCAAATATTAGTTATTCGAAAGGAGTTATCAAATATTAGTTATTCGGAAGAAATTATCGAATATTAGTTATTCGAAAGGAGTTATCAAATATTAGTTTTTCGAAAGGAGTTAACAAATATTAGTTATTCGAAGGGAGTTAATCGAATATTAGTTATTCGAAAGGAGTTAATCGAATATAGTTTATTCGAAAGGAGTTAATTGATAAGAGTAAATTAGTTAGAGTTAATTGAATAGAGTTAATCCAGTAGGGTAAATCAAATAGAGTTAATCCAATAGAGTTAATCAAATAGAGTTTATAGAATTGAGTTAATCAAATAGAGCTAACTGATAGGAGTACATTGATTAGATTTAACTGAATAGTGTTAATTGAATAGAGTTATTCGAATATAGGTTATTCGAAGAAGAGAGATTACTGAATATAGTTCATTCGAAGGAAAGAGTTATCGACTAGATATTTATTCGGAGGAGAATTACGTAAGGAAGTTTGTTAAAGATTTGAAATATAAACTTTGACTATTTC
The DNA here is from genome assembly GCA_030737875.1 of Allium sativum. Taxonomy (NCBI): domain Eukaryota; kingdom Viridiplantae; phylum Streptophyta; class Magnoliopsida; order Asparagales; family Amaryllidaceae; genus Allium; species Allium sativum. The sequence continues at coordinate 337,995,645 of CM060923.1, forward strand.
GAAGTTAAAACGTTGTTCAGTTAACATCTGAGAGGTAATTATACCCCAACATGATTAAATTCCTTCTTAACTAAGGAATGGTAAGGTTTTATAGTGAATGATGGTTAAGTGAATTTAGTTAATGAGTGAAATGGTTTGAGTTGGCATGGCGATGTTTGATTTAAACATCAGTTTAAATCCAGTGAAGGAGTTTCGGAATGTTTTCCAAATAAGAATCAGAAATGTCTTATAATAGTAGAAAATAAGAATATAGAATATATGGAAACATGAGATAAGTAAATTAATGAACTAAAGAGATAAATGTTAAATGATGATTGATCGATTAAATTTCCATCTGGAAATAACATCGTTGTTCGCACACAAGTTTTTCTTTGATAGTTAAATCACAGACTATCAAAGTTTTGACCATTTTTCCATCGTCAATATGGAGAGACCTGTTGGATTCTTATCCAAAGAACCACTTTGTATGGCGTTAGCGTTTCGAATCAAATAGATCGAAGACAAATTGAAGACGGAGTAAAGTGCAAGGGCTATTGTATAAGTCCTACGTAGAGATTTCCTAGGATGGGTGTACGGAATAGTGCCTTCGGTTTGTCCAGTCCCAGGACAACTAGAATGGACGAATGTTTGACAGAGTATGTATAGTGGATCACGGAAGTTGATCATTTCAAATGTATTTACGTCGATGGCGGAGGAATTCGTTTCTCTTAGTTTATATCCATGGTATTTTTTGGGAAATCAATTTGTGATTTGACGGGAATGACAATGTGGCATTCGAAGTAAATGGAGGAGTGATCTGTTAAAAGATACGTTTTGACCTCGAGCCTCATCAACTGGGAAATGACATAAATTGAGCAGGTAGCATGGCTAAGGGGTTCGCAACCAAGTAGGGTTTATTGTCACCATCTAGAGAATATGCATATTTGATACTTCTTCCAATTCTGTATCTCTCAGGAACGGTTATGTTGGTTTACCAACTGTAAGGTGACAATATATTCGATACACTCAAGCGAAATGAGTGGTCGGTCATGTGTGTCTAAGTTGCAAGATGTTCTTGTTGAACTCCAGTGTATCGCTTCTAGATTACACTGATCGGAAGGTGGATCCATACTTTGTCACAGTTGGAATCCATTTCCCAAATAAGAGCCTTCGGTTTTGATTGTATATTATCTATGTAGAATTTCGATTGCAAGCGTTTCGACTAGATTGGTATTACTTGTGTTAGACATTATTATATTATCAGAATAATATTGTTTTACGAATGATTTGGGCTATCGCAAGGTAAAAACCATCCGTGTTTATGTGTGGATCGGTCTTTTGATTACCCTTTGTTTCAAAAGGATTTTAAAAGTTAAATCAAATAACTTGAGTTTACTCACACCATTCACATGACTGACCCGGAGTTTGTTTTGTTTTCCCAAAACTATTGGGTGCCCAGTTTTGTACGGGCAGTCAAGTAGTCGGAATTTACAGATACTTGGAGTGCTGGAGCAGGAGGCTTCAGAATTATATAGCTATGGTTTTTCTGCTGTGTTGTAAGTCCTGTACTTTGGAAATGATATATAGATTCAAGTACAGATTTATATTTCAATGTTTTGTTATGAAATATATTTATTCGTTCCGCTGTGAGATTCGTGTTTACTCTAATGTTGTATGTTCTTCTTCTTCTGTAATAAGTTTCTATCTTATCTATCCTCAATCTCTAACTTCTTTCATTAACCACTGGTATTATCGATCCTTGGATGTTCGTTATGTGTTGTATATCGAATAACCAAAATCGACTTATCCCGGGTCGTTACAGAAGGAGTTCAAACCACTAATTCAAGCATCAATGGTGAGAATGGAACTTGGAAAGAATTGGAAAAAAGAAATAATGGCCAGCTTTTGAAATTCAACCCAACAGAGTGAGAACGTTAAATTTGAAAATAAATGGAACGAAATTGAAAAAAAAACTTTAAGTTCTAATTAAGAAGGAAAAAAAAAACAAAAAAGGAGGAAATTTAAAACTGCAAATTCGCACTGCGACGGTTGTTGTCAAAAAGGGAGAGGTGAAAATGGAGGACTTCCCAAGAGGTCACCCATCCTAGTACTACTCTCGCCTAAGCACGCTTATATTTGGAGTTCTAATGGTATCTGATGCTTTAGTGCTGGTAGGATTGCACCCGTCAAGAGGTGGATTGCTAAAGTACTAATGTAAAAGCGTAGAGTAATTTTCCACTTAATGGCAACAACGTTTCAAATTCTAACAAGTAACATCAAATTTGACCAAAAAATCAAAAAAAGAAATGTGGGAAAACGCTAAATTTGCAATTTAAAAGAAATTCTAACGAAATGAAGGAGCTAAAAGCACAAATTCAAGCATCAACTACGAGAATGGAACATGGAAAGAATTGGAAAAAAGAAATAATGACCAGCTTTTGAAATTCAAGCTGACAGAGTGAGAATGTTAAATTTGAAAATAAGAGAAAAATGAAACTGTAAAAAAAACTTTAAGTTCTAATTAAGAAGGAAAAAAAAACAAAAAGGAGGAAATTTTAAACTGCAAATAAGAACCGCGATTTTTGTTGACAAAATGGGAGGGGTGAAACACGAGGACTTCGCATGAGGTCACCCATCCTAGTACTACCCTCACCCAATCACGCTTAACTTCGAAGTTCAGATGGGATCCGGGAAATGCTACGCTTAACGACAATAACGTTTGAAATTCTAACAAGTAACATCAAATTTGACCAAAAAGTCAAAAAGCAGAAATTAGGGAAAATGCTAAATTTGCAATTTAAAAGAAATTTTAGTGAAATAAAGGAGTGACAACCACAAATTCAAGCATCAACGGCGAGAATGGAACATGGAAAAAATTGGAAAAAAGAAATAATGGCCAGCTTTTGAAATTCAAGCCGACAGAGTGTGAACGTTAAATTTTAAAACAAAAGGGATTGAAACAGTAAAAAAAACTTTAAGTTCTAATTAAGAAGCAAAAAATACAAAAAAGGAGGAAATTTTAAACAGGAAATTCAAACCGCGGCGGTTGTTCACAAAAACGAATGGGTGCAACACGAGCACATCCCAGGAGGTCACCCATCCGAGTAAGACTTTCGCCCAAGCATGCTTAACTTCGGAGCTCTAATGGGATCCGGTGCTTTAGTGCTAGTATGATCGCACCCGTCAGGAAGCGAATTGCTAAATTATTAATGCAGGAGCGTAGAGAAATGCTACGATTAACGACAACAACATTTGAAATTCTAACAAATAACATCAAATTTGACCTAAAAAATGAAAAAAAAAAAGGGAAAAAAACGTTAAATTTGCAATTTGAAAGAAATTCTAACGAAAAGGAGTTAAAACCAAAAATTCAAGCATCAACGGCGAGAATGGAACATGGAAAGAATTGGAAAAAAATAATAGCCACCTTTTGAAATTCAAACCGACAAAGTGAGAACATTAAATTTGAAAATAAAAGGAAATGAAATTGTTAAAAAACATTTAGTTCTAATATAGAAGCAAAAAAAAGGAGGAAATTTTAAACTGCAAATTCGAACCGCGACGGTTGTTGACAAAAAGTGAGGTGTGCAACACGAGGACGTCCCCGGAGGTCACCCATCCTTGTACTACTCTCGCCCAAGTATGCTTAACTTCAGAGTTCTGATGGGTCCGGTGCTTTAGTGCTGGTATGATCGCACCAGTCAAGAAGCGGATTGCTGAAGTATTAATGCAGGAACGTAGAGAAATGCTCCGCTTAACGACAACAACGTTTGAAATACTAACAAGTAACATCAAATTTGAGCAAAAAAATCAAAAAACATAAATGAGGGGAAACGTTAAATTTTCAATTTAAAAGAAATTCTAACGAAAAGGAGTTAAAACCACAAATTCAAGCATCAACGGCGAGAATGAAACATGGAAAGAACTGGAAAAAAGAAATAACGGCTAGCTTTTGAAATTCAAACCGACAAAGTGAGAACGTTAAATTTAAAAATAAAAGGAAGTGAAACTGTTGAAAAAAAACATTATGTTCTAATTTAGAAGCAAAAAAAAACAAAAACAAAAAAGGAGGAAATTTTAAACTGCAAATTCGTACCGCGGCGGTTGTTAACAAAAAGGGAGGGGTGCAACACGAGGACTTTCCAGGAGTTCACCCATCCTAGTATTACTCCCGCCCAAGCACGCTTAACTTCGGAGTTCCGATAGGATCCGGTGCTTTAGTGCTGGTATTATCGCATCCGTCAGGAAGCGGATTGCTAAAGTATTAATGTAGGAGAGTAGAGAAATGCTACGCTTAACGGCAACAACGTTTGAAATTCTAAGAAGTAACATCAAATTTGACCAAAAAATCAAAAACCAGAAATGAGGGAATACGCAATTTAAAAGAAATTCTAACAAAATGAAGGAGTTCAAACCACCTTTTCAAGCATCAACGACGAGAATGGAGCACGGAAAGAATTGGAAAAAAGAAATAATGGCCAACATCTGAAATTCAAGTCGACATAGTGAGAACGTTAAATTTGAAAATAAATGGAAATGAAATTGTAAAAAAAAACTTTAAGTTCTAACTAAGAAGCAAAAAAAGGAGGAAATCTGAAACTGCAAATTCGAACTGCAACAGTTGCTGACAAAAAGGGAGGGGTGCAACAGGAGGACTTCCGAAGAGGTCACCCATCCCAGTACTACTCTCGCCCAGTCATGCTTATCTTCGGAGTTCTGATGGGATCTGTTGCTTTAGTGCTGGTATGATTGCACCCGTCAGGAAGCGGATTGCTAAAGAATTAATGTAGTAGCGTGGAGAAATGCTCCCCTTAAAGGCAACAACTTTTGAAATTCTAACAAGTAACATCAAATTTGAGCAAAAATTCAAAAAACAGAAATGATGGAAAACGTTAAATTTGCAATTTAAAAGAAATTCTAATGAAATGAAGAAGTTAAAAGCACAAATTCAAGCATCAACTGCGAGAATGGAACATGTAAAGATTTGGAAAAAAGAAATAATGCCCAGCTTTTGAAATTCAAGCCGACAGAGTGAGAACGTTAAATTTGAAAATAAATGGAAATGAAATTGTAAAAAAAAAAACATTAAGTTCTAATTAAGAAGCAAAAAAAAAGGGAGGAAATTTTGAAACTGCAAATTCGAACCGCGACGGTTGTTGACAAAAAGGGAGGAGTGCAATACGAAGACTTCCCAAGAGGACACCCATCCTAGTACTACTCTCGCCCAAGCATACTTATCTTTGGAGTTATGATGTGATCTGGTGCTTTAGTGCTGGTATGATTGCACCCGTCACGAAGCGGATTACTAAAGTATTAATGCAGGAGCGTAGAGAAATGCTCCGCTTAACGACAACAATGTTTGAAATTCTAACAAGGAACATCAAATTTGACCAAAAAATAAAAAAAACAGAAATGTGGGAATATGCTAAATTTAAAATTTAAAAGAAATTCTAACGAAATGAAGGAGTTAAAAGAACAAATTCAAGCATCAATTACAAGAAAGGAACATGAAAAGAATTGGAAAAAGGAAATAATGGCCAGCTTTTGAAATTCAAACCGACAGACTGGGAACATTAAATTTGAAAATAAAAAGAAACCAAACTACAAAAAAACTTTTAAGTTCTAATTAAGAAGCAAAAAAAAAACAAAAAAGAAGGAAATTTTAAACTGCTGATTCAAACCGCGGCGGTTGTTGACAAAATGGGAGGCGTGCAACACGAGGACTTCCCGGAAGGTCACTCATCCTAGTACTACTCTCGCCTAATCGAGCTTATCTTAGAAGTTCTGATGGGATCCGGCGCTTTAGTTCTGGTATGATCAGACCAGTCAGGAAGCGGATTGCTAAAGTATTAATGTTGGAGCATAGAGAAATGTTATGCTTAACGATAATAGTGTTTGAAATTCTAACAAGTAACATCAAATTTGACCAAAAAATGAAAAAACAGAAATGTGGGAAAATGCTAAATTTGCAATTTAAAAGAAATTCTAACGAAATGAAGGAGTTAAAACCACAAATTCAAGCATCAACGACCCGAGTGGAACACGAAAAGAATTGGAAAAAATAAATAATGGCCGCTTTCGATATTCAAGCCAATAGAGCGAGAACATTAGATTTTAAAATAGAAGGAAATGAAATTGTAAAAAAAACTACCAATTCGAACTGCGACGGTTGTTCACAAAAAGGGACGGTGCAACATGAGGACTTCCCAGGAGGTCACCCGTCAGGAAGCGGATTGCTAAAGTATTAAAGCAAGAGCGTAGAGAAATGCTCCACTTAACGGCAACAACATTTGAAATTCTAACAAGTAACATCAAATTTGAGCAAAAATATCAAAAAACAGAAATGTGGGAAAACGCTAAATTTGCAATTTAAAAGAAATTCTAACGAAAAGGGGTTAAAACAACAAATTAAGGCATCAAAGGTGAGAATGGAACATGGAAAAAATTGGAAAAAAGAAATAATAGCTAGCTTTTGAAGTTCAAATTGACAAAGTGAGAACGTTAAATTTTAAAATAAATGGAAATGAAATTGTACAAAAAACTTTAAGTTCTAATTAAGAAGCAAAAAAACGGAGGAAGTTTGAAATTGCAAATTCGAACCATGACAGTTGCTGAAAAAAGGTAGGGGTGCAACACGAGGACTTCCCAAGAGATCACCCATTCTAGTACTACTCTCGCCCAAGCAAGCTTATCTTCAGAGTTCTGATGGGATTTGTTGCTTTAGTGCTGGTATGATTGCACTCGTTAGGAAGCAGATTACTAAAGTATTAATGCAGGGGTGTACAGAAATGCCCCGCTTACCAGCAACAACGTTTGAAATTCTAACAAGTAACATCAAATTTGACCAAAAAGTCAAAAAAAAAAAATCAGGGAAAGCGCTAAATTTGCAATTTAAATGAAATTCTAATGAAATGAAGGAGTTAAAAGCACAAATTCAAGCATCACTGCGAGAATGGAACAAGGAAAGAATAAGAAAAAAGAAATAATGGCCAGCTTTTGCAATTCAAGCTGACAAAGTGAGAACATTAAATTTGAAAATAAAAGGAAATGATACTGTAAAAACAAACTTTAAGTTCCAATTAAGAAGCAAAAAAAAGGATGAAATTTTAAACTGCAAATTCGAACCGTGACTTTGTCGACAAAATAGGAGGGGTGCAACACAAGGACTTCTAGGAGGTCACCCATCCTAGTACTACTCTCACCCAATCACGCTTAACTTCAAAGTTCTGATAGGATCTAGTGCTTTAGTGCTGGTATGTTCACACACGTCTAGAAGCGGATTGCTAAAGTATTAATGCTGGAGCACAGAGAAATGCTACGCTTAACGACAACAACGTTTGAAATTCTAATAATTAACATCAAATTTGACCAAAAAATCAAAAAACAAAAATGAGGGAAAACGCTAAATTTGCAATTTAAAATAAATTTTAACAAAATGAAGGAGGTAAAACCAGAAATTCAAGCATCAACGGTGAGAATGGAACACGGAAAGAATTGGAAAAAAGAAATAATGGCCAACTATTGAAATTCAAGCCGACAGAGTGAGGACGTTAAATTTTTTAATAAAAGGAAATGAAATTGTAAAAAAACTTTTAGTTCTAATTAAGAAGCAAAAAAAAAGGAGGAAATTTTAAACTGCATATTCCAACCGCGACGGTTGTTCACAAAAAAGAAATGGTGCAACGCGAGGACTTCCCAGTAGGTCCCCAATCCTAGTACTACTCTCGCCCAATCACGCTTAACTTCAGAGTTCTGTTGGGATCCGGTGCTTTAGTGCTGGTATGATCGCGCCCATCAGGAAGCAAATTGCTAAATTATTAATGCAGGAGCGTGGAGAAATACTCCGCTTAATGGGAACAACTTTTGAAATCTAACAAGTAACATCAAATTTGACCAAAAAAAATCAAAAAACAAAAATGAGGGAAAACACTAAATTTGCAATTAAAATAAATTCTAATGAAAAGGAGTTAAAACCACAGATTTAAGCATCAACAACGAGAATGGAACATGGAAAGAATTGGAAAAAAGAAATAATGGCCAGCTTTTGAAATTCAAACCAACAAAGTGGGAACGTTAAATTTGAAAATAAAAGGAAATTAAATTGTTAAAAAAACATTAAGTTCTAAATTATAAGCAAAAAAACAAAAAAGGAGGAAATTTTAAACTGTAAATTCGAACCGCGATGGTTGTTGACAAAAAGGGAGGGGTGCAACACGAGGACTTCACAGGAAGTCACAAATCCTAGTACTACTCTCGCCCAAGCGTGCTTAACTTTGGAGTTCTGATGGGATCCGGTGCTTTAGTGCTGGCATGATCGAACCTGTTAGGAAGAGGATTGCTAAAGTATTAATGTAGGAGCGTAGAGAAATGCTCCGCTTAATGGCAGCAATATTTGAAATTCTAATAAGTAACATAAAATTTGAGCAGAAAAATCAAAAAACAGAAATGAGGGAAAACGCTAAATTTGCAATTTAAAAGAAATTCTAACGAAAAGGAGTTAAAACCACAAATTCAAGCATCAACGGTGAGAATGGAATATGGAAAGAATTGGAAAAAAGAAATAACGGACAGCTTTTGAAATTCAAAACGATAAAGTGAGAACGTTAAATTTGAAAATAAAAGGAAATGAAATTGTAAAAAAAAACATTAAGTTCTAATTTAGAAGCAAAAAAAAGGAGGAAATTTTAAACTACAAATTCAAACCGCGATGGTTGTTAACAAAAAGGGAGGGGTGCAACACGAGGGTTTCGCACGAGGTCACCAATCCTAATACTACTCTCGCCCAATCACGCTTAACTTCGCCGTTCTGATGGGATCCGGTGCTTTAGTGCTGGTACGATCACACCCATCATGAACCGGATTGCTAAAGTATTAATGCAGAAGCATAGAGAAATGCTCCGCTTAACGGCAACAACGTTCGAAATTCTAACAAGTAACATCAAATTTGACCAAAAAATCAATAACTAGAAATGAGGGAAAACGCTAAATTTGCAATTTAAAAGAAATTCTAACAAAATGAATGAGTTCAAACCAATAATTCAAGCATCAACGGCGAGAATGGAACATGGAAAGAATTGGAAAAAAGAAATAATGGCCAGCTATTGAAATTCAAGCCAACAGAGTGAGAACGTTAAATTTGAAAATAAAAGGAAATGAAATTGTAAAAAAAACTTTAAGTTCTAATTAAGAAGAAAAAAAACAAAAAAGGAGGAAATTTTAAACTGCAAATTCGAACCGCGATGGTTGTTGACAAAAAGGAGGGTTGCAACACTAGCACTTCCTAGGAGGTCACCAATCCTGGTACTACTCTCGCCCAAGCACACATAATTTCGGAGTTCTGATGGGATCCGGTGCTTTACTGCTGGTATGATCGCACCCGTCAGGAAACGGATTGCTAAAGTATTAATGCAGGTGCGTAGAGGAATGCTCCGCTTAACAGCGACAACGTTTTAAATTTATACAAGTAACATCAAATTTGACCAAAAAAAAAAGAAATGAGGGAAAACGCTAAATTTGCAATTTAAAAGAAATTCTAATGAAATGAAGGAGTTAACCACAAATTCAAGCATCAACGTCGAGAATGGAACATGGGAAGAATTCAAAAAAAGAAATAATGGCCAGCTTTTGAAATTCATGCCGAAAAAGTGAGAACGTTAAATTTGAAAATAAAAGTAAATGAAATTGTAAAAGTAACTTTAAGTTATAATAAAGAAGCAAAAAAAACAAAAAGGAAGAAATTTTAAATTGCAAATTCGAACCGCGACGGTTGTTGACAAAAAGGGAGGGGTGCAACACGAGTACTTCCCAGTAGGTCACCCATCCTTGTACTACTCTCGCCCAAGCACGCTTAACTTCGGAGTTCTGATGGGATCCGCTGCTTTAGTGATGGTTTGATCACACCCATCAGGAAGTGGATTGCTAAAGTACTAATGCAGGAACTTTGAGAAATGCTCCGCTTAACGGCAACAACGTTTGAAATTCTAACGCGTAACATCAAATTTGACAAAAAAAATCAAAAAGCAGAAATGAGAGAAAGCGCTGAATTTGCAATTTAAAAGAAATTCGAAGGAAATGAAGGAGTTAAAACCGCAAATTCAAGCATCAACGGCGAGAATGGAACATGGAAAGAATTGGAAAAAATAAATAATGGACAGTTTTTGAAATTCAAGCTGATAGTGTGAGAACGTTAAATTTTAAAATAAAAGGAAATGAAATAGTAAAAAAAAACTTTACGTTCTAATTAAGAAACAAAAAAACAATAGAGGAGGAAATTTTAAACTGCCAATTCGAATCGCGATGGTTGTTGACAAAAAGGGAGGGGTGCAACACGAGGACTTCCCTTCAGGTCACCATCCTAATACTACTCTTGCCCAAGCACGCTTAACTTTGTAGTTCTGATGGGATCCGGTGCTTTAGTGATTGTATGATCGCAACCGTCCAATAGAGTGGGAATGGAACATGGAAAGTTTTGGAAAAGGGAAATAATGACCTGCTTTTGAAATTTAAGCCGACAGAGTGAGAACGTTAAATTTGAAAATAAAAGGAAATAAATTGTTAAAAAAAACTTTAAGTTCTAATTAAGAAGCAAATACCAAAAAACGACGAAGGTTTAAACGGCAATTTCAAACCATGACGGTTGTTGACAAAAATGGAGGGTTGCAACACGAGGACTTCCCAGGAGGTCATCCATCCTAGTACTTCTCCCGCCCAAGCATGCTTAGCTTCGGAGTTCTAATGCGATCCGACGTTTAGTGCTAGTTTGATCAAACCCATTAAAAAGCGGATTGCTAAATTATTAATGGAGAAGCATAGAGAAATGCTCCACTTAACGGCAACAACGTTTGAAACTCTAACAAGTAACAGCAAATTTGACCAAAAAACAAAAAAAAGAAAAATGAGGGAAAACGCTAAATTTGAAATTTAAAAGAAATTCTAATGAAATGGAGGAGTTAAAACCACAAATTCAAGCATCAACGATAAGAATGGAACATGGAAAGAATTGGAAAAAGGAAATTATGGCCTATTTTGAAATTCAAGCCGACAAAGTGAGAACATTAAATTTGAAAATAAAAGGAAAAGAAATTGTAAAAAAAATAAGTTCTAATTAAGAAGCAAAAAAAAAGGAGGAAATTTTAAATTTCAAATTCGAACCGCGACAGTTGTTGACAAAAAGGAAGGGATGCAACACGAGGATTTCCGAGGAGGTCACCCATCCTAGTACTACACTTGCCCAAGCACTCTTAACTTCGTAGTTATGATGGGATCTGGTGCTTTATTGCTGGTATGACCGCACAAATGAGGAAGCGAATTAATAAAGTATTAATGCAGCAGCATAGAGAAATGGTCCGCTTAACGGCAACAACGATTGAAATTTTGACAAGTAACATCAAATTTGACAAAAAAAAAATCAAAAAACAGAAATGAGGAAAAACGCTAATTTTGAAATTTAAAAGTAATTCTAAAAACCCACAAAATCAAGCTTCAACGGCGAGAATGGAACATGGAAAGTATTCGAAAAAAGAAATAAAGGCAAGCTTTTGAAATTCAAGCCGACAGAGTAAGAACTTTAAATATGAAAATAAAAGGAAATGAAATTATAAAAAAACTCTAAGTTCTAATCAAGAAGCAAAAAAACAAAAAGGAGGAAATTTTCAAATGCAAATTCGAACCGCGATGGTTGTTGGCAAAAACGGAGGGGTGCAACACGAGGCTTTCCCAGGCGGTTACCCATCCTAGTACTATTCTCGTCCAAGCATGCTTAACTTTGGAGTTTTGGTGGGATCCAGTGCTTTAATACTGGTATGACCACACCCGTCAGAAAGCGGATTGCTAAAGTATTAATGCAGGAGCGTATAGAAATGCTCCGCTTAACGGCAACAACGTTTGAAATTCTAACAAGTAAAGTAAAATTTGACCCAAAAAAAAAAAGAGAAAACGCTAAATTTACAATTTTAAAAAAATTTAACGAATTGAAGGAGTTAAAACATCAAATTCAAGCATCAACGACGAGAATGGGACATGGAAACAATTGGAAAAATGAAATATTGGCTAGTTTTTGAAATTCAAGCCGACAGAGTGGGAATGATAAATTTGAAAATTACAGACCACGAAGGTTGTTGAAAAAAAGGGAAGGGTGCAACACGAGGACTTCCTAGGATGTCACCCATCATAGTACTACTCTCGCCAAAGAACTCTAAACTTTGGAGTTCCAATGGGATCCCGTGCTTTAGTTCTGGCGTGATCGCATCCGTCAGGAAGCGGATTGTTAAAGTATTAATGCAGGAGCGTAGAAAAATGTTCCGCTTAATGGCAACAATGTTTGAAATTCTAACAAGTAACATCAAATTTGACCAAAAAATCAATAAACACAAGTGAGTGAAAATGCTAAATTTGCAATTTAAATGAAATTCTAACGAAATAAAGGAGTTAAATCCACAAATTCAAGCATCAACGGTGAGAATGGAACATGGAAAGAATTGGAAAAAAGAAATAATGGCCAGGTTTTGAAATTTCAGCCGATAGAGTGAGAACGTCAAATTTGAAAATAAAAGGAGTTGAAATTGTAAAAAAAATTAAGTCATAATTAAGAAGCAAAATAAAATAGAAGAAGGAAATTTTAAACTGCAAATTCGAACCGCGACGGTTGTTGACCAAAAGGGAGGGGTGCAACACGAGGACTTCTTAGGAGGTCACCCATCCTAGTGCTACTCTTGCCAAAGCGCGCTTAACTTCGGAATTCTAACGGGATCCGATGCTTTAGTGCATGTATGATCGCACCCATCAAGATGCGGACTGCTATAGTAATAATGTAGAAGCGTAGAGAAATTCTCCGCTTAATGGCAACATCGTTTGATATTCTGACAAGTAACATCATATTTGACCCAAAAAATTCTAAAAACATAAATGAGGGAAAATGTTAAATTTTCAATTTAAAAGAAATTCTAACGAAATGAAGGAGTTAAATCCAGAAACTCAACCATCATCGATTAGAATTGAACATGGAAAGAATTGAAAAAAAGAAATAATGGCCATCTTTTTGAAATTCATGCAGACAGAGTGAAAACGTTAAATTTAAAAATAAAACGGAATGAAATTGTTAAAAAAAAACTTTAAGTTCTAATTAAGAAGCCAAAAAACAAAGAAGGAGGAAATTTTACAATGCAAATTCGAACTGCGTCGGTTGTTGACAAAAAGGGAGGGGAGCAACACGAGGACTTTCCAGGAGGTCACCCATCCTAGTACTTCTCTCGCCCAAACACGCTTAACTTCGGAGTTCTAATGGGATCTGGTGCTTTACTGCTGGTATGATCGCAACCGTTAGGAAGCGGATTGCTAACGTATTAATGCAGAAGAGTTGAGAAATGCTCCGCTTAACGGCAACAACGTTTGAAATTCTAACAAGTAACATCAAATTTGACAAAAAAATCAGAAAACAGAAATGAGGGAAAACGCTAAATTTGCAATTTAAAATAAATTCGAACGAAATGAAGGAGTTAAAACCACAAATTCAAGCATCAATAGCGAGAATGGAACATAGAAAGAATTGGAAAAAAAGATATAAGGGTCTGCTTTTGAAATTCGAGTCGACAGATTGAGAACGTTAAATTTGAAAATAAAAGGAAATGAAATTGGAAAAAACTTTAAGTTCTAATTAAGAAGTAAAAAAACAAAAAAGGAGGAAATTTTAAACTGCAAATTCAAATCACGATGGTTGTTGACAAAAAGGTAGGGGTGCAACATGGGGACTTCCAAGGAGGTCACCCATCCTAGTACTGCTATCGCCCAGGCACGCTTAACTTTGGAGTTCTGATGGGATCCAGTGTTTTAGTGCTTGTATGATCGCATCCGTCAGGAAGCGAATTGCTAAAGTATTAATGCAGGAGTGTAGAGAAATGCTCCACTTAAAGGCAACAACATTTGAAATTCTAACAAGTAACATCATATTTGACCAAAAAATCAAAAAACAGAAATGAGGGAAAACGCTACAATTGCAATTTCAAAGAAATTCTAACGAAATGAGGGAGTTAAAACCAATAATTCAAGCATCAACGGCGAGAATGGAAATGGAAAGAATTGGAAAAGGAAATAATGGCTAGCTTTTGAAATTCAAGCCGATAGTGTGAGAATGTTAAATTTGAAAATAAAAGGAAATGATGTTTAAAAAAACTTTAAGTTCTAATCAAGAAGCAAAAAAACAAAAAAGGAGGATAATTTAAACGGAAAATTCGAACCGCGATGGTTGTTGACAAAAAGGGAGGTGTGCAACACGAGGTCTTCCCAGGAGGTCACCCATCCTAGTACAACTCTCGCCCAAGCACACTTAACTTCGGAGTTCTGATGGGATCTGGTGCTTTAGGGTTGGTATGATCGCACCCATCACAAAGTGGATTACTAAAGTATTAATGCAGAAGCACGGAAAAATGCTCCGCTTAACGACAACAACATTCGAAATTCTAACAAGTAATATCAAATTTGACCAACAATTCAAAAAATAGAAATAATGAAAATGCTAAATTTTCAATTTAAAAGAAATTCTAATGAAATGAAGGAGTTAAAACCAAAAATTCAACCGTCAACAGCGAGAATGGAACATGGAAAGAATTGGATAAAGAAATAATGGCAAGCTTTTGAAATTCAAGCCGAAAGAGTGAAAAAATTAAATTTGAAAATAAAAGGAAATAAAATTGTAAAAAAATCTTTAATTTCTAATTAAGAAGCAAAAAAAAAAGGAAGAGGAAGTTCTGAACTACAAATTCAAACCACGACGGTTGTTGACAAAAAGGGAGGGGTGCAACACGAGGACTTCTCAGGAGGCCACCCATCCTAGTACTACTCTAGCCCAAGCACGCTTAACTTAGAAATTCTGATGGAATCCGATGCTTTAGTGCATATATGATTTCACCCTTCAGGAAGCGGACTGCTAAAGTATTAATGTAGAAGCGTAGAGAAATTCTCCTCTTAATGGCAACAACGTTTGAAATTCTAACAAGTAACATCAAATTTGACCAAAAAACAGATATGATGGAAAACACTAAACTTGCAATTTAAAAGAAATTCTAACGAAATGAAGGAATTAAAACCAGAAATTCAAGCATTAACGGCGAGAATGGAACATGGAAAGAATTGGAAAAAATAAATAATAGCCAGCTTTTGAAATTCAAGCCGAAAGTGTGATAACGCTAAGTTTGAAAATAAATGGAAATGAAATTGTAAAAAAAGACTTTAAGTTCTAACTAAGAAGCCAAAAAACAAAAATGGTAGAAATTTTATACTGCAAATTCGAACAGCGACGGTTGTTGACAAAAAGGGAGGGGTGCAACATGAGGACTTCCCAGGAGGTCACCCATCCTAGTACTACTCTCACCGAAGCATGCTTAACTCTGGTGTTCTGATTGGATCCAGAGCTTTAGTGCTTGCATGATCGCACCCATTAGGAAGCGGATTGCTAAAGTATTAATGCAGGAGCGTAGACAAATGCTCCGCTTAACGGTAATAACGTTTGAAATTCTAATAAGTGACATCATATTTGACCAAAAAAACAAATAATAGAAATGAGGGAAAACGCTAAATTTTCAATTTAAACTAAATTCTAATGAAACAAAGGAGGTAAAACCACAAATTCAAGCATCAAAGGGGAGAATGGAACATGAAAAGAATTGGAAAAAAGAAATAATGGCTAGCTTCTGAAATTCAAGCCGACAATGTGAGAACGTTAAATTTGAAAAAAAAAAGGAAATGAAATTGTAAAAAAAATTAACTTCTAATTAATAAGAAAAAAAAGAAGGAAATTTTAAACAACAATTTCGAACCGCGACGGTTGTTGACAAAATGAGAAGGGTGCAGAACGAGGACTTTCGGGGAGGTCACCCATCCTTGTACTACTCTCGCCCAAGCACACATATAATTAGAGTTCTGATGGGATTCGTTGCTTTTGTGGCGGTATGATCACACTCGCCAGGATGTGGATTGCCAAAGTATTAATGCAGCCGCTTAACGACAACAACATTTGAAATTTTAACAAGTAATATAAAATTTAACCAAAAAATCAAAAAACAGAAACGAGCAAAAATGCTAAATTTGAAATTTAAAAGAAATTCTAACGAAATGAAGGAGTTAAAACCAAAAATTCAACCATCAACGGCGAGAGTGGAACATGGAAAGAATTGGAAAAACGAAATAATGGCCAGCTTTTGAAATTCAAGCCGATAGAGTGAAAACATTAAATTTGAATATAAAAGGCAATGAAATTGTGAAAAAACATTAAGTTCTAATTAAGAAGCAAAATAACAAAGAAGAAGGAAAATTTAAACTGCAAAATGGAATAGCGACGGTTGGTGACAAAAAAGGATCGGTGCAACACGAGGACTTTCCAGGAGGTCACCCATCCTAGTGCTAATCTCGCCCAAGCATGCTTAACTTCGGAGTTTTGATGGGATCTGGTTCTTTAGTGCTTGTATGATCGCACCCGTCATGCCGCGGTTTGCTAAAGTATTAATGCCGAAGTGTTGAGAAATGCTCCGCTTGACGGTAACAATGTTTGAAATTCTAACAAGTAACATCAAATTTGACCGAAAAATCAGAAAACAGAAATGAGGGAAAACACTAAATTTGCAATTTAAAATTAATTCTAACGAAATGAAGGAGTTAAAACAAAAAATTCAAGCATCCATGGCGAGAATGGAACGTGGAAAGAATTGGAAAAAAGAAATAATGGACAGCTTTTGAAATTCAAGTCGAAAGAGTGAGAACGTTAAATTTGAAAATTAGAGGAAATGAAATTGTGAAAAAAAATTGAGTTCTAATTAAGAATAAAAAAAACAAAAAAGGATGAAATTTTAAACTGCAAATTCGAACCGCAATGGTTGTTGACAAAAAGGGAGGGGTGCAACATGAGGACTTCCCAGGAGGTCACCCATCCTAGTACTTCTCGCCCAAGAATGCGTAACTTTGGAGATCTGATGGGATCCGGTGCTTTAGTTCTTGTTTGATCGCACCCATCAGGAAGCGGATTTCTAAAGTATTAATGCAGAAGTGCAGCGAAATGCTCCACCTAACGGCAACAACGTTTGAAATTCTAAAAAGTAACATCATATTTGACCAAAAAATCTAAAAAGAGAAATGAGGGAAAACGTTAAATTTGCAATTTAAAAGAAATTCTAACGAAATGAAGGAGTTAAAACCACAAATTCAAGCATCAACGACTAGAATGAAATTTGGAAAGAATTGGAAAAAGGAAATAATGGCCAGCTTTTGAAATTTAAGCCGATAGAGTGAGAACGTTAAACATGAAAATAAAAGGAAATGAAATTGTAAAAAAACTTTAAGTTCTAATTAAGAAGAAAAAAAAAGGAGGAAAATTTAAATTGCAAATTCGAACCATGATGGTTGTTGACAAAAAGAAAGGGTTGCAACACAAGGAATTCCCAGGAGGTCACCCGTCGTAGTACAACTCTCGCCCAAGCACACTTAACTTCAGAGTTCTGATGGGATCCGATGCTTTAGTGCTGGTATGTTGCACCCGTTAGGAAGTGGATTGCTAAAGTATTAATTTAGGAGCGTAGATAAATTCTCCGCTTAACGGCAACAACGCTTAAAATTCTAATAAATAACATCAAATTTGACCAAAAAAATAAAAAACAAAAATACGGGAAAACGCTAAATTTGCAGTTTAAAAGAAATTCTAAGGAAATAAAGGAGTTAAAAATACAAATTCAAGCATCAACGGCGAGAATGGTACATGGAAAGAATTGAAAAAAAGAAATAATGGCCAGCTTTTGAAATTCAAGCCGACAAAATGAGAACGTAAAATTTGAAAATAAAAGGAAATGAAATTGTAAAAAAATCTTTAAGTTCTAATTAAGAAGCCAACAAATAAAAAAGGAGGAAATTTTAAACTGCAAATTCAAACTGTGATGGTTGTTGACAAAAAGTGAGGCGTGCAACACGAGGACTTCCCAGGAGGTCACCCATCCAAGTACTAATCTCGACCAAGCACGATTAACTTTAGAGTTCTGATGGGAACCGGTGCTTTACTGCTTGTATAATCGCACCTGCTAGGAAGCGGGTTGCTAAAGTATAAATGCAGAAGCATAGAGAAATGCTCCGCTTAACGGCAACAACGTTTGAAATTCAAACAAGTTACATCATATTTGACCAAAAAATCAAAAAACAGAAATGAGGGAAAATGCTATATTTGCAATTTACAAGAAATTCTAATGAAATGAAGGAGTTTAACACACAAATTCATGCATCAACGATGAGAATGGAACACGGAAAGAATTAGGAAATGGAAATAATGGACAGCTTTTGAAATTCAAGCCAACAAAGTAAGAACATTAAATTTGAAAATAAAATGAAATGAAATTGGAAAAAAAAATTCAGTTTACATTAAGAAGCAAGAAAAAAAAATGAGTAAATTTTAAACTGCAAATTCGAACCGCGACGGTTGTTGACAAAAATAGAGGGGTGCAACATGAGGACTTCCTGGGAGGTCACCTATCCTAGTACCACTCTCGCCCAAGCATGCTTAACTTCAGAGTTCTGATGGGAATCGGTGTTTTAGTGCTAGTATGATCGCACCCATCAGGACGCGGATTGCTAAAGTTCTAATACAAGAATGTAGAGAAATGCTCCGCTTAACGGCAACAACGTTTGAAATTCTAACAAGTAACATTAAATTTGACAAAAAAATCAAAAAACAGAAATGAGGGAAAATGCCAAATTTGCAATTTAAAAGAAATTATAACGAAATGAAGGAGTCAAAACCAGAAATTCAAGGATCAACGACGAGAATGAAACATGGAAAGAATAGGAAAAAAGAAATAACGGCCAGCTTCTGAAATTAAAGCCGACAGAGAGAGAACGTTAAATTTGAAAACAAAAAGGAAATTAAATTGTTAAAAAAAAACTTAAAGTTCTAATCAAGGAGAAAAAAACAAGAAAGGAGGAAAAATTAAACTGCAAATTCAAACCGCGACGGTTGTTGACAAAAAGGGAGGGGTGCAACACGAGGACTTCCAAGGAGGTCACCCGTCCTAGTACTACTCTCGCCTAAGCACGCTAAACTTTGTAGTTCTGATGGGATCCGGTGCTTGTATGATCACACCCGTCAGGAACCAGATTGTTGAAGCATTAGTGCGGGAGCGAAGAGAAATGCTTCGCTTAACGGCAACAACATTTGAAATTCTAACCAGTAACTTCATATTTGACCAAAAAAAACAAAAAACAAAAATGAGGGAAAATGCCAAATTTGCAATTAAAAAGAAATTTAACAGAAATGAAGGAGTTAAAACCACAAATTCAAGCATCAACGGCGAGAACGGAACATGGAAATAATTGGAAAAAGAAATAATGGCCAACTTATGAAATTCAAGGTGACAGATTGAGAATGTTAAATTTGAAAATTAAAGTAAATGTAATTGTAAAAAAAACTTTAAGTTCTAATTAAGAAACAAAAAAATAAAAAAGGAAGAAATTTTAAACTGCAAATTCGAACCGCGACTGTAACAACCCGTATTTCGATAACATGTTAAAACGAGAATCAAGGCAGAATTTAATTTTAAATTCTGAATCAAGTAAAACGGGTTATGCCATTGCGTTCGTCTCGGAAAAATACGCGAAATAGAGTCCGAAATTTTGTAAATCGGAGTCCGTATGACCCGGTTAAGGCCCAAAGAAGTTTTCGGGAAATTTGAATTTCGAAACATGCAGAAATGGGGCCAGGCGGGAAAATTCCCGCCCAGACAAGTCGACTGGGCTGTCGACAGGGCTGTCGACTTGCAAGTCGACAGGCATGTCGACAGGGCTGTCGACTTGCCCTGTCGGCTGATTCTGGTCTGGTGCACCTATTTTCTATCTTAGCTAGGTTTTTGGGCCTGGTTTGAAATCTGACGGTTCAGGTTGGTCCTAGGGTTAATCTAAGGGCCTAAAACTATCCTAATCTCTATAAAAAGACCCTAAACCTACCCCTAAACCCTCATTATTCACTCATGTAACTAAACTATGGCCAAATTTCTACTCTCATGGCCTCCATCTCAAATCACTAGAGCCTATGCATTCAAATCGAGTTCAAATCAAAAGGTGCAAGCTTGCTACACCAAATAGAGGCCAAATCAACATTGCTATGCGAGTTTCATGAAGGTTCTTCTTCAAAGGAGCCACCTTTCTTCGACAAGATGATGCATGACCCCTTTTCTAAGCCTTACCTAAGTAAGTTCTAGCTACGTTTGGATCAAAACGGTATTTTTAATGTTGACATGGGATAAAATGAGATAAAGCATAAGTATGCATGTATGTGAACCTAACTTTGTCCCTTTTCTATGATCTATGACCTTAGACTAAGATGTAGCAACTTAATCATGTCACTCATGTTATGTTTAACCTAGTTTATCTTGCAAGTTTGGATCTTTGTCTATGGAAGATTTGCATGAACCTTTGGGAACCATTTGACTTGTGAAACATAGGCAAATACTTGACCTTGGGGCTTATGCATGCATATGAACACAAACCCCTTATGTTTCATGCACGTTTGTGGCAAAACCTCTTTATGATATTATGCAAGTTTGTGGCCAAATCCTATATGATAGTATGCATGCTTATGGTCAATCCCTATATGACTCTATCATGCATGTTTTAAGGCCAAACCCCCTTATTACGCCATGCATGTTTGGAGCCAATCCCTTTTGTGGCATTGTGCATGTTTTGGGGTCTACATGTAGCCATAGTATACCTACTATGTTGACTCGCTTTGCTTGCGTTGGGAAAACACGATTTTGGGTAGTTAGATAAACGTGAACATGTCACGAAATCTTAACTTGATTATGACATGTGTTTATACTTGAAAATATGACTTGAAAGATAACATGGAAGTTGGCATGTAAGTATGCATAAAAACATGAGCTTGGGAATTTACCTATTAAGTTAGGTCTAACCTTTGGGAATTTACCTATTAAGTTAGGTCTACCCAAATGCTTGAAAACTTGTAACATGTTTTGGGAACATGATGAACTTGGATAATATAAGTGTGGCCAACTCGAGGTTGGGTTGAGTTTGCAACGTAAAACTACCCGGAACCGACCGGCCTAACTAGTAGTTGCAAACAATAGGACCCAATGTGAGAAGTTGGTCATGTCGCGCTTAAGACCCGAGGTTAGACTAGGTTGTGGTGTAAAACTACCCGGACCCACCCGGCTTAACTTGTAACCACAACAAGGTCTAATGTGAGAGGTTAGGAGTGCATTAATTAAATTAATGCCACATGATAAGGTTAAGTAAATTTGACTAATGACACTAAACCGATATGACACGAATGGGTAGGTTAAGTGGGACCGGACTTGATTCCTTAATGACACTTAACCATGCAAGATGATTAGGGGATGGGGTTAAGTAATTTACACTTAACTAATCCGACTGGGTAATTAGATGAGGTTAAGTAATTAAGACTTAACTAACCTAACCACGGTAATTAGATGGGGTTAAGTAATCCACACTTAACTAATCTAAACACGGTAATTCGATGGGGTTAAGTTAGACACTTAACCAATTTAAACTTGGTAATTCAATGAGGTTAAGTAACCAATACTTAACCAACTTAACGGGATAATTTAATGGGGTTAAGCAACTTATACTTAACCAATTATACATGAAGATTTGATGTGGTTAAGTGACCTAAACTTAACCAATCTAACTCGTTAATTTGATGAGGTTAAGTGAACTAAACTTAACCAATCTAACTCGTTAATTGGATGTGGTTAAGTGACCTATACTTAGCCAATCTAACTCGTGAATTTATGGGGGGTTAAGTTAACCCATACTTAACCAATCTAACGTGAAAACATGATAAGGCTAAGTCACGAATCACTTGAATACGCTTGACCGATTTGACTCGATAATTTGACAAGGTCAAGTTAATTTATATAATTAACCAATCTAAAATGATAATTAGACGAGGTTAAGTTATGGATTGCTTAATATGCTTAGCCAACTTGACACCTGGTTGGTAGGGTTAAGTCTTGGACTTGGATACTTAGCCAATTTTGACATGGTTTGTAGACGGGCTAAGTTATGAACTTAAGTGACACTTAACCCATTAGATAAACCCTAATTCGGAGGATTAGGTAAATAACCATAGTTAACAAGGATTATGGAAATAAGGCTAAGTGGTAAACCTTAGTTAAGGGAAACTAAGTAATAATTCTTAGTCAAGGAAATTTGGACCATTTCTTAGATAGATTAGTAACCCGATACGTTAGGTCAACGTTTAAGTATGCGTGTAGGAGCAGGCTATCTGATTTAGATAAAGGCTCCAACGAACTGGGTAACAAAGCAGCGGCTTCGGGGAACGTGAGGATATTCTTGGGATCCCTCTATGAGCTGCCAGGTCATTATACTAGGCTCACGAGAGGTTGAGGTATGCGGTAGAAGAACCAAGAATATGCCTTGGTTGCTATGCGAGCGACCTAAAGACTGGGGTGGATAGCAGTGAGTCGACGAATACATAAGGTGCCCGAGATAGCAAGTTCGTCGATCATCTACCATCTTGAGTCAAGCATGTACGTACGGAAAGGCAGGGAACACCCAACAGACCATAATTGCTATCTAATTATGGGTGAGGTAGGCCGTAGGATGTGGGCTGGCCGGAGTGTAGTTCTCATGCAAGATTTTCTCTTGTGTTGCCTTTCACTAGTTGAGGGAGGGGTCTCGTGGGACCATAGCCACGTGTAGAAAAGCAGACCTTAGTATCTGCATCGGCAGATAAATCTAAAGCTCCCGACCGAGTCTTGTATTTCTTGTTTTGCCCTGTGACAGGACTCGGATGGCACGATGTGATACATGTGCATACAGTTATAGAAAAACGATTCACGATGAATGCGTGGGAAAAAGGGCGCGGTTGAGGGTTAGCGTAATCCCTAGTGGCCTAGGTGGTTTAACCCAAACCGAAATACGAAAGCGTGCAATAGGTAAGCGTAATCCCTAGTGGTGCTAGGTGGCGTAAGTCCTAGTAGCTCAAACGATGATTCATATGGAAGAGCCTAGCTAGAACAAGGGTGACAGTCCAAACGATTTCAAGGATAATACGACATGAGGAAGCCCGTACGAGGTACGGCAAAGGACTGAACTTATATACATGGAAAGGAACATATGATTTGAGTAACCTATATATGCGATATATTAGGTTGACATGGACCATTACACGACTTTGGGTAAGGGACATTCATGGTTAACACATAACAAGGCTGGGATACTAGTACGGAGGGTGCAGAGCAAATATACATGTTAGAACCAGGAAAAATATACATAATAGACACCGGGGGATGTTAGACAGGGTAGATACCTTGGGATAGTATACTTGATAGAAACCTGACGATGTGATACCTTGATTTATCATGACACCGTAGTTGATCACGATATCTTAGTTTACCTTGCTACAGTAGTTCAGCCTGTTACCCTGGTTTAGTTAATCTATCTTGTAGTCATCCTTATGTTTACTTTCAGTTTATGCATGTCATGTTACCTTTACCTGTTTTTATACTGGAAGTAGATAGGACTTACCAGTCTTTATGACTAACCCCGTTTTCTTTCGCCTCTTTGTCTTCCGTTTCCCCCCCCCCCCCAGGTTTCAGGGAGGAAATGATGTTGTTTAGTTCAGACTTCTTCTGTTGAAGGTCATCATGTATGGCTTGATGTATAGCTTGGTCTTCTCTTGGCTATGGCTGCCTCACCGCTTTACTTTGGGGAATAATTTATGAAAAGGTTTTTATGCTTCTTTATTATTGCAAGACAGGTTTTGATGTACTCTGATGTAAAAGGCTTTAGACCTTAATTATTAATGTTTATGAAAGTTTGATTTTACTTCCGCTATTTTATATGTTCTGTCTTGTGATATTTCTGTGCATGTTTACCAATAATGCCCCTCTAAAGCTAGTGCATTCCTTTGCGAGTGACCCTAGCGGAGGCGGGGTGTTACATTTGGTATCAGAGCAGAAGGTTACTAGACTGGGCAAAAGTTTTTAAAGACCTTCTGAAAATTATTTGAAAAACCGTTTACAAAGAAGCATTTTTCAAGAAAATTTTCTTTTTAAAAGAAAAAGGCTATTCCGCAAAGGCCATTAGCATTATCCTTGTTTCCTTGATTGAATCTCTTTTCCTTTCTTTCCTCCATCTGTAGTCACAGTGGTTTTGACTGCGACTAGTCTTTCTAGCTGCGTAAGTGTTTCCCGTACGATGGAGGTGGTTCTCGAGAGACCGTTGCAGAGTTATGCATGAAAGGATAGTAAGAACAAGGATAAAGGATACCAGCTTAAGGATAAGCAACTGTTGTTATGGCTTAGTCCATCGAGGAGAACAAGGACAAGATCAGCGGAGAAGGAAATAGTACGCTCTCATTTCTAGGGTACCTAAAAGAAATGGTGTCGTTTCTGGTAAAGGTTTAGTCGTTCTTTTCTATCATCCCGTCCAGACTTTGTCTTGATCATTGTATCACTTAAGTCTGCTTGGATAGTTGAGCCTCTGCACCTTAGTACTAGCATGGTAGAGGATCCCAGTTTTGTCCCAAAAATCTAGTTGGAGAGTTGGTCCATTCCTTCATGACTTGTTGGATTTAAGAATGACATGTCTCAACTACGGATAGATTCTAAGGATAAAGTGGTCACCCAATAAGGGGTGCCATTCTCGGTTTTGGAAAGAGGGTAGTTAGACACTCGACTCATCTTGGTGATACCCTCGAAGTCTCGTGTAACCTTTTTGGGTTCTGTCATAGTTAGTTACCTAGAATCCCGGAATGCAGTTGTTGGTAATCCGCTCGAATAGAATTCACTGATAAGGCAGATGGTTCGTTTCGATTATGCATGAGTTATGGGAATCACCTTAGTAAGAACCCTTGGCAACATGGATTGGCATCGGAAAACGAGATCCAGAATTCACTAGTGAATTTTGGAGAGCTTGTATGAGTACGCAGACATGTGTGAGCCGAGCATACTAGGGGAAGAATAAGTGAAAGTGAAACGAGAGGCGACAGTGAAATGAGTTCCACTCACACCTTGGAAATAGGAAGCAAGGAACTACGAAATCATGAAGTCAAAGGCGGTCAAGGCACGATGGAATTAAGCTCATGGAAATGCGGCTTGGACGAGCACATCACGTCTCTTTTTAAGAGTATATCTTTGATCCTTGGTTCGCCTGTAAAGCTTACTTGCATGCTATCGCTTGGTGGATATCCTCTCGGTCCTGTTTCTGTTACAAACCCCGTAAGGAGTTTGTCTTGTTTATCTTCTCGATCTTATTTTGGGAACCTTAGGTAGAACGCTATGGATGTAAACATGTATTTGAGACATGTTATGATTGATATGATTGCAAGTGGTTGCTCGTGGATGCGCGAATACACGTTAGGTACTAGATTGACGCGATCACGTTTCATGTTGCATATGCACGAGCATTTATACTTGTTTATGGATGAAATCGAATGTGTTATCATGCGGTTGTTGCATATGAATGAATGATTGTGCACACATATAGTATCTATATGACTAGGACTATTTGCATACATGTTGGATTCATGGCACTATACATATTTTTGCATTAGAAAGATTATTCAGGCCTGATCATTAGCATTAGCTAAGGAACATGTACACACACGTTTTGCATATATTCATACAGCATTAGAAATCATCTAAGGACAATGGTTGCTTATGGATGATGTTTTGAGTAGATGGATGATGGATGGTAGGATATGTTCTTCCTAACTTAGAGATTTCGGGGACGAAATCCTAAAAGGTGGGGAGAATGTAACAACCCGTATTTCGATAACATGTTAAAACGAGAATCAAGGCAGAATTTAATTTTAAATTCTGAATCCAGTAAAACGGGTTATGCCATTGCGTTCGTCTCGGAAAAATACGCGAAATAGAGTCCGAAATTTTGTAAATCGGAGTCCGTATGACCCGGTTAAGGCCCAAAGAAGTTTTCGGGAAATTTGAATTTCGAAACATGCAGAAATGGGGCCAGGCGGGAAAATTCCCGCCCAGACAAGTCGACTGGGCTGTCGACAGGGCTGTCGACTTGCAAGTCGACAGGCATGTCGACAGGCATGTCGACAGGGCTGTCGACTTGCCCTGTCGGCTGATTCTGGTCTGGTGCACCTATTTTCTATCTTGGCTAGGTTTTTGGGCCTGGTTTGAAATCTGACGGTTCAGGTTGGTCCTAGGGTTAATCTAAGGGCCTAAAACTATCCTAATCTCTATAAAAAGACCCTAAACCTACCCCTAAACCCTCATTATTCACTCATGTAACTAAACTATGGCCAAATTTCTACTCTCATGGCCTCCATCTCAAATCACTAGAGCCTATGCATTCAAATCGAGTTCAAATCAAAAGGTGCAAGCTTGCTACACCAAATAGAGGCCAAATCAACATTGCTATGCGAGTTTCATGAAGGTTCTTCTTCAAAGGAGCCACCTTTCTTCGACAAGATGATGCATGACCCCTTTTCTAAGCCTTACCTAAGTAAGTTCTAGCTACGTTTGGATCAAAACGGTATTTTTAATGTTGACATGGGATAAAATGAGATAAAGCATAAGTATGCATGTATGTGAACCTAACTTTGTCCCTTTTCTATGATCTATGACCTTAGACTAAGATGTAGCAACTTAATCATGTCACTCATGTTATGTTTAGCCTAGTTTATCTTGCAAGTTTGGATCTTTGTCTATGGAAGATTTGCATGAACCTTTGGGAACCATTTGACTTGTGAAACATAGGCAAATACTTGACCTTGGGGCTTATGCATGCATATGAACACAAACCCCTTATGTTTCATGCACGTTTGTGGCAAAACCTCTTTATGATATTATGCAAGTTTGTGGCCAAATCCTATATGATAGTATGCATGCTTATGGTCAATCCCTATATGACTCTATCATGCATGTTTTAAGGCCAAACCCCCTTATGACGCCATGCATGTTTGGAGCCAATCCCTTTTGTGGCATCGTGCATGTTTTGGGGTCTACATGTAGCCATAGTATACCTACTATGTTGACTCGCTTTGCTTGCGTTGGGAAAACACGATTTTGGGTAGTTAGATAAACGTGAACATGTCACGAAATCTTAACTTGATTATGACATGTGTTTATACTTGAAAATATGACTTGAAAGATAACATGGAAGTTGGCATGTAAGTATGCATAAAAACATGAGCTTGGGAATTTACCTATTAAGTTAGGTCTACCCTTTGGGAATTTACCTATTAAGTTAGGTCTACCCAAATGCTTGAAAACTTGTAACATGTTTTGGGAACATGATGAACTTGGATAATATAAGTGTGGCCAACTCGAGGTTGGGTTGAGTTTGCAACGTAAAACTACCCGGAACCGACCGGCCTAACTAGTAGTTGCAAACAATAGGACCCAATGTGAGAAGTTGGTCATGTCGCGCTTAAGACCCGAGGTTAGACTAGGTTGTGGTGTAAAACTACCCGGACCCGCCCGGCTTAACTAGTAACCACAACAAGGTCTAATATGAGAGGTTAAGAGTGCATTAATTAAATTAATGCCACATGATAAGGTTAAGTAAATTTGACTAATGACACTTAACCGATATGACACGAATGGGTAGGTTAAGTGGGACCGGACTTGATTACTTAATGACACTTAACCATGCAAGATGATTAGGGGATGGGGTTAAGTAATTTACACTTAACTAATCCGACTGGGTAATTAGATGAGGTTAAGTAATTAAGACTTAACTAACCTAACCACGGTAATTAGATGGGGTTAAGTAATCCACACTTAACTAATCTAAACACGGTAATTCGATGGGGTTAAGTTAGACACTTAACCAATTTAAACTTGGTAATTCAATGAGGTTAAGTAACCAATACTTAACCAACTTAACGGGATAATTTAATGGGGTTAAGCAACTTATACTTAACCAATTATACATGAATATTTGATGTGGTTAAGTGACCTAAACTTAACCAATCTAACTCGTTAATTTGATGAGGTTAAGTGAACTAAACTTAACCAATCTAACTCGTTAATTGGATGTGGTTAAGTGACCTATACTTAGCCAATCTAACTCGTGAATTTATGGGGGTTAAGTTAACCCATACTTAACCAATCTAACGTGAAAACATGATAAGGCTAAGTCACGAATCACTTGAATACGCTTGACCGATTTGACTCGATAATTTGACAAGGTCAAGTTAATTTATATAATTAACCAATCTAAAATGATAATTAGACGAGGTTAAGTTATGGATTGCTTAATATGCTTAGCCAACTTGACACCTGGTTGGTAGGTTTAAGTCTTGGACTTGGATACTTAGCCAATTTTGACATGGTTTGTAGACGGGCTAAGTTATGAACTTAAGTGACACTTAACCCATTAGATAAACCCTAATTCGGAGGATTAGGTAAATAACCATAGTTAACAAGGATTATGGAAATAAGGCTAAGTGGTAAACCTTAGTTAAGGGAAACTAAGTAATAATTCTTAGTCAAGGAAATTTGGACCATTTCTTAGATAGATTAGTAACCCGATACGTTAGGTCAACGTTTAAGTATGCGTGTAGGAGCAGGCTATCTGATTTAGATAAAGGCTCCAACGAACTGGGTAACGAAGCAGCGGCTTCGGGGAACGTGAGGATATTCTTGGGATCCCTCTGTGAGCTGCCAGGTCATTATACTAGGCTCACGAGAGGTTGAGGTCTGCGGTAGAAGAACCAAGAATATGCCTTGGTTGCTATGCGAGCGACCTAAAGACTGGGGTGGATAGCAGTGAGTCGACGAATACATAAGGTGCCCGAGATAGCAAGTTCGTCGATCATCTACCATCTTGAGTCGAGCGTGTACGTACGGAAAGGCAGGGAACACCCAACAGACCATAATTGCTATCTAATTATGGGTGAGGTAGGCCGTAGGATGTGGGCTGGCCGGAGTGTAGTTCTCATGAAAGATTTTCTCTTGTGTTGCCTTTCACTAGTTGAGGGAGGGGTCTCGTGGGACCATAGCCACGTGTAGAAAAGCAGACCTTAGTATCTGCATCGGCAGATAAATCTAAAGCTCCCGACCGAGTCTTGTATTTCTTGTTTTGCCCTGTGACAGGACTCGGATGGCACGATGTGATACATGTGCATACAGTTATAGAAAAACGATTCACGATGAATGCGTGGGAAAAAGGGCGCGGTTGAGGGTTAGCGTAATCCCTAGTGGCCTAGGTGGTTTAACCTAAACCGAAATACGAAAGCGTGCAATAGGTAAGCGTAATCCCTAGTGGTGCTAGGTGGCGTAAGTCCTAGTAGCTCAAACGATGATTCATATGGAAGAGCCTAGCTAGAACAAGGGTGACAGTCCAAACGATTTCAAGGATAATACGACATGAGGAAGCCCGTACGAGGTACGGCAAAGGACTGAACTTATATACATGGAAAGGAACATATGATTTGAGTAACCTATATATGCGATATATTAGGTTGACATGGACCATTACACGACTTTGGGTAAGGGACATTCATGGTTAACACATAACAAGGCTGGGATACTAGTACGGAGGGTGCAGAGCAAATATACATGTTAGAACCAGGAAAAATATGCATAATAGACACCGGGGGATGTTAGACAGGGTAGATACCTTGGGATAGTATACTTGATAGAAACTTGACGATGTGATACCTTGATTTATCATGACACCGTAGTTGATCACGATATCTTAGTTTACCTTGCTACAGTAGTTCAGCCTGTTACCCTGGTTTAGTTAATCTATCTTGTAGTCATCCTTATGTTTACTTTCAGTTTATGCATGTCATGTTACCTTTACCTGTTTTTATACTGGAAGTAGATAGGACTTAACAGTCTTTATGACTGACCCCGTTTTCTTTCGCCTCTTTGTCTTCCGTTTCCCCCCCCAGGTTTCAGGGAGGAAATGATGTTGTTTAGTTCGGACTTCTTCTGTTGAAGGTCATCATGTATGGCTTGATGTTTAGCTTGGTCTTCTCTTGGCTATGGCTGCCTCACCGCTTTACTTTGGGGAATAATTTATGAAAAGGTTTTTATGCTTCTTTATTATTGCAAGACAGGTTTTGATGTACTCTGATGTAAAAGGCTTTAGACCTTAATTATTAATGTTTATGAAAGTTTGATTTTACTTCCGCTATTTTATATGTTCTGTCTTGTGATATTTATGTGCATGTTTACCAATAATGCCCCTCTAAAGCTAGTGCATTCCTTTGCGAGTGACCCTAGCGGAGGCGGGGTGTTACAGCGACGGTTGTTGACAAAAAGGGAATGGTGCAACACGATGACTTCCCAGGTGGTCACCGATCCTAGCACTACTCTCTCCCAAGCACGCTTATCTTTGGAGTTCTGATGGGATCCGGTGCTTTAGTGCTTGTATGATCGTGCCCGTCAAGAAGGGGATTGCTAAACTATTAGTGCAGCAGCATAGAGAAATGCTCTGCTTAACGGCAACAACGTTTGAAATTCTAACAAGTAACATCATATTTTACCAAAAAATAGAAATGAGGGAAAATCCTAAATTTGCAATTTAAAAGAAATTCTAATGAAATGAAGGATTTCAAAAAAAAAAAAATTATT
Source organism: Allium sativum (assembly GCA_030737875.1). Classification (NCBI taxonomy): domain Eukaryota; kingdom Viridiplantae; phylum Streptophyta; class Magnoliopsida; order Asparagales; family Amaryllidaceae; genus Allium; species Allium sativum. The sequence goes on from CM060923.1 coordinate 338,026,208, forward strand.
CAAGCACCAACGGCGAGAATGGAATATGGAAATAATTGGAAAATGGAAATGATGGCCTACTTTTAAAATTCAAGCCGATAGAGTGAGAACGTTAAATTTGAAAATAAAAGGAAATGAAATTATAATAAAAAACTATAAGTTCTAATTAAGAAGCAAAAAAAGATGAAATTTTTAACTGCAAATTCAAACAGCGACGGTTGTTGACAAAAAGGGAGGGTGCAACATGAGGGCTTCCCAAGAGGTCACCCATCCTAGTACTACTCTCGCCCAAGCATGCTTATCATTGGACTTCTGATGGGATTCAGTGCTTTAGTGCTGGTATGATCGCACCCATCAGGAAGCGGATTGCTAAAGTATTAATGCAGGAACGTAGAGAAATGCTTCGCTTAATGGCAACAATGTTTGAAATTCTAACAAATAACATCAAATTTAACCAAAAAAATAAAAACAGAAATAAGGGAAAACGCCAAATTTGCAATTTAAAAGAAATTTTAACGAAATGAAGGAGTTAGAACCACACATTCAAGCATCAACGGCGAGAATGGAAAATGGAAAGAATCGGAAAAAAGAAATAATGGCCCGTATTTGAAATTAAAGCCAACAGAGTGAGAACATTAAATTTTAAAATAAAAGGAAATGAAATTGTAAAAAAAAAACTTCAATTTCAAATTAAACAGCAAAATAACAAAAAAGGAGGAAATTTTAAACTGCAAATTCGAACCGCGACGGTTGCTGACAAAAAAGGAGGGGTGCAACACAAGGACTTCCAAGGAGGTCACCCATCCTAGTACTACTCTCGTCTAAGCACGCTTAACTTTGGAGTTCTGATTGGATCTGGTGCTTTAGTGCTTGTATGATTGCACCCGTCAGGAAGCGGATTGCTAAAGTATTAATGTAGGAGTGTAGAGAAATGCTCCATTTAACGGCAATAACGTTTGAAATTCTAACAAGTAACATCATATTTGACCAAAAAGTCAGAAAACAGAATTGATAGAAAACACTAAATTTGCAATTTAAAAGAAATTCTAATGAAATGAAGGAGTTAAAACCACAAATTCAAGCATCAACGACAAGAATGGAACATGGAAAGAATTGAAAAAAAGAAATAATGGCCAGCTTTTGAAATTCAAGCTAACAGAGTGGGAACGTTAAATTTTATAATAAAATGGAATAAAATTGTTAAACAAAATTATGTTCTAATTAAGAAGGAAAAAAACAAAAAAGAAGCAAATTTTAAACTACAAATTCGAACCGCGACGGATGTTGACAAAAGGGAGGTGTGCAACATGAGGACTTCCCAGGAGGTTACCCATCCTGTAACACCCCGTATTTTCTGTGAATGTATAAGTAACAAATTAAAGTATACCTAATTTTAGGAGAAGAATTAACGGAAACGGGTTGCGCCATTGCATTCGTCTCGAAATTCGGCTTGAGATATAGTCCGAGTTTGCGTAAAACGGATACCGTATGAAGAAGATATGGACGAACGAAGTTAGGTAGAAAAACCAGAAACATGCCAGAATACACTGGCACACTTGTGAATTGTGCAAGTACAAAAATACACTGGCGCACCTGCCAAGTGCGCCCATACCGATCCAGCACAGAATTCGGGAGTGTTATGTGATGAAGTGTCTTCTTCTTAGTGGCTGGATGACCTGTCTTCGAGCTGGGTGGTTCTGATGACTTCTGGACTGATTTGAAGGCTCTAAATCACCCTATTCTCCTATAAAAACACCCCCAAACCTCACTTTCTCTCCACACAATTTCATATTGCCTATACTCTGCCTCTATAATAAATAAATAAAATAATGGCGTCGCTACTCTGCTGGGATCAAAACTAGAACTAGTGCATCTTCTTCCAAATCCGAATAAGATTAAAAGAGAACTACTTTAACTCTTCTTCTGTAATCCAATCATGGCAAGTCCAGTTATTTTCCGATATGAATTTTAATCATGATCTTGACATAACTATAAAACTGGATCTGAGATTATGCCCTTTTTCTATTTATCAGATCTATTCCTCTGTTTTATTATCTGTTTGTTCTGTATTTCTTTCTCCTTTCTTTCTTTTTATTTGGTAGCCAGGCTACCACGAGCTTGAGCCAAATCTCATAAGAGATGAACGCATAATCGCTAAATTTGGGAAGAATATTGAATGAGGCATGTTTGGGCATAATTGATTTGTAACTAATTTGAGGATACAACGCATGTTGTAATTCAGGACATAAATTTGAGGCATATTGTATAAGATGATCTATGACATGGAAGGAGAAGATTAATGTGACTTAGAACATAGAGAACATAGGTTGAACTTAGAACATAAATATGAGACATATAATTGGGCATGTTGTATTTAAAACATAAGGTGTATTTAACATATGTTTTGAGTTTTGAGGCATAAAGAATATTGGACATATGACTTGGGATTTGTGGCGTAAAGTTTAACTGTGAACATGTAACTGATTTGGATGCATAGTATAAGTTGTAATTCAAGATCTAGATCTGGACATACTATATATATTATAGTCTGGAATTTTGAAAAAAGAGAATTAATTTGCATTTAACTTAGGTGTAAAGATCCATATTAAGATTGGATAATTATTAAGTGTGAATACACCTAAGTAAGGGGATTTTTTGGGTATGTGACATGCATTGTAATCAATGGCTATATTTGGCATAATTTATATGTAAGGTTTTTGGAGAATATTCTGAACCATGCAAGTTTAACTAAAAATTAGGACATATGTTATATGGTGGATTATGAGCATAATTTGGGCATATAAGTTTAGGCTTACCTTATTAGTTAGGCAAGATATGTGAATAGGACTTTAAGGAATGCTTAAATCGGCTAAAACTGTTATCTTCTTATTATGTTAAATTTGCCTAATCTGCTAAACCTATTACATGTTTAATCTGTTGAATTGCCTAAACTGTTACATATGTTGAATCGCCTAATCTGCTAATTTTGCCTAATCTGCTATATCTGTTGAGTTGCCTAATCTGCTAAATCTGTTGAACCGCCTGAGTTGCTAAATCTGTTGTAAAGCTGAATGATTGTAATTTGCGTAAAACATGTTAATTTGTTTAATCTGCTGCGACTTGAAAAGAAGTCAAATCTGTTAAATTGACATAATTAGTCTGATATTTGTATAATTTGTAATGGAATAAACTAGTTAAAATAAAAATGCTGAGACACGAGGTTAGACTCATGTTTGCGGTAGAAGCCTGCCCGGACCCAACCGGCTTAACTAGCAACCGCAAACTGCTAGTCTAATGTGAGAGGTCGCGGGCATAACTAAAATATCCTTAGACACGAGGTTATGTCTGGCTTGTGGAATAAGTCTGCCCGGAACCGCCCGGCTTATCCAGCGTCCACAAGCTATCGACCTAATGTGAGAGGTCTACGCATTAATATTTAATTAATGCAAATCTGAGATAAATTTGATGTCTAAAACGTGTTGGGTAGATAAGGCTAAACCAACTGGACTTGTGAATTAATAAACCTGTTTCGTGAATCTGTAGGCCCAATACAAAGTTAGATAATCTGTAAGTCTGTTAAAACTGTACATCTGTCGTTAGTCTGAAAACCTGTTGACTTGATTTTCTGGTCTGTGAACTAGGTGATTCTGGACTCTATAGGCCTAAAACTTGTAAACAAGTTAACCTAAAATCTGTTAGTCTGGGGACACAAGGTTAGGAGGGAAAATACTTGTGTCGTCTGTTGTTTGGGACCCATATTAGTCAGTAACCGTTTCTGGTATCAAAACTATGACCCAATAGTAGGTAGGGTCCGGGCATGCTTACTGAACTAATTATAAGTGGTTCATTCTAGTAATGGCGAGGGGTGCTGATCGTGCTTTCCAATCGGGTCATGTGCGTGCATGGATCCCGTTCTTCCTTTGAGGATGTAAGACGCCGTGACATCTCTAAATAGGTATGTTTCATTTAAAGGTTGCCACTTTGGGAGTGATACACCCTTCTGTGGGGCTGGCACAGGGTATTTATGTATTAGGGAGCCGATCGCTTGGGGTAGATTTAGGGTCACTTAGTTCTGTCTGTTTCCATTGGGGTACCGTCTGTTTCTGTTGGGTGGTAACACCTGCTGTTTTTTCTTGGTACCGTCTGTTGGGGTGGTAAAGGCCCATTTACTAGTGTACACCTAATTCTAACATTCTGTTTCTATAGGGATTATTCTGTTTCCATCTCTTATTCTGTTTATGTACCTTCTGTCCGTTGGGGTGGTAAAGGCCCATTACTGGAATTTTGTTCCTGTATAGATTATTCTGTTCCGTTTCTGTTTCAGTTTGGACATTTGGATAACGCCTAATCCTGTTATACTAGTATTAGTGCAGAGAAGTAAAATATAAGTAAGAAGCATAACTTGGCCTATATCATTTTGTTTCTTCTGTTTAGCTTGAGTATGCCAGTTACTCCTGTTGCTGTTGTCTCTTATCCAACTTTATTTTCATGTCATGATATAATTATCTGTTCATATGTTGAAAGTCACTGGACTTGCTAGACTTTATGTCTGACCATGCTTGTTTTCGCCCCTTTTCTTTCATTCCCTCCCCAGGTTTTTTAGGGTGGATGTAAAGGAGCTTGATCAGATTTTCTCTGCTTGAAGTACCGCTTGGCCTTGGCTCTATCTTTCCATAGCAGTTTATGTCGGGGATTATGATTTTAAAAACTGTGCATTCTGAACGCTTTTGTACAAGGCTGATATTTTGTACTTGAGTTCTGATATTGTGATTTGAAAAGATGTAACCAAACATACTTCGGTTTCTGCTGTAATAAAGTTATTAATTTTTCAAGTATTGTTTTATCTATCTTGTAAATTTCTGTTCTGTCTACTAAAACGCTCCATCAAAGTTAAGGCACTCCCTTTGTGAGTGACCTTAACGGAGGTGGGATGTTACACTTGGTATCAGAGCTGAAGGATACCAGATTTGACAAAAAGTTTCTGAAATCCTTTTTCAAAAAGGTTTTAAAAAGGAAGTATTTTCAAGAGTAGAGTTTATTTTGAAAAACATAGTCCCCGAAGCCATATATCTATCTTCTGATTTTCTGTTTAACCCTTTTTTCCTTCTTTTCTAAGTCTCCGGGGCTCCTGGCTTTCTGGGAGGTAACCTCATTGCGACATGGTTCCGTAGGCATGATGAGACCACGACGTCTGTCGAAGGGCAAAGAAGTGCCTAACTTCCATCTGTAGCAATAGTAATTTCATCTACGGCTAATCCTCTTTCGAGCTTCGAAGGGTTTTCCGTGCGATGGGGGTAACATCAGAGAAAGACTTGTTAACATGTTAGAAGACTTGTTGTTTTCAGTGCGGTGAGTCAGGACATCGGATCAAGGATTGCCCAGAAGGCAAGGGCAGAGGGCAAAACCTACTTCTGGAGGGCAGGCGAATGCTCTCGTGGTTGGTTAATCGGATAGAGATAGGAAAAATTTCTGTAGAAGGTTTAATTTCCTTATCTGATTATTGAGTTAAAACTCTCTTTGATTCTGGCATTTTGATTCTGTAACTGAGACACTACACTTTAATACTAGTCTTGTTTCTGATCCCGCTATAGTCTCAAATCCCATGAGGGTTACGACTCATCTGTTTGTGATGATTTGGGGTTTGAGTGTATCTGTGTTAGGCGTTAAGTTGAATATGACGCATACATTCTGGTTTGTGTGGGATATGGTAGGGTTTTATCTTGCGTAGTATCCCAAGAATCATTTGATAATCTGATCTGTACCAGTAGTATGTAAGTATCTGAATATTTCTGAAAAGGATAGGAGTTTTTACTCGAACCATGAAGTAGATTTCCAGTTTTGACATTGTTTAATGGGAGTAATTCTCTGAGTGTCAATCTGATGTTGATTTCGGTCTTGGGGATTGATACTTAGTGATTTATTTTCGTAACCGATGTCTAATAGGAACAGAGCTCTTGTTTTAATCGTACTTGCTTCTATCACTCAGCTGTATCCTATCGATCGAGTCTTTGACCTTTAGGTAGAAACTAATGGGTATAAACTTGTGTTTGAGACATGTTATGTTTGATGGTTGCAAGTGGATGCAAGTGGTTGCTAGTGGTTTCTCGTGGATGCATATATACACACTAGGTACTAGATCGGCTCAAAAACACTCTCATACTTCATATGAATGTGTGCGCATTTTTCAATTTCTGTGGATGCAAAATGATTTACTCATCACATGGATGTTGCATTTAGATGAATGGTTATGCACATATATAGAAATGATGTGTATCAAATAGGATTTCATGCATACATAATTGGACTCATGGCACCAACATGGTTCGCATTGAGGAGGTCAACTGAATCAGTAGACCGCCTGATCTTTGCATTAGATAAGAGACATATACACACATTTTTGCATATGTTCATACAACATTAGAAGTTTTCTAAGGACATTGGATGCTTTTGTACGATGGTTGAGTAGATGGATGATTGGATGGTAGGACACGTTCTTCTTAACTTGAAGATTTCGGGGACGAAATCCTTTAAGGAGGAGAGAATATAACACCCCGTATTTTCTGTGAACGTATAATTAACAAATTAAAGTATATTTAATTTTAGGAGAAGAATTAAGGGAAATGGGTTGCGCCATTGCGTTCTTGAAATTCTGCTTGAGACAGAGTCCGAGTTTGTGTAAAACGGATACCGTATGAAGAAGATATGGCCAACGAAGTTAGGCAGAAAAACCGGAAACAGGCCAGAATACACTGGCGCACTTGTAAAGTGCGGCAGTACAAAAATACACTGGCGCACCTTCCAAGTGCGCCCATACCGATCCAACACAGAATTCTGGGGTATTCCGTGATGACATGTCATCTTCTGAGAGACTGGATGACCTGTCTTCGAGCTAGGTGGGTCTAATGACTTCTGGACTGATCTGAAGGCTCTAAATCACCCTATTCTCCTATAAAAACACCCCCAAACCTCACTTTCTCTCCACACAATTTCATTCTGCCTATACTCTGCCTCTATAATAAATAAATAAGATAATGGCGTCGCTACGTAGCTGGGATCAAAACTAGAACTAGTGCATCTTCTTCCAAATCTGAATAAGATTAAAAGAGAACTACTGCAACTCTTCTTCTATAATCCATTCAAGGCAAGTGCAGTTATATTCCGATATGAATTTTAATCATGATCTTTAAATAATTATAAAACTAAATCTGAGATTATGCCCTTTTTCTATTTATCAGATCTTTTCCTCTGTTTTATTATTCTGTTTGTTCTGTATTTCTTCCTCCTTTCTTTCTTTTTATTTGATAGTCAGGCTACCACGAGCCTGAGCCAAATCTCATAAGAGATGAACGCATAAACGCTAAATTTGGGAAGAATATTGAATGAGGCATATTTGGGCATAATTGATTTGAAACTAATTTGAGGATACAACGCATGTTGTAATTCTGGACATAAATTTGAGGCATATTGTATAAGACGATCTATGACTTGGAAGGAGAAGATTATTGTGACTTAGAGCATAAGGAACATAGGTTGAACTTAGAACATAAATCCGAGACATATTGTAACAACCCGTATTTTAAAATAACCTGTAATGATGTAAATCGAGGCAGAATTTAATTCTAAAATCTGAATCAAGGGAAACGGGCTATGCCATTGCGTTCGTCTCGGAAAAATACGCGAAATAGAGTCCGAGTTTTCGAAAATCGGAGTCCGTATGACCCGATTAAGGCCCAACGAAGTTTTCAGAAAAATTCAAAGTAAAAACAGATTTCAAATTCAAGTTTGAATTTGAGAAATTAGGTCAGATTGGGCTAGGCGGGAAAGTTCCCGCCAGAGCACCCAAGTCGACAGCCCTGTCGACTTGGTTGGACCCAAGTCGACAGCCCTGTCGACTTGGCTGTCGACTTGGTCCAGCCGGGCTGTTTAGCCTGGTGCACCATTTAGAGATTGTGTTAAGCTTGGGGGCCAGATTCGGTTTTAAGGGCTGAGATTGCAACTAGGGTTTAATCCTATGGCCTAAAACACTTGCCTAATCTATAAATAAGGCCCTAACCTAGCCCTAAATCATCATTAATCTATCCTACAACTAAACTATGGCAAAATCAATCCTCTCATGGCCTCCACTCTCTTCATACAATTCCTAAATAAATTTCTAAGTGATTTTCCATGCATACAAGTGTTTTTAAACTTGTATGAGCATCATTAGCTTGATTTCAAGTCAAGTTTCTATATTTGCATCATAAAGAAAGAGTTTTGATCATTTTGGCTCAAGAGTTTTTATGTTAGAGCTTGCATTTTGGGTTTGATTGATTTCATAAGGGCTTGGTCATATTTTTGTGACTTCTTAAGCATTGTAAGCCCTATTCTACTTTCATACTTAAACTCTAAAGTTAAATGTATGATATGCAAGTTTATATGCAAGTTTATCATGTTGTGATATGCAAGTTTATATGCAAGTTTATCATGTTGTGATATGCAAGTTTATATGCAAGTATGCCAAGTTATGTTATGCAAGTTTGGGTTGAGCATTTTGTTCATGCTATCATGTTATGCAAGCTTATCTTGGGTTTATGAACATAAAGCTTCAAGCTTTATGCAAAAGGTTGCATTTTGGCAACATGTAAGTTATCATATCTCTTATGATAACTTGCATGTGAGGCTAAATGCGAACTTATGGCCATGTCTACATGTCACTTAGCACCATGTATCTCCAATATGCCAAGTTTGGTTTTATGCATGCTTTTGAGGCCTAAAAATGTAATATGCAAGTATATGAACATATGTACATTTCATATGCCACCAGGTTGAACTTGTGGCTTCAACACCTTTTATGTCATGATTATGCCAAGTTCCCTCTTTCTATCCTTTATGCGCTATTGCGATATGTAAGCGATGGGATTGCGTTTGGGGTTGGGTAAAAGTAAAAGACATAAAAACATAAGCTTGGGAATTTACCTATTAAGTTAGGTCTACCCATTGGGAATTTACCTATTAAGTTAGGTCTACCCAATTGCTTGAAAACTTGTAACATGTTTTGGAAACATGATGGACATGACACTTAGAAAAGATAAGTGTGGCCAACTCGAGGTTGGGTTGAGTTTGTAGCATAAATCTACCCGGAACCGACCGGCTTAACTAGTTGCTACAAACAATAGGACCCAATGTGAGAAGTTGGTCATGTTGTACCTTGAACCCGAGGTTAGACCAAGTTGTGGTGTAAAGCTACCCGGACCCGCCCGGCTTAACTAGTAACCACAACAAGGTCTAATGTGAGAGGTTAAGGCGCATTAAATTAATTAATGCCTCGTGATTAGGGTTAAGTCATGGTCCACTTAATACTTAACCAATTTAGGCTTGGTAGATTAATCGGGGTTAAGTCGTGAACTCATCGTTACACTTAACCAAGTTAATCCATGATTAGCAAGAGGGTTAAACCGTACTTAACCCACTAGAAAAATCCTAGCAATGGGGGCCCACTCCAGCAGTAATCCCAAGTTAGTATCATCATGACCCTAGGGACTAGGCTAGGGTGGGGGCACGATTACTGGACTGGAGGTAAGTGACCAAAAGCGACGACAGAGGGTACGCCGGTGTAGTTCCGGGCGGACTCTGGTCGTGCACATAGTCCGTAGCCGGAGAAAACATGCACGGGTACCAGTAGATCGGGACTGTGCACTCATGTTCATAGTGTCCAGGGGTTGACACCCTAGGGCTTGATACACCCGAAGGGTGGACCCGGCACAGTTCGACTACAATTATGATTGGGCCGTATTGACACCAACACGTGACGAGTTAGGCTTAGGGAGCCGATCGACTAGACCGTTTGGTTGGACCTTGTATTAGGGTCATTTCATGTTATTGGGCCAAAGCTTGGGCCAAGGGATCAATACTTGTTTATGCAAGTCATGTTAGTTTGCTAGTACACCTGTGGTGCAAAACCTTAATCCTGATTATGCGATGACACCTTTATCTACCTTGTTAGTTAATCACCATGCTAGTATGTTGTTATCCTTATGATCATACCTGCTTCTCATGCCAGTTAACTTTATCAGTTTACATTGATTGTAGTAGGGCTTACTCAGTCTTTTTGACTGACCTGTTTTCTTTCGCCTCTTTTCTTCCGTTCCCCCCCCCCCACCCCAGGTTCTCAGGGAGGGAATATTGGAGCTTAGCTGGATTTCTGACCGCTTGCTTGAGGGATTTAGCTCATGTACGATTTGACATGAAGCTAGCTATGACTATCATTTCTTTTGGGGATTTGTACTTATGTGTTTCAGTTTTTCAGTTGATGTTGTTTTATCTAGACTTGTTTATTTGGGAAGTTGACCTTATGTTGTACCAGACTGGTTTTGAAATGGTTTAAAATCTTCCGCTGTTTTTATCTATGTTATTTATTTTGTTTACATATATACATATGTTCTTGTTCTGCCTTGATATATCATTATGCATGTTTACCTGATTCAAACGCCCCTCCAAAGTCAGAGTGCTTGCAAGAGACACCCTGGCGGAGGTGGGGTGTTACATTTGGTATCAGAGCATATGGTTTACGAGAAGGAACAAAAAGGCTTTTAAAACTTTTGGAAAACTATTTTCAAAACCAAGTATAAAGTATTTTCCAAAGAAAAGTCAAGTTTATTTTAAAGGCTATTCCCCAAAAAGACATTAGCAAAATTCCTTCGTTTTTCTCCATTCTGAATCTGTCTTTTTTCTTCGTTTTCAGTATGGCCGATAACTTTGCTATTCCGGAGGGAGTGCACGTACCTGTTTGGTATAGGAGACTTTTGGAGGCTAGGGCGACAGAAGCCGGCCCCGCAGATGTTCCTCCTCCTCCTCCTCCAGTAATTAATATTCTTCCTCCTGTCGCTAATGTTCCTCCTCCTCATGTCGCTGAGGTTCCTCTTCCTCCTCCCCCTCAGCATCCTCAAGCGGACTTCGCAAAGACTTGCAAAGATTTCAAAGCAATGGGTGGCAAGAACTTTCAAGGCACTGAGACTTTTGTAGAGGCCAGAAATTGGTTGAAGGAGACCGAGGATTTATTTTCTATCTTTGGGATAGACGATCAGAGGAAGATCTTGTTGGCGGTTTGGCTTATGAAGGATGAAGCCGCTTATTGGTGGGAAGTCACCAATGGTACTAGGCCTGTTGAGACTTGGGCCGATTTCAGGGCAAGGTTCATGCTTAAGTTTCTATCTTCTGCCGAGGAGAATCTGCAAATGGAGAGGTTCATAACTTTGAAACAAGGAGATATATCTGTCAAAGAATATGTGAACAAGTTCAATCAGTTAGCTCGTTTTGGCTTGGATATGGTGAATACTCCTCAGAAGAAGGCTCTTCGTTTTGCTAGAGGATTGAATGGGCCGTTGCAGGGACTGGCTATGTCACATATTCCCCATGGGGCCACGTTTGAGAGCTTGGTTGATATGGCGTTACTTCAGGGAGATGTCAAGAAAGAGACCAAGATGAATGATACTCAAGCCAAGAAGACTGATTCCCAGGGAAAAGGAAATCAGGGTAATCCAAGTGGTCAGAGCAGTCAAGGCAATCAGAACAAGAACAAGAGTCAAGGCAACAAGGGGAACAACAACAAGGGCAATAACAACAAGGGAAAGAACAACAAGGGGAAGTTCCATTATTGCGGTTCTGTTGGGCATCTTATTAAGGATTATAAGAAGAGGAAAAGGAAGAATGGTGAATGCTTTTTCTGCGGTGAGACTGGACATTTTAGTAAGGATTGACCGAGGAAGCAAGGGCAAGGCCAGGGTCAGACTCAGCGTGCTGGACCTTCAGGAGGGCAAGTTCATGCTCTCAATGTCGCTCCAGTTCCCGATCGAGGTAGTATTTCTGTTGAGAGCCTTGTATATATTTCTGATTTTCCAGTTCGTACCTTGTTTGATTCTGGTGCATCGCATAGCTTTATCTCATCTGATCTTGTTGATAGTTTGCACCTTAGTACTAGCTTGGTAGATGATCCCGTCTATGTCTCAAATCCTATTGGGGGTTCCGCCCATTTGTCTATGATATGTGGGGATTTGAGGATCTCTATACTGAGTGTAGAGTTCTTGTGCAGTGCTTATGTTCTTGGTTTCAGGGGATACGGATTGATATTAGGCATCGATTGGCTGTCCAGATATGGAGCCATTCTTGATTGTGAGCATAGGGTTGTGAGGCTCGTGACTCGCCTCGGAAACACCCTAGAGATTTCTTGTGATCCGAGAGGTCCCGTCATGTTGTGCTATCTGGAATCACTCGACTCGTCAATGGAAATTCTTCAGTCTGTGAGAGTTGTTCGAGAGTATCCGGATGTTTTCGATGAAGTTAGGGGGTTGCCCCCTAAGCGAGAGATTGATTTCCGCATTTATCTGGTGGATAATGCAAAGCCTGTTTCTTTGCCCGTTCGGCACATGGCTCCGCGTGAAAGGCGGGAGCTAAGTAAGCATGTGAAAGAGTTGCTTGAGAAGAACTTCATTAGACGAAGTATATCTGAATGGGGAGCGCCTGTGGTGTTTGCTACCAAGGCAGATGGTTCTCTCCGACTTTGCGTTGACTATCGAGAGTTGAATAAGCTGACTAAGAAGAACAGACACCCGTTACCGAGAATTGATGATCTCTTTGACCAGCTTGTCGGTGCTTCTGTTTTCTCTCAGCTTGATCTTGCTACGGGGTTCCATCAGCTCAGGGTAGCTGAAGATAGTATAGACAAGACTGCGTTCAGAACTCCAGATGGATTCTTCGAATGGCTTGTCATGCCGTTCGGCTTGACTAATGCACCCGCATATTTCGTGGACTTGATGAGTAGGGTGTTCAGGGAGTTCTTGAACAAGTTTGTCGTGGTCTTCGTAGATGATATTCTGATCTTCTCTAAGGATGAGGAAGAACACGCAAGGCATCTCGTGGAGGTGATGGATACGCTTAGAGCGCATCAGTTGAAGGCCAAGTTCTCCAAGTGTCACTTTTGGAGAAGGGAAGTTAGATTCCTTGGGCATATAGTATCTAAGCAAGGCTTAGCGGTGGATCCCGCTAAGGTAGTTGCAGTTCAGGATTGGAAGACTCCAAGGAATGCAACCGAAGTGAGAAGTTTTCTAGGTCTTGCGGGTTTTTATCGGAAGTTCATCAAGGACTTCGCGAAGATTTCTGCTCCTCTCACTAAATTGACGAAGAAGAATTTGGTTTTTGCTTGGAGCATAGAATGCGAGCTTGCTTTTCAGAAGCTCAAGAGAGCCCTCACATCAGCACCTGTTCTAGCTTTGCCCGATGGAGGGAAGTTATTTACAGTATACACCGATGCATGTGGCACGGGGTTAGGAGCTGTTCTTATGCCAGATGGAAGGGTGATATGCTTTGGCGGTAGACAACTCAAAGTGCATGAGAAGAATTATCCCACACATGACTTAGAGTTGGCAGCAATAGTATATGCACTCAAGGCTTGGCGCCATTATCTTCTGGGAGAAAGATTTGAGCTTTATACCGATCACAAGTCATTGAAGTATCTCTTTTCTCAGAAGGATCTGAATCTGAGGCAACAAAGATGGATGGAATTCTTGGTGTCCTATGATTTTGAGATAGCTTATACCCCTGGTAAGGGGAATGTGGTAGCAGATGCATTGAGTAGAAGAAGGTTGACCCTAAGTCCTCTATTCGTTGAGATGAAGAAATTAGAGTATGTGGCAACCTTTGATTTCTCTTTGGCGATTGAGTCGATGGCCGGTTCTTTAGCATCTCTGGAACTCAGACCTACCCTTCTTGATCAAGTTGGGGCTTCGCAGAAAGAAGACCATCAGATAGTTGAGATTATGGATAAGCTAATTCGAGGAGAGACGTCTAGTCATCTCGCTCGATATTCTATTGATGACAAGGGTTGGCTGAGGAGAGACGGAAGGTTATGTGTTCCAATGGTAGAAGATCTAGTAAGAAGAGTTCTTGAGGAAGCGCATCACTCTAAGTTGACGATACATCCGGGCGGAGATAAGATGTATAAAGATATGAAGCGCATTTTCTTTTGGCCTGGGATGAAGAAGGACGTGGCAGAATTTGTCTCTAGATGTATCATTTGCCCGCAAGTTAAGGCCGAGTCGAAGAAGCCCGGTGGGCTATTGCATCCTCTAGACGTTCCACTATGGAAGTGGGAGAGTATTTCTATGGATTTTATCGATGGGCTGCCAAGGTCAAGGAAAGGGAATACGAGCATTTGGGTTATTGTGGATAGACTTACGAAGTGTGCTCATTTCATTCCGGTGAAGAGCAAGAGGACCGCATCTTGGCTAGCGTCTGTATATCTTCGTTAGATTGTGAGACTACATGGAGTCCCTTCTAGTATAGTCAGTGACCGTGACCCAATCTTTACAAGTCAATTCTGGAATAGCTTGCAAGAAGCTATGGGCACGAGGTTGAATCTAAGTACGGCTTATCACCCACAGACGGACGGTCAAACCGAAAGGGTGAATAGGGTACTCGAGGATCTGTCGAGGCTTTGTATTCAGGATTTTGGTGGTACTAGGGAAGACCATCTTCCTCTTGTTGAGTTTGCATATAATAACAGTTATCAGGCAAGCATAGGGATGGCACCATTTGAAGCTTTATATGGGAGGCCGTGCAAGTCGCCTACATGTTGGTGGGAGACTACAGATAAGCTTATACTTGGGCCTGATATGATCAGAGATACATCCGAGAAGATCGAGTTGATTCGGAGACGGATGAAAGCGGCCCAAGACCGACAGAAATCCTATGCTGATAAGCGAAGAACGGATTTGGAGTTTGATGTTGGGGATATGGTTTTCGTGAAGGTTTCTCCTTTGTGGAATGTGGTCCGATTTGGAGCTGTTGGGAAGTTGGCACCGAGGTTTGTTGGACCATTCCCAATTATAGAGAGGATCGGGTAGATGGCTTATAGAGTGAAGTTGCCCGAGAAGCTTGCTGGAGTACACGATGTTTTTCATGTCTCGCTTCTCCGGATGTGTTTACATGAATCAGTAGAGGTTGTTGAGCCAAGTATTCTAAAAGATGTAGAAGTAGAGAAAGAGGCTACCTTGAGGAGAGCTCCGATTCGTATCTTGGGGACGGAGACCAAGAAGCTAAGGAATCGAGAGGTCAAATTGGTGAAGGTTCAGTGGGGTGAAGCCGAAGAAGACGCAACTTGGGAAACCGAGGAGAAGATGCGTGGGCTTTATCCATTCCATTTTGAGGGTACACTCTCAATCTCTTTTCTTTGTTAGCATATCTTTCTCTTTGCTATCCATGTTTATCTAGTTTATCGTGTTAATCTTGTCATGAGAACCTTAGGTAGAAACCCTTTGGATGAAACATGTGTTTGAAACATGTTATGCTTGATGGTTGCAAGTGGTTGCAAGTGTTTGCAAGTGGTTACTCGTGGATGCATTATACACGTTAGGCACTAGATCGGCTCACACACTCCTCATATTGCATATGCATGAGTGTTTATGCTTATTCATGGATGAAAATTTTTGTGTTATCACATGGATGTTGCATATGGATGTATGTTATGTGCACACATATAGATGTTATACATTATGTTAGGAATTGCATACATATGGATTCATTTCACTAACATAATCTGCATTGATGATATTTGCATTAGATATGTACATATACACACACCTTTGCATATGTTCATACAACATTTAGAATCTTGTAAGGACAATGATTGCTCGTGGATGATGTTTTGAGTAGATGGATGATTGGATGGTAGGATACGTTCTTCCTAACTTGAAGATTTCGGGGACGAAATCCTTTAAGGAGGGGAGAATGTAACAACCCGTATTTTCAATAACCTGTAATGATGTAAATCGAGGCAGAATTTAATTCTAAAATCTGAATCAAGGGAAACGGGCTATGCCATTGCGTTCGTCTCGGAAAAATACGCGAAATAGAGTCCGAGTTTTCGAAAATCGGAGTCCGTATGACTCGATTAAGGCCCAACGAAGTTTTCAGAAAAATTCAAAGTAAAAACAGATTTCAAATTCAAGTTTGAATTTGAGAAATTAGGTCAGATTTGGCTAGGCGGGAAAGTACCCTCCAGAGCACCCAAGTTGACAGCCCTATCGACTTGGGAGTCGACTTGGTTGGACCCAAGTCGACAGCCCTGTCGACTTGGCTGTCGACTTGGTCCAGCCGGGCTGTTTAGCCTGGTGCACCATTTAGAGATTGTGTTGAGCTTGGGGGCCAGATTCGGTTTTAAGGGCTGAGATTGCAACTAGGGTTTAATCCTATGGCCTAAAACACTTGCCTAATCTATAAATAAGGCCCTAACCTAGCCCTAAATCATCATTAATCTATCCTACAACTAAACTATGGCAAAATCAATCCTCTCATGGCCTCCACTCTCTTCATACAATTCCTAAATAAATTTCTAAGTGATTTTCCATGCATACAAGTGTTTTCAAACTTGTATGAGCATCATTAGCTTGCATTCAAGTCAAGTTTCTATATTTGCATCATAAAGAAAGAGTTTTGATCATTTTGGCTCAAGAGTTTTTATGTTAGAGCTTGCATATTGGGTTTGATTGATTTCATAAGGGCTTGGTCATATTTTTGTGACTTCTTAAGCATTGTAAGCCCTATTCTACTTTCATACTTAAACTCTAAAGATAAATGTATGATATACAAGTTTATATGCAAGTTTATCATGTTGTGATATGCAAGTTTATATGCAAGTTTATCATGTTGTGATATGCAAGTTTATATGCAAGTTTATCATGTTGTGATATGCAAGTTTATATGCAAGTATGCCATGTTATGTTATGCAAGTTTGGGTTGAGCATTTTGTTCATGCTATCATGTTATGCAAGCTTATCTTGGGTTTATGAACATAAAGCTTCAAGCTTTATGCCAAAGGTTGCATTTTGGCAACATGTAAGTTATCATATCTCTTATGATAACTTGCATGTGAGGCTAAATGCGAACTTATGGCCATGTCTACATGTCACTTAGCACCATGTATCTCCAATATGCCAAGTTTGGTTTTATGCATGCTTTTGAGGCCTAAAAATGTAATATGCAAGTATATGAACATATGTACATTTCATATGCCACCATGTTGAACTTGTGGCTTCAACACCTTTTATGTCATGATTATGCCAAGTTCCCTCTTTCTATCCTTTATGCGCTATTGCGATACGTAAGCGATGGGATTGCGTTTGGGGTTGGGTAAAAGTAAAAGACATAAAAACATAAGCTTGGGAATTTACCTATTAAGTTAGGTCTACCCATTGGGAATTTACCTATTAAGTTAGGTCTACCCAATTGCTTGAAAACTTGTAACATGTTTTGGAAACATGATGGACATGACACTTAGAAAAGATAAGTGTGGCCAACTCGAGGTTGGGTTGAGTTTGTAGCGTAAATCTACCCGGAACCGACCGGCTTAACTAGTTGCTACAAACAATAGGACCCAATGTGAGAAGTTGGTCATGTTGTACCTTGAACCCGAGGTTAGACCAAGTTGTGGTGTAAAGCTACCTGGACCCGCCCGGCTTAACTAGTAACCACAACAAGGTCTAATGTGAGAGGTTAAGGCGCATTAAATTAATTAATGCCTCGTGATTAGGGTTAAGTCATGGTCCACTTAATACTTAACCAATTTGGGCTTGGTAGATTAATCGGGGTTAAGTCGTGAACTCATCGTTACACTTAACCAAGTTAATCCATGATTAGCAAGAGGGTTGAACCGTACTTAACCCACTAGAAAAATCCTAGCAATGGGGGCCCACTCCAGCAGTAATCCCAAGTTAGTATCATCATGACCCTAGGGACTAGGCTAGGGTGGGGGCACGATTACTGGACTGGAGGTAAGTGACCAAAAGCGATGGCAGAGGGTACGCCGGTGTAGTTCCGGGCGGACTCTGGTCGTGCACATAGTCCGTAGCCGGAGAAAACATGCACGGGTACCAGTAGATCGGGACTGTGCACTCATGTTCATAGTGTCCAGGGGTTGACACCCTAGGGCTTGATACACCCGAAGGGTGGACCCGGCACAGTTCGACTACAATTATGATTGGGCCGTATTGACACCAACACGTGACGAGTTAGGCTTAGGGAGCCGATCGACTAAACCGTTTGGTTGGACCTTGTATTAGGGTCATTTCATGTTATTGGGCCAAAGCTTGGGCCAAGGGATCAATACTTGTTTATGCAAGTCATGTTAGTTTGTTAGTACACCTGTGGTGGAAAACCTTAATCCTGATTATGCGATGACACCTTTATCTACCTTGTTAGTTAATCACCATGCTAGTATGTTGTTATTCTTATGATCATACCTGCTTCTCATGCCAGTTAACTTTATCAGTTTACATTGATTGTAGTAGGGCTTACTCAGTCTTTTTGACTGACCTGTTTTCTTTCGCCTCTTTTCTTCCGTTCCCCCCCCCCCCAGGTTCTCAGGGAGGGAATATTGTAGCTTAGCTGGATTTCTGACTGCTTGCTTGAGGGATTTAGCTCATGTACGGTTTGACATGAAGCTAGCTATGGCTATCATTTCTTTTGGGGATTTGTACTTATGTGTTCCAGTTTTTCAGTTGATGTTGTTTTATCTAGACTTGTTTATTTGGGAAGTTGACCTTATGTTGTACCAGACTGGTTTTGAAATGGTTTAAAATCTTCCGCTGTTTTTATCTATGTTATTTATTCTGTTTACATATATACATATGTTCTTGTTCTGCCTTGATATATCATTATGCATGTTTACCTGATTCAAACGCCCCTCCAAAGTCAGAGTGCTTGCAAGAGACACCCTAGCGGAGGTGGGGTGTTACACATATAATTGGGCATGTTGTATTTAGAACATAAGGTTTATTTAACATATGTCTTGAGTTTTGAGGCATAAAGAATATTGGTCATATGACTTGGGAGTTGTGGCGTAAAGTTTAACTGTGAACATGTTACTGATTTGGATGCATAGTACAAGTTGTAATTCAAGATCTAGATCTGGACATACTATATATTTTATAGTCTGAAATTTGGGAAAAAGAGAATTAATTTGCATTTAACTTAGGTGTAAAGTTCCATATTAAGATTGGATAATTAATAATTGTGAATACACCTAAGTAAGGTTTTTTTTTGGATATGTGACATGCATTGTAATCAATGGCTATATGTGGCATAATTTATATGTAAGATTTTTGGAGAATATTCTGAACTATGCAAGTTTAACTAAAAATTGGGACATATGTTATATGGTGGATTATGACCATAATTTGGGCATATAAGTTTAGGCTTACCTTATGAGTTAGGCACGATATGTGAATAGGACTTTAAGGAATATTTAAATCGGCTGAAACTGTTATCTGCTTATCATGTTAAATTTGCCTAAACTGCTAAACCTGTTACATGTTTAATCTGTTGAATTGCCTAAACTGTTACAAATGATGAATCACCTAATCTGTTAATTTTGCCTAATCTGCTAAATATTTTGAGTTGCCTAATCTGCTAAATCTGTTGAACCGCCTGAGCTGCTAAATCTGTTAAATCTGTTGAAAAGCTGAATGATTGTATTTGCATAAAACATGTTAATTTGTTTAATCTGCTGCGACTTGAAAAGAAGTCAAATCTGTTAAATTGACATAATTAGTAAGATATTTGTATAATTTGTAATGGAATAAACTGGTTAAAATAAAAATGCTGAGACACGAGGTTAAACTACTAGTCTAATGTGAGAGGTCGAAGGCATAACTAGAACATGCTTAGACACGAGGTTATGTCTGGCTTGTGGCAGAAGTCTGCCCGGAACCGCCCGGCTTATCCGGCGGCCACAAGCTACCGACCTAATGTGAGAAGTCTGCGCCTTAATATTTAATTAATGCAAATCTGAGATAAATATGATTTCTAAAACGTGTTAGGTAGAAAAGGCTAAACCAATTAGACTTGTGAATTAATAAACCTGTTTCGTGAATCTGAAGGCCCAACACAAAGTTAGTCAATCTGTAAGTCTGTTAAAACTATACGTCTGTTGTTAGTCTGAAAACCTGTTGACCCGATTTTCTGGTCTGTGGACTTGGTGATTTTGAACTCTGTTGGCCTAAAACTTGTAAACAAGTTAATCTGAAATCTGTTAGTCTGGGGACACAAGGTTAGGAGGGAAAATACTTGTGTCATCTGTTGTTTGGCACCCATATCAAAACTATGACCCAACAGTAGGTAGGGTCCGGGCACGCTTACTAAACTAATTATAAGTGGTTCATTCTGATAATGGCGAGGGGTGTTGACGGTGCATTACAACCGGGTCATGTGCGTCATGTATCCCGGTCTACCTCTGAGGATGTAAGAAGCCATGACATCTGTAAATAGGTATGTGTCATTTAAAGGTTTCCACTTTGGGGAGTGATACACCCTTCTGTGGGACAGGCACAGGGTATTTATGTATTAAGGAGCCGATCGCTTGGGGTAGATTTAGGGTACACTTAGTTCTGTCTGTTTCTGTTGGGGTACCGTCTGTTTCTGTTGGGTGGTAACACCTGCCTGTTTTGGCGTGGTACCGTCAGTTGGGGTGGTAAAGGCTCATTTATTAGTGTACACCTAATTCTAACATTCTCTTTCTGTAGGGATTATTCCGTTTCCGTTTCTAATTCTGTTTATGTACCTTCTATCTGTTGGGGTGGTAACGGCCCATTACTAGCATTTTGTTCCTATATAAATTATTGTGTTCCGTTTCTGTTTCAGTTTGGACATTAGGGTAACGCCTAATCCTATTATACTAGTAATAGTGCAGAGAAGTAAAATATAAGTAAGAAGCATAACTTGGGCTATATCATTCTATTTCTTCTGTTTAGCTTGAGTATACCAGTTACTCCTGTTGCTGTTGTCTCTTGTCCAGCGTTATTTTCATGTCATGATATAATTATCTGTTCATATGCTGAAAGTCACTGGACTTGCCAGACTTTATGTCTGACCTTTCTTGTTTTCGCCCCTTTTCTTTCGTTCCCGCCAGGTTTTGTTAGGGTGGAAGTATAGGAGCTTGATCGGATTTTCTCTTTTTGAAGTACCGCTTGGCCTTGGCTCTATCTTTCCATGGCAGTTTATGTTGGGGATTATGATTTTAAAAACTATGCATTCTGAAGGCTTGTGTACAGGGCTGATATTGTGATTTGAAAAGATGTAACCAAACTTACTTCAGTTTTTGTTGTAATAAAGTTATTAATTTTTCAAGTACTATTTTATCTATCTTGTAAATTTCTATTTTGTCTACTAAAACGCTCCATCAAAGTTAAGGCATTCCCTTTGTGAGTGGCCTTAATAGCGGTGGGGTGTTACACATCCTTGTACTACTCTCGACCAAACACGCTCAACTTCGGAGTTCTGATGGGATTCGGTGCTTTAGTGCTTGTATGATCGCACCCGTCAAAAAGTGGATTGCTAAGGTATTAATGCAGGAGTATAGAGAAATGCACCGCTTAACGGCAACAACGTTTGAAATTCTAACAAGTAACATCATATTTCACCAAAAAATAAAAAAACAAAATTGAGGAAAAATGCCAAATTTGCAATTAAAAAGAAATTTTAATGAAATGAAAGAGTTAAAACCACAAATTCAAGCATCAGCGGCGACAATGGAACATGGAAAGAATTGGAAAAAGAAATAATGGCCAGCTTTTGAAATTCAAGCCGATTCAGTGTGAACGTTAAATTCGAAAATAAAAATAAATGAAATTGTAAAAAAAAACTTTAAGTTCTAATTAAGAAGTAAAAAAATAGAAAATGTGGAAATTTTATACTGCAAATTCGAACTGCAACGGATGTTGACAAAAAGGGACGGGTGCAACACGAGGACTTCCCAGGAGGTCACCCATCCTAGTACTAATCTCACCCAAGCATGCTTAACTTTGGAGTTCTGATGGGATCCGGTGCTTTAGTGCTTGTATGATCGCACCCGATAGGAAGTAGATTGCTAAAGTATTAATGCAAGAGCATAGAGAAATGCTTCGGTTAACGGCAACAACGTTGGAAATTCTAACAAGTAACATCAAATTTGACCAAAAAATCTGAAAACGGAAATGGGGGAAAATGCTAAGTTTTCAGTTTAAAATATATTCTAACGAAATGAAGGAGTTAAAACCACAAATTCAAGCATCAATGGCGAGAATGGAACATGGAAAGAATTGGAGAAATGAAATAATGGACAACTTTTGAAATTCAAGCCGACAGTGTAAGAACATTAAATTTGAAAATAAAGGGAAATTAAATTGTAAAAAATCTTTAAGTTCTAATTAAGAAGGAAAAAACAGTAAAGGAGGAAATTTTAAACTGCAAATTCAAACCGCGACGGTTATTGACAAAAAGGGAGGGGTACAACACGAGGACATCCGAGGAGGTCACCTATCCTAGTACTACTCTCGCCCAAGCATGCTTAACTTCGGATTTTTGATGGGATCTAGAGCTTTAGTGTTGGTATGATCGCACCCATCAGAAAGCGGATTGCTAAAGTATTATTGCAGGAGCGTAGAGAAATGCTCTGCTTAACGACAATAAGGATTGAAGTTCTAACAAGTAACATCATATTTGACCAAAAAATCAAAAAACAGAAATGAAGGAAAACGCTAAATTTGTAATTTAAAAAAATGATAACGAAATGAAGGAGTTAAAACCACAAATTCAAGCATCAACGGCGAGAATGGAACCTGGAAATTATTGGGAAAAGGAAATATTGGCCAGCTTTTGAAATTCAAGCTGACAGCGTGAGAACGTTAAATTTGAAAATAAAGGGAAATGAAATTGTAAAAAAAACTTAAATTTCTAATTA
Source organism: Allium sativum (assembly GCA_030737875.1). Taxonomy (NCBI): domain Eukaryota; kingdom Viridiplantae; phylum Streptophyta; class Magnoliopsida; order Asparagales; family Amaryllidaceae; genus Allium; species Allium sativum. The sequence continues at coordinate 338,048,931 of CM060923.1, forward strand.
AAAAGAAAAAAACCAAAAAAGGAGGAAATTTTAAACTGCAATTTCGAACCGTGACGATTGTTGACAAAAAGAGAGGGGTGCAACATGAGGACTTCCCAAGCTGTCACCCATCCTAGTACTACTCTCGCCCAAGCATGCTTAACTTCAGAGTTCTGATGGGATCCGGTGCTTTAGTGCTGGTATGATTGCACCCATCTAGAAGCAGATTGCTAAAGTATTAATGTAGGAGCATTGAGAAATGCCCCACTTAATGGCAACAATGTTTTAAATTTTAACAAGTAACATCAAATTTGACCCAAAAAATCAAAAACCAAAAATGAGTGAAAACACCAAATTTGCAATTTAAAAGAAATTTTAACGAAATGAAGGAGTTAAGACAAAAAATTCAAGCATCAACGGCGAGAATGGAACATGGAAAGAATTGAAAAAAAGAAATAATGGCCATCTTTTGAAATTAAAGCCGACAGAGTGAGAACGTTAAATTTGAAAATAAAAGGAAATGTAATTGTAAAAAAAAACTTCAAGTCCTAATTAAGAAGCAAAAAAACAAAAAAAGAGGAAATTTTAAACTGTAAATTCGAACAACGGTCGTTGGTGACAAAAAGGGAGGGGTGCAACATGAGGACTTCCAAGGAGCTCACCCATCCTAGTACTACTCTCACCCAAACACGCTTAACTTTGGAGTTCTGATAGGATCCGATGCTTTAGTGCTTGTATGATCGCACCTGTCAGGATGCGGATTGCTAAAGTATTAATGCAAGTGCATAGAGAAATGCTCCGCATGACGGCAACAACGTTTTAAATTCTAACAAGTAACATCATATTTCACCAAAAAAAATCATAAAACAAAAATGAGAGAAAACACTAAATTTGCAATTTTAAAGAAATTTTAACAAAATCAAGGAGTTAAAACCACAAAATCAAGATCAACGGTGAGAATGGAACATGGAAAGAATTGAAAAAACTAAATAATGACCAGCATTTGAAATTCAAGCAAATAGAGTGAGAACGCTAAATTTGAGAATAAAAGGAAATGAAATTGTAAAAAAAAACTTTAAGTTCTAATTAAGAAGTAAAAAAACACAAAAGAAGCAAATTTTAAACTGCTAATTCGAACCGCGACGGTTGTTGAAGAAAACGGAGGGGTGCAACACAAGGACTTCCCAGGAGGTCAACCATCCTAGCAATACTCTCGCCTAAGCACGCTTAACTTCGGAGTTCTGATGGGACCCGTTGTTTTAGTGCTTGTATGATCGCACGCGTTGGGAAGTGGATTGCTAAGGTATTAATGCGGGGGCGCAGAGAAATACTCCACGTAACAGCAACAACTTTTGAAATTCTAACAAGTAATATCAAACTTGACCAAAAAATCAAAAAGCAAAAACGAGGGAAAGCGCCAAATTTGCATTTTAAAGCAAATTTTAAAGAAATAAATATTTTAGAACCACAAATTCAAGCATCAACGACGAGAATGGAACATGAAAGGAAGTGGAAAAAAGAAATAATGGCCAGATTTTGAAATTCAAGCCGTCAGAGTGAGAATGTTAAATTTGAAAATAAAAGGAAATGAAATTGTAAAAAAACTTTCAGTTCTAATTAAGAAGCAAAAAAACAAAAAAGGAGGAAATTTTAAACTGCAAATTCAAACCGCGACGGTTGTTGACAAAAAATTAGGGGTGCAACACGAGGACTTCCAGGGAGGCCAACAATCCTAGTACTTCTCTCCCCAAGCATGCTTAACATCGGAGTACTGATGGGGTCCGTTGCTTTAGTGCTTGTATGATGGCACCCATCAGGAAGTGCATTGCTAAAGTATTAATGCTGGAGCATAGAGAAATGCTCCGCTTAACGGCAACAACGTTTGAAATTCTAACAAGTAACATCAAATTTGACCAAAAAATCAGAAAAAAGAAATGAGGGAGAACGCTAAATTTGCAATTTAAAATAAATCCTAACGAACTGAAGGAGTTAAAACAACATACTCAAGCATCAACAGCAAGAATGGAACATGGAAAGAATTGGAAAAAAGAAATAATGGCCAGGTTTTGAAATTCTAGCCGATAGAAAGATAACATTAAATTCAAAAATAAAAGGAAATGAAATTGTAAAAAAAACTTTAAGTTCTAATTAAGCAACCCCAAAAAAAAGGAAGAAACTTTAAACAACAAATTCGAACCGTGGAGGTTATTGACAAAAAGGGAGGGGTGCAGCGTAACACCACGCATTTTTAAGATAATTAAAATTGTGTGTATATATATATATATGCATGGATATATAAATAATGGTAATGTGCAATTTAAATTAGCGGAAGAAACGGAAAAATTAATACGTTAATGATATATGTAATAGAAGAGATAATAAAATAAAAACATTTAATGTAAATATCAGGAATTAAGTAAAACGGACATCACTATTACGTCTGCCTCGAGATTCTGGTTTAGATGGACACTTGGTTTGCGTAAATCGGACACCATATGAAGAAGTTGTTAAGGTTCGAAGTTTGTATACGCACAAGATACACACACACACACACACACAAACAAATTAAAATATAAAATAAAGAATAAGATAAGGATTGCATGTAATAAATACATGCATTGAAGAAAAAAAGAGAAATGTAATGCATGTATTGAAAAAAGAAAGGATTGGTTGCATGCAATGTAAATATGTTGCATGCACTGATTTGCAAACAAAATGCATTAACATTAAAAGAAAAATAAAAGAAAAAGACTCATGCAATGGTTTAATTTAAGTATTGTAACTAACATGAGAATAAGAAATAAGGAGAGAATAATAATTATAATTGTTCTAAGACTTATTAACAAAAGAGTTCATAGCTCGGTTGGTTAAGGCATTGGATTTCTAACATAGAGGTCAGGGGTTCAAAACTCGGCGGTGAAATAATTTTTATCTTTGTTTTAGAGAGAGCCAGCTGAACATGCAAATATATGTACGTATACAAATTCAAAATTTGAAAGGGCAAGAACGTACATATAAAGAAATAAAAAAATATAAGTATATATATGAGAATATATATATATATATATATGTATATATATATATGTAGAAAATATATGTATATGAAAGATAAAATTTCAAGATAAGGCTACAGTCAATGAAATACGACAAGAATCAAATAACAGTGCAACATCGTTTGAATTTTGAAAATGAAATGAAAGTTGTGCGTATATATATACGCGTAATATGGTTGTCAGAGGAATTGTATACCTATAAAAATATTTCATGTGAATAAAACAATTAATTAAATTCTAGAAATTCAAAAGTTCGAAATTCAAATTTCTACGCCAAAGCAACTTGTGGGATTCAATGCTGACTCAGCACTACGTGTACGATAAGATTTGGCTAGATTCATCAGCAAACCTGGATTATTTTCTTAACTGGGTTCAATGCTGACTCAGCGCTACATGCAAGATAAGATTTGGCTAGATTCATCTGCGAACCTGGACTATTTTCTTAACTGAGTTCAATGATGACTCAACGCTGCATGTACGATAAGGTCTTGAGCACCTATATAAACACACCTAGACCTAACCCTAAATTCATTAATCAATGTAATGGCGTCACCATGCTACTCAACTCTAATCTAACCTAGCTTCCATTAAATCAAATCAAATTAGAGTTTTTAAGAAAACAATCAAAGTTAGAGCTTTCAAATTGGAGTTCACAAATTGGGTAATAAGAAGTGGATTCTACATCAAAGGATTAGCTATTCAAATTCAGAAAATCAGATCCCATAATTCAAGATCCGTTCTTTAATCAGTGAGTGGAATTACAATATAATTTGTTGCATAATAGTATTGTTATCGTTCATCATTCCCTAATTATAAATTCAATTCAAGATTCATGCTATAATAATTGTCCTTTTATTCTCCTTCCCCTTTTTATTTTTGGATCTAGGTTATCTCGAACCTAGAGAAATCTTATTATACATACGTACGATAGAAATATGACAATATTGGGGCATAATTTATTTTATGAAATCGAGGAATATAATCTGTAATTTGGGGATTGTGACGTAACAATTATTATTGCAAATATTGGGACAATTGGCGAATTGTATATTGGGATTATTCAATGAAATAAAGTTTAAATTGGGAATTTTGGAGCGTATTTCAATAATGAATCTTTTGGTATGTTTTGGAAACAAGAATCTTTGCTAAATAGTGCGCAACTATGAATTCAGATTAATAATGTTAACCTGAAATTATGTAAATTAAATTGGAATTATTGAATATGGAATGGAATTGGGAAGAAATGATTTATTTCAAATCTAATATTGCGGGATTGGGATTTTAAACTATAAGTTTAAATTTGGGTTTTGGGAAAAACGAATCTAAAGGTAAAAATCCTAAGTTGGTAAAGGAACGGATAAAACTTAGCTTATGCGATTATGAGACCTCTTATGTGATTATGAAACCTAATGCATAACCTGAAATTGAAGCTTAATGTTCTCATAAAAATTGTTAATTGGCTAAAGATGAAACATGACTAACTCGAGGTTAGAATGAGGCTGCAGTGTAATTCAGCCTGGAACCGCCCGGCATATCCAGTCGCCGCAAACGATAGGATCTAATGTGGGAAGTTAGTCAGAACGCGCTTAAACTCTAGGTTAGATTGAGTTGTGGTGTAAGACTGCCCAGAACCGCCCGGCACATCCAGCAACCGTAACAATAGGTCTAATGTGAGAGGTTGGTGCTTTAATAATCAATTTATGGTAATGACACATGCTATTATGGTAAGGTTTGGTAAACAACACTTAAACAATTTGACATGATGCGTGGATGGGTTAAGTCAATTTGAACTAAAAGACAACACTTAACCAAATTTGTGGAATATACGAGTAATGCATGAGCGGGAAGGTATGGTTAAGTAAAACTTGACATATAGACAAACTTAACCAACACATTAATGGGGAATGATAACTACCTATTATAAACCAGAGTTGCGGTAATGTAAAATTAAATAATAGGTGAACTTGTCCTATGGACAAGGGAAGTTATGACTTAAGATGTAATACAAGACTTGAAGGGTGGGGTGACTTATAATATAAAATAAGTTAATCTAAGCTGAAATGGTTGGAAAGCAGATGAATTTGAGTTCATTGGTAAACCTTAGTTAGTGAACTAAGTAAATAACGATAAAGGGAACCAAGTGTTGAACCTTAGTTAGAGAACTAAGTAAATAAAGATGAAGTTAACCAAGTGTTGAACCTTAGTTAGAGCACTAAGTAAATAATGATGATGGCAACTGGGTAGTGAAACTTAGTTAGAAAACTAAGTAAAACGGTAACCGAAGTAACGAACCTTAGTTAGAGAACTAAGTAAGCAACGGTATAGATAACTAAGTAAGTAAACCTTAGTTGAAAAGTACTAAGTAATAAACCTTAGTTAAAGAGAAACATGGTAATTAGAATTGAAGGACAATATAAACGAGGATAACCAAGTTAAAAAGACAAAGCAAGCACGTAATCAGAAGTTTAGACATAAGGTCTAATTGTACGAAAGGAAAAAGCACTTGGACCAGTCCATACGATAGGGGATGAATAACCAAACTCGGTAGATCATCACGGTGCCATAAGGCGCGAGGGGGAGCGTACATCCATTTGATCATATAGAAGGCTCCAACAGACTGGGTTACGAAGCATGCGGCTTTGAGGGGACGTGAGGATACTTTTGGTATCCCTCTGTGAGAATGCAGATGATCCGCCTGGGCTCACAAAGGTTAAGGTCTGCGTAAGAAGAACCAATAGTAGGCCTTGGTTGCCAACCTAAAAACTAGGATGGACCAGCGTGAGTCGGCGATAACCAGTTGACCCTATGATAGCACGTCGTCGGCTACCTACCATCTTGAGTCAATCGAGCACGAAAAGCGGAAAGGCGGAGAACTCCAAAAGACCATATACTTGCTATCTAGTTATGGGTGAGGTTGGCCAATAGATTTGTGGGGCATAGAGGGCCTGCATATAGTTCTCATTCTTGATATTCTTGGGTGCCATTCATAAGTTGACGGAGGGGTCAAGTGGGACCATAGCCAAAGTAAAAACAGACCTTAGTATCTGCATCGGCAGATAACTTAAAGCTCATGACCGAGTTCCGTGTATCTTAATTTGCCCTTCCACGGGACTTGGGTCACACATACAGAGGATATGTGCAACTAGATATCTAGCACGTTTAACGATAGGTTGGGACGTAAAGTCTAGGAATGCATATCGCTCGGGGTAGTCTGTCCTAGACTAGAGGGCATTATTCGAAAGGTAGTGTAATGGACGGAAAATCCGTACCAATTTGAGCTGACTAATATTCTACACATTCAACTCAAAGTGCACGAAAATTCAAATCATTAATAGAAAGAAATTAGAGGATGAGAAAGATAAGGTAGAACTAATAGAATAGAAGAAGAAGAAGAAGAAGAAGAACACAACTGAATAGAATCAGGGTAAATACGAAACTCACAGCGGAATGAATAAAATGTATTATATAACATAACTTTGAAATACAAATCTGAATTTGTATATACATACCATATCAGAGTATAATACTTATACATTACAGCAGGAATAATCTCTAAATAACTAACAGTGGAGCCTTCTGCTTTGACCTCCTCCAAGTGAATCTGCAAAAATCCTGAAACACTTGACTGCCCGTACAAATTTAGGCACCCAAGATTTTAGGGAAAAACAAATGAAATAAACTCTGGGTCAGTCATGGGACTGGTGTGAGTAAATTCCAATCATAGTGTTTAACTTTGAAATTACTTTGAAACAAAAGGATAATAGTAAACCAGCCCACACATAAACCTGGACGGTTTTTACTTTACTATAACCCAAAATACTTTGATATCAGACTCCAGTGATACTATAATAATGTCTACTCAATTAAATGATCAAGTAGTATAACGCTTGCATCTCACGCTCCACGTATATATTGTATAAAAATCAAAAACCGCAGGGCACTTATTGGAGAATGGATTCCAACAGACAAGGTATGGGAGCACCTTCCGAACAGTGTACTCTATAGGAGATACACCTGGGTTCAACAAGAACGTCTTGCAACCCGGCCACACATGACCGCTCACTCATTTAGCTTAAGTGTCGCGAATATATTGCCACCACGGTTGCAGGCCATCCAACTGTCATCCAAAGATGCAGAATCGAAAAGAAGAACAAATATGAATTTTCCCTAGATCGGTGACAATACACCCTGCTTGTGTATGACCCAACTAGCCATGCTGTATAGCCCAACTTTTGTTACTTCCTGGTTGTGAGGCTAGAGGCTACGTCTATCTTCAGAACATCTAATCACTATTCACTTTGAATCCCACATCGTCAAATCCGTAATCACATATTGATTACAATAATGCACACTGAGTGTAGAATAAAGAGAAGTTACCTTCTCCCCACCAACTTGGTATATTCGTAAAAATCAATGGCGTGACCGTTGGAAATACTCTATCAAACACTCGTCCATACAAGATGTCCTGGGACTGGACAAACAAAAAGCACCATTTATGGAACTGGACGACCCTTGCATTTTTACTCTGTCTTCAATTGTCTTCAGCATAATATAATTCGTAGTGCTTATGCCTATATGGAGTGGTTTCGGGAAAATATATCCAACCGGTCTCTCTGTATTGACAACGACGGTCAAAACACTTCGGTAGTCTGTTATTTAACCCTCTAAGTAAAACCAACATTCATTCAAATGTGTAACTAGACATCACATAAACATGGGTACGTTTATTAGACATTCGTTTTTATTATTCGAATTTCCATATCTTACCAGATATTACTCAAATCTCGTTTTACTCTTTCCACACTTCTTGGAAAATGTTCCCAGTTATTATAAACCCTTATTTTCCACGTTCCAGAAAATATACGTTATTAACATTCGAATATTTCCATTCTTTTCACATTCTTTATTTTCTACACTTGGATAATATATCCTAACTATATTGGAAAGATATTTCCAATTTCATTTTAAACATTTTAGTCTGCCAAGCGTTTACTTAAAAACATTATTCACTTTAAAATGTGAATATCATTTCTATTATAGAAATCTGATCACCTTTATCAAATAATTCATTATTCAAGTAATAAATAGCGTTAGCTTGTTTACGGGAATCTCTTTCATAATTTATATTTCCATTCCACTTTAGAATCTCTGTTTCTAAATCCACTTCTGGTTAAATCAATATCAAGTTTATAACTAAATATTGATTATATATCCTATTATAACTTATCGGTTTAAACCAAAATATTAATTATCCTATCAGATTATAATTCCTAAAAATATTTTACTTTAATACATTCGATATCATCGAATTATAGTTCAACTCCTAATGGTTCAATTTTAATCACACTTCGAGCATTGAAATGCTGCCATCGTTTTCTAACATGGCTCTCCAATTTCTCTTTCTAAACTTATGTTTATATTTTCTTACAACATCGTTACTTATTACTTTTGAATAAGTGGATTTCAAACTAAACGGTTAGTGCTGCTATATATAAAAATCACGCTTAAGTTTGGTTAACAGCGTTAATTTATCATTATAGTTCAAAACTTGTCATACGCTATTATATTATCCTTTATAATTAATCTTGACATAACAGTCACGCTCAAGCCTAGTCAATAGCGTTTATTTTATCGCTATAGTTTAAAACTTGAAATACGCTGCTATATGCCACTTTATAACTAATCTCGAAGTTCCTTTTCGTTACAAACTGATACCATTCCCTGACAATAGTGAAGTCGTTCAAGTTGGGGTATTTTATTTAGCTCTCAGACCTTGATCGACAACGTTCTTAACTTGGAACAGATATAATTTCGTAACTCTAACTCCTTATTATTTATACTCCGTCAAATTGTATTTCTTGCTTTAATTTAAATATGGTTTTATTACGCCATGTCCTTAGTTTTTGATTAGTTTACCGTAAAGTTATTTTCATTAGATTAATTTAATACTAATTACTCTAAAAATCCTTTTCCAAATAAATAGTTGATTAAATCAACTTCATTCCATCAGTTAATTCGTTAACTGATTTTAATTACTTCTTATAATTAGATTAATAGAATTAATCTAATAATATTTCTTAGATTGTATGTTTTAAAATAATTATCCCAATTATTCACTCCAGGATAATTACAGCTTCATACCTTATTTAAATATAAAATAATCGTTTATATTTATTTTATAAAACAAACTATAAAATACCAGTTTTTCATAGAATTCTATTACAGTTAAAACTTCGCTTTAATTATAAAAATATAATTTTTTATAATTAACTTCATTGATTTGCCTGACGGTCAATCAATTTCTTAACAAAATGATGGGTTTATGGTCGATTGTTGCCACTTTCCTAATCGATATCGTTTATTGATTAAATCAAAACAAACTTTGAATTTTCATTCAATATCAATATTCACACGGGCTTTAAATGTCATTTGGTTTCAAACAGTGCATATATAAAAATATAAAACAACCAGTACATATAAATATTTAGGGATCTGGTTGGACTCCTCCAACCAGTTTCCCGCATCCACAGATGTTAGTCAACGAAAATAACACTGATTTCATACTAGGAATATATAATCGATGGGATCAATATCCAAAATATGCAACGATATATATTTCAACCAATTTAATTGTGATCTACCTAAATGACCATCACACGGTATTCAACCGACATTAAAATATAATTATAATATTTTAAAATAGATCAGAGTTAGTGATTTTACTGACCTTTGCGTGTTAATCGTTAATAACAATTTACGTCGGTTGATTCATATCAGTTGTTTTATCTTGTCTAGAATTCACACGAGCCCCAAACCAATCCAGACTGGTTCCAATGTGTTGCCATGTATATATTAGTCCATCTTTCTTTGCGTTCAATCCACGTCCACTAATATGCTTCTTCCTACTGATAAGAAAATAATGATGTATCTCCTTAATGCCAACAGCGAACTCCTTTCAAAACTCTTCCCATTTTATTTTTATTACCTTTCTCTTCTTCTCTTCTGGGCTTCGGCCCATTCATATTTGAAAAGGAAACCAGACCAGCATCCTTAATTCTATGTTGAACATTTTGGGCTTACCGCTGTTACTTACGTCTTTGCCCAGGCGCCATCGCTCAAGCTCATGCACCATCCGTCCTGTAGCCTGTTCTACCATGACCATCACCGTTCTGGCCTTCTTCACCTATAGTGCATGTTTAAACACTCCTGCTACTTTATTTTTTTGCCCTCCCCAGACTTTTAACTCGCAAGAATCTCAGTATCCCACACAATACTCCATCGTTCTTCAACCTTAAACCCATGTTCTGGAAATTTCATGCTTCCATTTGATTAAACGGTGATTGCTTCTCCCTTTTATACACGCCATGATCATAAACTTCAACTCATGTTCATGCACCAACCCCTGTACGCATCTCCTCCCATCTAAGAACTCTGCATTATCTTTTGGCAGATGCAAGGTCCATTCTCATGTTTGCGAAACTCCACCCTTTCCATTAATATGAACTGCACGCTCCCCTCCCTTTGCCAGTCCTCCATTTTATTCTCCCATACACCACAACTCAGCACACTTCGCCACGAACTACTCAAATCCACACATGCACTTGTCCATCACGTCCTCCAGCTCCATGCGCCGTTCAAACTCCACCACGTCCGAACACTTCTACTGATAAATGATACCCCTCCTCTTGTCGAACCATTATGAATAGAACAAAAACCAGAACTGTAAGATGGGTTTGAAGTAATTGGTTTTTAGCTGTAAAGGAATCGAGGAAGAAACACACATATTTATAGTGATGAACGCTTAAAGCATAAGAAATAGGTAATGTATAGTCATAGGGATAAGGCACACACGTTGCTTAGGAGGCGTGAAGCCCAAAAATAGAAAAATAAATTGTAGTTTGCGTTGGGTTCTGTAGTATGTAGTTCACAGTCCTACGTTTTTACTTAGGGATTATGTCTTTGTAGGGTTGAGCTCTTCTTTTAGAAATAGGGTAGGTGTTTTAGTACAGTAGTTCTAATACTTCACACCGAAGTATATTGTTTTGTTTTATTTGCTTATAAATTTTCGCACCTTGATGTATCCAATTCCATTTATGTAGGGCCTGTTACGGGCAGAAATAAGTACACCATTGTGATGAGCGAGGTCTCCCGACTCCAGAAATTAATAATATCGGTAGATTAACTCATATTTTGAACCTCAAAATATTGATATAGGGTGCACAATACTCCAAATAAAAAGTTGCTATTTGATTAATTAAAAATTATAGAAAAATTCAAAAAATTAATTTATCACTGCGACTCAAAAGAACCATGTCTAAATTCGAAACTGATATCTAGTTATATCGAATAAATCGTTACGGTCGATAAACGATTCTACAGCGACTATTTGAATATTTGATTTTGGACATATCTTGCAATCTATAAGACGTAATCTTGGTTTTTCACTTTTGTTAGAAAAATACAGTCCAACAGATTCCAATGCTTCTTGGTTCGAAGAAATCCGATTTAAAATGAGTCCTGTATACTCAGTTGAAGTTCAAAACGTTAAATTACGAACTGCCGCGATATTATGGGCTCGATTATATTATATATATTTTTATACGTTCAGCTTCATTTTAATTAATATAAAAATCCATTTATATTACGAATTCCATATTTAAACTGATTTAAATATTCAAATTCAAACCGATAAAAGTGCAGGACGTTACATTCCTTCCCCCTTAAAATAACCAAACTCGGTTCCAATCCAATATCTCATTTCACAAGTTCACTTACTTTACCAAGTTTTAATTTTGTTCCAATTTTATTCAACTTCGTTAAATTTCTATTTATTATAAATTTCAGAATTCAAATTCCTGATGTTTTTATTTAAATCAGTTTGAAATAATATATATAATATAACAATTCAAAACTTTTGAATTTTCGAACGACTTATTTCAAAACAAAATCTTTGGTAGTAACCCGTCACTTAGAACGTCGAAAATGAACACCGATGATAGTCGACTTCATCGTTGGAATTTATTTTTCAGCCGTTGAAGTGAGTTCAATACTATATTATTTTCAAGACTCATTTCAACACTTTATTTTGAAATTACATCAAAATACTATTTTCAAATGCTTGGAAAATATTTCTGAATTCACCCAGGATCTTAAAATTCCGTATATTTAATTTAATTTCAACTCCTTTCCAAGTTTCTAGAGTTTTATTTCAATGCTGGTTTTAAATCTAGATTTAGTTCGTCTGATTTTTCATATTATACCTATCTAATATTTCGATTGGTTATCTATATAATCAACTCAATTATAGATCTTATTTGATCATAATAACGATCACTACATCCAATATATATAATAATTTCAACATATATATTTCTTTTTATATCGAAATATAATTTGGATAAAATTATTTTGTTTACCCTCTTTTCAAAACATACTGTGTCGAATTACTCTGTTCAAGAGTTTAGAAAAACCTATAGACACAGTTTGCATTACTGTTTCGACTAGAATTCATAAACCACTCCACGGACTAGTTAACACAATATAAAACAATTTTATATTTATAAATACGCGCTCATATATATACACTCATACTCAATCTAGAGTATTACTAACTCTATCTTTATTGAGTTAGGCCTCAGAGCCAAGGTAATAACTTAACCTCGCTCTGAGACCAACTGTAATGGCCGGCAAATCCGTACCAATTTGAGCTGACTAATATTCTACACATTCAACTCAAAGTGCATGAAAATTCAAATCATTAATAGAAATTAATTTGAGGATGTGAAAGATAAGGTAGAACTAATAGAATAGAAGAAGAAGAAGATCACAACTGAATAGAATCAGGGTAAAAACGAAACTCACAGCGGAACGAATAAAATGAATTATATAACATAACTTTGAAATGCAAATTTGAATTTGTATATACATACCGTATCAGAGTATAATACTTATACATCACAGCGGAAATAATCTATAAATAACTAACAGTGGAGCCTTCTGCTTTGAGCTCCTCCAGGTGAATCTGCAAAAATCCTGAAACACTTGACTGCCCGTACAAATTTGGGCACCCAAGAGTTTAGGGTAAAACAAACAAAATAAACTCTAGGTCAGTCATGGGACTGGTGTGAGTAAATTCCAATCATACTGTTTAACTTTGAAATTCCTTTGAAACAAAAGAATAAAAGTAAGACCAGCCCACACATAAACATGGACAGTTTTTACCTTTTTATAACCCAAAATACTTTGATATCAGACTCCAGTGATATTATAATAATGTCCACTCAATTAAATAATCAAGTAGTAGAACGCTTGCATCTCACACTATAAATATATAGTATAAAAATCAAAAACCGCAGGGCGCTTATTGGAGAATGGATTCCAACAGACAAGGTATGGGAGCACCTTCCGAATAGTGTACTCTAGAGGGGATGCACCTGGGTTCAACAAGAACGTCTTGCAACCTGGCCACGCATGCCCGCTCACTCATTTAGCTTGAGTGTCGTGAATATATTGCCATCGCAGTTGCATGCCATCCAACCGTCATCCGAAGATACAGAATCGAAAAGAAGAACAAATATGAATTTTCTCTAGATCGGTGACAATACACCCTTTTTGGGTATGACCCAACTAGCCATGCAGCGTAGCCCAACTTTTGTTACTTCCTGGTTGGGAGGCTAGCGGCTACGTCTATCTTCAGAACATCTGATCACCATTCACTTTGAATGCCACATCGTCAAATCCGTAATCACATATTGATTACACAAATGCACACTGAGTGTAGAATAAAGAGAAGTTACCTTCTCCCCACCAACTTGGTATATTCGTAAAAATCAACGGTGTGACCGTTGGAAATACTCTGTCAGACACTCGTCCATACAAGTTGTCCTGGGACTGGACAAATAGAAAGCACCATTTCTGGAACTGGACGACCCTTGCATTTTACTCCGTCTTCAATTGTCTTCAGCATAATATAATTTGCAGCGCTTATGCCTATACGGAGTGGTTTCGGGATAATATATCCTACCGGTCTCTCCGTATTGACAATGATGGTCAAAACACTTCGGTAGTCGGTTATTTAACCCTCGAAGTAAAAACAACATTCATTCAAATGTGTAACTAGACATCACATAAACACGGGTACTTTTATTTGACTTTCATTTTTTATTATTCGAATTTCCATATCTTACGAGATATTTCTCAAATCTCGTTTTATTCTCTCCGCACTTCTTGGAAAATGTTCCTAGTTATTATAAACCATTATTTTCCACGTTCCAGAAAATATACGTTACTAAAATTCGAATATTTCAATTCTTTTCACATTCTCTATTTTCTACACTAGGATAATATATCCTAACTATATTGGAAACATATTTCCAATTTCATTTTAAACATTTTAATCTGCCAAGCGTTTACTTAAAAACATTATTCACTTTAAAATGTGAATATCATTTCTATTATAGAAATCTGATCACCTTTATCAAATAATTCATTACTCAACTAATAAATACCGTTATCTTGTTTACGTGAATCTCTTTCATAATTTATATTCCCATTCTTCTTTAGAATCTCTGTTTCTAAAACCACTTCTGGTTAAATCAATATCAAATTTATAACTAAATATTGATTATATATCCTATTATAACTTATTGATTTAAACCTAATATTAATTATCCTATCAGATTATAATTCCTAAAAATATTTTACTCTAATGCATTCGATATCATCGAATTATAGTTCCAACTCCTAATGGTTTAATTTTAATCACACTTCGAGCATTGAAATGCTTCCATCGTTTTCTAACATGGATCTCCAATTTCACTTTCTAAACTTATGTTTATATTTTCTTACAACATCGTTACTTATTACTTTTGAATAAGTGGATTTCAAACTAAACTGTTAGTGCTGCTATATATAAAAATCACGCTTAAGTTTGGTTAACAGCGTTAATTTATCGTTACAGTTCAAAACTTGTCATACGCTGTGATATTATCCTTTATAACTAATCTTGACATAACGGTCACGCTTATGCTTAGTCAATAGCGTTTATTTTATCGTTATAGTTGAAAACTTGCAATACGCTGCTATATGCTACTTGATAACTAATCTCGATGTACCTTTTTGTTACAAACTGATACCATTCCTTGACAATAGTGAAGTCGTTCAAGTTGGGGTATTTTATTTACCTCTCAGACCTTGATCGACAATGTTCTTACCTTAGAACAGATATAAGTTCGTAACTCTAACTCCTTATTATTTATACTCCGTAAAATCGTATTTCTTGCTTTAATTTAAATATGGTTTTATTACGTCATGTCCTTAATTTTTGATTAGTTTGCTGCTAAGTTAGTTTCATTAGATTAATTAAGATCAATTACTCTAAAAATCCTTTTCCAAATAAACAGTTGATTAAATCAACTTCATTCCATCAGTTAATTCGTTAACTGATTTTAATTACTTCTTATCATTAGATTAATAGAATTAATCAAATAATATTTCTTAGATTGTTTGTTTTAAATTAATTATCCCAATTATTCACTCAAGGATAATTATAGCTTCATACCTTATTTAAATATCAAATAACCGTTTATATTTACTTTATAAAACAAACTATAAAATACCAGTTTTTAATAGAATTCTGTTACAGTTAAAACTTGGTTTTAATTGTTAAAATATATTTTTTTGTAATTAACTTCATTGATTTGCCTGACGGTCAATCAATTTTATAACAAAACGATGGGTTTATGGTCGACTGTTACCACTTTCTTAATCGATATCGTTTATTGACTAAATCAAAACAAATGTTGAATTTTCATTCAATATTAATATTCATACGGGCTTTAAATGTCATTTGGGTTCAAACAGTGCATATATAAAATATAAAACAACCAGTACATATAAATATTTAGGGTTCAAACAGCCATGTATATATTAGTCCATCTTTATTTGCGTTCAATCCACGTCCATTTATATGCTTCTTCCAGCTGATAAGAAAACAATGATGTATCCACTTAATGCCAACAGCGAACTCCTTTTCAGAACTCTTCCCATTTTATTTTTATTACCTTTCTCTTCTTCTCTTCTGGGCTTCGGCCCATTCACATTTGAAAAGGGAACTAGACCAGCATCCTTAATTCTATGTTGAACATTTTGGGCTTACCGTTGTTACTTCTTTGCACGTGCACCATCGCTCAAGCCCACGCACCATCTGTCCTTTAGCCTGTTCTTCCATGACCATCACCATTTTGTCCTTCTTCACCTATAGTGCATGTTTAAACACTCCTTCTACTATATTATTTTCCCCTCTCCGGACTTTTAATTCGCAAGAATCTCGGTACCCCAAACAATACTCCATCGTTCTTCAACCTTAAACCCATGTTCTAGAAATTTCTTGCTTCCATTTGATTAAAAGGTGACTTGCTTCTCCCTTTTATTCACGCCATTATCATAAAGTTCTACTCATGTTCATGCACCAACCCCTGTACGCATCTCCTCCCATCTAAGAACTCTGCATCATCTTTTGACCGATGCAAGCTCCATTCTCATGTATGCGAAACTCCACCCATTCCATTAATATGAACTGCACGTTCCCCTCCCTTGGCCAGTCCTTCATTTTATTCTCCCATACACCACAATTCAGCACACTTCGCCACGAACTACTCAAATCCACACATGCACTTATCCATTACGTCCTCCAGCTCCATGCGTTGTGCGAACTCCACCACGTCCGAACACTTCTGCTAATAAACGAAACCCCTCCTCTTGCTGAACCATTATGAATAGAACAAAATCCAGATTTCATCTCTGTTTTTATCTTAACTGTAAGATGGGTTTGAAGTATTCGGTTTTTAGCTGTAAAGGAATCGAGGAAGAAACATAAATATTTATTGTAACACCCTACCTCCGTTATGGTCACTCACAAAGGGAATGCCTTAACTTTGATGGAGCGTTTTAGTAGACAGAACAGAAACTTACAAGACATATAAAACAGTACTTGAAAAATTTATAGCTTTATTACAACAGAAACCGAAGTAAGTTTGGTTACATCCTTTCAAATCACAATATCTGAATTCAAGTACAAAATGTCAGCCTTGTACAAAAGCCTTCAGAATGCATAGTTTTTTTCTTTTTTTTAAAATCATAATCCCCAACATAAACTGCCATGACAAAGCCATACGATACTTCAAGCAGAGAAGATCCGAATCAAGCACCTAGATTTCCACCCTACCAACCTGGGAGGGGGGGGAACGGAAGAAAAAGGGGCGAAAACAAGCAAGGTCAGACATAAAGTCTGGAAAGTCCAGTGATTTTCAGCATATGAACAGATAATAATAATTATGAGATGAAAATAAAACTGGATGCGAGATAATAGTAACAGGAGTAGTTGATATACTTAGGTTAAATAGAAAAAGAACAGAATGATGTAAGCTACTACTTTTCACCTCTCTGCACTAATACTAGTATAACAAGATTAGGTGTCACCCCAATGTCTAAACTGATACAGAAACAGGAACAGAATAATTTCCATGGAAGAGAATGCTAGTAATGGGCCTTTACCACCCCAACAGAAACAAACAGAAACAGAAAGCTAATAATGGGCCTTTACCACCCGAACAGAAGGTACAGAAATAGAAACAGATTAATCCCTACGGAAACAGAATGTAGAACTAGGTGTACACTAGTAAATGGGCCTTTACCACCCGAACAGACGGTACCACGTAGAAACAGATAGGTGTTACCACCCAACAGAAACAGACGGTACCAACAGAAACAGACAGAACTAAGTGTACACTAAAACCCTAGCCCAAGCGATCGGCTGCCTAATACATAAATACCCTGTGCCAGCCCCACAAAAGGGTGTATCACTCCCCAAAGTGGCAACCTTTAAATGACACAGACTTATTTACAGAAGTCACGGCGTCTTACATCCGCAGAAGCAGACCGGGATCCATGCATGCAAATGATCCGGTTGGAATGCACCATCAACACCCCTCGCCTTTATCAGAATGAACCGCTTATAATTAGTTCAGTAAGCGTGCCCGGACCGTACTTGCTGTTGGATCGAAGTTTTTATACCAGAAAGCGTTACTGAGTAATATGGGTCCCAAACAACAGATGACACAAGTATTTTCCCTCCTAACCTTGTGTCCGCAGACTAACAGTTTTCAGATTAACTTGTTTACAAGTTCGGATGTACAGAGTTCAGATCAACTACATCACAGATCAGACAAGTTTTCAGACTAACGGATCAGATGTACAGACTTACAGATTACCTAACTTTGTATTGGGCCTACAGATTCACGAAACAGGTTTATTAATTAATCAGTCCAGTTGGTTTAACCCTATTTACCCAAAACATTTTAGACATCATACTTATCCCAGATTTGCATAAATTAAATATTAATGCACAGACCTCTCACATTAGGTCGGTAGCCTGTGGCCGTTGGATATGCCGGACGGTTCCGGGCAGACTTCTACCACAAGCCAGACCTAACCTCGTGTCTAAGCGTATTTTAGTTATGCCTACGACCCCTCACATTAAACTGACAATTTGCGGTCGCTAGTTAAGCCGATTGGTTCCGGCCAGGCTTCTACCGCAAACAGAGCCTAACCTCGTGTCATAGCCAATTCATTCCAATACGGATTTTCAGATATCAGACTAGTTCTGTTTATTTAATAGTTTAAACTTCTTCATAGGATACAACAAATTTATTAAATCTCCTTGTTTTACTAAATCTTAGGTCGAGCCTACGGATTTCCATACCAAGATTACCATTATCAAGTTTTCAACAGATCGGACAATTCAATAGGTGGTAGATCTAGCAGTTTAAGCGATTCAACAGATTTAGCAGATAACAGATTTAGCAGTTTAGGCAATTCAACAGTTTTAGCAGATAACAGATTAGGAAATTTAACAGATTTAGCAGATAACAGATTTAGCAGATTATATATATCTAGAACTCTATTTACATATCTTGCCAAATCATAAATTTAGCCTAAAATTACATGCCTAAATCAAGGTCATAATTCATAATACAATATATGCCCCAAATTTTAGCTTTAATATTCTAGTTCACCATTTACGTCCAAGACTAATACACATGTAAATCATTCTCTATTATAGCCAACTCAGATTATGCCAACATATTTGCTATGCTGATTTACTTCACTAAGCTACTCCCAATCCCCGTATAACATGTTTCCACAAGTACTCTAAATACTCATGAAATTGCCCTATAGGCTCGATGTACATAATAGTGAATGGTAATAAACTAGCAAAGTTACATACTAAATACGAGATCTAACATCATTAAGGGAATAAGCATAAGAAACTAACTACAATAGTTACAGGCAACTAACCATAATAGTCATGGACGACTAATGTAACAACCCGTATTTTAATAACATGTTAAAACAAGAAATCAAGGCATAATTGAATCCTAAGATCAGAATCAGGGGAAAGGGGTTACGCCATTGCGTTCGTCTCGAAATTATACGTGAAATAGAGTCCAAGTTTTCGAAAATCGGAGTCTGGATTTAGAAGTTATGGCCTGTACAAGTTTCAGCAGTTTGCAGGTAGCACTGGACCAGGGGGTCGACAATAGGGTCGAAATACCCACCTCCCCAGGTCGACCACATGGTCGACCTACCCCCCAGGTCGACCATAGTGTCGACCTACCCCCTTACAGGTCGGCCTGGTTGGCCTGTTTCACCCCAGAACCCATTTTTGAAGCCCGATACGTGTTTTGATTGTCCGGATTGACTCTAGGGTTGATCTAAAGGCCCTAAATAGTTCCTACGCCTATATATACACCCTAAGGCCTAACCTAATTCATAAAAAATCTTTCTAACACCGTTATGCTGCTAATTCACCTCTTGAATAATGGACGTCGTCTCCAAATTAAAGCTTAAGCATTCAAACTCGATTCAAATCAAAGATCAACGCTTCTACAACAATTCAGGAGAATAGATCAGCGACATCGCAACGTTCTACGACAAATTTCTGGACTTGACTTCTGCATCTAAATTTCATAGACCACATTCTGTAAGTTCCAGTTACTTTTAGATAAAAACTATAAACTTAATATGGGCATGTTATAAATTGGAATTAATCTATGTATGATTCATATCTTTTCTTATTTTCTTCTTGGATCTTGACTTTTGGGAATATTGCCTATGACGTTGAAACTTTTGTTAATGACATAAGACTATGCCTATGCCTATGATGGTGAACATAAGACTATGCCTACGACTATGACGGTGAACATAAGACTATGCATATGACTATGACGGTGAACATAAGACTATGCCTATGACTATGACGGTGAACATAAGACTATGCCTATGACTATGAACAATAAGACTATTGCCTAAGACTATGACAAGGGCAACTCTGGTTAATCGCCTATGATTCATTGCCTAGGATTATGCCTATGAAATTTGATCTAAGCTTTATTTTTCTATTCAGACCTATTTTCTTTATTTGCATTGATTTTGGGAATTTTTCTATTCAAGTTAGATCTACCCATGTTCATGAACCTATGCCTATGCCTATGACGGTGAACATAAGACTATGCCTATGACTATGACGGTGAACATAAGACTATGCCTATGACTATGACGGTGAACATAAGACTGCCTATGACAGTGAACAATAAGACTATTGCCTATGACTTTGACAAGGACAATTGTGGTTAATCACCTATGATTCATTGCCTAGGATTATGCCCATGAAATTGGATCTAAGCTTGATTTTTCTATTCAGACATATTTTCTTTATTTGCCTTGATTTTGGGAATTTTTCTATCTAAGTTAGATCTACCCATGTTCTGGAATCTAGATTATTATTCAAAACCTTTTCATGTTCATAATGTTATCAGATCTATATGCCCGTGATGTTTTAACCAATTTATTCAGTTATGTCATGCCTTGAAAATATATTATAGAATAATATTGATTATGTTGATCTATGCCTGTGGTTCTATTTTTTTATCATGTTGAATTGGGGATTAAATGGATAAGTCTATTCATATGTATATTGGAGTAGAACCTGTTATGAAAAGTTGTGTAGTTTATCATGTTATGCAAGTTTTAGGTTGTAAAATCATATCACATAGTGACCACATGTTAGATCTGCATGTTCATGTGTATATGTTAAACCTATGTCATATTTCAAGTTCACACTTATTCATATGCTCGTGATTGATCTGCAACTTCACATATATGTAATTTGATCTAGTCTATGTTGCAAATTCACATATATGTTGATTTTGTCTACGTTGCAAGGTTCACACCTATGATGTTCATATTGACTATGCCGATAATGCAAAGTTTACACCTATGTCATGTTTATGCTAATGAATTGCTTTATGCCAATTTTGCGTACGTTAAATTAGGCTAAGTTTTTATCCTTATACTATATGTTAAATAGCATGCGGACGGGAAATTAGGCTAAGATTGTTAGCCTAATATTTAGATGGGGTAATGTTGGAAAAAATTGGTAATTATAGGAAACTTGCCATGAAACTCGCCATGAAACTTGACATGAATCTTGAAACATGAACTTTGTTGTAACTTGAATCTGGATGTGGGCATGAAACTTGCCTTGAAAATTTGACACGAACTTGATATGAATTCGAACATGGACATGACACTACAATGAACTAGAAAATGGCCAACTCGAGGTTGGGTTGAGTTTGCAGTGTAAATCTGCCCGGAACTGCGCGGCGAATCCAGTGACTGTAAACAATAGGATCCAATGTGGGTAGTTGGTCATATCGCGCTTAAAACCCGAGGTTAGACTAGGTTGTGGTGTAAATCTTCCCTGAACCGCCCGGCGAATCCAGTGAGCACAACAACAAGTCCAATGTGAGAGGTTGGGGTGCATTAATGAATTAATGCCACATAATAGGGTTAAGTCGTGAACATGAAAGACAACACTTAACCAACTTGAAACATGATTGATAGGGTTAGGTCATGAACTTGAACGCCAACACCTAACCAACTTGGCACGTGAATTGTAGGGCTAGATCTTAATTGACAACACTTAGCCAATTTGATATTCTAGACTGATGGGGTTAAGTCTCGAATTTAAATGACAACACTTAACCTGCTAGACGAAAACCCTTGTTACGCGGTCCATTTCAGCAGTAACCCACTAGATGTATCAAGGTACACTGGAACTAGGCAGGGTGGGGCACAATTACTGGGCTGATTGTAAGTTACCAGAACGACGGCTGTGTGGGTGCGCCAGTGTAGATTCAGGCGGGCTATGGTCGTGCACGTGGTCCGGAGTTGAAAAAGCAGGCATTGGGCATCAGTAGATTTATCTGTGCACGCTTGATTCGTGTTGGTGGTTGGCACCATAGGGCTTGATACACCATATGGTGGACCCAGCACAGGTGACTACATTCATGATAGGGCTGTATGACACAGAAACACAACGAGCTAGAACTTGTATGGAGCCGATCGACTATTAAATCACTCCGTTGGACCTAGAAATGGTTCATTCACGATATTGGGCCAAGGGATTCTTTCTTGGTTAATACTTGACTTGGGCTGGGATACTAGTACAGTTGGTACAGCGAACCTTGAATATGCGATGCTATACTTGATTTATCATGTTATCTTAGTCTATCTTACCCATCTTGACATCATACTTATGTTTACTTTTAGTTTATACATGTCATGTTACCTTTATCTGTTTTTATGCTGAAAGTCACTTGGACTTACCAGTCTTTATGACTGACCCATTTTTTTTCGCCTCTTTTTCTTTCGTCTCCCCTACCCCTCAGGTTCTCAGGGAGGGAACTCTAGCACTTAGCTTGGATTTCTCTTGCTTTTGATTCGGCTCATGTACGGTTTGATCTTTTGCTATGCTATGGCTGCATTTCTGCTACCTTTTGGGAATTAAGCTACTTTTGTTATTTTAAGTTTATGCTTCTTTGTTTATGCAAGACAGAATTTGTTGTAATGGAAAATAATGACTTTGGCTATTTGGTACTTTGAATGAAAAAGGCTTTGACTAATTTGAAAGTAATGAAATTTATCTTTTGATTCCTCCGTTGTTTTATTTATGTTCTGTCTTGTAATATTTCTGTGTTTTTTTTACCTCGATAATGCTCGTCCAAAACTAGTGCATTCCCTTTGTGAGTGACCCTGACGGAGGTGGGGTGTTACATTTGGTATCAGAGCAGAAGGTTACCAGACTGGGCAAAAGTTTTTAAAACCTTCTAAAACTAATTTCGAACCTGTTTACAAAGAAGCATTTTTCTAGAAAAGCCTATTTTGAAAAGGCTATTCCCCAAAAGCCATTAGCACTATCCTTTGTTTCCTTGTTTGAATCCCTTTCCCTTTCTTTTCTCCATCTGTAGTCGCAGTAGATTTACCTGCGACTAATCTTCTTTCTAGCTTCGTAAAGGATTTTCCGTACGATGGAGATAGTTTTCGTGAGGCTTGTTAACATGTTACTTAGGAAATGTATGAGAGATAAGAAAGAAGTTAAGGCGGATGAGTCTCATAACGAGAAGAAAGACTTCCAGAAGGGAGGCGAGAAAAACGACAACAAAAATAACAAGTCACATGATAAGAGGAAGTGCAACTTCTGCGGTATAGTTGGGCATGTTATCAAGGATTGTAAAAGAAGGAAGAGGATAGGTGCATGCTTTCAGTGTAGTGATACTAGACACATCAGCAAGAACTTCCCTAAGAAGCAAGGGCAAGCCCCGCAAGCAGGACCTTCTGGGGTTACATCTTTAACTTCTTCTCCTTGATACTTTGTTTTATCTTGCCTATCTTCTCGATCCTATCTTGAGAACCTTAGGTAGAACCCTATAGATGGAAACATGTATTTGAAACATGTTATGGTTGATGTTTGCAAATGGTTGCAAGTGGTTGCTCATGGTTGCATAACACACATTAGGCACTAGATCGGCTCAGACACATTTTCATATTGCATATGCATGAGTGTTGATACTTGTTTATGGATGAAATTGAATGTGTTATCATGTGAATGTTGCATATGGATGAATGTATGTGCACACATATAGTGTTTACGTGACTAGGACTATTTGCATACATGTTGGACTCATGACACTAAACATATTTTGCATTAAGAAGATCAATTAGGCCTGATCATTTGCATTAGATAAGGAACATATACACACACTCCTGCATAAGTTCATACAACATTAGAAATCTTTTAAGGACAATGGTTGCTTGTAGACGATGTTTTGAGTAGATGGATGATTAGATGGTAGTATACATTCTTCCTAACTTAGAGATTTCAGGGACGAAATCCTTTAAGAATAGGAGAATGTAACAACCCGTATTTTAATAACATGTTAAAACCAGAAATCAAGGCAGAATTAAATTTTAAATTCAGAATCAGGGGAAACAAGTTACGCCATTGCGTTCACCTCAAAATTTTAAATTCACAACCCTTTAAGGATCGGATTGTAAGGTGTCGACCGACCCCATTACAGGTCGACCTGGTCGGCCTGTTTCGCTCCAGAACCCATTTTTGAAGCCCGAAACGTGTTTTGATGGTCCGGATTGACTATAGGGTCGATCTAAAGGCCCTAAATAGTTCCTATGCCTATATACACACCCTAAGACCTAACCTAATTCATAACAAATCATTCTAACACTGTTATGCTGCTATGTCTCCTCTTGAATCATGGCCGCCGTCTCCAAATTAAAGCTCAAGCATTCATACTTGATTCAAATCAAAGATCAACGCTTCAACAACAATTCAAGAGAATAGATAAGCAACACCGCAACGTTCTGCGACAAATTTCTAGACTTGTCATCTGCATCTAAATTTCATAGACCACAATCTGTAAGTTCCAGTTACTTATAGTTAAAAACTATAAACGTAATATGGGCATGTTATAAATTGGAATTAATCTATGTATGATTCATATCTATTCTTGTTTTCTTCTTGGATCTTGACTTTTGGGAACATTGCCTATGACATTGAAACTTTTGTTAATGACATAAGACTTTGCCTATGCCTATGACGGTGAACATAAGACTATGCCTATGACTATGACGGTGAACATAAGACTATGCCTATGACTATGACGGTGAACATAAGACTGCCAATGACAGTGAACAATAAGACTATTGCCTATGATTTTGACAAGGACAATTGTGGTTAATCACCTATGATTCATTGCCTAGGATTATGCCTATGAAATTGGATCTAAGCTTTATTTTTCTATTCAGACATATTTTCTTTATTTGCCTTGATTTTGGGAATTTTTCTATCTAAGTTAGATCTACCCATGTTCTTGAATCTAGATTATTATTCAAAACCTTTTCATGTTCATAATGTTATCAGATCTATATGCGTGCGATGTTTTAACCAATTTATTCAGTTATGTCATGCCTTGAAAATATATTATAGAATAATGTTTATTATTTTGATCTATGCCTGTGGTTCTATTTTTTTATCATGTTGAATTGGGAATTAAATGGATAAGTCTATTCATATGTATATTGGAGTAGAACCTGTTATGATAAGTTGTGTAGTTTATCATGTTATGCAAGTTTTAGGTTGTAAAATAATATCACATATGTGACCACATGTTAGATCTCCATGTTCATGTGTATATGTTCTTTATTTGTATTAGACAAGGAACATATACACACACTCTTGCATAAGTTCATACAACATTAGAAATCTTTTAAGGACAATGGTTGCTTGTGGATGACGTTTTGAGTAGATGGATGATTAGATGGTAGGATACATTCTTCCTAACTTAGAGATTTCCGGGGCGAATCCTTTCAGGATGGGAGAATGTAACAACCCGTATTTTAATAACATGTTAAAACTAGAAATCAAGGCAGAATTAAATTTTAAATTCAGAATCAAGGGAAACAGGCTACGCCATTGCGTTCCCCTCGAAATTTTAAATTCACAATCCTTTAAGGATGGGATTGTAAGGTGTCGACCGACCCCCTTACAGGTCGACCTGGTCGGCCTGTTTCGCTCCAGAACCCATTTTTGAAGCCTGGTACGTGCTTTGATGGTCCGGATTGACTCTAGGGTTGATCTATATACACACCCTAAGGCCTAACCTACTTCATGACAAATCATTCTAACACCGTTATGCTTCAAAGTCTCCTCTTGAATCATGGCCGCCGTCTCCAAATTAAAGCTTAAGCATTCATACTCGATTCAAATCAAAGATCAACGCTTCTACAACAATTCAAGAGAATAGATCAGCAACACCGCAACGTTCTACGAAAAATTTCTAGACTTGTCATCTGCATCTAAATTTCATAGACCACTCTGTAAGTTCCAGTTACTTATAGTTAAAAACTATAAACTTATTATGGTCATGTTATAAATTGGAATTAATCTATGTATGATTCATATTTATTCTTGTTTTCTTCTTGGATCTTGAATTTTGGGAACATTGCCTATGACACTGAAACTTTTGTTAATGACATAAGACGATGCCTATGCCTATGACGGTGAACATAAGACTATGCCTATGACTATGACGGTGAACATAAGACTATGCCTATGACTATGACGGTGAACATTAGACTGCCTATGAAAGTGAACAATAAGACTATTGCCTATGACTTTGACAAGGACAATTGTGGTTAATCACCAATGATTCATTGCCTAGGATTATGCCTATGAAATTGGACCTAAGCTTGATTTTTCTATTTAGACATATTTTTTTTATTTGCCTTGATCTTGGGAATTTTTCTATCTAAGTTAGATCTACCCATGTTCTTGAATCTAGATTATTATTCAAAACCTTTTCATGTTCATAATGTTATCTGATCTATATGCGTGCGATGTTTTAACCAATTTATTCAGTTATGTGATGACTTGAAAATATATTATAGAATAATGTTTATTATGTTGATCTATGCCTGCGGTTCTATTTTTTTATCATGTTGAGTTGGGAATTAAATGGATAAGTCTATTCATATGTATATTGGAGTAGAACCTGTTATGACAAGTTGCGTAGTTTATCATGTAATGCAAGTTTTAGGTTGTAAAATCATATCACATATGTGACCACGTGTTAGATCTCCATGTTCATGTGTATATGTTCTTTATTTGCATTAGATAAGGAACATATGCACACACTCCTGCATAAGTTCATACGGCATTAGAATTCTTATAAGGACAATGGTTGCTTGTGGATGATGTTTTGAGTAGATGGATGATTAGATGGTAGGATACATTCTTCCTAACTTAGAGATTTTGGGGACGAAATCCTTTTAAGGATGGGAGAATGTGACAACCCGTATTTTAATAACATGTTAAAACCAGAAATCAAGGCAGAATTAAATTTTAAATTCAGAATCAAGGGAAACAGGTTACGCCATTGCGTTCACCTCGAAATTTTAAATTCAGAATCAGGAACCGCCCGGCGAATCCAGTGACTGCAAATAATAGGATCCAATGTGGGTAGTTGGTCATATCGCGCTTAAAACCCGAGGTTAGGCTAGGTTGTGGTGTAAATCTACCCGGATCCGCCCGTCGAATCCAGTGACCACAACAACAAGTCTAATGTGAGAGGTTGGGGTGCACTAATGAATTAATGCCACATAATAGGGTTAAGTCATGAACATGAAAGACAACACTTAACCAACTTGAAACACGATTGATAGGGTTAAGTCATGAACTTGAATGACAATACCTAACCAACTGGACACGTGAATTGTAGGGCTAAGTCATGAACTTAAATAACAACTCTTATCCAATTTGATATGCTAGACTGATGGGGTTAAGTCTCGAATTTAAATGACAACACTTAACCTGCTAGACGGAAACCCTTGTTACGCGGTCCATTTCAGCAGTAACCCACTAAATGTATCAAGGTACCCAATAACTAGGCAGGGGGGGCACGATTACTGGGCTGATTGTAAGCGACCAGAACGATGGCTGTGTGGGTGCGCCAGTGTAGGTTCAGGCGGGCTATGGTCGTGCACGTGGTCCGGAGTTGAAAAATCAGGCATTGGGCATCACTAGGTTTATCTGTCCATGCTTGATTCGTGTTGGTGGTTGGCACCATAGGGCTTGATACACCCTATGGTGGACCTAGCACAGGTGACTACATTCGTGATAGGGCCGTATGACATAGAAACACAACGAGCAAGAACTTGTAGGGAGCCGATCGACTAGTGAATCGTTCCGTTGGACCTAGAAATGGGTCATTCACGATATTGGGCCAAGGGATCCTTTCTTGGTTAATACTAGACTTGGGCCGGCATACTAGTACAGTTGGTACAGCGAACCTTGAATATGCGATGCTATACTTGATCTATACTTGATTTATCATGTTATTTTAGTCTATCTTACCCATCTTGACATCATAATTATGTTTACTTTTAGTTTATACATGTCATGTTACCTTTATCTGTTTTTATGCTGAAAGTCACTTGGACTTACCAGTCTTTATGACTGACATGTTTTCTTTCGCCTCTTTTTCTTTTGTCTCGCCCCCAGGTTCTCAGGGAGGAAACTCTAGCACTTAGCTTGGATTTCGCTTGCTTTCGATTCTACTAATATACGGTTTGATCTTGAGCTATGCTATGGCTGCATTTCTGCTACCTTTGGGGAATTAAGCTACTTTTGTTATTTTAAGTTTATGCTTCTTTATTTATGCAAGACAGAATTTGTTGTAATGGAAAATAATGACTTTGGCTATTTGGTACTTTGAATGAAAAAGGCTTTGACTATTTTGAAAGTAATGAAATTTATCTTTTGATTCTTCCGTTGTTTTACTTATGTTCTGTCTTGTAATATTTCTGCGTTTGTTTACCTCGATAACGCTCCTCCAAAACAAGTGCATTCCCTTTGTGAGTGACCCTAGCGGAGGTGGGGTATTACAACTAATCATAATAGTTTCTTATTCAATGTCATGGGAAATAATCTCATAGTCATGAATCATAGTCATAGGTAATAGTCTCATAGTCAATGAATAATAGTCATAGGCAATAGTCTCATAGGCAACAGTTTCTTGCCCAATTATGCATTATTATTTGTCCCAAAATTTAGCGTTCGTGTGTTAATCTCTTATGAGATGTGGCGCAGGCTCGTGGTAGCCGGGCTATAGAACAGAAAGAAGAAAGAGATACAGAATAAAATATATCAGAACAGAACGTACACAACTTCAAATTCATATTTACAATCATGTCACAATTTTAGTTACAGTTTATAGCGGAAAATAACTGTACTTGCCTTTCGTGGTTTTAAGAAAGGAAAATAAATTGTTGTTGATGTAGAAATGCTGAATTACTCCACTTTAATTGTTGTTTTTGCTCTAAACTTTGATATGAGAATTGATTTAGCTTTTAATTCTATTCAGGTTGGTAGAAGATGCATCGGTCCAAGTTTTGATTCCAGCAGAGTAGAGATGCCACTTTTAATTTTAATTAGAACAGAGGTAGAGTATAGACAAATTGAAATTGTGTAGAGAAAATGAGGCTAGGGGGCTGTTTATATAGGATTATGCGGGCGAATCTAGACAGAAAACGAGACCAGATACATCAGAATGAATCAGGTTCAAAAACTGGGTTTCGGGAGCAGGTCGACCCCTAGGTCGACTCCCCAGTCGACCTGGTCATGGGGAGGTCGACACCCCAGTCGACTCCCCAGTCGACCTGGGTATACGGGCGTGAATTTTCCCGCTAGCCTTCTTGGGTTTGATTTTCGAATTTCTGGCTTTATTTTCTAGATGTTTTATTTTATTTAAATTCCTGAAACTTCTGAGGGCTTGGTCATACGAACTCCAATTTTCGAAAACTCGGACTCGATTTCATGCAAAATTCCGAGACGAACACAATAGCGCAACCCATTTCCCTTGATTCATATTTTAAAATTTAATTATTCTCTGATTAGTTATATGTTTACAGAAAATACGGGGTGTTATATTCTACCCTCCTTAAAGGATTTCGTCCCCGAAATCTTCAAGTTAAGAAGAATGTGTCCTACTATCCAGTCATCCATCTACTCAACCATCATCCACAAGCATCCATTGTCATTAGAAAACTTCTAATGTCGTATGAACATATGCAAAAGTGCGTGTATATGTTCCTTATCTAATGCAAAGATCAGGCAGTCCACTGATTCAGTTGGCCTCCTTAATGCAAATTATGTTAGTGCCATGAGTCCAACATGCATGCAATTTTCCTATTTGATCCATATCATTCTTATATGAGTGACAACCATTCATTCATATGCAACACCCATGTGATGAGTCAATCATTTTGCATACTCAAAAATTGAAAATGCTCACACATCCATATGCAGTATGAGAGTATTTTCGAGCCGATCTAGTGCCTAGTGTGTCTATATGCATCCACGAGCAACCACTAGCAACCACTTGCAACCATCAAACATTACATGTCTCAAACACATGTTTACACCCATTGGTTTCTACCTAGATTTCGAAGATTCGATCGATAGGATACAGTCGAATGAGGGGAGCGAGTACAGATTAAACAAAAACTTGGTTCCCATTAGACATTGGTTGAGAGAATAATTCCCCTAAGTATCGGCCCCAAAGACCGAAATCAACATTAGGTTAGTACCAAGAGGATTACCATCTTTAGACAATGTCAAAACTAGAAATCTTACAATTTTCAGAAATATCCAGATGCTTATAGACTACTAGTACTGATCAGATTATCGAATGATTCTTAGAAAACTAAGCATGGGAAAATCCCACCATATTCCTCAAAAACCCAGAATGTATGCATTACAATCGACTTGACGCCTAACACAGATACCCTCAAACCCCGACCTATCACCAACAGATGAGTCGTAACCCCTATGGCTTTGAGACTATAACCAGATCAGAAACAAGACTAGTATTAATGTGCAGAGACTCGACTACAAAATCAGAATACCATAATTGTAACAACCCGTATTTTCAATAACCTGTTATAACATAAATCGAGGCAGAATTTAATTCTAAATTTTGAATCAAGGGAAACGGGATATGCCATTGCGTTCGTCTCGGAAAAATACGCGAAATAGAGTCCGAGTTTTCGAAAATCGGAGTCCGTATGACCCAGTTAAGGCCCATTGAAGTTTTCAGAAATTTCCATGTCAAAAACAGATTTGAATTTCAAGTTCAAAGTTGGAAATTAGGGCAAACTGGCGCAGGCGGGAAAACTCCCGCCAGGACCCCCATGTCGACAGGCATGTCGACAGGGTCCCCAGGGTGTCGACAGCCCTGTCGACAGCCCTGTCGACACAGGGTGGCCGGGCAGTTTTGCCTGGCGCACCATTTTGGGTTTGGTCTGGTCTTGTGGCTTGGTTCTAGAGAATTCCGAAATCTGATGGACCTAATTCAACTAGGGTTTAATCCTATGGTCTAAATCACTAGCCTAATCTATAAATAAGACCCTAACCTACCCTAAATCACTCATTATTCATTCTAGCAACTAAACTATGTCAAAATCAAACCTCTCATGTCCTCCACTCTCTTCATACAATTCCTAAACAAATTCCTAAGAGATTTCCATGCATACAAGTGTATTTAGGCTTGTATGATCCTCCTTAACTTGCATAAAAGTCTTGTTTCTCTATTATCATCATAAAGGAGGAGTCTTGATCAAGTTTGCTTGCATTTTGGGATTTTATTTTGTTGCATAAGGGGTTTCTTACATTTGCTATACTCATTTGAGTTCGCATAAGCGTTGTAAGCCCTCTTACCTTCATTTTAGAAACTCTAAAGTTAATATGTGATGAAAGTTGGGATTTATGCATGTTTAATAAGTTATGCATGCTTATGCGAGTTCACTATGCTATGTTATGCATGTTTAATGAGTTATGCATGCCTATGTGAGTTCATTATGCTATGTTACACATGTTTGATAAGTTATGCATGTTTATGCAAGTTCACTATGCCATGAGTTGCAAGCTTATTGAGTTATGCATGTTTATGCAAGTTCACTATGCCATGATTTGCAAGTTTATTGAGTTATGCATGTTTATGCAAGTTCACTATGCCATGATTTGCAAGTTTATTGAGTTATGCATGTTTATGCAAGTTCACTATGCCATGATTTGCAAGTTTATTGGGTTATGCATGTTTATGCAAGTTCACTATGCCATGATTTGCAAGTTTATTGGGTTATGCATGTTTATGCAAGTTCACTATGCCATGATTTGCAAGTTTATTGGGTTATGCATGTTTATGCAAGTTCACTATGCCATGTTATACATGTTTAATAAGTTATGCATGCTTATGCAAGTTCACAATGACATGTTATGCATGTTTGATAAGTTATGCATGTTTATGCAAGTTCCATATGCTATGTTAGGCAAGTTTAACATGTTATGCATGTTTATGGTAATATGCAAGTTCACTATGCTAAGTTATGCAAGTCTAACATGTTATGCATGTTTGTTGTGATATGCAAGTTCATCATGTATGTGATGCCAAGTTCCCTCTTCTTATCCTTTATGCGTTGTTACGAATATGTAAGCGATAGAATGACGTTGGGGGGTTTGGGTAAACTTAAAATACATGAAAATATAAGATTGGGAATTTACCTATTAAGTTAGGTCTACCCCTTGGGAATTTACCTATTAAGTTAGGTCTACCCAAGTATTTGTTGACTTGTAATTATGTTTTGAAATAAAGTGGACATGACACTTAGAAAACATAAGTGTGGCCAACTCGAGGTTGGGTTGAGTTTGTAGTGTAATTCTACCCGGAACCCACCGGCTTAACTAGTGGCTACAAACAATAGGACCCAATGTGAGAAGTTGGTCATGTGGTGCCAAGACCCGAGGTTAGACCAAGTTGTGGTGTAAATCTACCCGGAACCCACCGGCTTAACTAGGTAACCACAACAAAGTCTAATGTGAGAGGTTAAGGTGCAATAAACTAATTAATGCCTCATGATTAGGGTTAAGTCAGGGTCCACTAATACTTAACCAATTTGGGGATTCGAGGGATTGAAATGGGGTTAAGTTGTGAACTGTCGGTTACACTTAACCAATTTAATCCATTTGGGGGTTTGAGGGATTGAAATGGGGTTAAGTTGTGAACTGTCGGTTACACTTAACCAATTTAATCCATGATTAGTGAAGGGTTAAATCGCACTTAACCCTCTTAGGAAACCCTAGCAACGTGGTCTGTACCAGCAGTAATCCCAGTTTGGTATCGTCACAACCCTAGAGGCTGGGCTAGGGCGGGGCACGATTACTGGACTGATGTAAGCGACCAAAGCGACGGCTGAGTGGTACAGCGGTGCGGGTCCAGGCGGGCTACGGACGTGCACGTAATCCGGTATTGGACAAACTCGAGGCACGGGTACCAGTAGGTTTAGACTGTGCATTATTGCTTCAGTGTCTGGGGTTGACACCCGAGGGCTTGATACACCCGAAGGTGGACCCAGCACAGTCTGACTACACCCATATGTGGGCCGTATGGACACCAACACTTGACGTGTTAGGCTTATAGGGAGCCGATCGACTAGACCATTTGGTTGGACCTTATATTAAGGTCACTTCATGTTATTGGGTCAAAGCTTGGGCCAAGGGATCAATACCTGTTATGTTGGTTTGCTAGTACACCGTGGTGCAGAACTTAACCTTGTTTATGTGATGACACCTCTATCTACCTTGTAGTTAATTTATCATGCCAGTATGTTGTTATCTATGATCATCTCAGTTTCCATCATGCTGTTAACTTTATTAGTTTATAGACTGATCGTAGCAGGGCTTACTCAGTCTTTTTGACTGACCTGTTTTCTTTCGCCTCTTTTCTTCCGTTTCCCCCCCAGGTTCTCAGGGAGGGAATACAGGAGCCTAGCTTGGACCTTAGCTGCTTTCTTGGATAGCTCATGTATGCTTTGGACTGAGCTCGCTATGGTTTTTCCACTTTGGGGATAGCTACTTTTATGTTTTCCTTTTCAGTTTCAGATGATGTTATTTTATGTACTAGACTTGTTTATTTGGGAAATTGACATTATGATGTAGCAGACTTGTTTTTGAAATAGTTTAAAATTCTTCCGCTGTTTTATCTATCTACTTACTCTGTTTATTTACATATACATATGTCATGTCCTGCCTTGTTATATCATTATGCATGTTTACCCTTGTTTTAAAACGCCCCACCAAAGTCGGAGTTGCTTGCAAGAGCCACCCTGGCGGAGGTGGGGTGTTACATTTGGTATCAGAGCATATGGTTTACGAGAAGGGATAAAAAGGTTTTTAAAACTTTTGAAAAACTATTTTCAA
Source organism: Allium sativum (assembly GCA_030737875.1). NCBI lineage: Eukaryota > Viridiplantae > Streptophyta > Magnoliopsida > Asparagales > Amaryllidaceae > Allium > Allium sativum. The sequence goes on from CM060923.1 coordinate 338,083,194, forward strand.
AACCAAGTATAAAGTATTTTCCAAAGAAAAGTCTAGTTATTTTTAAAAGGCTATTCCCCAAAAGCCATTAGCACTATCCTTTGACCCCTCGTTTGAACTCTTTTCTTTTCGTTTCTAGCATGTCTGATAATCTCATCTTGCCCGAAGGAGTAACAATACCCGATTGGTTTCGTCGGTACTTGGAAGTCACGGCACCGGTCCCGGGTGTCTCTAATGTTGTCTTTCTAGTCGAGGCCGCTGTTCCTCCTCCTCCTCCCGTAGCTGATGTTCCTCTTCCCCCTCAGCCTCCACAAACGGATTTTGCGGAAACTTGTAAGAACTTTAAGATGATGGGTGGCAAGAATTTTAGTGGAACAGAGACTTTTGTAGAGGCAAGGAATTGGTTGAAAGAGACCGAAGATCTTTTAGCCACGTTTGATATAGGTGACCGCAGGAAGGTTTTATTAGCAGTATGGTTGCTAAAGGAAGAAGCTGCACGTTGGTGGGTAGTCACCACCGCTACTAGGCCAATTGAGACTTGGGATGATTTTAGAGGAAGGTTTGGACTGAGGTTCTTATCACTGAAGCAAGGGGACATGACTATTAGGGAATACATAGATAAGTTCAATCAACTGGCTCGGGTCGATTTAGACTCAGTTAATACAGCTCAGAAGAAGGCCCTACACTTTGCTCTAGGATTAAACGAGCCATTACATGGTTTGGCCATGTCCCATATACCCTTGGGGGCGACTTTCGAGAATGTGGTGAATACGGCCCTACTTCAAGAAGAAGATAACAATGACAAGAAAGTGGTCAAGGCGAATGAGTCTCAAGGCAAGAGGGTAAATTCCGGGAAACGAGGCAAGAATAACAACAACCGCAAGGACAAGCCAAGAGAGAATAGGAAATGCAACTTCTGTGGTAAAGTTGGACATATATCCAGGGAATGTAGGAAGAAGAAGAGAAAGCGGGGCGAATGCTTTCATTGTGGTGAGTTTGGACATCTCAGCAAGGATTGCCCGAGGAAACAAGGGCAAGGTCAGACTCAGTGTGCGAGACTATCTGGAGGGCGAGTTCATCCCCTCAACACCGTTCTTCCAGCTCATGATAGAGGTAGTGCTTCTGTTGAAAGTCTTGTTTACATTTTCTGACTTTCCCTGTTCGTGCTTTGTTTGATTCTGGCACATCGCATAGTTTTATTTCATCTGATTTAGTTGAAAGTTTGCACCTAAGTACTAGTCTAGTTGATGATCCCGTATGTGTTTCAAATCCAATTGGGGGTTATGCCCGTTTGTCTGTGGTCTGGGTGGATTTGAAAATTTCTATCTTGAGTATAGAATTCTCGTGGGATGTTTATATTCTCGGTTTCAGGGGATATGGGTTGGTTTTGGGCATGGAATGGTTGTCCTGTTTTGGAGCCATTCTTGGTTTTTGTGCATAGGGTTGTGAGGCTCATGACTCACCTCGGTAATACCCTAGAAATTTCTAGCAACCCTATGGGTCCCGTCACGTTATGTTATCTTGAATCCCTCAACTCGTCTATCGATAGTTTGCAATCTGTGAGGGTGGTCCGAGAATATCCTGATATCTTGGGGGAAGTAAAGGGGTTACCCCTAGACGTGGGATAGATTTCCGCATTATCTGGTTGGTAATACCAAGCCAGTTTCGTGGCCGGTTAGGCACATGACCTCATGAGATGAGAGTTAAGAAAGAAAGTCAAGGAGTTGCTTGAGAAGAACTTCCCGAGACGAAGCATTTTCGAGTAGGATGCTCCAGTAGTATTCGTTACTAATATGGACAGTTTGCTTCGTTTATGTGTTGATTTTCGTGAGGAGAATAGACAACCGTTACCAAGGATTGATGATTTGTTTGATCAGCTTGTAGGAGCATCTGTTTCCTTTTGATCTAGCTACCGGATTCCATCAGCTTAGGATGGCTGAGGATGGAATTGACAAGACTGCGTTTAGGACTCTAGATGGATTTTTTTTAGAATGGCTAGTCATGCTATTTGGTTTGACTAATGCACCCGCATATTACGTGAACTTGAAGGGTAGGGTGTTTAGGGAGTCCTTGAACAAGTTTGTCGGGGTCGTCGTAGGCGATATTTTGATCTCCTTAAAAGAACGAGGAAGAGCATGCTAGACATCTCAAGGAGGTGATGGATACGCTTAGAGCCACCAGTTGAAGGTCAAGTTCTCCAAATGTCACTTTGGAGGAAAGAAGTTGGATTTCTTGGGCACATAGTTCCTAAGTAAGGCTTAGCGGTGGATTCCGCTAAAGTGGTTGCGGTTTAAGACCGGAAAACTCTGAAGGGGGCAATTGAAGTAAGGAGCTTTCTCCGTTTGGCTAGTTAGTTAGCATTCCCTGAGTTTAGACTTACTCTTCTGGATCAAGAAGGGGGTTTCACAGGAAGAAGACCCGCAGTTAGTCAAGAACATGGACCAGTTCATTCGAGGCGAGATGTTAAGTCACCTCGCTAGATATATTATAGATGACAAGGGATGACTAAGGCGCGATGAGCGATTATGTGTTCCTCGAGTGGAAGACTTGGTTCTTGAAGATGCGCATCACTCGAGGAGGTGGCCGAGTTGGTCTCAGGATGCATGTTGTGCCACCAGGTTTAGGCCAAGTCATAGAAGCCCGGCGGGCCATTACCTCCATTGGAGGTTCCGCAAGGGAAGTGTGAAACATCTCGATAGATTATGTGGATAGATTACCTAGATCAAAGAAAGGGAATACGGGTAGGTGGGTCATAATAGGTAGACTCACGAAGAGTGCTCATTTCAGTCCGGTGAAGAGCAAGAGGACTGCATCATGGTTAGCAACGGTTTACCCTCAAGAAGTTGGCCAGTTTTGAAATAGCCTACAGGAAGCCATGAGTAGGCAACTGAATCTAGGTATGGCCTATCACTCATAGGCGGATGGTTCATTTCGATTAAGCATGAGTTATAGAAAATCACGTTTATAAGGGCAATTGGCAACGTGGATTGGTATTTTCAAGAAAAGTTCTGCTGCGTGGAATACTTTATAGTAAGTAGACGAGATCCAGGATTCACTAGTGAATTTTGGAGAGCTTGCATGAAATCATGAGGTTACAGTTGTGTTTAAGCCAAGTATACAGAAAGAAGAATAAGTGGAAAAGGAAGACGAGAGGCGATAATGAAATGAGTTCCAACTCGAATTTGGGAAATAGGAGTTAGGAAGCCAAGAAATCATGAAGTAAAAGACGGTCAAAGCACAGTGGAGTTAAGCTCAAGGAAACGTGACTAAGAACAGTGAAGACTAGATACGCGCATCATATCTCTTTTTAAGAGTGCATCCTTGATCCTTGTTTTCCTGTGGAGCTTGCTTGCAAGTTATCTTTTGTATATATCCTCTCGGTCCCATTCTCGATCTTATTTCTGTTGTAAACTCCATAAGGGGGTTATGACTCATTGCTTAGTGTCAGAGTTTGAATGGATTTCTTGTAATCCAAAAAGGAGTTTATCTTCTAAGATCTCTTTTTAGCATATCTCTCTATCCATGTTTATCTAGTTTATCTAGTTTATCGTGTTTATCTTGTCATGAGAACCTTAGGTAGAATCCTTTGGATGAAACATGTGTTTGAGACATGTTATGTTTGATGGTTGCAAGTGGTTGCAAGTGTTTGCAAGTGGTTGCTCGTGGATGCATTATACACAATTAGGCACTAGATCGGCTCGCACACTCCTCATATTGCATATGCATGAGTGTTTATGCTTATTCATGGATGAAAATTGTGTGTTATCACATGGATGTTGCATATGGGTGTATGTTATATGCACACATATAGATGATATACATTATGTTAGGAACTGCATACATATGGATTCATTTCACCAACATAATTCGCATTGATGATATTTGCATTAGATAAGTACATATACACACACCTCTGCATATGTTCATCCAGCATTTAGAATCTTGTAAGGACAATGATTGCTCGTGGATGATGCTTTGAGTAGATGGATGATTGGATGGTAGGATATGTTCTTCCTAACTTGAAGATTTCGGGGACGAAATCCTTTAAGGAGGGGAGAATGTAACAACCCGTATTTTCAATAACCTGTTATAACATAAATCGAGGCAGAATTTAATTCTAAAATTTGAATCAAGGGAAACGGGCTATGCCATTGCGTTCGTCTCGGAAAAATACGCGAAATAGAGTCCGAGTTTTCGAAAATCGGAGTCCGTATGACCCAGTTAAGGCCCATTGAAGTTTTCAGAAATTTCCATGTCAAAAACAGATTTGAATTTCAAGTTCAAAGTTGGAAATTAGGGCAAACTGGCACAGGCGGGAAAACTCCCGCCAGGACCCCCATGTCGACAGGCATGTCGACAGGGTCCCCAGGGTGTCGACAGCCCTGTCGACAGCCCTGTCGACACAGGGTGGCCGGGCAGTTTTGCCTGGCGCACCATTTTGGGTTTGGTCTGGTCTTGTGGCTTGGTTCTAGTGAATTCCGAAATCTGATGGACCTAATTCAACTAGGGTTTAATCCTATGGTCTAAATCACTAGCCTAATCTATAAATAAGACCCTAACCTACCCTAAATCACTCATTATTCATTCTAGCAACTAAACTATGTCAAAATCAAACCTCTTATGGCCTCCACTCTCTTCATACAATTCCTAAACAAATTCCTAAGAGATTTCCATGCATACAAGTGTATTTAGGCTTGTATGATCCTCCTTAACTTGCATAAAAGTCTTGTTTCTCTATTATCATCATAAAGGAGGAGTCTTGATCAAGTTTGCTTGCATTTTGGGATTTTATTTTGTTGCATAAGGGGTTTCTTACATTTGCTATACTCATTTGAGTTCGCATAAGCGTTGTAAGCCCTCTTACCTTCATTTTAGAAACTCTAAAGTTAATATGTGATGAAAGTTGGGATTTATGCATGTTTAATAAGTTATGCATGCTTATGCGAGTTCACTATGCTATGTTATGCATGTTTAATGAGTTATACATGCCTATGTGAGTTCACTATGCTATGTTACACATGTTTGATAAGTTATGCATGTTTATGCAAGTTCACTATGCCATGAGTTGCAAGCTTATTGAGTTATGCATGTTTATGCAAGTTCACTATGCCATGATTTGCAAGTTTATTGAGTTATGCATGTTTATGCAAGTTCACTATGCCATGATTTGCAAGTTTATTGAGTTATGCATGTTTATGCAAGTTCACTATGCCATGATTTGCAAGTTTATTGGGTTATGCATGTTTATGCAAGTTCACTATGCCATGATTTGCAAGTTTATTGGGTTATGCATGTTTATGCAAGTTCACTATGCCATGTTATGCATGTTTAATAAGTTATGCATGCTTATGCAAGTTCACAATGACATGTTATGCATGTTTGATAAGTTATGCATGTTTATGCAAGTTCCATATGCTATGTTAGGCAAGTTTAACATGTTATGCATGTTTATGGTAATATGCAAGTTCACTATGCTAAGTTATGCAAGTCTAACATGTTATGCATGTTTGTTGTGATATGCAAGTTCATCATGTATGTGATGCCAAGTTCCCTCTTCCTATCCTTTATGCGTTGTTACGAATATGTAAGCGATAGAATGACGTTGGGGGGTTTGGGTAAACTTAAAATACATGAAAATATAAGATTGGGAATTTACCTATTAAGTTAGGTCTACCCCTTGGGAATTTACCTATTAAGTTAGGTCTACCCAAGTATTTGTTGACTTGTAATTATGTTTTGAAATAAAGTGGACATGACACTTAGAAAACATAAGTGTGGCCAACTCGAGGTTGGGTTGAGTTTGTAGCGTAATTCTACCCGGAACCCACCGGCTTAACTAGTGGCTACAAATAATAGGACCCAATGTGAGAAGTTGGTCATGTGGTGCCAAGACCCGAGGTTTGACCAAGTTGTGGTGTAAATCTACCCGGAACCCACCGGCTTAACTAGGTAACCACAACAAAGTCTAATGTGAGAGGTTAAGGTGCATTAAACTAATTAATGCCTCATGATTAGGGTTAAGTCAGGGTCCACTAATACTTAACCAATTTGGGGATTCGAGGGATTGAAATGGGGTTAAGTTGTGAACTGTCGGTTACACTTAACCAATTTAATCCATTTGGGGGTTTGAGGGATTGAAATGGGGTTAAGTTGTGAACTGTCGGTTACACTTAACCAATTTAATCCATGATTAGTGAAGGGTTAAATCGCACTTAACCCTCTTAGGAAACCCTAGCAACGTGGTCTGTTCCAGCAGTAATCCCAGTTTGGTATCGTCACAACCCTAGAGGCTGGGCTAGGGCGGGGCACGATTACTGGACTGATGTAAGCGACCAAAGCGACGGCTGAGTGGTACAGCGGTGCGGGTCCAGGCGGGCTACGGACGTGCACGTAATCCGGTATTGGACAAACTCGAGGCACGAGTACCAGTAGGTTTAGACTGTGCATTATTGCTTCAGTGTCTGGGGTTGACACCCGAGGGCTTGATACACCCGAAGGTGGACCCAGCACAGTCTGACTACATCCATATGTGGGCCGTATGGACACCAACACTTGACGTGTTAGGCTTATAAGGAGCCGATCGACTAGACCGTTTGGTTGGACCTTATATTAAGGTTACTTCATGTTATTGGGTCAAAGCTTGGGCCAAGGGATCAATACCTGTTATGTTGGTTTGCTAGTACACCGTGGTGCAGAACTTAACCTTGTTTATGCGATGACACCTCTATCTACCTTGTAGTTAATTTATCATGCCAGTATGTTGTTATCTATGATCATCTCAATTTCTATCATGCTGTTAACTTTATTAGTTTATAGACTGATCGTAGCAGGGCTTACTCAGTCTTTTTGACTGACCTGTTTTCTTTCGCCTCTTTTCTTCCGTTTCCCCCCCCCCCCCAGGTTCTCAGGGAGGGAATACCGGAGCCTAGCTTGGACCTTAGCTGCTTTCTTGGATAGCTCATGTATGCTTTGGACTTGAGCTCGCTATGGTTTTTCCACTTTGGGGATAGCTACTTTTATGTTTTCCTTTTTAGTTTCAGATGATGTTATTTTATGTACTAGACTTGTTTATTTGGGAAATTGACATTATGATGTAGCAGACTTGTTTTTGAAATAGTTTAAAATTCTTCCGCTGTTTTATCTATCTACTTACTCTGTTTATTTACATATACATATGTCATGTCCTGCCTTGTTATATCATTATGCATGTTTACCCTTGTTTTAAAACGCCCCACCAAAGTCGGAGTTGCTTGCAAGAGCCACCCTGGCGGAGGTGGGGTGTTACAATAATCAGAAAGAGTTCTAACTCAATAATCAGATAAGGAAACTAAACTCTCTATGGAAATTTTCCTACTTCTATCTTGTCCACAAACTATGAGAGCATTCGCCTGCGTTCCCGAAGTAGGTCATGTCCTCTATCCTTGCCCCCGTTTCTTCAGGCAGTCCCTAGTGAAGTGTCCCATCTCACCACAGTTGAAGTGAGTGTCCTTCCTCTTTCGGCAATACTTGTTCAGATGAGTCGAGCTTCCACAAGTAAAGAACTTTTTCTCCTTCTTATCTTCATACTTTTCATCCTTCTTTTGTGTTTCCTTTTAGCCTCATTTGTGAACCAAGTCCATATCCATGAGTTTCTCATCCTTGGGTTGTGCTCCTTAGCCAAACTCCTTCATTCTCATCTTTACTATCTGTGTGTAGCACGATGACAAGTCCCTCGAAATCGGCCTTCATTGCACGGAAAATCCTACAAAGCTCGAAAGAAAATTAACGTAGGTGAGACTACTGCGGCTACAGGTAGAAGTTGGCTGCTTATTTTCCCTTTGACCGGTGTCGTAGTCTTAGCAAGCCTACAGAATCATGCCGCGATGAGGTTACCTCCTAGAAAGCCGGGAGCCCCGGAGAAAGAAGGAAACAAAGATTCAAACAGAGGATCAAAAGATAGATATATGTCTTTTGGGGATTATCTTTTTCAAAATAAGCTTTATTTTTGAAAATATTTCCTTTCAAAACCTTTTGGAAAATAGTTTTCAAAAACTTTACCCAATGTGCTAACCTTCAGCTCTGATACCAAGTGTAACACCCCACGTCCGTTAAGGTCACTCACAAAGGGAATGCCTTAACTTTGATGGAGCATTTTAGTAGACAGAACAAAAACTTACAAGACAGATAAAACAGTACTTGAAAAATTTATAGCTTTATTACAACAGAAACCGAAGTAAGTTTGGTTACATCCTTTCAAATCACAATATCTGAATTCAAGTACAAAATATCAGCCTTGTACAAAAGCCTTCAGAATGCATAGTTTTTTTTAAATCATAATCCCCAACATAAACTGCCATGCCAAAGCCAGACGATACTTCAAGCAGAGAAGATCTGAATCAAGCTCCTAGATTTCTACCCTACAAACCTTTGGGGGGGAACGGAAGAAAAAGGGGCGAAAAGAAGCAAGGTCGGACATAAAATCTGGCAAGTCCAGTGACTTTCAGCATATGAACAGATAATAATAACTATGTCATGAAAATAAAACTGGAAGCGAGATAACAGTAACAGGAGTAGTAGATATACTTAGGTTAAACAGAAAAAGAACAGAATGATGTAAGCTACTACTTTTCACCTCTCTGCCCTAATACTAGCATAACAGGATTAGGTGTCACCCCAATGTCTAAACTAAAACAAAAACAGGAACAAAATAATTTCCACAGAAGAGAATGCTATTAATGGGCCTTTACCACCCGCAACAGAAACAGACAGAAACAGAATGCTAATAATGGGCCTTTACCACCCGAACAGAAGGTACGGAAACAGAAACAGATTAATCCCTACGGAAACAGAATGTAGAATTAGGTGCACACTAGTAAATGGGCCTTTACCACCCGAACAGATGGTACCATGCAGAAATAGACAGGTGTTACCACCCAACAGAAACAGACGGTACCAACAGAAACAAACAGAACTAAGGTGCACCCTAAAACCCTACCCCAAGCGATCGGCTCCCTAATTCATAAATACCCTGTGCCAGCCCCACAAAAGGGTGTATCACTCCCCAAAGTGGCAACCTTTAAATGACACAGACCTATATACAGATGTCACAGCGTCTTACATCCTCAGAGGCAGACTGGGATCCATGCACGCACATGACCCGGTTGGAATGCACCATCAACACCCCTTGCCATTATCAGAATGAACCTCTTATAATTAGTTTAGTAAGCGTGCCCGGACCCTACCTGCTGTTGGGTCGAAGTTTTGATACCAGAAAGGGTTACTGACTAATATGGGTCCCAAACAACAGATGGCATAAGTAATTTCCCTCCTAACCTTGTGTTCCCATACTAACAGATTTCAGATTAACTTGTTTACAAGTTCAGACATACAGAGTTCATATCAACTAGTTCACAGATCAGACAAGTTTTTAGACTATAGGATCAGATGTACAGACTTACAGCTTGTATAACTTTGTATTGGGCCTACAAATTCACGAAACAGGTTTATTAATTCATCAGTCCAGTTGGTTTAAACCTATTTACCCAAAACGTTTTAGACATCATACTTATCCCAGATTTGCATTAATTAAATATTAATGCACAGACCTCTCACATTAGGTCCGTAGCCTGTGGCCGCTGGATATGCCGGGCGGTTCCGGGCAGACTTCTGCCACAAGCCAGACCAAGCCTCGTGTCTAAGCATATTTTAGTTATGCCTACGACCTCTCACATTAGACTGACAGTTCGCGGACGCTAGTTAAGCCGGTTGGTTTCGGGCAGGCTACTACCGCAAACAGAGCCTAACCTCGTGTCATAGCCAATTCATTCCAATACAGATTTTCAGATATCAGACTAATTCTGTTTATTTAACAGATTAAACTTCTTCATAGGATACAACAGATTTATCAAATCTCCATGTTTTACTAAATCTTAGGTCAAGCCTACGGATTTCCGTACCCAGATTACCATTATCTAGTTTTCAACAGATCGGACAATTCAATAGGTGGTAGATCTAGCAGTTTAAGCGACTCAACAGATTTAGCAGATAACAGATTTAGCCGTTTAGGCAATTCAACGGTTTTAACAGAAAACGAATTAGGCAATTTAACAGATTTAGCAGATAACAGATTTAGCAGATTATATATATATCTAAAACTCTATTTACATATCTTGCCTAATCATAAATATAGCCTAAACTTGAAAAAGGCTATGCAGCGGTATAGGATCGTGTAGTAGGGAGAATATGATGTGGAGTATATAATAGAATAGTAAGCAATAAATCACACAGTCGATTTATATTGGTTCGGACCACTGTCCTACGTCCAGTCCAAGACTCACTTCTGGAATTTCACTAACACCAAAACCCTCACTTCACCCAGAGGAATAGGTTAACAATTACCCGAACCACTGAACGGGATTTCTTGCCTCAACCACTGAAGTGGTCTTCCCTAATACAGAATAATTGTTGACTCTTTTGTGTTCTTAATAACACGGATTTTCGAATATTAAGTACACCCTTCCTATAGCCTTTCGTTGATGATAATTGTGAAGTACGTGAAGGAATATGGAAGTTAAAAGGTCTCAAATATGAAAGTAGATAGTTTTTAGAATTTAGACAGCTTTGAGAATATAAGATAGAATAAAAGTAAGAATTGGTGATTGAAACAATTAATCAACCTTCTATTTATAATATATAAAAAGATACAACTGATCATGAAAGGTTTTGACGAAGAAAAATGGTTGTGACTCTTCATAAAAGTTGAAACCTTTCAGAATCAGATGTTTGAGAATAATTTTCAGATGTCTGTCTATAGTTTAAATTTTAAAGCCGAGAAGAAACAGTACGTTTCTGACTAAATTAAGACGTCTGAAAATATATGAAACAGACGTCTGAATACTATCTTTTGAAAACAATCTGTCTCTGTAAACAGACGTCTGAGATTTTCAGACCAGACGTCTGATTTCTATTATCAGACTATTCCTTTCTTAATTTATATAAGAAAAGCTATATACATATAAAATGTGTGTGTGTGATCATCAAGGAAGACTTTGACATTAATATCTAAGACTAACAGACCTTTATAACATATTTATTCTTCATTTATTGTGTTCTTGAATCTGTTTGTCAAATAGCTTCCTACAAAACAAGGTTAGATAATCATATTTACGTTTATGTATAGTTGTCATTGTCAAAACGCTATGTAGCGGGATGTAACATTCTTCCCCTTTTTGACTAATGACAACTATATAATCCCCCTATCAATATGCATATTATATAACATGTTTCTCCCCCTTTGTCATTCGACAAAAAGGAATACTTATAAGAGATGTTAAGTATACACACAACACACAGAAAAACATATGTAGAAACAGATAATTAAACAGAGAGTAGCATACCACCGTAACATAAGTAGCACATACGGAAGGTTTGTGCGAAGTAGTAGCAAGAAAATATTACAAACCATGGAAATACTCGGAGAGAATTAAAAGACTAAAGCAATATACTAAAGCAAGATACTAATGCTAGAAGTCTTACGAACCATGCTTCCCAATCTTCCGAAGTAGACCCAACAACAGTCGTTCCACCATCTTTAGGAGAGCCTTCCTCTGAGTCTGGAACTTCGGTAGAGCTTGAAGACCATTGGAACGGAGCAGGTGCTTGAGCTTGAGTCAATGAAGTACGAGTGCACGAAACCTTTTCCCAAATCTTATTCAAGAAACCTTTGATGGACTCAAACTTCTTGGTTGTTTGTTTATGATAATTTCTTATTTCTTTTTGATGTTTGGCTTGATTTTGGGATAGCAATAGGACGGCTTGCTTGGTAGATGTTTCGGGAGAAATGACCTGAATATCATTATCGTCTACTTGTTGTCTAGTTTGGCGTCGATGAGACGGTTCAGGAATGATAGATTCAGGATTGGCAGCAACATGTTCTTTCCAGGTGTCAAAAGACATAAATTCTAAGGTATGAGGATTTTGAGGAATGTCCATTAGCTTTAAAGTTTTAGGACCTATTTCTTTTATGGATAGGGATGGAATGTTGGTGGGTATGTCTACGTCACAAGATTCAAGAATTCTAGTAACGTAGGCACCGTAGTGTAGAGTTTTGCACTTACGCTTGTACGTGATGTCAACCCATTCGTCCATTATAATTTTTGCCTTGTTAATTTGTTTGTTTGTATATAAAGCATATAGAGCTTGAAAATCCCCTTTGTACACTTTTTCATAGCTCCTGTTCGTGGTTGAATAGTGTGTACAAGTATACTGTTAAGTAGGCGAGCTTGTGGACGAAGATGAGTGGAGGTAAGATGCCCCATGTTAATCAGATCGTCGGAAAGAAATTTATGAGAAACTTCATCACGCGTATTCATATTAACTTTAATTGTATCAATGTCTAACCCTTGCCATGAACATTCTAAGATTTGTCCTAAGCGTTGCATGGTTATAAGGACACGTTTTCCACATACCCATGACCAAATTGTATCATTTTTAACATGGGGTTTTGTATGGTCAAGGTTTAGGTTTGCTAAGAACAATTTGACCAAGAGAGGATAGATTTTAACATTCTTTTTGTTGTAATCAACCAGAGATTCAAAATGAAAGTGTCTAGCATAGTGAAGGAGACGGTAATTAGAGAAAGCATCAAACTTAACAAATGCACCTTCAAAAAATTTCGAATCTTTCATAGCCTTGTATCTAGCTTTTGCCGTGTCATCCCAAAGCCATCGTTGAATCATCTCTTCAAAGGGTGGAAGATATTCTTCCTCTCGTGTTCGTTTTCCTCTATGTTCCATTATTTTGATGTTGGATAGTAGTAAAAGTTTGAGGTAAAAAAAATGATTTGGAGGCTAGGGTTATATGTAATTGGTAAAAGATGAAAAGATAGTAAACGGTGGATGAAAAAATGAAAGGTTGTGATGGAGTTGAAAAGTCAAGCATCGGTTAAAATTCTGATTGACCCGATTCGGACGTCTGAATGAAATGAAACACACGTCTGTTTTCGTATGTAATCAAGGCCGAAAAGAAATAGTACAAAATATGGTGTTTCCAGACGTCTGGATTTTTTTATTTAGATGTCTGAATCTGGAGGGAAAATTTTTACTTAGTAGATAATAGACGTCTGAATTTTTTTGGCAGACGTTTGTTTTGGAGGAAATTTTATCCTAAAAGAAAATAGTGTATTTTAGGCATATTTCAGACGTCTGATATTTTGTAAACAGACGTCTGACTTTAAAGAGGAAAATATATTTATACTGTAATCAGATATCTGTTTATTTATATTCAGACATCTGTTTTTGTTTAAAAAAAATTATTACATAAGTAACAAGATAGAAGAAAGAAAAAATTATAATCTTAATAACATGCTTAATTATTAGATGGAGGAGATTTCTTCGGCGTTGATGTTCTCTTTCCTTCATTGGCTTGATAATTTCTATCCCATGAGTTTGGATCATATGATGGTCGTGAGGGTGAGTAAGTATAATATTTCGTTGTTAGATTCATCGGGTCATATGCTGTGCGATAAGAAGCCAATGGATCAATATAATTGGGTGGAGTTGGTAAAGGCGAAACAATATCCTTCTCTTTTGAACCACAAAACTTGTATATCATCTTTTCAAGAAGGCTCAAACGAGTTGATGTTGCTTTTTGTTCAAAATATAATTCCTTCTGTAGCTTGATTTGTTCATCATGGTAGTGATGAAGATCGTCAATTTTACGTTTCGTATCGGGAGCTAAGAATAAAGCCCGTTTAGCTTTCTTTGATTCTGGAGTAAACCCGGTGTGATAGTTACCTCATTTATATTGAGTTTCATAGTTAGGTGGGTGTGGGAAGATTAATAGAATCAGAGGAGGTACTTGTTGTGAAATGAATACTAAAAGAGGAATTTGAATTTCTTGATGACATAGTAAATTTTAGTATTCTAATAGAACGATAATTTTATTTTAAGAACCCATGCATTTATAGATAAGAAGGTTATGAATTTATGGATTAGAAATTTTTGAATATATATAAATTAACTGATGAGAGGAAAGTTAGGAGAAATGTTTTTAGGAGAGTCTAAAAATAGTAAAAAAAAATTGTTAAAATGTTTTTAGGAAGTTTTTTAAAAACATTGTTAAATTATATGTCAGTTACTGAGACAATTCCAAGTTCTCGGCGTAATTTTATAAACGAATTTTCTAATAAAGGTTTATTAAAAATATCTGCAGTCTGATTATCAGATGATAAATAGTCTAAATTTATAATATCTTTTTCTATATTGTCACGAAGAAAATGATGTCGAATATCTATATGTTTTGTTCTAGAATGATTTATCGGATTTTTTGATAAATTGATAGCACTAGTATTTTCACAATATATTGTTGATTTAGTTAAATTAATTCCAAAATCTTTAAGTGTTTTTGCATATAAATTACTTGCGCACATGCTAATGTAGCAGATATGTATTCTGCTTCACATGTAAAGAGTGAAACACAGTTTTGTTTCTTACTAAACCAAGATAAAAGTGATTTTCCAATAAAATGGCATGTACCCCTTGTACTTTTTCTATCCGTCCGTAATCCACCAAAGTCAGCTGTAGGATCTAAATTAACCCTAGAGGGGGGGGTGAATAGGGTTTATTGCAAATTAAGTATATTTAAAATAATTGCAGAAATAAAAAGATCACACACAGAAAATACCCAGCTTCGGCAAAAACTATGCCTACTGCTGCATTCAAGGTTTCTACTAGGAATTTTAAACAATCTCTTCGCTTACAGACTCTTGTAAACTTGCGACCTTCGCTCCCGACTGTTAAAACCCTACGCTCAAGACCTTGACACAACTCGACCTCTTAAGTTGTGATTTTTCAAACTACTCACACTAGTAGTTATTGACTTTAAGGAATCAAAAAAAAATTTAAACAAAAAGATAAAAAGAAAATGAAACCCTAGGTTTTTAAATATTTAGGGTTATCCCCTTTTTAACATAAAAGAGGCGGCTCCCTTTTATTACTCCACCGCTTTATACTGTTTAGCCCTAGCCTCCTTTGTCTCTTCCTGGAAATAGAAATGGCGGCTTAAAACAACTAGGGTTTCTCTGAAGGTGCTAAATTGCGATCGCTGATTGATGAAACTCAGTTTTCTGCTGCTCGATTCTCCTTAGCTTCAATCTCTGGCGGCTTGTATCTTTTGCGATCGAATTTATAGGAACTGATTTGGTTTCTGGCTTCTCTCGATTTCTGGTATGGTTTTTACTATTCGATTTTTTGATATTGATGTGCTTGATCTTCGATGATCTTATGCCGATGACGATTGGGTGTTATATAGGGTTAAAATCCCTAAAATTCTGCTCTGATTTCGACCTTGAGACTTAGCTATAGTATTACGAGAATTTTTTGGTTTTCTTTTGAATTGATTTGTTTATTTCTTTTATTTGGGGCCAGGAAGTATATTCCTTTAATCTTGGTCTTTGGCTTTGAATTGGCGTGATTTCTGGAATTTGAAATCCTCAAACTTGAGTATGAATCCGTCTGACTTTGAATTGATCTTATATTTGAACAGATGCTATATTTGAATTTGATTACACTTGTGATTTCCGAATTTTCTGGAATGCGTTTGTTTGAATCATGGAATTTAAAACCTTGCTAATATTTTTCATATATTTTCCAGAATTAAACTCTGATTCATTAGAAAGCGACTTGCTTTGTTTTTCATGAACAAACTTGATTGGCCAAACCTTGTAACCAAATTTGAACTGATGCTTCATATACTTTTAGAAGAACAGATCCTACTTTGATTATGCTTGTTCTTCTTATATGTCCTGCTTGTTGATGTTCACACTTGTATGCCCCATCTGTCTAATCATCCATACATGAACTGCACTTGTAATTTGTGAATCTGCCTTGATGCATATATGTTCATCTGATCTATCTTGAAAACTATTGTCCCTCAATATGAACATGTGTAATCTAAACTTGTCGAGGCACTTCATGTCATGTATGCACTGCCTATACTCTCACTTGCGTCCATGTGATCATTAATATGTAACATCATCTCTTGTGAGCATTTACATGTAGCATTTTCTCCAGTCTTTGTGGTTGCACCCATGTCCATTTATGCTTGGTTGGCACACAGCTGCTGTAGCCATGCCTTCACCATGTACACTTTGGCTATCTTGTCCATTGTAAACTGTTGCACTGCATATTCACTTGCATGATATACACGCATGCACCATTTGATTTATTTGTAGTAGTTTCACTATCCCTTTAAGTTGAATGATTGCTCGACCATTGATGTTGAGCTGCGGCTCAACCATTGATGTTGAGCTGCGGCTCGACCATGACTGAAACTGTCTTGACCATTTTTGAGCATGCATGCTTGATCACTATTGTACCATAACCTGAGTTGTTCCTTACATTTGCTGCTTCCTTATATGACTTATTGTGTTTGAGCCTTGCTGCTGAAATGTTCTTGAACCTATTTGATATGTGCTCGGCCATTTTCTTTTGCTGACTTGACATGTTGTTTGCCTTGACTACATTTTTATTTGCTCTGCCATTTCTGAACCATGAAATTTGTTTGAGCTGATGCTTGAACAGATACTCCACATTGATTTTCTTGACTTTAAAAACTATATTTGACCCGAACTACTTGTACATTGAGGTTGCTGTGTGGACTCCTCTGCCATCATGCATATATGTAGCTTGCTGGTTCGACCATTATGTCTGACCCTTGCACTTGACCACTTTTTCATTCATGTTGCATTGTACACTGGGTTGAGACGGTCTTTTTTGGCTACTCCTCAGTCGTGACACTGGATTGGCGTGGCAGTACACACGTGTATACACGTGTGTATATGCAGCCATCCAGACGAGTTTTTCTGTCCCTGCATATCGGACCAAGTCTAGAAAAGTGATGAGAAACACACTGTAATTCTGAGGCAAATAAAATTTTAAAAATAAATTTTTATTTGCTTTTATTCTATTTTATTTTTGTTGCAGTCTACTGTGTGTTCTTCTTGTGACAGGTATGAAGTCAGGATTTGACTGAAGACTGTGAAGACAGAAGATGGACGATAGAAGACAGTAAGAAATGTCAATATATGAAAGTGTTTGTATGTGTAGTTGTATAGAGTGAGTGACAGAGTTGTATGAATGAAATGTAATATGTCAAATAGTGGAGTAAAAAGATGTACTTTTGATATTGAAATAAAATATTTTTATAAAATACTGTGTGATTGTTCAAATTTCTGTATCAGTGTATTTACAAACACATTCAATAATAAAAATATATTTGGTTGTTATCATCAAACAAAAATCATATAACTGTGTATACAACACCGTTATATACAACAATCTCCCCCTTTTGATGATGACAAACAAATAAAAGATTTTGAATGTGTGAATGTGTTTGAAACGTGAAGTATGTTACTCCCCCTATTTGTATGCCCCCCCTACAACTAAGCTTCCCTTATAGATTTTAAAATTTTGAAATGTGTGAATGTGTTTGAAACGTGAAGTATGTTACTCCCCCTATTTGTATGCTCCCCCTACAACTAAGCTTCCCTTATAGATTTTAAAATTTTGAAATGAATTAATCAATCCCAAATTTTAAAATATTCTATAAATGTTTACTCATCCATCAAAATCTTGATCATTCTCCCCCTTTTGTTATCATCAAAAGAATAACAGAAATTAAAACAGTGATGAATATAAACTAGAAAGATAAATTCGGATCAAGAGGATAATATATCGTAAATCCCATTGAATCAAACAAAAATCATAATATTCTTTGAGTCAGAGACAAATTTCACTTTCAGAATGAATGGATTTACTATGGAGTTTATAGAATTAGGAGAGTTCAATAAAAATTGAATATTTGAATATAAAATTTAAAGATTTCAAATATGCTTAAAAATATGTTAAGCACTTTCTAACCACGCATAGCCCAAAGGTCTTTTAAATGGGGTTAGTAGTAACTTAACTTTATCCTCTCTGATGAGTTCCATCCATGCACAGCCCGAAGGTCTTTTAAGTGAGAATGAAAGCACATAGAGATTAAGGTATTTCACCCACGCATAACCGCGAGGACTTTTAAATGGGAGTGAGTACCAAGGATATTATTATTTATTTATTTATTTATTTCTAAATTTCAAGAATAATTAGAACTCCCCAAATTAAATAAAACCATGATGAGTGGCAGAAGTATGGTAGATATAGAAGATGGTCGTGAAATAAGCTTTAATTCAAAAAATATTATAAAATCTGTCCAATCATCATGAGATTTAAAATATTTCCTCATGATGAAAATATATTATAGTCAATACTCATCACAATTTCAAGATCTGTCATAATTTCAACAAATTCTAAAATAGTTCAAATGATCAATCATTTAACTTTTGAATAACCATTTAAGAAAGTTTATTTTATTATTATTATTATTATTATATATATATATATGTATTTTTTTTAATGGATAATGATTAATCAATTTCTATAATTCCCAAATCTAAGCGTAATCGTGAAAATCTATCTTCGGGAAGAGGTTTTGTAAAGATATCAGCAATTGACCTTCAGTTGAAATAAACTCAATACAAATATGTTCTCGTGAAATGTGATCTCTAATAAAATGATGTCTCACATCTATGTGTTTAGTGCGTGAATGGTGAACAGGATTATTAGACAAGTCTATAGCACTTTTACTATCACATTTTAGTGGTACTTTTTTATAAATTAGACCAAAGTCTGAAAGAGTTTGCATCATCCATAGTATTTGTGCACAACAACTTCCCAAAGCAATGTATTCAGCCTCAGTTGTGGATAAAGCAACACAATTTTGTTTCCGACTTGACCATGAGACTAACGAGTGTCCTAGCATAAAACAAGTTCCACTAGTGCTTTTTCTATCAACAAGAGATCCAGCATAATCAGCATCAGAATATCCGATTAGTTTGAAATTATTGCATGCGGGGTACCATAAACCAAATTTGTGTGTGTGCAAAAGATATCTTAAAATTCTTTTTGTGGCTTTTAAATGAGATTCTTTTGGGTTGGATTGAAAGCGAGCACATAAACAAACAGCAAACATAATATCAGGCCTAGATGCAGTGAGATAAAGAAGTGAACCAATTATTCCACGATATTTCTTCTGATCAATTGCAACTCCTTTCTCGTCTTTGTCAAGCTTGGTTGAAGGACTCATCGATGTTCTAAGTGGTTTTGAATTTTCTAGTCCAAATTTTTTCAGCAATTCAGCAATGTATTTTGTTTGTGATATGAAAATTCCCTTGGAGCTTTGTTTAATTTGAAATCCAAGGAAATATTTTAATTCACCTACCAAGCTCATTTCGAATTTATCCTGCATGACTTTTTCAAATTTCTCACACAAACAATCGTTAGTAGCACCATATATAATATCATCAACATAAATTTGGACATTTAAAAAATCATCACCTTCATGTAATAGAAACAATGTACTGTCAGCACTGCCCTTTTTAAATCCGTTTTCCAAAAGATATGCACTTAAACAATCGTACCAAGCTCTAGGAGCTTGTTTAAGACCATATAATGCTTTTTCAAGTTTGAATACATGGTTTGGAAATTCATAATTTTCAAAACCGGGGGGTTGTTCCACAAAAACTTCTTCTTTTAATTCTCCATTTAAAAATGCACTTTTTACGTCCATTTGTTTTAGTTTGAAACCTTTATAACACGCGAAACTGAGCAAAATTCTAATGGCTTCTAACCTAGCTACTGGTGCAAATGTCTCATCAAAATCAATGCCTTCAATTTGATTATATCCTTTTGCAACCAACCTAGCTTTGTTTCTAATTACATTTCCGGATTCATCAAGTTTATTTTTGAACACCCATTTAGTTCCCACTACTGGATAGTCATTCGGTCTAGGAACTAATTTCCAAACTTTATTCCGTTTAAATTGATTAAGTTCTTCTTGCATCGCTAAAATCCAACTTTCATCATTAAGTGCAATTTCAACATTTTTAGGTTCGATTTCTGAGATGAAACAACTGTGAATACAAAAAGTACAGATATCTTTATTAAATGATGAACGAGTTCGTATACCTGCCGTTGGATTTCCTATCACCAATTCTGGAGGATGGTTGGTTTTGAATTTCAACTTTTCGACTTCAAATGTTTGTTTTGTTTGATCATCACTTCCAGTCTTCTCTTTGCTATTTTCTTTTTCACCCTCATGTGTAATTTCCTCATCGTTTTTCTCTTTTTCCATCGTATCCAGATCTGATTCATCAAATTTCACGTTTATGGTTTCAACAATGGTTTTTGATCGTTTGTTGAAAATTCGATAAGCCTTGCTTCTTGACGAGTAACCCATGAAGATTCCCTCGTCAGCCTTTGATTCAAACTTACCAAGATGATCACCTGTATTAAGAAGATAACAAGGGCATCCAAACACTCTAAAATATGAAATGTTAGGCTTTCTGTCAAACCACAATTCATAGGATGTTTTGTTAAGTATTGGTCTAATCATTACTCTGTTCATTACATGGCAGGATGTATTAACTGCCTCTGCCCAAAAAGTCAAAGGCAAATTATATTCACTTAACATAGATCTAGCCAATTCCTGTAATGTACGATTTTTCCTTTCGACTACCCCATTTTGCTGGGGTGTTCGAGGAGCAGAAAATTCGTGTTTAAAACCATTTTCTTCACAAAAATTTTCAAAATCCAAATTTTCAAATTCACCACCATGATCACTTCTTAAAGTTTTTATTGAAACACCTTTTTCATTTTGAACTAGTTTTGCAAACTTTGAAAAGTAATCAAAAGTTTCGGATTTTTTGGCTAGAAAATAAACCCATGTAAATCTAGAATAATCATCAACTAACACATAACAATATCTTTTTCCATTTAAACTAGCGATTTCATTTGGTCCAAATAAATCCATGTGAATCAATTCAAGTACCCTATTAGTGCTAACAACATTTTTGGGACGAAATGATGAACGACTGAATTTTCCCATAGCACATGATTTACATACTTTATTATTTTTATATTTCTGATATGGTAGACCTCTTACCAATTCTTTTGATTCAAGTTTTTCCAAGAGACTCATACTAGCGTGACCCAATCTCCTATGCCATAAGAATACTTCTTCATTCGTAGCTACTAAACATCGTGAGAGAGTCAAATCATCAAATGAAATAGTATAAACATTTCCTTTTCTTTTTCCCGTGAACACAATATTGTTTGTGGATTTTTCAATAATTTTGCAGGATTCATTATCAAATATCACACTCATTCCTTTGTCACATAGTTGGCTTATGGAAATTAGATTATGATGCAAGTTTTCAACATATAAAACATCAGTTAAGGAGAAGGTACTATTACCTACTTTACCTTTACCGATAATTTTACATTTTCTGTTATCGCCCATTATCACACTTCCTCCTTTATATTTTTCAAGGCTAAGGAACTTTGATTTATCTCCTGTCATATGTTTGGAACAACCTGAATCCATGTACCATTCTTGTTGTTCCTTAGCCCGCCAACATACCTACACACAAGAAGAAGAGAATGACCTAGAGAAACTCATAGGTCTAATAAAATTAGTAACTGACAAATTTTGATTTTGAACAACAAATCCTTTTGGAATCCAAATTTGTTTGTTTTTATTAAATCCAAATCTATTACAATCACTCGTCAACCCTTTTGGAACCCAAATTTGTATGAATTTTTTATTATTGTTCCTATTTTGACATTTTTCATAGCTATGTCCAATTTTTTCACATTTTGTACATTTAGGAAAAACACTTCCACCCTTCGCATTATCATTCATATTAACGTATTTTTTCCCAAATCCTAATCCTTTTCTATTATTAGCATATAATTGGTTTCCAAGCAGCATTCTAAATGACTTTTCCCCTTTTGAAAACTCAATGTTATTTCCAGATTTTTTACTTTGGTTTTAAGTGCTTCATTTTCATTTACAAGAGAAGTACATCTGTTAATAAAGTTCTTTCTTTTTGTGTCATCGCTTTCTCTTAAAGCCAAGTGTTCTTGTTTTAATTTTTCAAAATTTTCCTTAAAATCTGTTTGCTCTTGTTTTAATAACTTGCAGTTTTCACAATCAAGGTTTGTCATTTTTCCAAGCTCATCTTCTAACCTATTGTTTTCGTGGACCAATTTTAACCTATCAGATTTTAATTTCTTGATTTTTAGTTCAAGTGAATCAACGGTTTTGGTGAGATTATGACACATTAAAATTAAATCTTTATAAGAGTAATTTGGTACCTCAGTGGAATCATCTTCGCTACTGTCTGGATCTGACTGTGCCATAAGGCACAAATTGGCTTCCTCTTTATCACTGTCAGAGTCTTCTTCTTCTCCTTCTTCATCGTCCCATGTAGCTGCAAAAGCTTTCTTTTTCTTCTTCTTCTTTCTGTCTTTCTGAAGTAATGGGCAATTTGGTTTGATATGGCCAGGTTTATTGCAGTTGTAACATATGACTTCATCATCTGAATTGTCGGAATTCTTGGATTTGTTGGATTTTGAACTCTTCTTTCGTGACTTGTATTTTTTGTTAGTCCACTTTTTAAGAACCATGGCCAACTCTTCGATAGGATTCTCAGCTTCATCGTTACTTTCAACAGTGTTGCTTAGAGCAATTGTCTTTTTCTTTGATTCTGAATCATCGCGTCCTTCTTTGGCTTTTAACTCCATTTCATAAGCAATCAGATTTCCAATCAATTCTTCTATTTTCAACTTATTTAGATCTTTTGATTCTTGAATGGCAGTTACTTTGGCTTCGAAATTCATTGGCAGTACTCTCAGTATCTTGCGTATTAATTCTACTTCAGTGTAGACTTTTCCAAGAGCCCTTGCATTATAAATCAGTGTGGAGAATCGACCATACATCTCTTTTATATCTTCGTCTTTTCGCATCGTGAAATTTTCATATTCGTTGCAGAGTAGTGCGAGACGAGATTCCTTGACCTGAGATGTTCCTTCATGTGTAACTTCCAAAGTATGCCAAATTTCCTGCGCAGTTGAAAAGTGAGATATACGGTTAAATTCAGTTTTATCAAGTGCACAAATTAAAGCATTCATTGCTTTGGCATCAGTTGAGAATAATTTTTTATCATTAGCATCCCACTTATCTTTTGGTTTAGGAATACCAATATCATTGATAATCGTAACTGGAGGTTTGTAGCCTGTTTCAACGATATCCCATACATCATAATCAACTGAACTTAAGTAAATTTTCATCCTAGCTTTCCAATAAGCATAATCAGTTCCATTAAACATTGGTGGCCTAGCTATGGACTGACCCTCAGAAAAAGCGTTGTTAGACAAATTCATGACTCTAGAGTTAAAAATACCTGCTCTGATACCACTTGTAGGATCTAAATTAACCCTAGAGGGGGGGGGGGTGAATAGGGTTTATTGCAAATTAAGTATATTTAAAATAATTGCAGAAATAAAAAGATCACACACAGAAAATACCCAGCTTCGGCAAAAACTATGCCTACTGCTGCATTCAAGGTTTCTACTAGGAATTTTAAACAATCTCTTCGCTTACAGACTCTTGTAAACTTGCGACCTTCGCTCCCGACTGTTAAAACCCTACGCTCAAGACCTTGACACAACTCGACCTCTTAAGTTGTGATTTTTCAAACTACTCACACTAGTAGTTATTGACTTTAAGGAATCAAAAAAATTTTTAAACAAAAAGATAAAAAGAAAATGAAACCCTAGGTTTTTAAATATTTAGGGTTATCCCCTTTTTAACATAAAAGAGGCGGCTCCCTTTTATTACTCCACCGCTTTATACTGTTTAGCCCTAGCCTCCTTTGTCTCTTCCTGGAAATAGAAATGGCGGCTTAAAACAACTAGGGTTTCTCTGAAGGTGCTAAATTGCGATCGCTGATTGATGAAACTCAGTTTTCTGCTGCTCGATTCTCCTTAGCTTCAATCTCTGGCGGCTTGTATCTTTTGCGATCGAATTTATAGGAACTGATTTGGTTTCTGGCTTCTCTCGATTTCTGGTATGGTTTTTACTATTCGATTTTTTGATATTGATGTGCTTGATCTTCGATGATCTTATGCCGATGACGATTGGGTGTTATATAGGGTTAAAATCCCTAAAATTATGCTCTGATTTCGACCTTGAGACTTGGCTATAGTATTACGAGAATTTTTTGGTTTTCTTTTGAATTGATCTGTTTATTTCTTTTATTTGGGGCCAGGAAGTATATTCCTTTAATCTTGGTCTTTGGCTTTGAATTGGCGTGATTTCTGGAATTTGAAATCCTCAAACTTGAGTATGAATCCGTCTGACTTTGAATTGATCTTATATTTGAACAGATGCTATATTTGAATTTGATTACACTTGTGATTGCCGAATTTTCTGGAATGCGTTTGTTTGAATCATGGAATTTAAAACCTTGCTAATATTTTTCATATATTTTCCAGAATTAAACTCTGATTCATTAGAAAGCGACTTGCTTTGTTTTTCATGAACAAACTTGATTGGCCAAACCTTGTAACCAAATTTGAACTGATGCTTCATATACTTTTAGAAGAACAGATCCTACTTTGATTATGCTTGTTCTTCTTATATGTCCTGCTTGTTGATGTTCACACTTGTATGCCCCATCTGTCTAATCATCCATACATGAACTGCACTTGTAATTTGTGAATCTGCCTTGATGCATATATGTTCATCTGATCTATCTTGAAAACTATTGTCCCTCAATATGAACATGTGTAATCTAAACTTGTCGAGGCACTTCATGTCATGTATGCACTGCCTATACTCTCACTTGCGTCCATGTGATCATTAGTATGTAACATCATCTCTTGTGAGCATTTACATGTAGCATTTTCTCCAGTCTTTGTGCTTGCACCCATGTCCATTTATGCTTGGTTGGCACACAGCTGTTGTAGCCATGCCTTCACCATGTACACTTTGGCTATCTTGTCCATTGTAAACTGTTGCACTGCATATTCACTTGCATGATATACACGCATGCACCATTTGATTTATTTGTAGTAGTTTCACTATCCCTTTAAGTTGAATGATTGCTCGACCATTGATGTTGAGCTGCGGCTCAACCATTGATGTTGAGCTGCGGCTCGACCATGACTGAAACTGTCTTGACCATTTTTGAGCATGCATGCTTGATCACTATTGTACCATAACCTGAGTTGTTCCTTACATTTGCTGCTTCCTTATATGACTTCTTGTGTTTGAGCCTTGCTGCTGAAATGTTCTTGAACCTATTTGATATGTGCTCGGCCATTTTCTTTTGCTGACTTGACATGTTGTTTGCCTTGACTACATTTTTATTTGCTCTGCCATTTCTGAACCATGAAATTTGTTTGAGCTGATGCTTGAACAGATACTCCACATTGATTTTCTTGACTTTAAAAACTATATTTGACCCGAACTACTTGTACATTGAGGTTGCTGTGTGGACTCCTCTGCCATCATGCATATATGTAGCTTGCTGGTTCGACCATTATGTCTGACCCTTGCACTTGACCACTTTTTCATTCATGTTGCATTGTACACTGGGTTGAGACGGTCTTTTTTGGCTACTCCTCAGTCGTGACACTGGATTGGCGTGGCAGTACACACGTGTATACACGTGTGTATATGCAGCCATCCAGACGAGTTTTTCTGTCCCTGCATATCGGACCAAGTCTAGAAAAGTGATGAGAAACACACTGTAATTCTGAGGCAAATAAAATTTTAAAAATAAATTTTTATTTGCTTTTATTCTATTTTATTTTTGTTGCAGTCTACTGTGTGTTCTTCTTGTGACAGGTATGAAGTCAGGATTTGACTGAAGACTGTGAAGACAGAAGATGGACGATAGAAGACAGTAAGAAATGTCAATATATGAAAGTGTTTGTATGTGTAGTTGTATAGAGTGAGTGACAGAGTTGTATGAATGAAATGTAATATGTCAAATAGTGGAGTAAAAAGATGTACTTTTGATATTGAAATAAAATATTTTTATAAAATACTGTGTGATTGTTCAAATTTCTGTATCAGTGTATTTACAAACACATTCAATAATAAAAATATATTTGGTTGTTATCATCAAACAAAAATCATATAACTGTGTATACAACACTGTTATATACAACGTCAGCATCACTGTAGGACACTAATTCAAACGGACAGCCTTTCGGATAGAATAATCCGAAGTTCTTAGTATTATTAAGATATCTTAAAATTCTTTTTACTGCTCTTAGATATGATTCTTTGGGGTCTGATTGAAATCATGCACACAAACATACACTCATCATAATATCAGGACGACTTGCTGTGAAATAAAGTAGCGAACCTATCATACTTCTATATAATTTTTGGTCAATACTTTTTCCTTTTTCATCTTTGTCAAGATGAATTGATGTGCTCATTGGTGTTGGTTTCCCTAAAGTATTATCTAAACCAAAACGTTTAATTAAATTAGTACAATATTTTTCTTGAAAAATAAAAATTCCACTTGAAACTTGTTTAATTTGTAAACCTAAAAAATACGATAATTCACCCATATGGGACATTTCAAATTCATTAGTCATTATTGTAGAAAATTCTTTACATAAATTTTCATTTGTAGACCTGAAAATTATATCGTCTACATAAATTTGAAAAATTAAAATATCTTTGTTTGTATTTTTAATAAATAGAGTTCGATCTGCTTTTCCTACTCGAAAACCAGAATTTATTAAATATCTTTTAAGTCGTTCATACCAAGCACGAGGTGCTTGTTTTAAACCATAAAATGCTTTTTTAAGTTTATAAACAAAATCTGGATATTTTTCATGTTTAAAAAGCGGTGGTTGTTCTACGTAAACATTTTCTTTTATAAAACCATTTAAAAAAGCACTTTTAACGTCTATTTGATATAGTTTAAAATTATGAAAACTTGCGTAAGCTAATAAAATACGTATTGCTTCTAATCTAGCTACGGGAGCGAATGTTTCTTCATAATCAATGCCTTCTTCTTGATTGTATCCTTGAGCAACCAATCTAGCTTTATTTCTTGTGATATTTCCAAGTTCATCTGCTTTGTTCTTGTAAACCCATTTTGTACCAATAACTGATTGATCGATTGGTCGAGGTACTAATTCCTAGACGTCATTTCGTTCGAACTGGTTTAGCTCTTCTTGCATAGCGATAATTCAGTAATCATCCATAGAAGCTTCTTTCGGATTTTTGGGTTCAATATTTGAAAGGAAAGCTACATGACTTATTTGATTTAATTGACTTCTTGTACAAACGTGTGTGTCAATTTCACCAATAATATTTTGTGTAGGATGATCTTTTAATATTCTGGAAGGTGATCTAATATGTTCTATATGACTATTATTTTGCTCCATAATATTATTATCAATATTATAAAATTCATCATCATCTTTGTTCTTTATATTTTTATTATAATTTTCATCAAAAGAAACGTGTAACGATTCTTCTATTACATTAGTACGTTTATTGAAAATTCGATATGCTTTACTACGTTCTGAATATCCAACGAAGATTCCATGATCAGCTTTTGCATCAAACTTTCCAAGTTGATCTTTGGTATTTAGAATAAAACATCTAGATCCAAAAACCTTAAAATATGAAATGTTTGGTTTTCTTCCATTAATAAGTTCATAATGAGTATTTTTAGTTAAAGGACGAACTGAAATACGATTTAAAACATAACAAGCAGTTGCTACAGCTTCTGCCCAAAATTGTTTAGGTAATGTACTACTATTAAGTAAAGTTCTTGCACATTCTTGTAAAGTTCTATTTTTTTCTTTCTACTACTACATATTGTTGTGGAGTTCGAGGAAAAGAAAAATTATTATTTATTCCTTTCTTTTTACAGAATACTTCAAAAGATTCATTTTCAAATTCACCACCATGATCACTTCGAATATTTTTAACTTTTAAGTTTTTAGAATTTTGAATCTTTTTAACGAAATCTTTGAATTGATCAAAAGTATAACTTTTATTTTTAAAAAACATAGTCCAAGTATATCTTGAAAAATCATCAATTATAACAAATAAATAACGATTATGATTTAATGACTGTATTTGATTATGTCCAAATAAGTCCATATGTAATAGTTCTAATGGTTGTAGAGTTGAAATGACCCTTTTTGATTTGAAAGAGGATTTAGTTAGTTTACCTATCTGACAATCTTCTCATAAGTTATTTATTTTATAATTTATTTTCGGTAGACCTCTTACTAACTCATGCTTAGAAAGTTTTTGTATAGTTTTAAAGTTTATATGACAAAAATGCTTATGCCATAACCAAGAATCATTGTTATTAGCAATCAAACACATTTCTTTGTTACTATTTACTTTCATATTTAAAACATAAATATTTCTCTCTCTATTTCCTTCAAAAATAATATTTTGATTTTTGTCAAAAATACTACATTTGTTTTCAGAAAAAGTTATTTTAAAACCTTTGTCACATAATTGACTAATACTTAATAGATCATGTTTTAAATTTTTAACTAGAGAAACATTAGTAATAAGAGGAATATTTGAAATACCGTAGTTGCACACATCTCCTTTGCCAATGATAAATCCTTTTGAATTATCTCTGAAGGTAACTGAGCCACCATTAAAATATGATATATTTGTTAACATATCTTTGTCTCCGGTCATATGTTTTGAGCAACCACTGTCTAATATCCATTTTCTCTTTTTAAGTGATACCTGCAAAAAATATTAATAAGCACGTTGGTACCCACTTTTTGATAGGGTCCTATAAGTTAGGTCTTAGGAAGCCAAACCCAACTGGGTTTAGTATCCCTTATATATAAATAATTTTCATTATTATGTACAGATTACATAAATGAGTTAATGTGCTTCTTTCTAATCAAACTATTTTTAGTTTTTGGAACCCATATCTTAATTTTATTAATTGTTTTTGTGGATTTTGGTTTTGCATTAATTTTCCTCCTAAACTTTGTATTTTTCTTTGGAGAAAATTTCAATTCATTTTTGAATCCTAAACCATTTTTGTTTGAAGAGGGTTGAGTGTTTTCTATGATTCTCGTTAAATTTTCTCTACCCTTGTTAAAATTTGAAACATTTTTTGAAATGATTTCTAACTTAGTTTGAATACTTTTGTTTTCTAATTATTGTTCTTTTACTCTAAGTTTCAACAAATGATTTTCAGAACTAATTTCATCATTCTTTGTCTTTTGAGTTTCAATTTCTTGGCTCAAAAGAGAAAGCTGACTAAGAGTTTCTTGAACTTTTTCAAGTTCTTCTTCTAGAATTATCTTTTCATATTTTAACATATCTCTTTCGAATTCAACTTTATTCTGATTTTCACGAGTTTCTTTAATCTTTTTCTTTAGAGTTTTTATTAAATTTCAAAGTTCAGCATTTACATCTACTAGTTCTTCATAAGATAATTCACTTACCTCAGATTCTTATGCCATAAATCACACATTTGCTTGCTCTTTATCACTATCACTATCATTGTCACTGCTTGATGAATCTGAGTCTGAGTCGTCCCATGTAATAGAAAAGGCTTTCCTCTTGAATTTTTCTTTCTTGCTTTTATTGAAGTTCTTTTGATTTTCTTTCATTTCTGGACAATCTTTTATCATGTGACCTTTCTTATGACAATTGAAACATTCTAGTTTTGAAGATGAAGGCTTATTTGAAATATTCTTTTTGAAATTTGCTTTTGTATATTTCAGAAATTTCTTAAAGTTTTTGGCAATAAAAGCTAAATCTTCGTCTTCTGATTCAGACTCCTCTTTATCAGCATGAAAAGCCACATTTTTCTTTTCTTGAGCTAGTTCTCTTTTTGCTTGAAGGTTTACTTCATAGGACATAAGATTTCCTATTAGCTCTTCTGGTTTCGTTGTTGATAAATTATTTGCTTCTTCAATGGCTAGTACTTTTCTTTCCCAATCGCCAGTTCAAGTATTTAGTACTTTTGAAATGATGTCAAAGTCACTGTATTTTACTCCAAGTCCTATCAATGCATGTAAGATATCTTGGAATCTTGAGTACATTTCATTAATAGTTTGATTTTGCTTTCATTTTGAAGTTCTGGAACTGATTTTTGAGCATTGAAATTTAGTTTGTTTGACTTTGTTTGTCCCTTCATGAATAGTTTTTAGCGTCTCCCATAATTGATAAGCTGACGTACAAATGCTAACACGATTGAATTCATTTCGATCTAGGGCACAGTATATAATGTTCATAGCTTTTGCATTTGCATTGGCTTCATCTTTTTGAACAGTTGTCCAAGTTGCATATTCAGTAGTAGCAGCTGTAAACTCTTTTTGAATTGCATTCCATGCGCTAAAACCATTTGCTTGCATATAAATTCTCATTCTTATAGCCCAGTAGTTATAGTGTACTCCGTTGAATAGTGGTTGTCTTTGAGTGGATTGTCCTTTGGCAAAAGTAGTTGAGCTAGTACTTGGGTTATTCTCCATTTTATCAAAATATCAAATAACGGTGTTATAGGTTATAGGATGGCCTTGCTCTGATACCAATAGAAAAAGGCTATGCAGTGGTATAGGATCGTGTAGTATGGAGAATATGATGTAGAGTATATAATAGAATAGTAAGCAGTAAATCACACAGTCTATTTATAATGGTTCGGACCACTGTCCTACGTCCAGTCCTAGACTCACTTCTTGAATTTCACTAACACTAAAACCCTCACTTCACCCGGAGGAATAGGTTCACAATTACCTGAATCACTGAACGGGATTTCTTGCCTCAACCACTGAAGAGGTCTTCACTAATACAGAATAATTGTTGACTCTTTTGTGTTCTTGATAACACGGATTGTCGAATATTAAGTACTCCCTTCCTATAGCCTTCCCTTGATGATAATTGTGAAGTACGCGAAGGAATATGGAAGTTAAAAGGTCTCAAATATGAAAGTAGATAGTTTTTAGAATTCAGAGAGCTTTGAGAATATAAGATAGAATAAAAGTAAGAATTAGTGATTGAAACAATTAATCAACCCTCTATTTATAATATATAAAAAGATACAACTGATCATGAAAGGTTTTGACGATGAAAAATGGTTGTGACTCTTCATAAAAGTTGCAACCTTTCAGAATCAGATGTCTGAGAATAATTTTCAGATGTCTGTTTAAAGTTTAAATTTTAAAGCCGAAAAGAAACAGTACGTTTCTGACTAAATTCAGAAGTCTAAAATATATGAAATAGACGTCTGAATATTGTCTTTTGAAAACAATCTGTCTCAGCAAACAGACGTCTGAGATTTTCAGTCCAGACGTCTATTTTCTGTTATTGGACTATTCCTTGATTAATTTATATAAGAAAAGCTATATACATATAAAATGTGTGTGTGTGATCATCAAGAAAGACTTTAAAATTAATATCTAAGACTAAAGACCTTTATAACTTATTTATTCTTCATTTATTGTGTTCTTGAATCTGTTTGTCAAATGGCTTCCTGTAAAACAAGGTTAGATAATAATATGTACGTTTATGTATAGTTGTCATAGTCAAAACGCTATGTAGCGGGATGTAACAAAACTTACATGCCTAAATCAAGGTCATAATTCATAATACAATATATGCCCCAAATTTTAGCCTTAATATTCTAGTTCACCATTTATGTCCAAGACTAATACACATGTAAATCATTCTCTATTATAGCCAACTCAGATTATGCCGACATATTTGCTATGCGAGATTTACTTAATTAAGCTACGCCTAATCCCCGTATAACATGTTTCCACAAGCTTTCTAAATACTCATGAAATGTCCCTATATGCTCGATGTACATAACAATGAATGGGAATAAACTAGCAAAGTTACATACTAAATATGAGATCTAACATCATTAAGGGAATATGCATAAGAAACTAACTAAAATAGTTATAGGCAACTAACCACAATAGTCATGGGCGACTAATCACAATAGTTTCTTATTCAATGTCATAGGCAATATTCTCATAGTCATGAATCATAGTCATAGGCAATAGTCTCATAGTCAATGAATCATAATCATAGGCAAATGTCTCGTAAGCAACAGTTTCAGGTCCAATTATGCATTATTATTTGTCCCAAAATTTAGCATTCGTGCGTTAGTCTCATGAGATGTGGCGCAGGCTCGTGGTAGCCTGGCTATAGAAAAGAAAGAAGAAAAGATACATAATAAAATATATCAGAACAGAACGTACACAACCTCAAATTCATATTTACAATCATGTCACAATTATAGTTACAGTTTATAGCGGAAAATAATTGTACTTGCCTTTCGCGGTTTTAAGAAAGGATAATAAACTGCTGTTGATGCAGAAATGCTGAAATACTCCTCTTTAATTGTTGTTGTAGCTCTAAACTTTGATATGAGATTTGATTTAGCTTTTAATTCTATTCAGGTTGGAAGAAGATGCATCAGTCCAAGTTTTGATTCCAGCAAAGTAGCGACGCCAATTTTATTTTTAATTAGAACAGAGGCAGTATATACAGAATGAAATTGTTTAGAGAAAATGAGGCTAGGGGGCTGTTTATATAGGATTAGGCGGACGAATCTAGATGAAAAACGAGACCAGATACATCAAAATGAATCAGGTTCAAAACTAGGTTTCGGGGGCAGGTCGACCCCTGGGTCGTCTCTCCAGTCGACCTGGTCATGGGGAGGTCGACACCCCAATGACTCCCTAGTCGACCTGGTTTGGGGGGGGGGGGTCGACTCCCCAGACGACCTGGGTATATGGGCAGGAATATTCCCACCAGCCTTCTCTGGGTTTGAATTTCGAATTTCTAGCTTTATTTTCGAGCTGTTTTATTTTACTTAAATTAATGAAACTTCTGAGGGTCATAATGTAACAACCCACACCCACTAAGGTCACTCACTAAGTGAATGCCTAAACTTCGGTGGAGTATTTTAAGATAATATAGAACAGAAAAATTACAACAAGACAGAAATAAATAATATTTGAATCTAAAACATCATTTCATTGCAGCAGAAGATAAACATGTTTGGTTACATATCAAAACCAACTAAAACAAGAGTCAAGTACTAAATATCCATCCTGATAAAACATAAGTACATAATCCCAATACATAACTAATAGCCATAATAGAAAAGATAAGCTGGGCTTTACATCACGGTCCAGGCTCCAAAAGATAGATAAAGCAATCTGATCAAAGCCCAATAGTGCTAGGCCCAACCTGGGGACCTGAGGGGGAAAAAGATAAAAACAACGGGGTCAGACATAAGTCTGAGTGAGCCCTATAACTTTAACAATACAATCATTAAAGTAATTAGGGTATGATATAAACTTGGTACGGTGATGACTGGGGATAAATGACTACACTAAGCAGCCAACTAGACATAGGATGAACTAAGATAACGGTAAAGACGCATCTACCCACCCAAGGGTAACTACTAACTACACCACACCAGTCATTCCTACTTAAAGGTTGATCCCACCTAAGGACTTAGACAATTTACCCAGTAATTTCGTGTACCCCTAGCTGACTACATAGGTGTCGTCTGCCCCTATCTCCACTAGATGTACCCACTACTCCCCAAGCGATCGGCTCCCTACCGTAGATACCCGTGCTGGCCCCACAGTGGGGTGTATCACTCCCCAAAGTGGCAACCCGATACAACCAATGGTGCACGGCTTATACCTACACGATGCAACAATGTCTTACCTCCAGCCCGGGTCCACACACGCATATGAAACCCGTTGGACTTGCGTTGCAACCGCTAACCCGTTTTGGCCTCTTATAGTCAAGCCCAGTACGCGTGTCCCGTCCTCGACATGGGTCGAGCCCAATAAGATACATATGGGTTACTGGTTGAGATGGGCCCCCACAAGCTACCCACCTAAGCTTGTCCCTTTTCTAGTGCATCCCACTTAACCCTTTAATCATGTTTAATTACATGTCTTCACTTGGTTAAGTATTCTAATCGTATTTTCTATTGCCACCCATGGCAACCCACTAGATTTCGACATGCCACCCAAGGCACTTACTTGATTTCCACATGCCACCCAAGGCACCCACTTAACCCCTCATGCCCCACTACATGCTTATCTGGTTAAGTGTTTCTTAATTGATTAAGAACGTAACCGTTGTAAAGACCTCTCACATTAGACTATCTTTTATGGCAGCTGGATTTGCCGGTCGGGTCCGAGCAGCCTTACGCCATAACTGAGTGTAACCTCGTGTCTTTACACTTGTCACGTATTTAGTTTATGCCTAAGACCACTCACATTGGGCCAATCATTTGTAGCTGTTGGATTTGCCGGTCGGTTCCGGGCAGTCTTATGCTACAAAAGGGTCCAACCTCGTGTCTTAGTCGATTAATTACACCTAATTAATCACCCCCATAATTTGTATTAATTATACCTAATTAATTACAAATTTAACGATGTACATAATTGACTGAATTATGTCCATCCACTTTATGGTATGCATAATCATACCAACTTCACACCATTTTCTTAACATGAATATTTACCCCGTCGTTCCCCACATAATTCGCTAACATGACATACTTAAAAATGGAAGATTCATCACACATACAATGGGTTCAACTTGCATAACATTAGCATCAACATGGGTTTTAAAGGTGTCAACATGCATATAGCATCAAACCCAACTAGCATAAATAATCAACCCAAACTTGCATGAATCACATATGTCATAAAGAGGGTAACTTGCATAAGCTACTTATGTCATACAAAGGGGTAAACTTGCATATGTATGTATGACATACAAAGGGGTTAACTTGCATACGTATGCATATCATACAAAGGTGTAAACTTGCACAAGTTACTTGCATATAATCAAACACCAAACTTGCATAACATGTCATATATGAACTTGCATATAATCAAACACCAAACTTGCATAACATATCACATATGAACTTGCATATAATCATACACAAAACATGCATAATCATGCTGTCATAGTGGATCAATGTTTATCATAGTGATTTGCATAACTAGCAATCATGAACTCATAGCATATGACTTGCATGACTTGCATAACATCATGAACACATAGCATATGACTTGCATAACTTGCATAACATCATGAACACATAGCATATAACTTGCATAACTTGCATATCATCATGAACACATAGCATATGACTTGCATAACTTGCATAACATCATGAACATATAACATCAAACTTGCATAACTAACATCATGAACACATAGCATATGATAACATAACTTGCATTGATCCACATTCATAGCCATAACCTCATTATATCCTATCATAATCATTTCAACAATTGGTCAATAAGGCTATAGTACTCACAATTTGTTGATTAGCACTCATAAGAAGAAGATTAAGTTGCTAGAGTTGATTAGAAGTTGATTTGAGAAGCTATCTTCCTCTTTAATTTGTTGGTGGCTCCTTCTAGTTGCATTTTGATGGCATAACGACGTTGTCTCCAATTTTAGTATGAATTAGGTTAGTCTTATGGTGTATTTATAGATTAGTTAAGTGTTTTAGGCCATTAGATTAACCCTAAATCAGATTAGAGCCGTCAGATCTCGTCACTAGCCACCAACCATAGCCCAAATCCGAAATCAGTGCACCCAGGTCACACAGACCGACAGGGGGGTCGACCCCTGAGTCGACCCATGGGTCGACCCCTAGGGGGTCGACACCCATGTCGACCCTAGGGTCGACACCCTCTGTCTGGCGGGAATTTCCCCGCCTCTTCTGAAATGTGAAATCTGAATATTTTAAATCTGTTTTGAATTTTCTGAAAACTTCTTCGGGCCTTAACTGGGTCATACGGACTCCGATTTTCGAAAACTCAGACTCTATTTCGCGTATTTTTCCGAGACGAACGCAATGGCATAGCCCGTTTCCCCTGATTCAGACTTTAAAATTTAATTCTTCCCTATTTTATATTGTAGCAAATTATTCAACATACAGGGTGTTACATTCTCCCCTACTTAAAGGATTTCGTCCCCGAAATCTCTATGTCAAGAAGAACGTATCCTACCAACCAAACAACCATCTACTCAAACCATCAAACACTGGCATCCATTGTCCTTAAAGTTTCTAATGCTGTATGAACATATGCAAAAAGTGTGTGTATATGTTTCCTGTCTAATGCAAAATCAGGCGGTCTACTGATTTAGTTGACCCCCTAAATGCAAACCATGATAGTGCCATGCATCCAATATGTATGCGAAAGAACCCTATCTACACATACTATTTCTACATGTGTGCACAACCATACACCAAAATGCATCATCCATATGATAACACAACCATTATACATCCATTAATATAGCTACCTACACACAAGTATATGCAATATGCAATATGAAGTGACTGAGCCGATCTAGTGTCTAAAGTGTGTGTATATGCATCCACGAGCAACCACTAGCAAACACTTGCATCCACACGCATCCATCAATCATAACATGTCTCAAACACATGTTTCAACCATAGGTTTATCCTATCTAAAGGACAAAGGTACTAATGAGAGGACATACTAAAGATAAGATAAGTACTAGACAAACGATAAAGGAGAAGTTAAAAGACATACCCTCAAAAAGGAATGGGTACAGTGAACGCATCTTCGCTTCTGTCTCCCAAGTAGCATTGCTCTCATCTTCTCCCCATTGCACTTTGACTAGTCGAACCTCTCTGTTTCTCAACTTCTTAATCTCTGACCCAAGGATGCGGGTAGGAGCTCGTCGAATAGTCGCATCACGCTCTACCTCCACTTCTCTAAGCAAGCTCGGCTCTACCACCTCTGCGGTCTCATGTAGGCACTTCCTCAAATGTGACACTTGGAATACGTCATTTACCCCACTAAGTCTCTCGGGTAAATCCACTCTATATGCCATCTTTCCAATCCTTTCCTTAATAGGAAACGGTCATACAAATCTTGGTGCTAACTTCCCAATGGACCCGAAGCAAACAACATTCCGTAATGGAGATACTTTGATAAAGACCATGTCCCCAACATCAAACTCCAGGTCCGTCCTCCTCTTATCCGCGTAAGATTTCTGTCTGTCTTGCGCCGCTTTCATCCTTCTTCGAATCAAATCAATCTTATCCGAAGTCTCTCTAACCATATCAGGCCCAATCAAGATCTTATCCGTAGATTCCCACCAACATGTAGGTGATCGACAAGGCCTTCCATAAAGAGCTTCGAAAGGAGCCATACCAATACTAGACTGAAAGCTGTTATTATACGCGAACTCCACCAATGGAAGATGTTCTTCCCATGTACCTCCAAAATCTAAGATACAAAGCCTCAAAAGGTCTTCTAGAACACGATTCACCCTCTCGGTCTGGCCGTCCGTCTGAGGATGATATGCGGTGCTCAGACACAACTGAGTCCCTACTGCCTCTTGCAAACTTTTCCAAAACTCACTAGTGAAGATAGGATCTCGATCACTCACTATGCTAGAAGGTACCCCAGGCAATCGAACTATCTCTCGAAGGTAAACTGAAGCTAGCCAAAGAGCAGTCCTCTTGCTCTTCACGGGTATGAAATGGGCGCTCCTAGTAAGTCTGTCTACCACAACCCATTTTCCCGTATTACGCTTCCTCGATCTCGGTAACCCATCAATAAAATCCATCGAGACGCTATCCTACTTCCATTGTGGAACTTCCAATGGGTGAAGCAACCCACCAAGTTTCTTTTGCTCCGCTTTCACTTGTTGGCACACCAAGCATCTAGCGACATACTCGGCCACATGTTTCTTCATACCGGCCCAAAATAAAACTCGCTTCATGTCTTGGTACATCTTGTCCCCACCGGGATGAATGGTCATCTTTGAACGATGCGCATCATCAAGTATAGCCTTCCTCAAACCCTCGTCTTGCGGTACACAAAGTCTACCGTCTCTACGCAAGCACCCCCTATCGTCTAGGGTGTACCTACTCAAATGGCTGGACGAATCCCCCCTTATGAGCCTCTCTACCAACTCAACCAACTGTGGGTCGTCCCGCTGTGCCTCGCCAATCCGTCCCAAAAGAGTAGGTCTGACCTCTAAGGATGCTAGCAAACCGGGTACAAAGTCAATGGAAGGTCTAAAATCAAACATCGAGATAAATTCCAAGCTTCGTCGTTCCACGAACAATGGACTCAAGGACAACCTTTTCCTGCTTAAGGCGTCCGCCACCACGTTCCCTTGCCAGGGATATACGCTATCTCGAAATCATAGGATGCTAAGAACTCCATCCACCTTTGCTGTCTTAAGTTCAAATCCTTCTGAGAAAATAAGTACTTCAATGATTAGTGGTCTGTGAACAATTCGAATCTCTCGCCAAGAAGATAATGGCGCCAAGTCTTAAGCGCAAAAACAATAGCGGCCAACTCTAGATCATGGGTAGGGTAATTTTTCTCATGCTTTCTCAACTGCCTTCCACCGTAGGCTATTACCCTTCCCTCTTGCATTAAGACTGCGCCCAGTCCTGTCCCACAAGCATCAGTATAAACAACAAATGGCTTGCTCCCATCTGGCAACACTAAGACTGGAGCTGTGGTTAAAGCTCTCTTTAACCGTTGGAACGCGTCATCACAATCTACGTCCCATGCAAATACTAGATTTTTCTTCGTCAAGCGAGTTAATGGGGCTGATATTTTTGCGAAGTCCTTGATAAACTTCCTATAGTAGCCAGCCAACCCCAAGAAACTCCTCACCTCGGTAGCATTCTTCGGAACCTTCCAATCTTGGATGGACACTACCTTCGCAGGATCCAAAGCTATCACTTCCTTGGAGACCTCGTGCCCCAAGAACCGCACTTCCTTCCTCCAAAAGTGACATTTAGAGAATTTAGCCTTAAGGCTATGCGCTCAAAGAGTCTCTAACACTTCCCTAAGATGTAGGGCATGCTCTTCTTCACTCTTAGAAAAGACTAAGATGTCATCCACAAAGACCAGCACGAACTTATTAAGGTACTCCCAGAACACCCTACTCATCAAATCAACAAATTATGCGGGGGCGTTCGTCAACCCAAATGGCATCACAAGCCACTCATAGAAACCATCCGGAGTCCTAAAGGCAGTCTTGTCTATGCAATCCTTAGCCACTCTCAACTGATGAAACCCCATGGCTAAGTCCAACTGCGAAAACACTGAGGCGCCAACCAACTGATAAAAAAGATCATCAATCCTCGGTAATGGGTGTCTATTCTTCTTTGTGAGCTTGTTGAGTTCTCTATAGTCTACACAAAGTCTGAGGGACCCATCCGCCTTCGTGGAAAAAACTACTGGAGAACCCCACTCCGATATACTTCGTCTTATGAACCCCTTCTCAAGCAACTCCCCTACTTGCTTATGGAGTTCCCTTCTCTCACGAGGAGCCATGTGGCGCACTGGCAAAGATACTGGTTTAGCATTGTCCACCAGATATATTCGGAAGTCTATCTCCCGCCTCGGAGGTAAGCCCTTCACCTCCTCAAACACATACGAGTATTCCCGGACCACTCTAACAGATCGCAAACTCTCGACCGAAGCGTCAAGCGATTCAAGATAACTTAGCATAACAGAATCCATGGGATTACAAGAGATCTCGAGAGTGTTCTCCAAGCGGGTCATGAGCCTAACAACT
The DNA here is from genome assembly GCA_030737875.1 of Allium sativum. Classification (NCBI taxonomy): domain Eukaryota; kingdom Viridiplantae; phylum Streptophyta; class Magnoliopsida; order Asparagales; family Amaryllidaceae; genus Allium; species Allium sativum. The sequence goes on from CM060923.1 coordinate 338,122,710, forward strand.
CTCCTTTCGCAATCAAGAACGACACCATTACTGGATAACCAGTCCATGCCCAAAATCAACCCATAGCCCGTGAAGCCCAAAACCAAAGCATCACATCTAAACTCAACGCTAAGTATGGAAATCTTCAAACCCAAACATATCATGGACAAATAAGTGGAGCCCCCAATTGGTTTTGAAACAACCAAGGTATCATCTACTAGACTGGTGTCTAAGTGCAGTGACTCAACTAATGATGATGAGATAAACAAATGCGATGCGCCAGAGTCAAACAAAGTATGGACAGGATGATCAAACAGAAAAACCAGACTTTCAACGGAAATAGTTCTACCTCTTTCCTGAATCGGTGGAACCGCGAGAGCCTGAACTTGCCCCCTTGCCTGACATTGTGCCATAAGAGCCTGCACCTGTCCTCCTGAGGTAGATCCCGAACTTTGCCCCTTCTTAGGGCAGTCCTTCACTAGATGCCCTGCTTCGCCACAGTGGAAGCAACCAGTCTTCTTCTTCTTCCGACAATCTTTTCTTAGGTGGCCTGGTGTCCCGCAATTGAAGCACTTCTTCTTTCCTTTGCCACTGTTGCCTTTCCCACCCTTGTTTTGATGTTGCTGTTGAGGTCTCTTCTGATCTCCTTTCTTCTCGGGTGCCTTATTAACATTGGGACCCTTCTCTTCCTCATGCATGAGTGCCATGTCTACTAGCTTCTCAAAGGTGGCCCCCATAGGGATGTGAGTCATAGCCAATCCATGCATTGGTTCATTCAAGCCCTTAACGAACCTCAAAGCCTTCTTCTCCGGTGTATTCACCATGTCTATGCCAAACCTTGCCAATTGATTAAACTTGTTGACATATTCCTTCATTGATAGGTTTCCTTGCTTTAGAGTCAAGAACCTTTCCATATACAAGTTTTCCTCCGCCCTTGAGAGAAACTTTGCCACAAACCTTTGCCTGAAATCCGCCCAAGAGTCAACAGGGCGTTCTTCATTAGTGACCTCCCACCAGAACGAGGCCTCTCCCTTCATTAACCAAGCAGCTAACTTGACTTTCTTTCCTTCTTCCATCTCAAAGATATCTATCAACTCTTCCACCTCCTTAAGCCAATCCCTAGCTTCCACAAAATTTTCTGATCCTTGAAAAGGTTTCCCTCCCATAGCCTTAAATTACTTGCAAGTCTTAGCAAAAGTATCCGTGCGAGGAGGAGGAGGAGGAGGAAGATCGGGTGCTACTGTTGGTGGAGGAACATTTGCTGGACCCGCAGTGGCGGCCCTAGCCTCCATCAACCTCCTATACCATACTGGTATCGCTACACCCTCCGGAATGTTAAGATCATCTGCCATGCTGAAACGAAAAAGGAAAGATTCAAAACGGAGAATTCGAAAGATAAAGATATGGCTATTGGGGATTATGCTTTTCTTTCAAAGACTTTTCTCTCAAAAGACATGTTTTTGAAAATACTTCTTCCAAAAATGTTTTTTAGAAAAATAGTTTTTCTAAAAAAATTATCTGTTCCGGCAACCTTCAGCTCTGATACCACGTGTAACAACCCACACCCGCTAAGGTCACTCACTAAGGGAATGCCTTAACTTCGGTGGAGTATTTTAAGTGAATATAGAACAGAAAAATTACAACAAGACAGATATAAATAATACTTGAATCTAAAACATCATTTCATTGCAGCAGAAGATAAACATGTTTGGTTACATATCAAAACCAACTAAAACCAGAGTCAAGTACTAAATATCCATCCTGATAAAACATAAGTACGTAATCCCACTACATCACTAATAGCCATAATAGAAAAGATAAGCTGGGCTTTACATCACGGTCCAAGCTCCAAAAGATAGATAAAGCAATCTGATCAAAGCCCACTAGTGCTAGGCCGAACATGGGGACCTGAGGGGGAAAAAGATAAAAACAACGGGGTCAGACATAAGTCTGAGTGAGCCCTATAACTTTAACAATACAATCATTAAAGTAATTAGGGAATGATATAAACTTGGTACGGTGATGACCGGGGATAAATGACTACACTAAGCAGCCAAATAGACATAGGATGAACTAAGATAACGGTAAAGACGCATCTACCCACCAAAGGGTAATTACTAACTACACCACACCAGTCATTCCTACTTAAAGGTTGATCCCACCCAAGGACTTGGAAAATTTACCCAGTAGTTTCGTGTACCCCTAGCCGACTACATAGGTGCCGTCTGCCCCTGTCTCCACTAGGTGTACCCACTACTCCCCAAGCGATCGGCTCCCTACCGTAGATACCCGTGCTGGCCCCACAGTGGGGTGTATCACTCCCCAAAGTGGCAACCCGATACAACCAATGGTGCACGGCTTATACCTACACGATGCAACAATGTCTTACCTACCAGCCTTGGTCCACACACGCATTTGAAACCCGTTGGACTTGCGTTGCCACCGCTAACCCGTTTTTGCCTCTTATAGTCAAGCCCAGTACGCGTGTCCCGTCCTCGACATGGGTCGAGCCCAATAAGATACATATGGGTTACTGGTTGAAATGGGCCCCCACAAGCTACCCACCTAAGCTTGTCCCTTTTCTAGTGCATCCACTTAATCCTTTAATCATGTTTAATTACATGTCTTCACTTGGTTAAGTATTCTAATCGTATTTTCTATTGCCACCCAAGGCAACCCACTAGATTTCCACATGCCACCCAAGGCACTTACTTGATTTCCACATGCCACCCAAGGCACCCGCTTAACCCCTCATGCCCCACTACATGCTTATCTGGTTAAGTGTTTCTTAATTGATTAAGAACGTAACCGTTGTAAAGACCTCTCACATTAGACTATCTTTTATGGCTGCTGGATTTGCCGGTCGGGTCCGGGCAGCCTTACGCCATAACCGAGTCCAACCTCGTGTCTTTACACTTGTCACGTATTTAGTTTATGCCTAAGACCACTCACATTGGGCCAATCATTTGTAGCCGCTGGATTTGCCGGTCGGTTCCGGGCAGTCTTATGCTACAAAAGGGTCCAACCTCGTGTCTTAGTCGATTAATTACACCTAATTAATCACCCCCATAATTTGTATTAATTATCCCTAATTAATTACAAATTTAACGATGTACATAATTGACTCAATTATGTCCATCCACTTTATGGTATGCGTAATCATATCAACTTCACACCATTTTATTAACATGAATATTAACCCCATCGTTCCCCAGGTAATTCGCTAACATGACATACTTAAAAAGGGAAGATTCATCACACATACAATGGGTTCAACTTGCATAACATTAGCATCAACATGGGTTTTAAAGGTGTCAGCATGCATATAGCATCAAACCCAACTAGCATAAATAATCAACCCAAACTTGCATGAATCACATATGTCATAAAGAGGGTAACTTGCATAAGCTACTTATGTCATACAAAGGAGTAAACTTGCATATGTATGTATGACATACAAAGGGGTTAACTTGCATATGTATGCATATCATACAAAGGTGTAAACTTGCACATGTTACTTGCATATAATCAAACACCAAACTTGCATAACATGTCATATATGAACTTGCATATAATCAAACACCAAACTTGCATAACATATCATATATGAACTTGCATATAATCATACACCAAACTTGCATAATCATGGTGTCATAGTGGATCAATGTTTATCATCGTGATTTGCATAACTAGCAATCATGAACTCATAGCATATGAGTTGCATAACATCATGAACACATAGCATATGACTTGCATAACTTGCATAACATCATGAACACATAGCGTATAACTTGCATAACTTGCATATCATCATGAACACATAGCATATGACTTGCATAACTTGCATAACATCACGAACATATAACATCAAACTTGCATAACTAACATCATGAACACATAGCATATGATAACATAACTTGCAATGATCCACATTCATAGCCATAACCTCATTATATCCTATCATAATCATTTCAAAAATTGGTCATTAAGGCTATAGTACTCACAATTTGTTGATTAGCACTCATAAGAAGAAGATTAAGTTGCTAGAGTTGATTAGAAGTTGATTTGAGAAGCTATCTTCCTCTTTAATTTGTTGGTGGCTCCTTCTAGTGGCATTTGGACGGCATAACGACGTTGTCTCCAATTTTAGTATGAATTAGGGTAGTCTTAGGGTGTATTTATTGATTAGTTAAGTGTTTTAGGCCATTAGATTAACCGTAAATCAGATTAGAGCCGTCAGATCTCGTCACTAGCCACCAACCATAGCCCAAATCCCAAATCAGTGCACCCATGTCACACAGACCGACAGGGGGGGTCGACCCCCAGGGGGGGTCGACACCCATGTCGACCAGAGGGTCGACAACCTCTGTCTGGCGGGAATTTCCCGCCTCTTCTGAAATGTGAAATCTGAATATTTTAAATCTCTTCTGAATTTTCTGAAAACTTCTTCGGGCCTTAACTGGGTCATACGGACTCCGATTTTCGAAAACTCGGACTCTATTTCGCGTATTTTTCCGAGACGAACGCAATGGCATAGCCCGTTTCCCCTGATTCAGATTTTAAAATTTAATTCTGCCCTTTTTTATATTATAGCAAATTATTCAACATACGGGGTGTTACACATAACTTGGTCATACGAACACCGATTTTTGAAAACTCGGACTAGATTTCATGCAGAATTCCGAGACGAACACAATGGCGCAACCCGTTTCCCTTGATTCTTATATTAAAAATTAATTATTCTCTGATTAGTGACTTATACGTTTATAGAAAATACGGGGTGTTGCATTTATAGTGATGAACGCTTAAAGAGTAAGCAATAAGTAATGTAGAGTCATAGGGTTAAGGCACACACGTTGTTTAGGAGGTAGTCTTCGTACCTATTGCTTGGTCTACATGATTAGGGTAGGGTCTCCATGACTTTGTAGATGGCGCGAAGCACAAAAGTAGAAAAAGAAATTGTAGTTTGTGTTGGGTTTAGTAGTAAGTAGCTCACAGTCCTACGTTTTTACTTAGGGATTATGTCTTTGTAGGGTGGAGCTCTTCTTTTAGAAATAGGGTAGGTGTTTTAGTACAGTAGTTCTAATACTTCACAGCGAAGTATATTGTTTTCTTTTATTTGCTTTGAAAGTTTCGCACCCTGATGTATCCAATTCTATTTATGTAGGGCCTGTTACGGGCAGAAATAAGAACACCATCGTGACGAGCGAGGTGTCCTGACTCCAGTAATATAATAATATCGGTACATTAACTCATATTTTGAAACCTCAAAATATCGATATAGGGTGCACAATACTCCAAATAAAAAAGTGGCTATTTAATTAACTAAAAATTACAAAAAATTCAAAAAACTAAATTATCACTGCGCCTCAAAAGAACCATGTCTAAATTTGAAACCGATATCTAGTTATATCGAATAAACCGTTACGTTCGATAAACAATTCTATGACGACAATTTGAATATTTGATTCGGACATATCTTGCAATCTATAAGACGAAATCTTGGTTTTTCACTTCTGTTAGAAAAATACAGTCCAACAGATTCCAACGCTTCTTGATTCGAAGAAATCCGATTTAAAACGAGTCCTGTATACTCAGTTGAAGTTCCAAACGTTAAATTACGAATTGCCGCGATATTATGAGCTCGATTATATTTTTTATGTATTTTTATATGTTCAACCTCATTTTATTTAATATAAAAATCCATTTACATTACGAATTCAATATTTAAATTGATTTAAGTATTCAAATTCAAACCGATAAAAGTGCGGGACGTTACAAGTAGCATAAACCCTAGTTGGACCTAAGTAGCATAATCCCTAGTTGAACCTGGGAAGCGTTCTATATAGTAAACCCTAGTTGGACCTAGGTAACACTCGATGGTAAACCCTAGTTGGATCTAGGTAGTATTCGATAAGATAACCTAGTAAGACCAAGGTTGGCAGTCCAAACGCTTAAGCAACATAGGAATGGTTGTTTTACGAAGAATTAGTGAGAATATATATATATATATATATATATATACATGAAAGTCCATGAACGTATGGCATTAGATAAGGAACTGCGTACATATGACAAGATGACACGAGTTGGATAAAGGACTGCGTACACTTAAAAAGAGGACACGAGTAGGGGGTAACTACATATACATTGTATTAAGTTAATCTACTAGTGGATGGATAAGTATTGCTTAAAGAGCTAACATTGTTAACAACCTAATAACCCAGAAAATGTAACTAAATGGTATATGTAGGATTATACAGAAGTTTATTCTAAGTCCAGTCACACAGAACTTATGTTCTGACCCCTCCTCATTACATACTTCCAGGTTAGGTTCATGACAGAGATGGTATAGCTTGGATACTGGTTTAGCAGTATTGTTAATAAGGTAAGGCTATATTTGAATATATTATACTTTATTTCCTTCCATTATGAGATGCTTTACGAGTTCTGACATGTTTTTATATCTCTGTCTTTTTCTACAGGATACCAGAGCACCCAACTCGGGTTTCAATAGATTGGATTTTTGAAAAAAATTCGGTCCGTCGAAACTCGGGTTGTTACATGCAACACGAATACTTCCGAGGAGGTCACCGATGTTAGTACTACTCTTGCCCAAGCAAGCTGAACTTCAGAGTTCTGATGGGATCCGGTGCTTTAGTGCTGGTATGATCTCACCCGTCAGGAAACAGATTGCTAAATATTAATGCAGAAGCATAAAGAAATGCCAAGCTTAACGGCAACAACGTTTGAAATTCTAATAGGTAACATCAAATTTGAGAAAAAATCTAGAAAACCGAAATGAGGGAAAATGATAAATTTGCTATTTAAAACAAATTTTAACGAAATGAAGGAGTTAAAACAACAAATTCAGGCATCAACCGCAAGAATGTAACATGGAAAGAATTGGAAAAAAGAAATAATGGTCAGCTTTTGAAATTCAAGTTGATAGAGCAAGAACGTTAAATATGAAAAAAAAAGGAAGTGAAATTGTAAAAAAAAAACTTTAAGTTCTAATTAAGAAGCAAAATAACAAAAAAGAAGCAAATTTTAAACTGCAAATTCGAACCACGATGGTTGTTGACAAAAAGGGAGGGGTGCAACACGAGGACTTCCCAGGTGGTCACCCATCCTAGTTCTACTCTCGCCCAAGCACGCTTAACTTTGGAGTTCTGATGGGATTCGCTGCTTTAGTGCCGGTATGATCGCACCCATCACGAAGCAGATTGTAAAAGTATTAATGCAGGAACGTAGGGAAATGCTCCGCTTAACGGCAACAAGTTTGAAATTCTAACAAATAACATCAAATTCGAAAATAAAAATAATAAACAGAAATGAGGGAGAACCCCAAATTTGCAATTCAAAAGAAATTTTAATGAAATAAAGAAGTTAAAACCACAAATTCAAGCATCAACGGCAAGAATGGAACATGGAAATAATTGGAAAAAAAATAATGGCCAGCATTTGAAATTAAAGCCAACACAGTGAGAACGTTAAATTTGAAAATAAAAGGAAATGGAATTGTAAAAAAAAACTTTAAGTTCTAATTAAGAAGCAAAAAAACAAAAAAGGAGGAAATTTTAAACTGCAAATTCGAACCGCGACGATTGTTGACAAAAAAGGAGGGGTGCAACACGAGGACTTTAAAGGAGGTCACCCATCCTAGTACTACTCTCGCCTAAGTACGCTTGACTTTGGAGTTCTGATGGAATCCGATGCTTTAGTGCCTGTATAATCGCACCTGTCAGGAAGCGGATTGCTAAAGTATTAATGCAGGATTGTAGAGAAACGCTCTGTTTAACGACAACAACGTTTGAAATTCAAACAAGTAACATCATATTTAACCAAAAAAATCAAAAAACCTGAATGAGAGAAAACGCTAAATTTGCAATTTAAAAGAAATTCTAACGAAATGAAGGAGTTAAAGCAACAAATTCAAGCATCAACGGCGAGAATGGAACATGGAAAGAATTGGAAAAAGAAATAATGGCCAACTTTTGAAATTAAAGCCGATAGAGTGAGAACATTAAATTTGAAAATAAAAATAAATGAAATTGTAAAAAAAACTTTAATTCTAATTAAGTAGCAAAAAAATAAAAAAGGTGGAAATTTTAAACGGCAAATTCGAACCGCAATGGTTGTTGACAAAAAAGGAGGGCTGAAACACGAGGACTTCCGAGGAGGTCACCCATTCTAGTACTACTCTCGTCCAAGCACGCTTAACTTCGATGTTCTGATGGGATCCAGTGTTTTAGTGCTTATATGATCGCATCCGTCAGGAAGTAGATTGCTAAAGTATTAATGTTGGAGCATAGAGAAATGCTCCGGTTAATGCAACAACGTTAGAAATTCTAACAAGTAACATAAAATTTGACCAAAAAATCAGATAACAGAAATTAGGGAAAACGCTAAATTTGCAATTTAAAATAATTTCTAATAAAATGAAGGCGTTAGAACCACAAATTCAAGCATCAACGACGAGAATGGAACATGGAAAGAATTGGAGAAATGAAATAATGACCAACTTTTGAAATTCAAGCCGATAGAGTAAGAATGTTAAATTTGAAAATAAAAGGAAATTAAATGGTAAAAAAAACTTTAAGTTCTAATTAAGAAGGAAAAAAACCAAAAAGAAGGAAAATTTAAACTGCAAATTCGAACCGCGGCGGTTGTTGACAAAAAGGGAGGGTGCAACACGAGGACTTCCAAGGAGGTCACCCATCCTAATACTACTCGCCCAAGCACGCTTAACTTCGTCTTTCTGACGGGATCCAGTGCTTTAATGTTGTTATGACCGCACTTGTTAGAAAGCGGATTGCTAATGTATTTATGCAAGAGCGTAGAGAAATGCTCCACTTAACGGCAACAACGATTGAAATTCTAACAAGTAACATCATATTTGACCAAAAATCAAAAAACAGAAATGAGGGAAAACGCTAAATTGCCATTTAAAAAAAATCTAACGAAATGAAGCAGTTAAAACCACAAATTCAAGCATCAACGACGAGAATGGAACATGGAAAGAATTGGGAAAAGGAATTAATAGCCAGCTTTTGAAATTCAAGCCGACAGAGTGAGAACGTTAAATTAGAAAATAAAAGGAAATGAAATTGTAAAAAAAACATTAAGTTCTAATTAAGAAGCAAAAAAATAAAAAAGGAGGAAATTTTAAACTGCAAATTGGAACCGCGACGATTGTTGACAAAAAGACAGGGGCGCAACATGAGGACTTCCCAGGCGGTCACCAATCCTAGTACAACTCTCACCCAAGCACGCTTAACTTCGGAGAGCTGATGGGATCTGATGCTTTAGTACAGGTATGATCACACCAATTAGGAAGCAGATTGCTAAAGAATTAATGCAGGAGCGTAGAGAAATGCCGTACTTAACGGCAACAACGTTCTAAATTCTAACAAGTAACATCAAATTTGACCAAAAAATCAAAAAACAGAAATGAGGGAAAACACCAAATTTGCAATTTAAAAGAAATTTTAACTTAATGAAAGAATTAAAACAACCAATTCAAGCTTCAACGACGAGAATGGAATATGGAGAGAATTGGAAAAAAGAAATAATGGCTAGCTTTTGAAATTGAAGCCGACAGAGTGAGAACTTTAAATTGGAATACAAAAGGAAATGAAATTGTAAAAAAAACATCAAGTCCTAATTAAGAAGAAATAAAACAATAAAATAGGAAATGTTAAACTGTAAATTCGAAACACGGCGGTTGTTGACAAAAAGGGAGGTGTGCAACACGAGGACTTCCAAGGAGGTAACCCATCCTAGTACTACTCTCGCCCAAGCATGCTGAATTTCGGAGTTCTGATGAGATCCAATGCTTTAGTGCTAGTATGATCTCACCCGTCAGGAAGCGGATTGCTAAAGTATTAATGCAGAAGCATAGAGGAATGCCCCACTTAACGGCAACAATGTTTGAAATTCTAACAAGTAACATCATATTTCACCAAAAAAATCAAAAAACAGAAATGAGAGAAAATGCTAAATTTGCAATTTAAAAGAAATTCCAACAAAATGTAGGAGTTAAAACCACAAATTCAGGCATCAACGGCGAGTATGGAACATGGAAAGAATTGAAAAAAAGAAATAATGAATAGCATTTAAAATTCAAGCCGATAGAGTGAGAAAAAAAGAAAAAAAAGAAGCAAATTTTAAACTGCAAATTTGAACTGCAACGATTGTTGACAAAAAGGGAAGGGTTAAAACAAAAAATTTAAGCATCATTGGCGAGAATGGAACACGGAAAGAATTGGAAAAAAGAAATAATGGCCATCTTTTGAAATTCAAGCCGATAGAGTTAGATTGTTAAATTTGAAAATAAAAGGAAATGAAATTGTAAAAAAAACTTTTAGTTCTAATTAAGAAGAAAAAAATAAATAAAAAGGAGGAATTTTAAACTGCAAATTCGAACCGCGACGGTTGTTGACAAAAAGGTAGGGGTGCAACATAAGGACTTCCCAGGAGGTCACCCATCCTAGTACTACTCTAGACCAAGCATGCTTAACTTCGGAGTTCTGATGGGGTCCGGTGCTTCAGTTCTTGTATGATGGCACCCGTCAGGAAGCGGATTGCTGTAGTATTAATGCAGGAGAGAAATGCTCCGCTTAACAGCAACAACATTTGAAATTCTAATAAATAACATTAAATTTGACCAAAAAATAAGAAAAAAGAAATGAGGGAGAATGAAACACCCCACCTCTGTCAAGGTCACTCACAAAGGGAATGCCTTAATTTATGTGGAGCATTATAGGTAAAAGACATAGATAATTTACAAGACAAACATATATAAGCAGCGGAAAACTAAATTTATTTCATTCGTGGTTCATAATAATAACATTACAGCAAACTGTCTCAAATCAACTTCCAAATCATTACATCAAAATATCTGTCTTGATTATAACATAAAGAAGCATAAAACAAAATAAAACTGCATAAATCCCCAAGTAGTAGTGTGTCCAAAGCCATAGCCAATGGTAAGAGGTTCCAAGCTATACATCACAGAGTCTTAAAGCTTAGAAAGATGAACGGTTCGAATTAAGCTGAGCTATTCCCTACCTGGGTACCGGGGGGGAGAGAAATGGAAGAAAAGAGAGCAAAAGAAAATGGGTCAGACATAAGTCTGGTAAGTCCAGTAATTATTCAGCATGTAAACTGATAAGAGAACCATGACTTGAATAAGCTGGACACAGGACAATAACAAGGAAAAAAGGTAACATAGGATACGGTAAGATAAACAGGGCAAGATAAACAAGGCAAGATAAATTAATCATACTATCGCACTCATGTCCATATTCTCTGCACCTACTAGATATTTCAACCATCATCATGAGTTCAAATCCATTGATCCCTCTTTATCGATTGGCCCCTAATCACACGCATTTACCACTTGTGTCATACGTCCTCGCTTGATTGTAGATACCTGTGCTGGTCCCACCATGGGGTGTATCAAATCCTATGGTGGCAACCCGACACGATTCAAGATGCACACTGTATAACTACTGATGCCCAGTGCCTGCTTTTTCCACTCCGGAGTATGTGCACGCCCGAACTCCATCAGAACCTTCACTGATGCGCCAACTACCGTCGTTTTGACTGCTTATAATCAGCCCGGTAATCGTGCCCCACCATGCCTATTTCAGGGTACCATGATACATCTATGTTGGTTACTGCTGAAATTGGACCCCGTTATTAGGGTTTCCTAATCAACATGTTAAATTGGTTATGTAACACCCCGTATTTTCTGTTAACGTTATAATAACGAATTAAACAATACTTAATTTCAGATGCGGGAATTACGGGAAACGGGTTACGCCATTGTGTTCGTCTCGAAATTCTGCTAGAGATAGAGTCCGAGTTTGCGTAAATTGGACTTTGTATGAAGAAGTTATGGCTGTTGGAAATTTCCATAAATTCAAATAAAATTCAAACAGCTCGAAACCGGATTCAAAATTCAAAATAGAAGTCAGAAGCGGGCTGGGCAGGAAAATTTCAGCCTAGGACCCAGGTCGACCAGGGGGTCGACCCTATTGTTGACCTCCCCCCTACAGGTCGACCTTGGGGTTGACCTAGGGGTCGCCCTGGGTCGATCAGGCCCCCCCCCCCGGCCAGATCGGAATTTTGACGCTGAGTCACTAGGTTTTCTGGATAGTTCTGATATGGTCTGAATGGTTGTGGTTAACTCTAGGTTCATCCGACGGCTCTAATTGAATTGAAATTCTATATAAACACATGTAGACTCAAACCTTAAAACCTAATCTAAATTAGAACCATGGCCATCATGCTATCACCCTACAACCTAGAGTAGCTGCCACCAACTAGGAGCAAAGAAAATCTAATCAACTCAATTCAACTCATGTCTATAACAACAACAACAAATTTGTCAACTTCAAAGGCGAGCTAAATCAATTTCAGAACACAGATCCGAAAATTCAAGACCTTCTTTGAGTTATGAGTTCAATTTCTTTAATAAGATAATTAACAAGTTAATTGGGTTGAGTTATAATTTGGGTTATATGGCTATGTTTGTGGAACATTGGGAAAATGTGGTATTTTGTGAATATATGCTAGTTGTTCATAATGACAGTTTTGTTGTGGATTTCTTTGTATATGCCCAATCACCTATGTTCAACTTGATTCATGTTTGACATAATTTTATATGCAAGTTTGGTTGTATATTATATGCTAGTTTCTATATTATGCAAGTTCGGTTGTAGATTATATGCTAGTTTCTATATGAATTGTACACAAGTTTACACGTGAACAAAATAAAGTGACTATATGGAAGTTTAGGTTGAAACTGGATTCACATATATGCAAGTTTATACCTTTAGATTTAGATCTATGACATACATAGTTTTATGCATGTTTGTGACTATGGCCTATACAAGTTTGGGTGAAAACTATGTTCATACCTGCAAGTTCAAACCTTAAGGTCTATGTTTAGATTCATGACAATACAAAGTTTATGCAAGATATGTTGTAATCCTTATTCGTAAGTTAGATCCATTTTGTGTGTTATGCAAATTTGCGATGTTTCTTCCATTTTATGTCATTAGACTAATATATATATATATATATATATATATATATATAGACACACACACGTCATGATAAGAGAATGAACAACATGGGGACGATGGGGGTAATATTGAAAATACACATATTGAGAATTGGCATGTAATGGCCTTAAAAGGCATACAATTAATTTGAGGCAATAATTGGTATAATATATATACCTGAAATAAATGGACATAATTTATGTGACAATTGTGGACATGAGTATATTTGGAATTTATTTACAAATTTGGATAGGAATACTAATCGACTTTGGGGTTAAATAAAGATGTGTAATAATAAACAGCCTAAGACACGAGGTTAGACTCTTTTGTGGTGTAAGACTGCCCTGACCCGCCCGGCAAATCCAGCAGCCATAAATGCCAGTCTAATGTGAGAGGTCTAAGGCATGAATTAAATGTGTAACAGTTGTAAAGACACAAGGTTTTGCTCGTTTGTATTGTAAGACTACCCGGACCCACCCGACAAATGCCAGTCTAATTGCATGTAATTTCTTTATTAATCTATTTCTTTATTTCACTGCATAAACTTCTTACATGCAATTACATTAGTATTATTTAATCATTCCTTTAAATATATCCATGCATATATACATATATCTCATTTTTAATTATATTAAAAATGCAGGGTGTTACATTCTCCCTCCCTTAAGGAATTTCGTCCTCGAAATTCGATAGGGGTAAAATATATAATTCCTCGCATAATATCAAACAATCAATTGTGCATCCAATTTTTTTTGCAAACATTGTGCACATGTGCAAATTGAAATACATCATAATAATGCATGTATGCCTAATTTGGTACCACCTATATGTATGAAAACTTTCAATTTTTTTTTTCAAAACATGATGCTCACATCCTAAATATACTTGCAGTTCTATACGAATGCAATATTTTTGAAAAACCAAAACATTTTTCATTCAAATTTTCCCATACTCTTATAGAATAATAGCATAGTTCATCCAATTATTGCATCCAAAATCCTACCAGCCATTATTAAATTCGAAATTTAGAAAAAATTAATTTTCCAAATTCAGTTTCTTATGTTACAAAAAGGTATAAAACGGAAGAATTTACATTTTCCAATTTTCTTTTATGTACCTTTTGTGGTTGCACTTGGATTTTTACATAGCTATTATATAAAAAGCTCCTATTTTCCTATCCAAGCACAATTACATAAGAAACTTTCTTTTTTCTTTCAACTTATCTTTTTCGAGCAACAATTCTTTTCTTTATAATGCTTATGCATTCTACGGGAATTTATTTTTAATATTCTAGGATAGTCCTTATTATTTACTTCCTAGCCTCAAACTCGTTCTTTCTAGACACTAATCCTTACCTACTCCATTCGTTTTAAAACATGGTTTGGTCTCTTTTTTTCTAAATTTTTCCCCTAAAAATTAAAATGGTAAAACTTTATTTTCTTTACCAAAACTTGCTTTTGCCAAACCATAAAAACACGCTGTAACAAAAATGCAAAACATTTTTTTCAAACATCAAAAACTGGAGTAGACAAGGGCAACTATTTCTTAATCGGTTTCCAAATTACATAGGCGTTGCTAGACACATCCACGAAATCATTTCTTCCAACAATATATATTCCTAATCCATTTTGCACTTTATGAGGTTTCCCTACTAAACCCACTAATCTCAGTTACTACTGTATGGGATACATCTTTCTTAACACCAATCATTTTGTACACTTTCCACCCAACATACCTAAGGGTCTCAGATTTCCTTGCTCATTCTTTTAGCATACAAAACAGTAATCCCAATTCTTCCCATATTTTACTCTTTCTATTTAGTGGGATTCTTTATAGATCTAGGTTTATATATAATATATTTATATTTTTGAAAATAAAAATACGCTTTCTCATTATTTATACAGGAATCATAAACCTATGCTCTGGTACCAAATGTAACAACCCGAATTCTGACGAACAATTTTCTTTTCAAAAACCCAATCCATCAAAACCTGAGGACGTTGCTCTGGTATCATGCAGAAAAGACAGTGACAAGAAATATGTCAGAGTCCGGAAAACACCTCACAGCGGAAGGAATAAAATATAATATATATAAGCATAGCTTTACCTTAATTACAATACTGCTAAATCAGTATCTCCAAAGCTATAAGTCTCTATCATGAATCTAACTTGCGAATGTTATGAGGAGGGGGTCAAAACATAAGTTCTATGTGAATGAGTTTAAACTACACTTCTTGAATAATCCTACATATACCGTTAAATTACATTTTATTGTTTATTAGGTTATTTGTGTCATTAGTGCTCAAGGCTTACACACACGTCGCACCCATATACTCCCAGTAGATTAACCTAATATAATGTATATGTAGCTAACCCCAAACTGAGGTACACCCGTGGTACCCCACTCGCATGGTCCCCACCGTATCCTCACAGTGATATACGCAGTCCCCCGTCCTATGTCATAGTATTGTATATTCCTCTAATATATATAATACAACACTACACCCACATAGGATCACTCCAATTTGACTACCATTATCAAATAATGCCCACCAGTCTACGATACACCACCTAGAGCAGACAAGGTTATATCTAGACTCTTCCATATACATTCTCTATCGTGTTCGATATCTGACCCGCACAACCATCGTATGTGCGTACCCGAGTGGCGTGGCAGGGCTACACAAGAAACACGGAACTCAGTCGGGAGTTTTCCTTATATTTGTGCACGGCCCGCATTTAATAACCTCCCACACAAATATCCCTAGGGTCTGTTTTCTATGGTGGCTATGTGTAACACCTCACCTCGCTAGGGTCACTCACAAAGGGAAAGCACTAGTTTCAGAGGAGCGCTATTGAGGTAAACAAACACAGAAATATTACAAGATAGAACATAGATAAAACAGCGAAAGAATCAAAAGATAAATTTCATTACTTTCAAAAAGAGTCAAAACCTTTTACATCAA
This sequence comes from Allium sativum, assembly GCA_030737875.1. Taxonomy (NCBI): domain Eukaryota; kingdom Viridiplantae; phylum Streptophyta; class Magnoliopsida; order Asparagales; family Amaryllidaceae; genus Allium; species Allium sativum. Next base: position 338,138,731 of record CM060923.1, read on the forward strand.
ATAGCCAAGGTCATTATTTTCCATTACAACAAATTTTGTCTTACATAAATAAAGAAGCATAATCTTAAAACAACAAAAGTATCTTAATTCCCCAAAGGTAGCAGGAATGCGGCCAGAGCATAGCTGAAGATAAAATCGTACATGAGTTGAACCGAAAGCAAGCGAAATCCAAGCAAAGTGCTAGAATTTCCTCCCTGAGAACCTGGAGGGAGGGGGGAACGAAAGAAAAAGAGCCGAAAGAAAACGGGTCAGTCATAAAGACTGGTATGTGCTAGTGACTTTCAGCAAATTAACAGGTAAATGTAACATGACATGTATAAACTGAAATAAGGATGATGACAAGATGGGCAAGATAGACTAAGATAACATGATAAATCAAGTATGGCATCACATATTCAATGTTCTCTGCATCAACTGTAATAGAATCCCAAACCCATGTCTTATATTAATCATGAAATGATCCCTTGGCCCAATATCATGAAATGACCCATTACTAGGTCCAACGGAACGATCCACTAAACGATCGGCTCCCTACAAATTCTAGCTCGTTGTGTGTCTGTGTCGTATGGCCCTATCACGAATGTAGTCACCTGTGCTAGGTCCACCATAGGGTGTATCAAGCTGGAGGGTGCCAACCACCGACACGAATCAAGCATGCACAGGTAAACCTACTGATGACCAATGCGTGCTTTTCAACTCCGGACCACGTGCACGACCATAGCCCGCCTGAACCTACACTGGCGCACCAACACAGCCATCGTTCTGGTCGCTTACAATCAGCCCAGTAATTGTGCCCCACCCTGCCTAGTTCCAGGTATCATGATACATCTAGTGGGTTACTGCTGAAATGGACCACGTAACCAGGGTTTTCGTCCAATAGGTTAAGTGTTGTCATTTAAATTTGTGACTTAACCCTTATCAGTCTAGCATGTCATGTTGGTTAAGTGTTGTTTTTCACGTTCATGACTTAACCCTATCATGAGGCATTAATTCATTAATGCACCCCAACCTCACACATCAGACCTGTTGTTGTGGTCACGGGACATGCCGGGTGGTTCCATGCAGAATTACACCCCAACTCAGTCTGACCTCGGGTTTTCAAGTGCGATATGACCAACTACCCACATTGGATCCTATTGTTGGCAGTAACTGGATTTGCCGGGCGGTTCCGGGCAGAATTACACTGCAAACTCAACCCAACCTCGAGTTGGCTATTTTCAAGTTCATTCTAGTGTCATGTCCATTTTCAAGATTCATGTCAAGTTTGTGTCAAGTTTCATGACGAGTTTCATGCTAAGTTCCTATAATTACCAATTGTTCCCAACGTTACCCCATCTAAATATTAGGCTAACCATCTTTGCCTAATTTTTCGTCCGCATGATTTTTGACATATAATATTAGGCTAAAAACTTTGCCTAATTTAACATACATAAAATTTGCATAAAGAAATTCATTAACATAAACATGACATAGGTGTAAACTAGGCATTTTCGGCATAGTCAATATGAACACCATAGGTGTGTACTTGGAAAATAATTAACATGAGTATCATAGGTGTGAACTTGTAATGTAAACTAAATCAACATACATATATATGAATTTGCAACATAGACTAAATCAACTTACATATATGTAAACTTACAAATCAATCACGAACATATGAATAAGTGTGAACTTGAAATATGACATAGGTTTAACATATACACATAAACATGTAAATCTAATATTTGGTCATATATGTGATATGATTTTACAATCTAAACTTGCATAGCATGATAAACTACACAACTTGTCCTAATAGGTTATACTCCAAGTTCATATACAGATGAATAGACTTATTCATTAATTCCCAATTCAACATAATAATAAAATAGAACCACAAACATAGATCAATATCATTCAATTCCACATATAACATAATAAACATTGTTCTATTATCAATTTATTTCCAAGGCATGACATAACTGAATAAATTGAGTAAAACATCGCAGGCATATAGATTTGATAAAATTATGAACATGAAAAGGTTTGAATAATAATCTAGGCTCAACAACATGGATAGATCTAACTTAAATTGAAAAATCCCTAAAATGAAGATCCAAGGACAAATAAAGAAAATAGGTCTGAATAGAAAATCAATCTTAGATCCATTTTCATTGTCATAATCCTAGGCAAAAACCTCATGGTCATGAATCATAGGTGATTAGCCACAATTGTCCTTTTCATTGTCATAGGCAATAGTCTTATGTTCATAGTCATAGGCATAGTCTTATGTTCACAGTCATAGGCATAGGCATAGTCTTATATTCACAGTCACAGGCATAGGCGTAGTCTTATATTCACAGTCATATGCATAGGCATAGGTATAGTCTTATGTTCAGCGTCATAGTCTTAGGCCTTTAACAATAGTTTCTACGTCATAGGCATAATAATGTTATGGACATGAAAGAGTCTAGTTTACAACATGAATAGGTTTAAACTGATTTCACAGCAATATTCCCAAAAGTCAAGATCCAAGATGAACAAAAATAGATATGAACCATGCATATATCCAAATTCAAATTTATAACATGTCCGTATCAAGTTTATAGTTTTTATCTAAAAGTAACCTGAACTTACAGATCGTGGTCCAAGAAATTTGGATGTAGAAGTCATGTCTAGAAATTTGTCGTTGAACTGTTGAATCGTTGAATCTTGCTTTGATTGTAGAAACAAATCCCCAATATGAAACTCCTAGCCGTAGTATTCAAGAAATAATCTTCGCGTTTTAATTTAATTTAATTTTAGAGGAAGAAGAAGAAGCCATTATCATCAAGAGTTTGCGTAGCATAAGGTTAGAGGAGAATGGTGCAAAGAAAATGAGGCTAGGAGGCTGCTTATATAGGACTAGAAGGATGAATCTGGTCACGAAACGAGTCTAAATACATCAGAATGCATCAGGTTCAAAAACTGGGTTCGGGAGGCAGTGCGAACTGGTCCCTGGGAGGTCGACACTATAGTCGACCTGGTCCTGGGCGGGAAATTTCCCGTCCAGCCTGTTCTTGGTTTTGAATTCGAATTTTCAAGCTGTTTTCGGTTCTGAAAAATTCTGAAACTTCGGAGGGTTATATCTCCCTCATACGGACTCCGATTTTTGAAAATTTGGAATCGTTTTCAAGCAGAATTTCGAGACTAACGCAATGGCGCAACCCGTTTCTCCTGATTCTTAATTTAAAAATTAATTCTGCCTTGATTTATGGTTTTAACATGTTATTAAAATATGGGTTGTTACATTCTCCTTTCCTTAATGGATTTCATCCCCGAAATCTTCAAGTTAGGAAGAATGCATCCAATCATCCAATCAACCATCTACTCAACCATCATCTACAGGAAACCACTGTCCTTAAAAGATTTCTAATGCTATATGAACATATGCAGAAAGTGTGTGTATATGTTCCTTATCTAGTGCAAATGGTCAGGACTGATTAATCTTCTTAATGCAAAATATGTTTAGTGCCATGAATCCAACATGTATGCAAATAGTCCTAGCCACATAAACACTATATGTGTGCACAAACACCCATCCATATGCAACATTCACATGATAACACATTCAATTTCATCCATAAACAAGTATAAACACTCATGCATATGCAATATGAGAATGTGTCTGAACCGATCTAGTGCCTAATGTGTGTTATGCAACCACGAGCAACCACTTGTGACCACTTGCAGCCATTTGCAAACATCAACCATAACATGTTATAATCACATGTTTACATCCAAAAGGGTTCTATCTAAGGTTACCAAGAGAGGATTGAGAAGATAAGCAAGATAAAACAAAGCATCAAGGAGAAAAAGTTAAAGATGTACCCCTAGAAGGTCGTGCTTGCGGGGCTTGCCCTTGCTTCTTAGGGTAGTTCTTGCTGATATGTCCAGTATCACCACACTGAAAGCATGCTCCTATCTTCATCTTCTTCTTTCTACAATCCTGGACTATATGCCCCTCAATACCACAGAAGTGGCATTTTCTTTTCTCACATGTCTTGTTATTATTGTTGTTGTTGTTCTTGCCTCCTTTCTTGGAGTCTAACTTCTTATTTGGAGACTCATTCGCCTTGACCACCTTCTTGCCATTCTTGTCTTCTTCATTTAAGAGCGCCATGTCTACTAGCTTTTCATAAGTAGCCCCCATAGGTATGTGGGTCATAGCCAAGCTGTGAAGTGGCTCACTCAATCCTTTGACAAAACGGAGAGCCTTCTTATGACGGGTATTTACTATGTCCAGTCCAAACCGAGCCAGCTGATTGAACTGATTGACGTACTCCATGATTGTCATACTTCCTTGCTTAAGAGATAAAAACTTTTCCAGCTGTAAACTTCGTTCAGCTTGCGAGAGGAATTACATCTCAAACCTTATTCTGAAATCCATCCATGTTTCAACCGGCCTCTCGGCATTAGTGACTTCCCACCAATAGGAATCTTCGACTCAGAGCAACCATACTGCCAACTGTACCTTCTGCCGATCGTCCACCTCGAAGACGACGAACAGATCCTCAGTTTCTTTGAGCCAGTTCCTCGCTTCTATGAATGATCCAGTTCCCTTGAAATCATTTCCACCCATGGCCCTAAAATCTTTATAGATCTTTGAGAAAGCAATTGCACGAGGAGGGGAAGGAGAAGGAGGAATCGCTACAACTGGAGGAGGAATATCTGCTAGGCCTGCGTCGTTGGCCCTAGCCTCTAAGTACCTCCTGAACCAGCTAGGTATTGGCACGTCCTCTGGAAAGTTAAGATTCCCATACAAACTAAAATGAAAAAGAGGAGATTCAAACGAGGAAACAAAGGATAGTGCTAATGGCTTTTGGGGAATAGCCTTTAAATAAAACAAGACTTTTCTTGAAAAAAATGCTTCTTTGTAAACGGCTTTGAAAATAGTTTTAAAAGGTTTTTTAAAAACTTTGCCCAGCTCGGTAACCTTCTGCTCTTATACCAAATGTAGCACCCCACCTCCGCCAGGGTCACTCACAAAGGGAATGCACTAGTTTCGGAGGAGCGTTATCGACGTAAACAAACACATAAATATTACAAGGCAGAACATAGATAAAACCGCGGAAGAATCAAAAGATAAATTTCATTACTTTCAAAAAGAGTCAAAACCTTTTACATCAAATAGCCAAGGTCATTATTTTCAATTACACAAATTCTGTCTTGCATAAATTAAAAAGCATAATCTTAAAACAACAAAAATAGCTTAATTCCCCAAAGGTACCAGAAATGCAGCCATAGCATAGCTCAAGATCAAACCGTACATGAGCTGAACCGAAAGCAAGCGAAATCCAAGCTAAGTGCTAGAGTTTCCTCCCTGAGAACCTAGGGGGGAAAGAAAGGAAAAGAGGCGTAAGAAAACAGGTGAGTCCTAAAGACTGTTAAATCCTAGTGACTTTTAGCATAAAAGAGGGTAAAGGTAACATGACATGTGTAAACTGAAAGTAAACATAAGGATGATGACAAGATGGGCAAGATAGACTAAGATAACATGATAAATTAGGTATAAACCAAGTATAGCATCACATATTCAAGGTTTTCGGCATCAACTGCACTAGAATCCCAAACCCATGTCTTATATTAATCATGAAATAATCCCTTGGCCCAATATCATGAAATGACCCATTACTAGGTCCAATGGAACGATCCACTAATCGATCGGCTCCCTTCAAATTCAAGCTCGTTGTGTGTCAGTGTCATACGGCCTTATCACGAATGTAGTCACCTGTGCTTGGTCCACCATATGGTGTTTCAAACCCTAGGGTGCCAACCACCGACACGAATCAAGCATGCATGGGTAAACCTACTGATGCGCAATGCCTTATTTTTCAACTCCGGACCACGTGCACGACCATAGCCCGCCTGAACCTACACTGCTGCACCAACACAGCCGTCGTTCTGGTTGCTTACAATCATCCCAGTAATCGTGCCCCACCCTGCCTAGTTCCAGGGCATCATGATACATCTAGTGGGTTACTGCTGAAATGGACCCCGTAACTAGGGTTTTCGTCCAATAGGTTAAGTGTTGTCATTCAAATTAGTGACATAACCCTTATCAGTCTAGCATGTCAAGTTGGTTAAGTGTAATCTTTCATGTTCATGACTTAACCCTATCATGTGGCATTAATTCATTAATGCACCCCAACCTCACATATTTGAACTGTTGTTGTGGTCACTGGATATGCCAGGTGGTTCCGTGCAGAATTACACCACAACTCAGTCTGACCTCGGGTTTTCAAGTGAGATATGACCAACTACCCACCTGGGATCCTGTTGTTTGCAGTAACTGGATTTGCCAGGCGGTTCCAGGCAGAATTACACTGCAAACTCAACCCAACCTCGAGTTGGCCATTTTCAAGTTCATTCTAGTGACATGTCCACGTTCAAGATTCATGTCAAGTTTCATGGCGAGTTTCATGCCAAGTTCCTATAATTACCAATTTTTCCCAACGTTACCCCGTCTAAATAATAGGATAACCATCTTAGCCTAATTTTTTGTCCGCATGATTTTTTACATATAATATTAAGCTAAAAACTTAGCCTAATTTAACATACACAAAATTTGCATAAATAAATTCATTAACATAAACATGACATAGGTGTAAACTTGGCATTTTAGGCATAGTCAATATGAACACCATAGGTTTGTACTTGCAAAATAATCAACATGAATATCATAGGTGTGAACTTGCAACGTAGACTAAATCAACATACATAAATGTGAATTTGCAACATAGACTAAATCAACTTACATATATGTTAGCTTGCAAATCAATCACGAACATATGAATAAGTGTGAACTTGAAATATGACATAGGTTTAACATATACACATAAACATGTAGATCTAACATTTGGTCACATATGTGATATGATTTTACAGCCTAAAACTTGCATAGCATGACAAACTACACAACTTGTCCTAACAGGTTATACTCCAAGTTCATATACATATGAATAGATTTGCTCATTAATTCCTAATTCAATATGATAATAAAATAGAACCACAAACATAGATCAATATCATTCAATTCCGCATATAACACAATAAATATTGTTCTATTATCAATTTATTTCCAAGGCATGACATAAATGAATAAATTGACTAAAACATCGCAGGCATATAGATCTGATAACATTATGAACATGAAAAGGTTTGAATAATAATCTAGGTTCAAGAACATGGATAAATCTAACTTAAATAGAAAAATCCCCAAAATCAAGATCCATGGACCAATAAAGAAAACTGGTCTGAATAGAAAAACAAGCTTAGATCCAATTTCATATTCATAATCCTAGGCAATAACCTCATGGTCATGAATCATAGGTGATTAGCCACAACAGCCCTTGTCATAGTCATAGGCAATAGTCTTATGTTCACAGTCATAGGCATAGGCATAGTCTTATATTAACAGTCACAGGCATAGGCATATATTCACAGTCATCGGCATAGGCATAGGTATAGTCTTATGTTCACTGTCATAGTCTTAGGCCATTAACAACAGTTTCAACGTCATAGGCATAATAATGTTATGGACATGAAAGAGTCAGATTTACAACATGAATAGGTTCAAACTGATTTCATAGCAATATTCCCAAAAGTCAAGATCCAAGATGAACAAAAATAGATATGAATCATGCATAGATCCAAATTCCAATTTATAACATGTCCGTATTATGTTTATAGTTTTTATCTAAAAGTAACTCGAACTTACAGATCGAGCTCTAACAAATTTAGATGCAGAAGTCAAGCCTAGAAATTTGTCCTTGAATCGTTGAATCTTGCTTTGATTGTAGAAGCAAATCCCCAATATGAAATTCCTAGCTGTAGTCTTCAAGAAATAATCTTCGCGTTTTAGTTTAATTTAATTTTAGAGGAAGAAGAAGAAGCCATGATCAGCAAAAGTTTGTGCAGCATAAGGTTAGAGAAGAATGGTGTAAAGGGAATGAGGCTAGGAGGCTGCTTGTATATGATTAGGCGGATGAATCTGGTCAGGAAACGAGTCTAAATACATCAGAATGCATCAGGTTCAAAAACTGGGTTCGGGAGGCAGGTCGACCCCCAGGTCGACACTATGGTCGACATGGTCCCTGGGAGGTCTACAATATGGTCGACCCCCAGGTCGACCTGGTCCTGGGCGGGAAATTTCCTGCCCAGCCTGTTCTGGGTTTTGAATTCGAATTTGAATTCGAATTTTCGAGTTGTTTTCTACTCTGAAAATTTCTAAAACTTCGGAGGGTCATATCTCCCTCATACGAACTTCGATTTTCGAAAACTCAGACTCGTTTCCATGTAGAATTTCGAGACGAACACAATGGCCCAACCCATTTCCCTTGATTCTTTTTTTAAAAGTTAATTCTGGCTTGATTTATGGTTTTAACATGTTATTAAAATATGGATTGTTACATTATGGCCCCACCTCGGCTCCTCCCATAACTAATAAAGACTACGAGAGCCAAGCGACAAGCCCCTAAGAAACCAATCTAAATATCCATGTGGCATCTCCCCTCAACCACCATCCTATGATAGTGAATGGTTAATGGTATATTGGGTCTAGCTCTAGTCTTTCCGCATCCTACTGGCTGTGGTAACAGGCACTCAACGACCTACTATCCTTGTTGGTCCTAACCCTCCACCTCCTTTGAGGCAGCCGTCAAATCACCTTTTCCGTCACCGCAAACAACATTCTGAATGTCCAGCTATTCTTGCAGTCAAGGCCAACCCACCTAGTAGTTACACGTAGAACCAACCACTACGGTCACAGCCTGAAACATCTGCCACCACAATGAAGACTACTAAAAGCACAGTTAACGTCTCAGGAAGTTGTGTGCTTTCCCTTCCATTCCGTTGGACCGCCAAAATAACGAATGTGCGCTCCCCTCATGTCTTATGACACTGTGATGATTTACCTTGTTGGGTTATTCATCCTACAACATATGGATTGCCCAAAGCGCCTTGATTTCATATGTCATTAGACCCTACGTCTAATCAATTCTTATGCCCTGTTGTTACCTCGTCGGTTTTTGTTATTTAACTTGGTTATTCTTATTCATATTGACTTCCTTTTCAAGTCTATCATGTTACCCTCGCTTATTAATTCAATTTATACTTAACCCATTTAAGTCCATTAATAAGACCACAACATGTTGTTTTCCAACTTCATAAATTATTCCCTTATAGGGTTACAACAACATGTTATACGTAATTCATAGTCAAGTGTGTCTTATCCACAAATATACTGATTAGGAGAATAATCCCCTAAACACCAGCCCCGAAGACCGAAATCAACATCAGACTGGCACCCAGAGAATTACTCAACCAAACCAACATATATGATTCTACTTTACTTCTTTTGCATTCATATAACTTATGTCATCTTAAATTTCACACTTCTCCTTCCCAAACTACTTAATTTATAATTAAGTATATCTTCACATATATGTTACCTTATTTTCCTCTATCGTTTCTTATAACTTACCATATCCTATAAGTTATACTTTCCACTTGTCCCTAGGACAAGTCCAACCTATTATCCTTCCTTTTCTTATTCAAACATTTCATTCATAATAGGTTATTTACCATTCCCCACTTTTGTCATTAATTTAGTTTACTTAACCCTTTCCATTTATTTAACCCGTTATCTAAACTTTACCCAATTCAATTAACTTGTGATGCCATAACGGGTCCCCTTTGGTTAAGCATTATTTATTTTTGTCTTACATGTCGTCCATGTCCCACTTAACCTCTTTTATTATTGTTTCCATGTCTTACACATGCTTTACTATGGTTAAGTCCACCTTAGTCATGTTTTACTTCATGTATCTTACTACAATTAAGTCCACATTTACATGTTTTACATGTCTTGTCTTACTACGGTTAAGTCCATATTTACATGTCATATTTTACATGTCACCCACTTAACTCTCTAACCATACCCATGTCACCCACATGTCTTATTATGGTTAGTATTCCTTAATTCATTCATTATGACGAATGGTGCATGAGCCCCCACATTAGACCGAACACTTTGTGGCTGTTGGATTTGTCGGGCAGTTCCGGGCAGTCTAAGACCACAAAGTGGGTCTAACCTCGTGTCACCAACTGTTACGCCTACAATTCATGTCTTTGACCTCTCACATTAGACTTCCAATTGTGGCACCTGGATTTGCCGGGTGGTTTCGTGTAGTCTAACACCACAATTGCGCCAAACCTCTTGTCAAAGGTTTATTAATATCGTATTTCACCCAAATCCCAATTTTCATGTTATGTATTTCCAATTCAACATATAGTCATGTTTACAATTTTGCCTATTCCAACTTGTCACTAATTACGTATTAATTAGCCTTGATTACAAATTTTCAATTATAGGCAATTTCATTAATTCCATGTAATACATACCCAAATATGCCAATTTCTTTTATATTCCAATTATCCAAAATATACAATAATACTCATGTTCATAAAATCAATATTTTTCTAATATACTTCCCAACGTTGCCATGTTCATACATTTAACCTAATTCACCCTTTAGGCTTATCTTACTAATAAATTTCACCAATCCATGTTATCCAATTACATGTTGATAATATTAAATTGTACTAATTCCATATCCAATTTCAATCATGCCAAACTACATAAATTTAAAATTACCATACAATTATGTCCATAATTCTATTCAAATCATACATCCTTCCAAACCATATTATGCCCAAACAACCACCTTTTTTCCTTTTTACTTTCTCGTTCTCGTTTACAACGCATAAATTCATGATAGATGTAGGCTCGATATAGCCTAGATATAAAAATAAAAAGGGGAAAGAATAAAAATGAGAGAACTCAATCGAAAGCATAAATGAAATAACTGATCTTATTAAATTATCATCATATTCATTATGCGGAATGGAAAACGATAGAAGTACAATTATACAACAGCTATATTTTAAACCACTCACCTTGATTGGATTGGAGAAATGAACAATTGGTTGTTGAGGTAGAACGTTGGTTTTGGCTTCTTATTTCATTATTGACGTAGAACGTGAATTGTTGTTGAAGAAACTTTCTACTTGATTTGATTAAACTCCAAAATTGATAAAGAACTTGAAATTTAATTTAGAGTTTAAAGGCGGCGGCTATGCTGGGTTGAAGTTTGGTGGCATGGAGTCGTCTTATAAGAGAAATAATGATTTTAGGGTTAGGTTAGGTGTTCTTTTATAGGTGGGTTAGAGCAACTAGGACCTTAGGATTAAATAAAAACTCATCTGAACCGTCCACCTCACCGTAGAAAAGAACCATCCAGAACAACCCTTTTCACACTTAGTGCTCCTTTAAATAAATAAAAAAGAAACCACTTTATTTCTTTCTAATTAATGCATTACATATTATTTTTAACGTATAGCAACCTATTTCCTTCATGCATTCAAATTTTTTTATTTATTTATTTGCACTTATAAGTGAACCTTTATTTGTTATATTCTTCTCCTAATCAATTAATTAATTTCTTTCTCTTTTTGTCTACTCTTTTTGAAAAGAAACCGCATGTCCTTAAACCATTTTCTTTTATTTATTTACATCTAATCACATGTGCATGCGTCTCTGATTTGAATTTTATTTAATAAAATTAACCTTCCTCCAATTGTCGCTTAATTATGGCCTTATTAGTTTACTTTTTAAACGTTTAAATTTCAAACGTTGATCCCTTTTACATTTAATTGCTCCATTTTAATGTTTACAACATTTTTCTATGCATGCTTTAATTGCACATTTGACATGTTTTGCATTCCATATTCTCTTTCTTTTATTTGCATCACATTAATTTATTTTTATTCAGGTTCATGCATCATCCATTTATTTAATGCAATAATTTCACATATCCTCTTTCCTTTATTGCATTAATTTCAAATAAAATGTATACATATATGCCCCTTTTTTATTTGTCTCTATGTTCGCGGGCAACTTCAAATTTGAATCATGTTCATACACATTCATCTCTTATGCGTATACTAATTTTTATGTGCGAACAATTGTCTAGTTTATTTGGAAATTATCTTCCTTAATCAATTAATGGTTTATTTCCATTCTTCAATTAAACCTCCAATCAACTTATCCCCTTTCGCACTGAACCAATTTGCTAAGCCTCTATTTAGCCACTCCTTAAAACACGAAAAAATAATATATGGCACTGGTGGGGATTGAACTCACAACCTCTTATGTACAAGTCTCATGTATTAACCAAATGAGTTACTAATTCTTTTGTTAACAAGACTTAGGACCAAGCCACATATTATTCTTTTCCCATTGCCCCTTTTCATGTTTTGTTACATTTCTTAAATTAAGAATAACTTCTTCGTTTTAAATCAGTTTTCTACAAACTATAGGTCTAAATTGACCAGAAAATTGCCATGAACGTAATGATACTAATTTAATGACCAAATTCTAGAATCTCTTCAAATTCTCCTTTTTATTTCTTTTTAAATGTTTGCATGTATTTCTTCGCATTTCACTGTATTTCTTCTTATTTCAAATATTGCAAGTAATTACTTTATTAATCTTTTTCTTTATTTCACTGCATAAACTTCTTACATGCAATTACATTAATGTTATTCAATCTTTCCTTTAAATATATCCATGCATATATACATATATCTCTTTTTTAATTATATTAGAAATGCGGGGTGTTACATTCTCCCACCCTCAAGGAATTTCGTCCTCGAAATTCGATAGCGATAAAATATGTAATTCCTCGCATAATATCAAACCATCAAGTGTGCATCGAATTTTTTTGCAAATATTGTGCACATGTGCAAAGTGAAATACATCATAGTAATGCATGTATGCCTAATTTGGTACCACCTATATGCATGCAAACTTTCAAATTTTTTTTTTCAAAACATGATACTCACATCCTAAATATACTTGCAGTTCTATATGAATGCTATATTTTTGAAAAACCAAAACATTTTTCATCCAAATTTTCCCATACCCTTATAAAATAACAGCATGTTCATCCAAAATCCTACAAACATTATTAAATTTGAAATTTAGAAAAAACTAATTTCCCAAATTCGATTTCTTTTATTACAAAAAGGTATAAAACAGAAGAATTTACATTTTTCGTTTTTCTTTTATGTACCTTTTCTGGTTGCACTTGGATTTTTACATGGCTATTCTACAAAAAGTTCCTATTTTCCTATCCAAGCACAATTACATAAGAAACTTTTTTTTTCAACTTATCTTTTTCGAGCAACAATTCTAGTCTTTATAATGCTTATGCATTCTACAGGAATTTATTTTTATTATTCTAGGATAGTCCTTATTATTTACTTTCTAGCCTCAAACTCGTTCTTTCTAGACACTAATCCTTACCTACTCCATTCGTTTTAAAACATGGTTTGGTCTCTTTTTTTTCTAAATTTTTCTCCCAAAAATTAAAAATGGTAAAACTTTATTTTCTTTACCAAAACATGTTTTTGCCGAACCATAAAAACACGTCGTAACAGAAATGCAAAACATTTTTTTCTAACATAAAAAACTGGAGTAGACAAGGACAACTATTTCTTAATCGGGTTTCCAAATTACCTAGGATTTCCTAGACACATCCACGAAATCATTTCTTCCTGCTATATATATTGCTAATCCATTTTCCACTTTATAAGGTTTCCCTACTAAACCCACAAATCTTAGTTACTACTGTATGGGATACATATTTCTTAACACCAATCATTTTGTACACTTTCCACCCGACATACCTAAGGGTCTCAGATTTCCTTGCTCATTCTTTTAGCGTACAAAATAGTTATCCCAATTCTTTCCATATTTTACTCTTTCTATTTTGTGGACTTCTTTATAGATCTAGGTTCATATATGATATATTTATATTTTTGAAAATACAAATACGCTCTCTCATTATATATATAGGAATCGTAAACCTATGCTCTGATACCAAATGTAACAACCCGAATTCCGACGGACCGGTTTTTTTCCAAAAACCCAATCCATCAAAACCCGAGTTGGTTGCTCTAGTATCCTGTAGAAAAGACGGAGACAAGAAATATGTCAGAGTTTGGAAAACACCTCACGTGGAAGGAATAAAATATAATATATATAAACATAGCTTTACCTTAATTACAATAATGCTAAATTAGTATCTTCAAAGCTATTAGTCTCTGTCATCAATCTAACCTGTGAATGTTATGAGGAGGGGGTCAGAAGTTTAAACTACACTTCTTGAATAATCCTACATATACCATTCAATTACATTTTATTGTTTATTAGGTTATTTGTTTCGTTATTGCTCAAGGCTTACACACACGTCGCACCCATCAACTCCCAATAGATTAACCTAATATAATGTATATGTAGCTACCCCAAAATTGAGGTACACCACGTGGTACCCCACTCGCATGGTCCCCACCGTATACTCGTAGTGATATACGTAGCCCCCATCCTATGTCATAGTAATGCATATTCCTCTTATATATATAATATGACACTACGCCTATATAAGATTACTCTAATTTGATTGCCGTTGTCGAATAATGCCCAGCAGTCTATGATACACCACCCAGAGCAGCCATGGTTATATTTAGACTCTTCCACGTACGTATTCTATATCGTATTCGATATCTAACCCGCACACCCATCGTGTGTGCATACCTGAGTTCCGTGGCAGTGCTACATAAGAAACACGGAACTCGGTCGGGAGTTTTCCTTATATTTGTGCAAGGCCCACCTTTAAGAGCCTCCCACACAAATATCCCTAGGGTCTATTTTCTATGGCGGCTATGGCCCCACCTCGACCCCTCCCATAACTAATAAAGACTACGAGAGCTAAGGGACAAGTCCCTAAGCAACCAATCTAAACATCCATGTGGCGTCTCCCCTCAACCACCGTCCCACGATAGTGAATGGTTAATGGTATATTGGGTCTAGCTCTAGTCTTTCCGCATCCTGCTGGCTGTGGTAACCAGCACTCGACGACCTACTATCCTTGTTGGTCCTGACCCTCCACCTCCGTTGAGGCAGCCGTCGAATCACCTTTTCCGTCACCGCGAACAACATTTTGACTGCCCAGCTATCCTTGCAGTCAAGGCCCATCCACCTAGTAGTTACGCGCAGACCCAATGTAACACCCAATTATTCTGTAACATTAAGTTTTGCAAATTAAAGTATAAATAAATTTTAAAATAAGAATCCAGGGAAACGGGTTTCTCCATTTCGTTCATCTCAAAATTCTACTTGGAAACGAGTCCGAGTTTTAAAGAAACGGAGTCCGTATGAGGGAGATATGACCCTCCGAAGTTTCAAGGATTTTCAGAACAGGAAAACAGCTCGAAATTCAAATTCAAATTCAAATTCAAAAACTCAGAACAGGCTGGGCGGAAAATTTCCCTCCTAGGACCTGGTCGACCTGGGGTCGACCATAGTGTCGACCTCCTAGGGACCAGGTCGACCATAGTGTCGACCTGGGGATCGACCTGGTTCCAAATTCCAGTTTTTGAACCTTATTCATTGCGATGTATTTTGACGTGTTTTCTGACTAGATTCATAATCCTAAACAAATATAAACCTCCCCTCATCCCCACTGCTCTTCACACCATTCTTCTCTATCCTTATGTTGCACAAATTCTTAATGAACAAGATGACTTCTTCTTCTCCAAAGACTACATGATTCGATTAAAACAAGATTTATAAAATTAAAAGAGTCCTTCTACCTTCTTCTTCAAGCAACGCGAGATTCGCAAATTGGAGATTCAAATAAAGTTAAAGCTTTAAAAAGGGAAGCAAATGCTAATTCAACGGCTTCGTGCAACATCGCGTGAATCATAGCAAATCACCTCAGCGTTATTATCCTTTTCTAAAACCGATCAATGTAAGCCAGATACTTTTTAGATTTGAACGCCTAGATCTATTTGTGACATGTAATTAAATGGATATGAGAATATGCCTAATCCTTTCGTTTGAATCGGTGCTTATATATGCCTTTGGATCAGATTCTCGATTATGGCCTAGAACTTATTGTGGCTAATTGTCAATGACTATGATTATGGGACTTTTTGCCTAAGACTATCACTATAATGCCTTGGCCTATGAAACTATTGCCTATGACTATGAACGTAAGACTTTGCCTATGACTATGAACATAAGACTATTGCCTATGACTATGATTCATAACTATGAGACCATGACTAGGACTATTTTGTGGTTAATTGCCAAGGACTATTTTGTGGATAATTGCCTAGAACTATTTTGTGGTTAATCGCCTAGGACTATTGTGGTTAATTGCCTATGACTATTATGGTTAGTGGCTTATGCCCATAACATTATAGTTACAAATACACTTAGCCAATTTAACATGTTAACTAGACTAGAAGGTGGAGTTAAGTGAACTTAGAACACTTAGCCATCATAGTGTGCCAAATGAACAAGGTTAAGCTAAAACACGAGGGGACAATACTTAACCATTAGGGCATGTGAATTAAACAGATGTTAGGGTTAAGTTAACTAAGAGAACACTTAACGGTTATAATGTGGTAGCTAAAAAGATGGGCAGGGTTAAGTTAAAGGGAACACTTAACCGATACAATATGAAGGGGTAGGATTAAGTAATAAGACATACTTAACCAATATAACTTGATTTGTGGTAGGGTTAAGTCAACAAGACCAGCTGATAACACTTAACCAGTTTAACATGACAAATGAATGACATAAGTTAACTTGAATTGACTACTGACACTTAACCAATCCAACTTGACGAGAAAAAGAACTAAGTAGTAAACCTTAGTTAAGAGGTCTAAGTTGTAAACCTTAGTTAAGAAAACAATGATTCAGGAACTAAGTAGTAAACCTTAGTTAAGGGAACTAAGTAGTAAACCTTAGTAGAACACGAGAAGGAGCGAATGTCTATCCGATCTTAAAGAAGGCTCCAACAAACTGGGTTACGTAGCACGCGGTTCGAGGGGACGTGAGGTTACTCTTGGTATCCCTCTATGAAGCTGCAGATGATCCCCCTGGGCTCACAGAGGTTAAGGTATGTGTTAGAAGAACCAAGGGTATGCCTTGGTTGCAATATAAGGCAAACTAAATACTAGGATTGACCAGCGTGATTCGGCGAGACTAGTAGCCCTATGATAGCGACTCGTCGTCTACCTTCCATCTTGAGTCAATCGAGATACGTACAGCCGAAAGGTGGAGAACTCATAAAAATCATATACTTGCTATCTATTTATGGGTGCAGATGGCCATAGGTTAGTGGGGCCATAGAGGGCCTGCGTATAGTTCTCATTTTTCAAGGTGTGCCTTTCATTAGTTGAGGGAGGGTTCAAATGGGACCATAGCCACTGGAAAAATAGACCATAGCATCTACATCGGCAGATATCTGAAAGCTCCCAACCGAGTTCCATGTTTCTTAATTTGCCCTGCCATGAGACTCGGGTTGCACATATAGAGGACATTTGCATCTAGACAACAATAACGATCCACGATACATACGTAGAGAAAGTATAGGAACATATACCACTCTGGATTGTGTGTCCTAGATTAGGGGCGTCGTTTGATAGGTAGCATAATCCCTTGTTGGACCTAGGTCGCGTAAACCCTAAAATCCAAGAAACGTTCAATCGGTAGCATAAACCCCAGTAGCCTTGGGTAGCGTAAACCCTGGTTGGATCTAGAATGCGCTCGATAGAAAACCCTAGATTAGATCTAGGTAATAAATAATAGATGTACACCTGAAACAACCAAAATTGCGGGAATTGGGACCACGTATATGCTCTTATCAGTTTATATAGATTACTGGTTAGGTGGTGCGGAGATATAAAAATTAGAATAAAAAGGTAGTAGCGAAGCAGAGAAAGTATAGAACTGCATCCAGTTTATCTTACCTTATCATATCTTGTGCAAACCTTATGATTCCCATCATCTTGGTGTTGTCTTGTATTCAGTTAAATTCATGTCATGTTGCTTTTACCTGTTCACATGCTGAAAGTTACTGAACTTACCAGACTTTATGTATGACTCTGTTTTCTTTCACTTTCTTGTCTTCCGTCCCCCCCAGGTTCGCAAGGAGGGAATATTAATACTTAGTTTTATTTCCAAGCTGAAGATTAGTTGAAGTTTTGCTGGGATTCTCTTTTCCATTGCTATGGCTGGCACACGCTACATTGGTGAATATAAATGTTATTTTATGCTTCTTTATTTTGTAAGCCAGGTATCCAGGTATTGGAAAACAATTGTTGTACAAACTATTATATCAATAAAGTAAAGTCCTATTTTCCGCTGTTTTAATTTTGTCTGTCTTGAAATTTATATGCATCTTTTACCTATAACTCTCCACCGAAGTTAAAGCATTCCCTTTGTGAGCGACCTTAACGGATGTAGGGTGTTACACTTGGTATAAGAGCTGAAGGTTACCGGATCAGATAAAAGATTTGAAAAAAAAAATATTTTCAAAATGGTTTTTAAAGAAGCTTTTTTCAAAAGAAAAGTTTTGTTTTAAAGGCATATTCCCCAAAAGCCATATGCACTATCTTCTGATCCTCTGTTTGAATTCTTGTCCCCTTCTTTCTTGAGTCTTCGGGGCTCCTAGCTTTCTGGGGAGTAACCTCATCGCAGCACGTTTCTGTAGGCTTGATAAGACTACGATACTAATCGAAGGGCAAAGTAGTGCCCGACACCCATCTATAGCCATAGTAGTTTCACCTGCAGCTAGTTTTACTTCAAGCTTTGGAGGATTTTCCATGCGATGGAGGCAGCTTTTGAGAAACTTGTCAATATGATTACACAGGGATGGTAAAGATGAGGACGGGGGAATTTGGCTAGGGAGCTCAATGCAAGGATGAGAAATTCATGGATATAAACTCGACTCATAAATAAAGGAATTATAAAACCTAAGACGAGAGGAAGTATCTTTTCCATGGTATAATGGGGCATATAGTTAAGGACAAGAGCAAGGACGAGGGACAGGATTTTCAGAAGGGAGGGTGCATGCTTCCACCATCAGACACTACAACAAAATGACCCTATTACAACGGTGGAATACCATTGTAATATACATTTTACAACGATGGGCAAACCATCGTGTATTAAGAAGTTGTAATAGACTAATTTCTTTTACAACTTTTTTGCACTGTTGCAACACCGTTGTAATATATATATTTTACAACTTTTTTCCACCGTTGTAATAAACATTATCACAACAGTTATGCACCGTTGTAATAAAATCTACTACAACATTTATGCATCGTTGTGATTGACATTTGGGTTTTAAAAAAAATGAACATCTTTTGCAACTAAAAAAACAATATACAAAATATAGCAATACTCCATAAGCAAATATGATATTACAGTTATTTGCAAACTAGTTTATTAAAATACTTAAATATTCAGTATTACAAACAGTAAATTTTAGACAACACCGTTGTATTACAAACAATAAGTCAAAATCTTCAACAAGTGCTACGATTTTTATAAGAACCGGAAATTTACATGATCCTTTGGCTTGTGAGACCTCCATACTCAACTTGTAATGCTTGTGGAAGATCAAAGTGATACAATGTAACATGAGGCTCAATACCTGCAAATATTGAAATCCCTTATTCTAATTTACAAATTTCAAAGAGACTGGATTACTTGAAAATTTCAGCTGTTAATACCATAGCTAACAAGTGCATCAATCAGATCGTTGTAGTATCGTAAACCTTTGGGATTTACAGGCACTCTTCCATCTGCAAAAAGTATATTTATTACTATTGATTTTTGATGTTAATGTTTACTATTTTTGTCCAGATAAAAATGAAACCAAGTGATTATTTTACCAGGAATAAGCCGAGACCAAGATATTGAGAATCGGTAGGCAGCCAAACCTATATCATGCATCAACCTTACATCTTCCTGTCATTGTACAGAAGTCACAAATGATCAGTAAACAAAATAAAATAAGTAGACTGTGATTTATTTTCATCCGTAAGCATATAATGTAATTTATGATCTAACATAACTATATGCTCATGTATGCTAAGTGGCAACAAAGCTTAAATATTTGTGCGATAATTTACAAAGTTGTTTATTTTTTTAATGATTCAGGATGAAACCCACTGAGAATAGTAAATAATAATCCACATTAAATGGATTTAAAAACAGGAATAAACTAATATTTGGGGGTTATACATCAAGTTAATCTTAATGGTTAGGTACCACATCAATAAAACTTGGGTTTATGTTATGATCAAATAGGCAGTAAAGCAAATGCCGTATCTACTTGGTGTGGTAACAGACGTAGTAGACTCACCTGTCTGAACTCATGCATGTTTTGGAGCAAAATTACATGTACAATGACACAAACCTGTCATATTATGAGTAAACTAAAACTGAATAAAGAAGTGACACATTATGAGACGTTGAAATTACTTATATCATGCCAATTTCTTATTTAGTTATTCAGGACCGAATCTTAAATTAGTGAGGACATAGAATAGTTCTAAAAATGAAATTCAATAATTCTTAAATAAATCATATCTTCCCAGCAATTCTATACATATAAAAATAAAGTTAGTCGATTTATCAGTGAACTAGTAGATACACTCACAGATACCCTTTTTTTAAAATCACGTAACAATATATGATATCTATAACTATTTCGATGAAATAAATTTAAGACAAAATAATAAAGTTCACGTAAAATCCTTAAACGTTCATAGACAAGTTTACATTACTAAAAAACCGTTATAATAGAAATGAGGATTAGAGTTAGAGTACCGATCCAGCTGCTATTTTTTCCGAAAAGCTTAATTATCTGTACACAAATTTAACATCCAAACAATAAAAATGTCACATAGTGAAGATGGTACACAACAAGTTTGTAAAAGAACAATGCAAGAAAATCAACAATGAATTTTAAACACCAAAAGGTTCAAACTGAAGCATGCTAGCAACCAGTGTGCAAAGGGCAGTTACAAAGTAATATATTTCTTTCAGGTTCATAATCGGTACAGGTTCGAACTGAAAACATATAGGCTATAAACTATGGCTACCACACACATACTAATATGGTATTCTTATTCTGAAATATATAGGATACTAAACCTGCATATTTGGCTCTAATGAGCTACTCCTACAAATGATAATCCATATAATACAGCACTGAAACATCATTTTACCAAATATAGTAAAATCAAAATAATAATAATAATTTGTCTTGGTATCATAATTCCTTACAAGCTCTAGGAGGTAGATTTTCCTTTTTCTACAAGTTGTGGCTATGTTTGATTTTGCAGGATTTGATTTTGCTTTAGTAACTTTATTTGTAATATTAACTAGATTTTTTTTCCTATGAGCATAAAAAGAATGCTACAACATGTACTCATATTTTAAGGAGGCTCATTTTTTATTATTTTAATATAAAAAAATAATATGGTATTCTTACCAATCACGGAGTTTGGGTCGAGGACCTGCTACATCAATGGGTCGGAGGAGGATCCGATTGCTTCCTTTACCTTCTGGCTATCTCGTCCTCTACGATGGGTTACTAGCTGAAATCTGGCATCGTCAGTCGTTGGCTAGGAGGAAAATCTTGCTGAATTAGGGTTGGGGTGCTGGAGGCTGAACTGGCGGTAGAAATTGGCTATGAGGGGGAGGGGAGAGGGGGATCAGAACTTTGGAAGAGGGGCGCTGACTGCAGTTGGAATTTGTCAAGACACAGGTTTGCTGATGAAGGACGATTAGGGATTTGTTTTTGATTTAGGGAAGAATACAGAATGTCAGCGCAAAAAGGAGTAAAATACACGATGCGATATATTTGGAGCCAAAATTTCAGGTTTCCCGCCTCTGTTTCGTCTTAGTGCATTCACATGACATCTAGCGTTTTTTCCATGCAAAAGATACTTCTACATGGCAACCACTTTTAAATTGAACATTATAAAATTTTACCCAAATTTATAAAAAATTAAATATTATAAGTTAGAGTTGATAATATACAATGGATTTCTTGTGAATTGCTTTTTAATACAATATCATTAGTTAATATTACTAATTTAATAAAGTTTATAAAAAATTACTTTTTAATAAAATTTATAAGTTAGAGCTACTTTTTAAAATTTATAAGAAATTAAATATTATAAGTTTGAGTTGAATATGAATTATTCTTGAATGTTAATATTAATAATTATTAAATATAAGTCATTATTAATATTTAATAAGCCTCTAATACAAGAAATAGAAAAAAGAGTTACTAAAAATAAGTTTAAACAACTTTCTAATTTAACTATTAATTATCAGAAATTAATTTGTATATATTAGTTATTACAACAGAAAAAAAAGAAAAGTTGTGATATATATGTATGTTTATTACAACAGTGTTTTTTTCACAGTTGTAAAAAACATTTATTACAACAGTGCTTTTGCACAGTTGTAAAAAAACATTTATTACAACTGTGCTTTTCGCACAGTTGTAGAATTAAAGTTGTAATATGGTGCTTTTGTTGTAGTGAGAATACCTGAGAAAGAGATAGTAAAAGTCTCTGTTAGAAAAGTTTAGATTTTCGTTTTGATCAACCAGTTAATACTCTTTTGATCTTCGTGCTTCGCACTTGTTCATATCTACTTCCATAGCTGAGTCTCTGCACCTTAGTACTTATATCGTAGAAGATCCCATTTTAGTCTCAAATCCAATTGGTGGTTCGACCCATTTATCTTTGGTTTGTAAGGATTTGAGAATAGCTATAATTAAGTATGGGGTTTAAGCGTAATTCTTATGTTTTTGGGTTTCATGGGCTATGGGTTGATTCTAGGCATGGGTTGGTTAGCTAGTAATTGTGAAGGGAGGGTAGTTAGACTTTTGATTCGCCTTAGAAATACCCTCGAGATTCTGTGTAAAAAAAATCAGTTAGGCTTAGCTAGCTAGAATCGCTTAATGTATTTATCGATGATTTGCAATCAATAGGATGGTCCATGAGTACGCAGATGTTTTTGATTAGGTTAGGAGTTTACCACTAAAACGCGGGATAGACTTCCGCATGTATCCAGTTGACAATGAAAAGCCAGCTATCCGATCAACCACAGTTTTGGAAATGGAGGTCAAGAAGCTTCGCAATCGTGAAGATTAAATAGATAAGGTATAGAATAGTGAAGCTCAAGAAGTTACAACTTAGAAGACTGAAGACTAGATACACGTATCATACCCTTCTTCTTATGGGTACATCCTTGATCTCTTTTTATAGGAATTCTATGCATACTTTCTAGCTTTTAAGGTATATCTTCTAGGGTGTATCATCGATCCTTAGGTAGAATCCAATGGATGTAACCATGTATTTGAAACATGTATTTGAGACATGTTATGATTGATGGTTGCAAATGGTTGCTCGTGGATGCATATATACACCATAGGGGCTAGAACGACTCAGTCACTTTCAAATTGCACTCGCATATATGTATTTGCTTAACGGATTTAACTTGATATGTTATCATATGGATGTTGCATATGGATGAATGGCTATGCACAAATGTAGTATTTACATAACTAGGATGCTTGCATACATGATTAGACGCATGGCACTGACATGATTTGCATTAAGGAGGTTAACTGAATCAGTAGACCGCCTGATTTTGCATAAGATACAGATATATACACACACTATGCATATGAACATGAATGCATTAGAAATCTTTTTAAGGACAATGAATGCTTGTGATTGAATGGTTGAGTAGATGGGTGACTAGATGGTAGGATACATTCTTCCTAACCTGAAGATTTCGGGGACGAAATCCTTTTAAGAGGGGGAGAATGCAACACCCCATAATTCTGTAACATTAAGTTTCGCAAATTAAAGTATAAATAAATTTTAAAGTAAGAACCAAGGGAAACGGGTTGCGTCATTGCGTTCTCGAAATTATACATGGAAATGAGTCCGAGTTTTCAAGAAACGGAGTCCGTATGAGGTAGATATGACCCACTGAAGTTTCAAGGATTTTTAGAACAGAAAAACAGCTCGAATTTCAAATTCGAATTCGAATTCAAAAACCCGGAACAGGCTGGGCGGGAAATTTCCCGCCCAGGACCAGGTCGACCTGGTGGTCGACCGTAGTGTCGACCTCCCAGGGACTAGGTCGACCATTGTGTCGATCTGGGGGTCGACCTGGTGCCGAATTCCAGTTTTTGATCTTGATGCATTACGACGTATTTAGACGTGTTTTCTGACTAGATTCGTAATCCTAAACCTATACAAACCTCCCCTAATCCCCACTACTCCTCACACCATTCTTCTCTATCCTTATGCTGCACAAATTCTTAATGAACAAGATGACTTCTTCTTCTTCAAAGACTACATGATTCAATTAAAACAAGATATATCAAATTAAGTGAGTCCTTCTGCCTTCTTTAAGCAACGCGAGATTCGCAAATTGGAGATTCAAATAAAATTAAAGCTTCAAGAAGGGAAGCAAAGGCTAATTCAAATTACGTGCAACGTCGCGCGAAACATAGCAAATCACCTCAGCGTTATTATCCTTTTCTAAAACTGATCAATGTAAGTCAGTTACTTTTTTGATTTGAACGCCTAGATCTATTTGTGACATGTAATTAATTGGATATGATCCTTTCGTTTGAATCGATGCTTGTATATGCCTTTGGATCTGATTCTCGATTATGGCCTAGAACTTATTGTGGCTAAGTGTCAATGACTATGATTATGGGACTTTTTGCCTATGACTATGACTATGAAACCGTGCCTATGAAACTATTGCCTATGACTATGAACATAAGACTATGCCTATGACTATGAAAATAAGACTATTGCCTATGACTATGATTCATAACAATGAGATCATGACTAGGACTATTTTGTGGTTAATTGGCTAGGACTATTTTGAGGTCCCTAGGACTATTTTGTGGTTAATCACCTAGGACTATTGTGGTTAATTACCTATGACTATTATGGTTAGTGGCTTATGCCCATAACGTTATAGTTACAAATACACTTAGCCAATTTAACATGTTAACTAGACTAGAAGGTGGAGTTGAGTAAACTTTGAACACTTAGCCATAAAAGTGTGCCAAATGAACAAGGTTAAGTTAAAAAATGAAGGGACAATACTTAACCATTAGGGCATGTGAATTAAACAGAGTTATTGTTAAGTTAACTAAGAGAACACTTAACTGTTATAACGTGTTAGCTAAACAGATGGGCAGGGTTAAGTTAAAGGGAACACTTAACTAACACAAGATGAAGGGGTGGGGTTATGTAATAAGAAATACTTAACAATATAACTTGATTTGAGGTAGGGTTAAGTCAACATGAACTATAGATAACACTTAACCAGTTTAACATGACAAATGAATGGGTTAAGTTAACTTAAATTGACTAATGAAACTTAACCAATCCAACTTGACAAGAAAAAGAACTAAGTAGTAAACTCTAGTTAAGAGGACTTAGTTGTAAACCTTAGTTAAGAAAACAATGATTCAGGAACTAAGTAGTAAACCTTAGTTAAGGGAACTAAGTAGTAAACCTTAGTAGAACACGAGAAGGAGCGAATGTCTATCCGATCTTAAAGAAGGCTCCAACAAACTGGGTTACGTAGCACGCGGTTCGAGGGGACGTGAGGATACTCTTGGTATCCCTCTATGAAGCTGCAGATGATCCCCCTGGGCTCACAGAGGTTAAGGTATGTGTTAGAAGAACCAAGGGTATGCCTTGGCTGCAATATAAGGCATCCTAAAGACTAGGATGGACCAGCGTGATTCGGCATGACCAGTAGCCCTGTGATAGCAACTCGTCGTCTACCTACCATCTTGAGCAGTCGAGATACGCACAGAGGAATAGTGGAGAACTCCAAAAGACCATATACTTGCTATCTAGTTATGGGTGCAGATGGCCATAGGTTAGTGGGGCATAAACGGCCTACGTATATTTCTCATTTTTAAAGGTGTGCCTTTCATTAGTTGAGGGAGGGGTCAAGTGGGACCATAGCCACTGGAAAAACAGACCTGAGCATCTGCATCGGCAGATACCTGAAAGCTCCCGACCGAGTTCCATGTTTCTTGATTTGGCCTGTCATGAGACTCGGGTGGCACATCTAGAGGACACGTGCATCTAGACAGCGATAGTGATCCACGACACATAAGTTGGGAAAGTCAACATATACCACTCTAGGTAGTGTGTCCGAGGTTAGCGACGTCGTTCGATAGGTAGCATAATCCCTTGTTGGACCTAGGTCGCATAAACCCTAAAATCCGAGAAACGTTCAATAGGTAGCATAAACCCCAGTAGCCCTAGGTAGCGTTAACCCTGGTTAGATCTAGAATGCGCTCGATAGAAAACCCTAGACTAGATCTAGGTAATAAGTAATAGATGTACACCTGAAAAAACCACAATTGCGGGAATTGGGACCACGTATCTATTCTTATCAGTTTATATAGATTACTAATTAGGCGGTGCAGAGATATAGAAATTAGAATAACAACGTAGTAGCGAAGCATAGAAAGTATAGAAGTGCATCCAGTTTATCTTACCTTATCATATCTTGTGCTAACCTTATGATTCCCGTCATCATGGCGTTGTCTTGTATTCAGTTAAATTCATGTCATGTGGCTTTTACCTGTTCACATGCTGAAAGTTACTGAACTTACCAGACTTTATGTCTGACTCTATTTTCTTTCGCTTTCTTGTCATCCATTACCCCTCCCCCCCAGGTTCGCAGGGAGGGAATATTAACACTTTGTCCGGTTTCCTTTCCAAGCTGAAGATTAGTCGAAGTTTTGCTGGGATTCTCTTTGCCATTGCTATGGCTGGCTCACGCTACATTGGAGAATATAAATGTTATTTTATGCTTCATTATTTTGTAAGGCAGATATTCTGGTATTGGAAAACAATTGTTGTACAAACTATTTTATCAATAAAGAAAGTCCTATTTTCCACTGTTTTAATTTTGTCTGTCTTGTAATTTATCTGCATCTTTTACCTATAACTCTCCACCAAAGTTAAGGCATTCCCTTTATGAGTGACCTTAACGGATGTGGGGGGCTACACCCAACCTCTACGGGCACAACCTGAATCATTTGCCACCATACAGAAGACTACTTGGATCCCCTTTTAACGTCTCAGGAAGCCACATGCTTCACCTTCCAGTCCGTTGGAGCCGCCAAAATAACGAATGTGAGCTCCCCTCGTGTCTTATGTCATCGTGATGATTTGCCTTGTTGGGTTATTCATCTTATGACGTACGGATTACCCCAAGTGCCTTGATTTTACATGTCAATAGACCCTACGCCTAATCAATTCTTACGCGCTTTTGTTACCTCGTCAGTTTTTCTTATTTAACTTGGTTATTCTTATTCATGTTGACTTCCTTTTCCAGTTTACCAAGTTACCCTCGCTTATTAACTCAATTTATACATAACCCATTTAAATCCATTAATAAGACCACAACATGTTGTTTTACAACTTCATAAATTATTCCCTTTTAGGGTTACAACAACATGTTATACATAATACATAGTTAATTATGTCTTATCCACATTTATACTGATTAGGAGAATAACCCCCTAAACACTAGCCTCGAAGACCGAAATCAACATCAAACTGGCACCCAGAGAATTACTCAACCCAACCAACACATATGATTCTAATTTACTTATTTTCCATTTATATAACTTATATCATCTTAAATTTCACACTTCTCCTTCTCCAACTACTTAATTTATAATTAAGTATATCATCACATATAAGTTACCTTATTTTCCTCTATCATTTCTTATCACTTACCTTATCCCATAAGTTATACTTTCCACTTGTGCCTAGGACAAGTCTAACCTATTATCCTTCCTTTTATTATTCAAGCATTTCTTTCATAATAGGTTATTTAACATTCCCCACCTTTGTCATTAATTTAGATTTACTTAACCCTTTCTATTTATTTAAACCATTGCCTAAACTTTACGCAATTCAATTAATTTGTGATGCCATAACGGGTCCCCTTTGGTTAAGCATTATTTATTTATGTCTTACATGTCGCCCATGTCCCACTTAACCTCTTTTATTACTGTTTCCATGTCTTACACATGCTTTACTACGGTTAAGTCCACCTTAGTCATATTTTACTTCACGTATCTTACTACAGTTAAGTCCACATTTTCATATTTTACATATCTTGTCTTACTATTGTTAAGTCCATATTTACATGTCATATCTTACATGTCACCCACTTAATCCTCTAACCATACCCATGTCACCCACATGTCTTATTATGGTTAGCATTACTTAATTCATTCATTATGACGAACGGTGCATGACCTCCTACATTAGACCGAACACTTTGTGGCTGCTGGATTTGCCGGGCAGTTCCGGGCAGTCTTACACCATAAAGCAGGCCTAGCCTCGTGTCACCAAACTTACGCCTATAATTCATGCCTTTGACCTCTCACATTAGACGTCCAATTATGGCAGCTGGATTTATCGGGCGGCTCCGGGTAGTCTTACACCACAATTGCACCTATCCTCGTGTCAAAGGTTCATTAACATCGTATTTCAACCAAATCCCAATTTTCATGTCATGTGTTTCCAATTCAACATATAGTCATGTTTACAATTTTGCCTATTCCATTTGTCACTAATTACATATTAATTAACCTTAACTACAAATTTCTAATTATAGGCAATTTCATCAATTTCATGTAACCCATAGCCAAATATGCCAATTTCTTTTATATTCAAATTATCCAAAATATCCAATAATACTCAATTTCATAAAATCAATATTTTTCCAATATATTTCCCTATGTTCCCATGTTCATACATGTAACCTAATTCACCTTTTAGGTTTATCTTACCAATAAATTTCACCAATCCATGTTATCCAATTACATGTTGTTAATATTAAATTGTACTAATTCCATATCCAATTTCAATCATGCCAAACTACATAAATTTAAAATTACCATACAATTATGTCCATAATTCTATTCAAATCATACATAAATCATTCCAACCCATATTACTCCCAAACAACCCCTTTTTCCTTTTACTTTCTCGTTCTCGTTTACAACGCATAAATTCATGGTAAATGTAGGCTCGAGATAGCCTAGCTATCAAAATAAAAAGGGAAAGAATAATAAGGAGAGAACTCAATCGTAAGCATAAATGAAATAACTGATCTTATTAAATTATCATCATATTCATTATGGGGAATGGCGAAAGATAGAGGTACAATTATACAACAACTGTATTTTAAACCACTCACTTTGACTGGATTGGAGAAATAAACAATTGGTTGTTGAGGTAGAACTTTGGTTTAGGCTTCTTATTTGATTATTGACGCAGAACATGAATTTTTGTTGAAGAAACATGCTACTCGATTTGATTAAACTCCAAAATTGATGAAATACTTGTAATTTAATTTAGTGTTTAGAGGCGGCGGCTATGTTGGGTTCAAATTTGGTGGCATGGAGGCGTCTTATAAGAGATAGAATGATTTTAGGGTTAGGTTAGGTGTTCTTTTATAGGTGGGTTAGAGCAAGTAGGACCTTAGGATTAAATAAAAACTCATCTAAACCGTCCACCTCATCCTAGAAAAAACCATCTAGAACAAACCTTTTCACACTTAGTTCTCCTTTAAATAAAATTAAAAAAGAAACCGCTTTATTTCTTTCTAATTAATGCATCACATACTATTTTTAATGTGTAGCAACCTCTTTCCTTCATGCATTCAATTATTTATTTATTTATTTATTTGCACTTATATGTGAACCTTTATTTGCTATATTCTTCTCCTAATCAATTAATTGATTTCTTTCTCTTTTTGCCTACTCTTTTTGAAAAGAACCTGCATGTCCTTAAACCATTTTCTTTTATTTATTTACATCTAATCACATGTGCATGCGTCTCTGATTTGAATGTTATTTAATAACATTAACCTTCCACCAATTGTGGCTTGCTTATGGACTTATTAGTTTACTTTTTAAAAGTGTAAATTTCAAAAGTTGATCTCCTTCACATTTAATTGCTCCATTTTAATGTTTACAAACTTTTTCTATGCATGCTTTAATTGCTCCATTTTTATTTAGGCTCATGCATCATCCATTTATTTAATGCAATAATTTCACATATCCTCTTTCCTTTATTGCATTAATTTCAAATAATATGTATACATATGTGACCCTTTTTTGTTTGTCTCTATGTTCGCGCGCAACTTCAAATTTGAATCATGTTCATACACATCCATCTCTTATGCGTATACTAATTTTTATATGCGAACAATTGTCTATTTTATTTGGAAATTATCTTCCTTAATCAATTAATGGTTTATTTCCATTCTTTCAATTAAACCTCCAATTAACTTTTCCCCTTTCGCACTGAACCAATTTGCTAAGCCATTATTTAGCCGCTCCTTAAAACAAAAAAATAATATATGACACTGGTGGGGATTGATCTCACTACCTCTTATGTACAAGTCTCACGTATTTAGCAAATGAGCTACTAAGTATTTTTTTAACAAGACTTAGGACCAAGCCACATATTATTCTTTTCCCATTGCTCTTTTTCATGTTTTGTTGCATTTCTTAAATTAGGGATAACTTCTTCGTTTTAAATCAGTTTTCTACATACTATAGGTCTAAATTGTCCAGAAAATCGCCATGAACGTAATGACGCTATTTTCACGAACAAATTCTAGAGTCTCTTCAATTTCTCCTTTTTATTTCTTTTTAAATGTTTGCACGTATTTCTTCGCGTTTCACTGTATTTCTTCGAATTTCAATATTGCACGTAATTTCTTTATTAATCTTTTTCTTTATTTCACTGCATAAACATCTTACATGCAATTACATTAATATTATTTAATCTTTCCTTTTAATATATC
Source organism: Allium sativum (assembly GCA_030737875.1). Classification (NCBI taxonomy): domain Eukaryota; kingdom Viridiplantae; phylum Streptophyta; class Magnoliopsida; order Asparagales; family Amaryllidaceae; genus Allium; species Allium sativum. Next base: position 338,169,602 of record CM060923.1, read on the forward strand.
GATGCATATATACATATATCTCAATTTTAATTATATTAAAAATGCGAGGTGTTACATCGGAGGTCTTTACAATTTTACGGTGTTAATGAATTAAGAAACACTAAACAAGATAAACATGTGGCGGGACATGGGGGTTTAAGTAGGTGCCTTGGGTGGCATGTGAAATTAAGAGGGTGCCTAAGGTGGCATGTGAAATACGATTAGATGCACTTAACCAAGATTGAAACAAGTAAGAAGACATGAATAAGAATGGGGTTAAGTGGGGAAAACCTTAGAGGGGACCAAGCATAGGTGGAAAGCTTGTGCCATACATGGGGGCCCTTTTCAAGCCAGTAACCCATTAAGTATCTTGGTAAGCTCGACCCACGTCGAGCACGGGACACACGTACTGGATTTGATTGTAAGAGGTTGAAACGTGTTAGAGGTGGCAACACAAGTCCAACAGGGTCTAGTGCGTGTGTGGCCCCGGGCTGGTAGGTAAGACGTTGTTGCATTGTGTAGATATAAGCCGTGCGTTTTTGGTGGTATCGGGTTGCCACTTTGGGGAGTGATACACCCCACTGTGGGGCCAGAGCGGGTATCTACAAGTTAGGGAGCCGATCGAATGGGGGTAGTGGGTACACCTAGTGAAGATAGGGGCAGATGACACCTATGATGGCAGCTAGGGGTACACGAAACAACCATTATCATTTTTAAGTTTTGTAGGCGGGATCAACATTTAGGGTGTTTGGTGTGGTGTAATGTAGTATTTATCTTATAGTGATTTGGTGCGCCTTTAACGTTATCTTTGTTCATCGTATTTCCTTTGTTTGCTCTATCATGCCCATTTGTTCACAGTCATTTCCTTATTTTCCAGCTTGTGCCTTATCCTAGTTGATTTAATGATTATATTGTTAAAGTGATTGCACTCACCAGACTTTAAGTCTGACCCCTTTGTTTCCACCTCTTTTCTTCATCCCCCCCAGGTGCTCAGGGTGGGACTAGTACTAGTGGAGCTTGATTTGGATAGCTTTATCTCTCTCTTTTGGAAGTTGCTTGAATTACTGAAGTAAAGTTCAGCCTATCTTATTTATAGATACTTTATGTTGGGGTTATGTCTTTTAACTTATATACTATGAACTTATTTGTCAAGATGGATAATAAGTGTATTTGGTTTTGATGTTGGTTTTTGATGTGATGTAACCAAACTATTTCTCCGCTGCAATAAAAGTGGTTTTTATTTTCCAAGTACCAATATATTTATCTGTCTTGTTTACTTTCAGTTCTATACACAATAAATGCTCCACCAGCATTAAGGCATTCCCTTTGTGAGTGACCTTAATGGAGATGGGGTGTCACACGTGGAATCAGAGCAGAAGGTTACCAAACCAGACATGAATTTTGAAAAACTATTTTCCAAAATGCATTTTACATAGAAATACTTTCAAAAGTATGTTTTAAGGAAAGTATTTTCAAGAGAAAAGTTTATTTTAAAAACATAACCCCCAAGAGCCATATATCTTTCTTTCGAATTCTCCATTTGAATCTCTTCGTTTTCTTTTCAGCTTGTCTAGAATTCCTGAGATACCCGAGGGGATACCGATACCAGGATGGTACAGAAGGTATCTGGAAGCTAGGGCCAATGTCATAGGCCTAGCAAATGCTCCTCCTCCTCCTCGCCATGTTGATACTTTCACAAAGATGTGCAAGGACTTTCGGGCAATGGGCGGAAAATCTTTTCACAGGTCGGAGATATTTGTTGAAGCTCGAAATTGGCTAAAGGAGGTGGAAGAATTGTTTGGAATCTTTGAGGTAGAAGATGGAAGAAAGGTCCAGTTAGCTGCCTGGTTAATGAAGGATGAGGCCTCGTTTTTGTGGGAGGTCACTAGTGGAGAGCGTCCAGTTAATACATGGTCGGATTTTAGGCGTAGGTTTGAGGCAAAGTTTCTCTTACGGGCCGAAGAGAATCTATACATGGAAAGGTTTTTGGCATTGAGGCAGGGAAATCTATCAGTGAAAGAGTACGTCAAAAAGTTCAATCATTTGGCGAGATTTGGCTTGGACTTGGTGAATACACCTGAAAAGAAGGTCATGAGATCTGTTAAGGATTTAAACGAGCCGCTACATGGGTTAGCTATGACTCACATCCCTATGGGGGCCACCTTTGAGAGACAAGTTGACATGGTGCTTATGCATGAAGAGGAGAAAGGCGCCAATGCTAATAAGGCACATGAGAAGAAAGGGGATCAAAAGAAACCACAACAACAACAGTAGAACAAGCAGTATGGTAAAGACAACAATGGCAAGGGAAAGAAAAGATGCTTTAACTGTGGGACACCAGGCCATCTGAGCAAAGACTGTTGGAAGAAGAAGAACACTGGTTGTTTCCACTGTGGCGATGCAGGACATCTGATTAGGGACTGCCCAAAGAAAGGGCAGAGGGCAGGGACTACCTCTGTCGGGCAGATTCAGGCTCTCATGGCACCAGGGCAGGCAAGGGGGCAGGTCCAGGCTCTCGTGGCGCAACCACTGCAAGAACGAGCTAGAACGTTTTCCGTTGAAAGTTTAGTTTACCTTTTTGATCGTCTTGTTCACACACTCTTTGATTCTTATGCATCGCACTCTTTTATATCTACTGCTTTAGTTGAGTCACTACACCTAAACACCAATATAGTAGAAGATCCCTTAGTTGTTTCAAATCCAATTGGGGGCTCAGCCTATTTGTTGATGATTTGTTTGGATTTGGAAATTTCTATACTTAGCGTTGGGTTTAAATGTGATGCTTATGTTTTAGGCTTCACGGGCTATGGGTTAATTCTGGGCATGGATTGGTTATCCAGTAATTGAGCCGTCCTAGATTGTGAAAAGAGAGAGGTTAGGCTTATGTCTCGCTTGGGCAACACTCTCGAAATCTCTTGTAATCCCAAGAATTCTGTTATGCTAAGTTATCTAGAATCGCTTGACGCGTCCGTTGAGAATTTGTTTTCTGTTAGAGTGGATCGTGAATACTCGGATGTCTTTGAGGAAGTAGAGGGCTTGCCTCCGAAGCGGGAGATAGACTTCCGCATATATCTAGTTGATAACGCAAAACCCGTTGCTTTACCCATTAGGCACATGGCTCCAATGGAGAGAAAGGAGCTTAGCAAGAAAGTTAAGGAGCTGCTAGAAAAAGGGTTTATAAGGCGGAGTATTTCAGAATGGGGTGCTCCAGTGGTGTTCGCAACCAAAGCGGGTGGTTCACTTCGCCTATGCGTTGATTATAGGGAGCTAAACATGCTGACCAAGAAGAATAGGCACCCACTGCCAAGAATAGACGATTTGTTCGATCAGCTTGTAGGTGCAATAGTTTTCTCCTAATTAGATCCGGCTACCGGATTTCATCTGCTAAGAGTGGCTGAAAATAGCATTGATAAGACCACATTTAGAACACTGGACGGTTTCTTCGAATGGCTCGTCATGCATTTTGGCTTGACAAACGCACATGCTTATTTCGTTGACTTGATTAATATAGTGCTCCGGGAATTTCTCAATAAATTTGTGGTGGTCTTCGTAGATGATATTCTGATTTTCTCGAAGAATGAGGAAGTGCATGCTTTTCATTTAAGGGAAGTCATGGATACTCTCCGTGCACATCAGTTAAAAGCAAAATTCTCCAAGTGCCACTTCTGGAGGGAAGAAGTAAGATTTCTTAGGCATGTGGTGTCCAAAGAAGGGTTAGCTGTGAACCCCACAAAAGTAGTTGCGGTCTAGGATTGGAAGGTTCAAAAGAATGCAACCGAAGTCCAAAGTTTTCTTAGACTAGCAGGCTTTTATCGCAAGTTCATTAAAGACTTTCCGAAAATCTCAGCTCCACTTATAAGGTTAATGAAGAAGAACTTGACTTTCACTTGGGATTTGGATTACGGAGTCGCTTTCCAACGGTTGAAGAGGGCCTTGACAATAGCCCCAGTTTTGACATTACCAGATGGGAGCAAGATGTTTACGGTATACATAGATGCGTGCGGTACGAGACTAGGCGCTGTTTTGACGCAAGAGGGGAAGGTAGTAGCTTATGGTGGAAGGCAGTTAAAAGTGCATGAGAAAAACTACCCAACCCATGATCTAGAGTTAGCAGCCATCATTTTTGCACTTAAGTCTTGGCGCCACTATGTCTTGGGCGAGAAATTTGAATTGTATACTGACCATAAATCGTTGAAGTACCTTTTCTCTCAAAAAGACCTCAATCTAATGCAACAAAGATGGATGGAGTTTTTAGCCTCATACGACATTGAGATCTCCTATACTCCTGGCAAGGGAAATGTAGTAGCAGACGCCATAAGTAGAAAGAAGCTGACTTTAAGTCCTCTCTTTGTAGAAGGGCAAAGTTTGCAGTACATAGCAAATTTTGACTTTAGACCCTCGGTTGATTATACGACTGGCTTGATGGCAATGCTAGAGGTGCGGCATGCTTCGTTGGACTCAATAGGAACCGCGCAACGTGAAGACCCTTAGCTATTTGATGTGATAGATAAGATGATTAGGGGAGAGACTTCTAATCACCTCAATAGATACTCCGTCGATGATAAGGGTTGGTTGAGATGGGATGGAAGACTATGCGTCTCGCAAGCAAGAGATTAGGTGAAGATGGTTCTGGAAGAAGCACACCATTCCAAGATGACCATACATCCCCGGTGGAGACAAGATGTATAGAGATATCAAAAGAGTTTTCTTTTGGAATGGCATCAGGAGGGATGTAGCTGAATTTGTTTCAAAATGCATGATATGCCAGCAAGTCAAAGCGGAGCAGAAGAAGCCTGGTTGTTTGCTTCATCCTGTAGAAGTTCTGCAATGGAAACGGGAAAGCATCTCGATGGACTTTGTTGATGGGTTGCCTAGGTCAAGAACGGGAAATACTGGTATTTAGGTAATAGTGGACGGCTCACGAAAAGCGCTCATTTTATACCGGTCAAGAGTAGGAGGACCACCTCGTCTTTAGCATCCATTTATTTTAAGAATATAGTTCAAATCCATGGTATACCCTCCAGCATAGTGAGTGATCGAGACCCTACCTTTACAAGCGAGTTCTGGAGGAGTTTGCAAGAGGTCATAGGCACACAACTCTGTTTAAGCACAGCCTATCACCCTCAAACCAAAGGTCGGACGGAAAGGGTGAACAGAGTACTGGAAGATCATTTGAGACTATGCATTCTTGACTTTGGAGGATCTTGGGTGGATCATCTCCCTTTGGTGGAATTCTCTTATAACAATAGCTACCAAGCCACTATAGGCATGGCACCCTTCGAAGCTTTATATGGAAGGCCATGTCGATCACCAACTTATTGGTGGGAGTCCATAGATAAGCTTATACTTGGGCCAGACATGATTAGAGAGACTTCAGAGAAAGTGGACTTGATACGAAGGAGAATGAAGACTGCCAAAGATAGACAGAAATCCTACGCAAACAAGAGAAGGACCGTCTTTAAGTTTAAAGTTGGGGATAAGGTGTTCCTTAAAGTATCTCCTTTGAGGAATGTCATCTGCTTTAGGTTCGTAAAAAAGTTGACACCATGATTTGTAGGACAATTTCCTATCATCGATAGGATTGGGACGATGGCCTACAGAGTAGAGCTACATGAAAGATTGGCTGGAATTCATAATGATTTTCATGTCTCTCAGCTACAAAAGTGCTTGTATGTGTCGACAGAAGTTATGGAGCCAAGCATACTAGAGGAAGTAGAACTGGAACCAGAAGCGACAATGAGGAGAGTTCCAACTCGTATCTAGGGGATGGAAGTCAAAAAGCTATGCAACCATGAAGTTAAGCTTGTCAAAGTTCAATGGAGTGGCGCCGAGGAAGACGCGACTTGGCAGACTAAGGCCAAAATACATGTAGCCTACCCTTTTCTTTTTGAGGGTACATCTTTGATCTCTTTTTCCTTAAGTTTATTCAGGCTTGTATCTACCTTTTTAGAGTATCTCCTTGGTCATATTCTTTATCCTTAGGCAGAGGCCAAAGGATGTAAACATGTATTTGAAACATGTTATGATTGATGGATGCTAGTAGATGCAAGTGTTTGCTAGTGATTGCTCGTGGATGCATATACACACACGTTAGGCACTAGATCGGCTCAATCACTTTCATACTGCATATAAATGTGTGCTTATTTAGATTAATGGACGTATAATGGTTGTGTTATCATATGGATGCTGCATTCGGATGAATGGTCGCACACGCATGTAGAAATAATATGTATCATTAGGGATCTTGTGCATACATAATGGACGCATGGCACTATCATAATTTGCATTAAGGAGGTCAACTGAATCAGTAGACCGCCAGATTTTGCATTAGATACGGACATGTACGCACACTGTGCATATAAACATGAAAGCATTAGAAGTCTTTTAAGGACAATGGATGCCTGTGTTTGATGGTTGAGTAGATGGACGATTGGATGATTGGATATGTGTTCTTCGTAACTTCAAGATTTCGGGGTCGAAATTTTTTAAGGTGGGGATGATGTAATACCCGTATTTTCTGTTAACGTTGTAATAACAAATTAAATAATACTTAATTTCAAATGTGTGAATTAAGGGAAACGGGTTATGCCATAGTGTTTGTCTCGGAATTCAGGTTGAGATAGAGTCCGAGTTTGCGTAAATTAGACTTCGTATGAAGAAGTTATGGCTGCGGAATTTTCCAAAATTCAAATAAAATTCAAACAGCTCGAAACCGGATTCAAAATTCAAAATAGAAGTCAGAAGTGGGGTGGGTGGGAAAATTCCCGCCCAGTACCCAGGTCGACCTGGGGGTCGACCCTAGTGTCGACCTCACCCCTACAGGTCGACCTACCCCCCCTCCGGCTAGATCTGAATTTTGACGACTTATAACTTGTTGCTGAGTCACTAGGGTTTCTGGATAGTTCTGATCTGGTCTGAATGGTTGTATTTAACTCAAGGTTCATCCGACGGCTCTAATTGAATTGAAATTTTATATAAACACATGTAGACTCAAACCCTAAAACCTAATCAAAATTAGAACCATGGTCGTCATGCTATCACCCTGCAACCTAGAGTAGCCGCCACCAACTAGGAGCAAAGAAAATCTAATCAATTCAATTGAACTCAAGTCTATAACAAAACAACAACAAATTTGCCTACTTCAAAGGCGAGCTAAATCAATTTCGGAACACAGATCCCAGAACTCAAGACCTTCTTTGAGTTGTGAGTTCAATTTCTTTAATAAGATAATTAACAAGTTAGTTGGGTTGAGTTATAATTTCGGTTATATGGCTATGTTTGTGAAACATTGGGAAAATGTGGTATTTTGTGAATATATGCTAGTTGTTCATAATGACAGTGTTTGTTGTTGATTCCATTGTATATGCCCAATCACCTATGATCAACTTGATTCATGTTTGACATCATTTTGTATGCAAGTTTGGGTGTAGATTATATGCTAGTTTCTACATGAATTGTACACAAGTTTACATGTGAACCAAATAAAGTGACTATATGTGTAACACCCCGTAATTCTGCGACATTAAGATTCTCAAATTAAAGTATAATTAATTTTTAAAAGAAAAATTAAAAGAAAAAGATCCATGCAGTTGTTTAATTTAAGTATTGTAACTAACATGAAAAAGAGAAGTAAGGAGAGAACAATAATTATTATTGTTCTAAGACTTATTAACAAAAGCCTCTGTAGCTCAGTTGGTTAAGGCATTGGATTTGTAGCATGGAGGTCGGGGGTTCGAACCCCGGCGGCGGCATAATTTTTTATCTTTGTTTTAGAAAGGGCCAACTGAACATGCAAATATATGTACGTATACAAATTCAAAATTTGAAAGGATAAGAATGTACATATAAGGAAATAAAGAAAATATATATATATACATATGAGAAATATAAATATAAATATATATATATATATACAAAAATATATGTATACGAAAGATAAAATTCAAGATAAGGCTACAGTCAATGAAATATGGCAACATCATTTGAATTTTGAAAATAAAATGAAAGTTGTGCGTATATATATACGCGTAAAATGGTCGTTAGAGGAATTGTATACATATAAGAATATTTCATGTGAATAAAACAGTTAAATAAATTCCAGAAATTCAAAAGTTTGAAAATCAAACTTTTACGCCAAAATAGCTTGTGGGACCCAATGCTGACTCAGCACTGCGTGTATGATAAGGTTTGGCTAGATTCATCTACGTACCTGGACTATTTTCTTAACTAGGTTCAATGCTGACTCAGCGATGCGTGTACGATAAGGTCTTGAGCAGCTATATAAACAGCCCTAGTCTTCATTCTCTTTGCACCAATTCTCTTCTATCCTTATGCTGCTAAGATTCATGGCTTCTTCCCCTCCTCTAAATTTTCTTAAATAAATAAAATAAAATATGATTCAAGACGAGGAGATGCTGCTAAAAGACTTTTAAGGAGGGATTCAAATCAAAGTTTCAAGTGAAGAATTCAAAGGCTAGCTCAAACAAGTTTCAAGCAACGACGCACGAATCATAGCCACGCTTTCCTTCTTTTCTAGATCTATTTTTTGTAAGTTGGTTATTTCTAGATCTGAATATTTTGTTTTATTCGTGACATGAAATTAAAGGAACAAAGGAATATGCCAAATCTCTCTCTCTCTCTTCGAATCTGTGTTTATACTCTTGGACTGAATTAAGAACTGTTATGATTCGAGGACAAATAAGACTGTAACCGTGACTATGACTATAGAACTGTGGCCTTTGAAAGCATATGCCTTTGGACTATGACATAAGCCTTTGATTTTGGGACATATAAACATTGCCTATGACAATGACTTAGGACTATGGGAATTATTTTCCCTTTTGGACTATGAACATCGCCTATATTGCCTATGACCATGGACATTACTTATTACTAAGAACATAAGCCTTTGAATTGGACATAAACTATTGCTTATGACATAATGAGGACAATTGTGATTTTGACACCCATGATTCATGATTAGGAAAATATTGCTTTAGTTTGGTGATTGTGAAATTGGGTCTAAACCCAATTATTTATTCTACCTGTTCCTTGGTTTTTTTTTCTTTGGTTTTAAGACGGTGGGAATTTACCTATTAAGTTAGGTCTACCCACGTTCTTGAACCTATTTTGCCCATTCTTTGGTTTTAAGACAGTGGGAATTTACCTATTTAGTTAGGTCTACCCATATTCTTGAACCTACATTGTTATCCAAACCTTTTTATGCCAATTATTCCTTCTTGTCATTTTGATTCATTCCCTTTTTATCTACGAATCTAGATTTATTTATAATCTAGGTTGAATCACGATTATTCGAACGGTGGGAATGCGATTTGGGGAAAAACATGGAAATGAATATGAACGTAATTGTAAACTGGGAAATTGGCATAATTTGGAATATGTATTATGACATGCATATTAAAATGAAAACGGGGAAATTTGACATGGATTAGGGAATATGTGATTTTGACATATTAAATTTAGCGTTAGTAAGTAAGCTAAATTTTAGGCATAAAATGTAAACTAGAAAAATAATTCTAGTTTTGCCATAAATTGTGAATTAGGATGTTAAACCAAGATTGGGTTAATTAAGGTTGATTTGGAATAAGTATATTAGCACAATTTTGAATTTATTCATAATTGTGAGCAATTGTCATGTTTAGAATAAATTATGGTTAGCGACACTAAACTTGGTATAATTTACATACCAAAAAGTATAAATATGATAAATAAGAGAGAATGAGCCATAATAATAAAGGTGACAATGTACATTAAAAGAGTAGTAATGAAATCAGTAAATTAGGAGTAATTTACTTATAGAATTCGTCATAAATGTTAAATTGTTCATTTACCACAAAATATGTAACTTGGTTAAATTTTGGCCATAAATTATAAACTAGGATATTTAATCTAGTTTCGGCAATGAAATAGGAAATGGCCTAAACTGCATGTTGGGTTAGGACTTGGGCCTAGAATATAAGTATACTAGTAGGCTTGACAAGTAAATATAGGCCAAATTTGTCTAAAAAGGGGAAATGGGCTTTTGAAATAAATTGTTAACAATTTATAAACAAAAGAAAAGTATTTTGATAACACCCCTTTTTATAACACATAGACCAGAAGGTTCTAGGGTGACAGAGAGGATAGTGTCTAGGCTTGGGTTTGGAAAATACAAGTTTCCTACCCTCCCTGGCTATCCCTAACTGATCCGAAGGACGGGATGGTTGTTTTCAAAACCAGATTTGGAAATTAATCAAAAACCCTTTGAACTTAGAAAACATGAATATGCCTAACCCGAGGTTAGACTGAGTTGCGGTGTAAACCTGCCCGGAACCGACCGGCACATCCAGTAACCGCAGCAATATCTGTCTAATGTGAGAGGTTGCGGCTTTAATTTATTAATTAAAGCTAGAATGGGAAGGTTAAGGAACACTTAACCAACTTAGCACAGTTAAAGCTAGAATGGGAGGGTTAAGTCCATGGGAATACTTAGCCAAATTAACATGTTGACTAGACTAGAAGGTGGGGTTAAGTAAAGTTAATACACTTAGCCAATTTAACATGTTAATTAGACTAGAGGTTGGGGTTAAGTAATACACTTAGCCAAATTAATATGTTAGCTGGACTAGACCATAGGGTTAAGTAAACTTGAATGCTTAACCATCAGAATATGATAAATGAATAGGGTTAAGTAAAAAAGCATAAAGGGATAACACTTAACCAGTGTAATAGGATAAGGGAAGAGGGTTAAGATAGCTTCAATCGACTAAAGACACTTAACCAACCCAACCTGGCGAGAAAGAAAACTAAATAGTAAACCTCAGTTGAAAAAGGGACTAAGTAGTAAAACTTAGTTAAGAAAACAAGGAATTTGGAAACTAAGTGGTAAACCTTAGTAAGTAGAACTAAGTAGTAATTCTTAGTATAACACGAAGGAGCGGACATCCATCTGGTTTTAAGAAGGCTCCAACGAATTGGGTTACGAAGCCCGAGGCTTCGAGGGGACGTGAGGGTACCCTTGGTATCCCTCTGTGAGGCTGCAGATGATCATCCTGGGCTCACAGAGGTTAAGGTCTGCGTTAGAAGAACCGAGGGTATGCCTTGGTTGCAATATATATATGTGGCAACCTAAAGACTAGGATGGACCAGCGTGATTCGGCGAGAAGACGGTAGCCCTGTGATAGCAACTCGTCGTCTACCATCCATCTTGAGTCAATCGAGATACGTGAAGCGGAAAGGCGGAGAACTCCAAAAGACCATATACTTGCTATCTAGTTATGGTTGCGGATGGCCATAGGATAGTGGGGCACCGGGGGCCGGCGTATAGTTCTCATTTTACAAGGTGTGCCTTTCATTAGTTGAGGGAGGGGTCAAGTGGGACCATAGCCACTGGAATAAAAACAGACCTTAGCATCTGCATCGGCAGATATCCGAAAGCTCCCGACCGAGTTCTGTATTCCTTGATTTTCCCTGTCACAGGACTCGGATCGCACATTACAGGACATGTGCATCTAGACAAGCGATAACGATTCGCGATACATGCGTGGGGAAGCCTAGGAGCATATACCACTCTAGGTAGTGTGTCCTAGACTTGGGGGCATTGTTCGACAGGTAGCGTAATCCCTAGTTGGACTAGGTGGCATAAACCCTGAACTCGAAAAGCGTTCAGCAGATAGCGTAAAACTATAGTTAAATCTAAGAAGCACTTGATAGAAAACCCTAGACTAGATCTAGGTAATAAATAATAAATGTATGCCTGAAGACAATGGAAACTACAGGGGTTGGGATCACGTTATCGTTACTAGTTGAACACTAGTTAGGTGGTGCAGAGATATAGAAACCAGTATAACAAGGAAATAGCGAAGCTGCGAAAGTATTAGAGCGTATCCAGTCATCTTAGCATATCTTGTGACTACCTTGTCTAATCTTGTTGACCTTATCGTCATGGTGTAATCTTGTATTCAGTTAATTCATGTCGTTTTGTTTTTCCATATTCACATGCTAGAAGTTACTGAACTTACTCAGGCTTTATGTCTGACTCTGTTTTTCTTTCGTCTTCTTTTCTTCCGTTCCCCCCCCCCCAGGTAGTTGAGGAGGGAATAGTATAACTCAGGATTAGACTGGACCGTTGCTCTTTCCCAGTTTGAAGATTTGACGAAGTTGTCTTTGGATTCTCTTCCAGATGCTATGGCTGGCTCTTGCTACATTGGGGAATATATAAATGTATTTTCATGCTTCTTTATTTTATAAAGACAGATGATACTCTGATATTGTAAAAGAATCTTGTATAGACTAAATTATCAATAAAGCAAAGTTCTATTTTCCACTGTTTAATAATTTGTCTGTCTTGTAATTTATCTGCATCTTTTACCCAAAATGCTCCACAGAAGTTAGTGCATTCCCTTTGTGAGTGACACTAACGGACGTGGGGTGTTACAATATGCAAGTTTAGGTAGAAATTGGATTCACATATATGCAAGTTTACACCTTTAGATTTAAATCTATGGCATGCATAGTTTTATGTATGTTTGTAACTATGGCCTACACAAGTTTTGGTGAAAACTATGTTCATACCTACAAGTTCACAGCTTAAGGTCTACGTTTGGAATCATGACAATACAAAGTTTATGCAAGATATGTTGTATTCCTTATTCGTAAGTTAGATCCATTTTGTATGTTAGGCAAATTTGCGATGTTTCTTCCATTTTATGTCATTAGACTAATTGCTAGTCTAATATATATATATATATATATATAGGTCATGATAAGCGAACGAACAACGTGGGGACGATGAAGGTAATATTGAATATACACATATTGAGAATTGGCATGTAATGGCCATAAAAGGCATACAATTAATTTGGGGCAATGTACCTGAAATAAATGGACATAATTTAAGTGACAATTATGGACATTAGTATATTTGGAATTTATTTGCAAATTTGGATAGGGATATTAATCCACTTTGGGGTTAAATAAAGATGTGTAATAATATACCGCTTAAGACACGAGGTTAGACTCTTTTGTGGTGTAAGACTGCCCAGTCCCTCCTGGAAAATCCAACAGCCACAAATGCCAGTCTAATGTGAGTGGTCAAAGGCATGAATTAAATGCGTAACAGTTGAAAAGACACGAAGACTTCCCGGACCCTCCCGGCAAATCCAGCAGCCACAATTGCCAGTCTAATGTGGGAGGTCTTTACAAGGTTACGGTGTTAATGAATTAAAAAACACTTAACCAGATAAATATGTGGTAGGATATGGGGGGTTAAGTGGGTGCCTTGGGTGGCATGTGAAATTAAGAGGGTGCCTTGGGTGGCATGCGAAATACGATTAGATGCACTACCAAGATTGAAACATGTAAGAAGACACGAATAAGAATGGGGTTAAGTGGAGAAAACCTTAGAGGGGACCAAGCATAGGTGGAAAGCTTGTGTCATGCATGGGAGACCTTTTCAAACCAGTAACACATTAAGTATCTTTGTGAGCTCGACCCAAGATGAGGACGGGACACGCGTCTTGGGTTTGATAGTAAGAGGTCAAAACGGGTTAGCGGTGCAACGCAAGTCCAACAGGGTAATGTGCATGTGTGGCCCCGGGCTGGTAGGTAAGAGGTTGTTGCATCGTGTAGATATAAGCCATGCATTTTTGGTGATATCGGGTTACCACTTTGGGGAGTGATACACCCCACTGTGGGGCTAACACGAGTATTTATGAGTTAGGGAGCCGATCGAATGGGGGTAATGGGTTAAGATAGGGGCAGACGACACCTATGAAGGCAGCTAGGTGTACATGAAACTACCTTTTATCATTTTTAAGTTTTGTGGGCGGTATCAACTTTTAGGGTGTTTGGTGTGGTGTAAGTAGTAATTATCTTATAATGAATAGGTGCGCCTTTAACGTTATCTTTGTACATCTTATTTCATTTGTTTACTCTGTCATGCCCATTTGTTCAATGTCATTTCCTTATTTTCCAGCTTATGCCTTATTCTAGTTACTTTAATGATTATATTGTTAAAGTTATTGCACTCGCCAGACTTTATGTCTGACCCCCTTTGTTTCCACCTCTTTTCTTCCTTTTCGCCCAGGTGCTCAGGGTGGGACTAGTACTTGTGGAGCTTGGTTTGGACAGCTTTATCTCTCTCTTTTCGAAGTTGCTTGGATTGCTGAAGTAAAGTTCAGCCTATCTTATTTTATCTATTTTATGTTGGGGTTATTACTTTTATTTTATATATTTACAACTTATTTGTCAAGATGGATAATAAGTATATTTGGTTTTGTAGTTGGTTTTTGATGTGATGTAACCAAACTATTTCTTCGCTGCAATAAAAGTGCTTTTTATTTTCCAAATACCAATATATTTATATGTCTAGTTTACTTTTCTGTTCTATACACAATAAATGCTCCACCAACATTAAGGCATTCCCTTTGTGATTGACCTTAATGGAGATGGGGTGTCACAGGTTAAGTGTCCAAGTTAACCTAACCCCACCCATCGGTTTAGTTAACATGTTTTGTTGGTTAAGTGTTGACTTAATTAACATAACCCTACCATTCATGACATTGCTTTAGTTTATTCATTAAAGCACCAACCACTCACATTAGACAGTTATTGTTGCGGTCACTGGATGTGCCAATCGGGTCGTGGCAGTTTTACTCCGCAACTAAGTCTAACTTCGGGTTCGTTTGGGCTCGATGCACTGATCTCCCATATTAGATATATATTGTTATGGTTGTTGGATGTGCCGGGCATTTCCGGGCAGTCTCACACTGTAACTCAATCTAACTACGGGTTAGGCATATTTGTCTTTTCTAAATTTACATATTTACCTCTTTATGTTTATATGTAAATTATTGTCATTCATGCTAAGCCCCACTTTCCCTTTTTAAATCAAGTTCATGATTTTTAGGTATAAAAATTTATATCACTTTATGCCATAAAACATTTACATGTTTATGAGCCAAATATTCCAATTATATCTAATTTCATGTTTTCCCCAACGTCACCCCCGTTAAACGTTCGCATAAATCGCATAAAATGTTAGGCTCGTTACATAGCCTAATCCATACACAAAAGGGGAAAAAGAGGTACATGTAATAATTCGAACATCACAAAATATGGATCTAACTACACATGTGTCATACGAATATGGCATAAAACAATATACATTTAATTATGAACATGAAAATTTAGATCTACTCAACATGAATCATGAAATAAAGGTTTTACATAGAACTACATAAACTTAAAATTAGGCATGTAATTGCGAATTTGCAAACTAGTTAGATCAAATTTAACACGAACCTAATCATATTACATGTAGTTTTGGTCATATATGTGAACATGGTTGAATTTGCATAAACATAGCGAAATTCCCAAATTGTCATACAATATATAGGTGTCGTTACCAATCATAAAACTTGAAATGTCATCGCCAAATTATACAATATGGTATGTCATCGCCAAATTGCAGAATATGATATGCCACCGCCGAATTATACAATATGGTATATAATTTCCAAATTACACAATATGATATTCCATCGCCAAATTGTAATATGTCATTGCCAATTTATGTCATCGCCAAAATATAAAACATAACATGTCATCGCTAAATTACCCAACATATATTTCATTTCCAAACTATACCACATATGGATTCATTGCCAAGCATTTAAAATTTATCATCAAATTACATACAACATGATCACAACCTAGCATGACAAGAATCATAGTCTCAATCAATCAAAAAGTATAAGCATAGATTTACATTAGGTGATGTTCTACATCCATTTATTTTGTCACGATTCTAATATCATTTAGGACTAAATGATAACTGGACTTACAAAAAGGAGACTAGTCTTGTGCCCTGGGATCTATATTACAAATTTGAATAGGTCTCCTTTGTTGTAGACATTGAATTCTCTTAGTTGAATTAGATTTGATTTGTAATTCCAAATTGCTTTCTACTTAAAAGAGAATGGCGGATACTCTAGGTTGTGTGTTGACAACATGACCGTCTTAGTGATATTTTTGTGTGGCTTAGGGGTTAGATTTAGGTTTCTTATATATAAGTTTGATTTAATAGGAGCCGTAGATCAACCCAGGGTAAATCAAAGCCATTCAAATCTAAGAGAACCAACCAGAACCTTCCACGCAAGCCGTAATGACACAACAATTCGTCATAAAGAGAAACACGTCAAATTTCAGATCTAACGCCAGGGGGGTCGACCCCCTGGTCGACTCCCTGGTCGACCTGTATGGGGGGAGGTCAACCTCCTGGTCGACCTGGCCTTGGGAGGGAAAATTCCCGCCCAGCCCGTTTCTACTTCTGATTTTGAAATTTGAATTTTCTGAACTTTAAACTGAGCTGTTTATTTAAATTCATGAATCTTTGAAGGCCATAACTCCTTCATTTGTAATCCAATTTATGCAAACTTGAACTCTATCTCAAGCAGAATTCCGAGTCCAACGTAATGGTGTAACCTATTTCCCTTAATCCTCGCATTTGTAATTATTTATTCTTTAATTCGTTACTATAATGTTTATAAAAAACACGGGTGTTACAGAGAACGCAAAATTTGCAATTTAAAAGAAATTCTAACGAAATGAAGGAGTTAAAACCACAAATTCAAGCATCAACGGTGAGAATGGAACATGGAAAGAATTGGAAAGAAGAAATAATGGTCAACTTTTGAAATTCAAGCCGATAGAGTGAGAACGTTAAATTCGAAAATAAAAGGAAATGAAATTGTAAAAAAAACTTTAATTTCTAATTAAGAAGCAAGAAAAACAAAAAAAGAAGAAATTTTAAACTGCAAATTTGAACCACGACGGTTGTTGGCAAAAAGGGAAGGGTGCTACGCGAGGACTTCCGAGGAGGTCACCCATCCTAGTACTACTATCGCCCAATCAAGCTGAACTTCGGAGTTCTGATGGGATCCGGTGCTTTAGAGCTGGTATGATCTCTCCTATCAGGAAACGGATTGCTAAAGTATTATTGCAGAAGCATAGAGAAATGCCCCGCTTAACGGCAACAACGTTTGAAATTCTAACAAGTAACACCAAACTTGACCAAAAAATCCGAAAACAAGAAATGAAGGAAAATGCTAAGTTTGCAATTTAAAACAAATTCTAACGAAATGAAGGAGTTAAAACAACAATTCAAGCATCAACGGCTAGAATGTAACATGGGAAGAATTGGAAAAAAGAAAGTGGAAATTAGGCTCAAATCCCTAAAATGAAACTTAATTAGGCTCACATCCAGTCTAACTTTTCATGTAAATTAGGTCCCTATTTTTCAAAAACATATAAAAAATATTAAAAAAATATAAAAAATCACGAAAATCGATTATTAAATAAAACATGTTCACGCCAAAAAAATCAGGTGGAAAAACAATCGATAAACAAGTCAAAATAAAAAAATACACAAAACAGTGGAATATGCAGTAAAATGCATGAAAACATGCACATATTTCAAATTTTTTGCATACATGTATGCACATATTGCCATGCCCTTCGCCTTTCAGTGCATTACTGCATACAAATATGCAGCTATTCTGAATAGCAGCATATTTGTATGCAAATATTCAGCAGGTTTGCGGTTTTTCTGCATGTGTATTTAACTAATTGCATACATGCATGCAACTATTAGTAATAGTTGCATACATTTATGCAACTTTTTTTTTTATTTGTGTGGACTAAGGGGAATATTTCCATATTTTAGATTTTTTTTTAATGCAAGAGCGCATTTTTTTGTGAAAAAATGGAAGAGGCGTAGTGGAAGGGGGTGGAAGAAGGAAGGGACAAAAATTATTAGGCGGCAGCTCAAAAAGAGGGGGCGGAAATGAATGGGAAACTTTGTCCCTTTTTTTTATTCCGCCTTTTCCTTATATTTTAAAAAAGAGCTACAATGTAAAAAATAATAATTCTGAAATCTGGAAATATTAACAGAAGTTCATGGAAATTAAAAAAAACTTGCATATATGTATGCAACTATTTGAAATACTTGCACACATGTATGCAAGTATTGCATGTAAAAATATGAAGCGAAAATTTTGCCTAAAGATTGTTGCACACTTGTATTGAAGAATCTGTCTACCTTACATACATGTATGCCAAAAAACAAACGCAAATTCAACATTTGAAATACTTGCACTGATGAATGCAAGTATTGCAAATATGTGCATGATTTGGTGCAAATTACTGCATTTTTCGCTGTTTTATTGTGTTTTTTTTATTTTGATGCATTTTTTAATTTTTTTTACGAGCTGTTTTTTTGGGTGACTAAATGTTTGATTTAAATTTGAATTTTCAGATTTTTTTATATTTTTTTGTTTTTAGTGTATTTTTGAAAAATATGGACAAAATTTACATGAAAAGTTGAATTGGATGTGAGCCTAATTTTGAAACTTAATAGGGACCTGTGCCAAATGGACCAAAAAAGAAATAATGGCCAGCTTCTGAAATTCAAGCCGATAGAGTGAGAATGTCAAATTTGAAAATAAAAGGAAATGAAACTGTAAAAAAAACATTACGTTCTAATTAAGACGCAAAAAATCAAAAAAGAAGAAAATTTTAAATTGCAAATTCGAACCGCGATGGTTGTTGACAAAAAGGGAGGGTTACAAGACATGGACTTCCCAGGAGGTCACCCATCCTAGTACTACTCTCGCCCAAGCACGCTTAACTTCAGAGTTTTGATGGGATCCGGGGCTTTAGTGCTTGAATGATCGCACCCATCAGGAAGTGGATTGCTAAATTATTAATGCAGAAGCATAGAGAAATGCTCCGCTTAACGGCAACAACGTTTGAAATTCTAACAAGTAACATCATACCTGACCAAAAAATTAGAAAATAGAAATGAGGGAAAAAGCAAAATTTGTAATTAAAAATAAAAGAAGGAGTTAAAACCACAAATTCAAGCATCAACGGTGAGAATGGAACATGAAAAGAATTGGAAAAAGAAATAATGGCCATCTTTTGAAATTCAAACCGACAGAGTGAGAATGTTAAATTTGAAAATAAAAGGTAATGAAATTGTAAAAAAAAACTTTAATTTTTAATTAAGAAGCAAAAAAAAAAAAAAAAAGAAATTTTAAACTGCAAATTCGAACCGCGACAGCTGTTGACAAAAAGGGAGGGGTGGAACACGAGGACTTCCCTGGAGGTCACTCATCCTAGTACTACATTCGCCCAAGCATGCTTAACTTCGGAGTTTTGACGGGATCCGGTGCTTTAGTGCTTGTATGATCGCACCCGTCAAGAAGCGGATTGATAAAGTATTAATGCATGAGCGTAGAGAAATGCTCTGCTTAACAGCAACAACGTTTGTTATTCTAACAAGTAACATCAAATTTGACAAAAAAACAAAAATGAGGGAAAACGCCAAATTTGCAATTTAAAAGAAATAAATGAGTTAAAACAAATTCAAGCATCAATGGCGAAAATGGAACATGGAAAAAAGAAATAGTGGCCAGCTTTTGAAATTCAAGCAAATAGAGCGAGAATGTTAAATCTGAAAATAAAAGGAAATGAAATTGTAAAAAAAATTCAGTTCTAATTAAGAAACAAAAAAACAAAAAAGGAGGAAATTTTAAACTGCAAATTCGAACCGCATCGGTTGTTGACAAAAAGTGAGGGGTGCAACACGAGGACTTCCCAGGAGGTCACCCAATCTAGTACTACTCTCCCCCAAGCACGCTTAACTTCATAGTTATGATAGGATCCGGTGCTTTAGTGCTTGAATGGTGACACCCGTCAGGAAGCAGATTGCTAAAGTATTAATGCATGAGCATGGAGAAATTCTCCACCTAACGGCAACAACGTTTCAAATTCTAATAAGTAGCATCAAACTTGACCGAAAAATCAGAAAAAAGAAATGAGGGGGAATGCCAAATTTGAAATTTAAAATAAATGTTAATGAAACAAAGGAGTTAAAACAACAAATTTAAGCATCAACAGCAAGAATGGAACATGGAAAGAATTGGAAAAAAGAAATAATGGCCAGCTTTAGAAATTCCAGCCGACAGAGTGAGAACGTTAAATTTGAAACTAAAAGGAAATGAAATTGTAAAAAAAACTTTAAGTTCTAATTAATAAGCAAAAGAAGAAGAAATTTTAAACTGCAAATTCGAACCGCGATGGTTGTTGACAAAAAGGGAGAGTGCAACATGAGGACTTCCGAGGAGGAAACCCATCCTAGTACTACTCTCGCCTAAGCCAGCTGAACTTCGGAGTTCTGATGGGATCCGACGCTTTAGTGCTGGTATGATCTCACGCGTCAGGAAGCGAATTGCCAAGGTCTTAATATAGAAGCGTAGAGAAATGCCCCTCTTAATGGAAACAACGTTTGAAATTATAACAAGTAACATCAAATTTGACGAAAAAATCAGAAAACAGAAATGAAGTAAAATGCTAAATTTGCAATTTAAAGTAAATTCTAACGAAATGAAGAAGTTAAAATAGCAAATTCAATCATCAACGGCAAGAATGGGACATGGAAAGAATAGGAAATAAGAAATAATGGTCAGCTTTTGGCACTCAAGCCGATGGAGTGAGAACGTTTAATTTGAAAATAAAAGGAAATGAAATTGTGAAAAAAGTTTAAATTCTAATTAAGAAGCCAAAAAAAAGCAAATTTTAAACTGCAAATTCGAAACGCGACGGTTGTTGACAAAAAGTGAGGGGTGCAACACGAGGACTTCCCAGGAGGTTACCCATCCTAGTACTACTCTCTCCCAAGAATGCTTAACTTCGGAGTTCTGATGGGATCTGGTGTTTTAGTGCTTGTATGATCGCACCCTCCAGGAAGCGGACTGCAAGAGTATTAATGCGGTAGCGTAGAGAAATGCGCTGCTTAATGCAACAATGTTTGAAATTCTAACAAGCAACATCATATTTGACCAAAAAAAAAAAAACAAACAAAAATTGGGAAAACATCAAATTTGCAATTAAAAAGAAATTTTAAAGAAATGAAGGAGTTAAAACCACAAATTCAAGCATCAATGGTGAGAATGGAACATGGAAAGAATTGGAAAAAGAAATAATGGCTAGCTTTTGAAATTCAAGCCGACAGAGTGAGAACGTTAAATTTAAAAACAAAAGTAAATGAAATTGTAAAAAAAAAACTTTAAGTTCCAATTAAGAAGCAAAAATATAAAATAAAGGAAATTTTAAACTGCAAATTCGAACCACTACGGTTGTTGACAAAAAGGGAGGGGTGTAACACGAGGACTTCCCAGGAGGTCAAGCAACCTAGTACTACTCCTGCCCAAGCACGCTTAACTTCGGAGTTCTAATGGGATCTGGTGCTTGTATGATTGCACATGTAATGAAGCAGATTGCTAAAGTATTAATGCAGGAACGTAGAGAAATGCTCCGATTAACGGTAACAACGTTTGAAATTCTAACAAGTAGCAACAAATTTGACCAAAAAAATCAAAAAACAAAAATGAGGGGAAACGCCAAATTTGCAGTTTAAAAGAAATTCTAACAAAACAAACGAGTTAGAACCATAAATTCAAGCATTAACGGCGAGAATGGAACATGGAAAGAATTGGAAAAAAGAAATAATGGCTAGCTTTTGAAATTCAAGCCGACAGAGTGACAACGGTAAATTTGAAAATAAAAGGAAATGAATTTGTAAAAAAAAAACTTTTAATTTCTAAATAAGAAGCAAAAAAAAACAAAAAAGGAGGAAATTTAAACTGCTAATTCGAACCGCGACGGTTGTTGACAAAAAGGGAGGGTCGCAACACGTGGAATTCTCGGGATGTCACCTATCCTAGTACTACTCTCACCAAAGCACGCTTAACTTAAGAGTTCTGGTGGGATCCAGCGCTTTAGTGCTGGTATGATCGCACCCATCAGGAAGCAGATTGCTAATGTATTAATGCGGGAGCGTAGAGAATTGCTCATCTTAACGGCACAACGTTTGAAATTCTAACAAGTAGCATCAAATTTGACCAAAAAATCAAAAAACGGAAATGTGGTAAAATGCTAAATTTGCAATTTAAAAGAAATTCTAATGAAATGAAGGAGTTAAAACCACAAACTTAAGCACCAACAGCGAGAACGGAACATGGAATGAATTGGAAAAATGAAATAATGACCAGCTTTTGAAATTCTAGCCGACAGAGTGAGAACGTTAAATTTGAAAATAAAAGGAAATGAAATTGTATAAAAAACATAAAGTTCCAATTAAGAAGCAAAAAAAAGGAGGAAATTTTAACATGTAAATTTGAACCGCGACGGTTGTTGACAGAGAGGGGTGCAACACGACGACTTCCCAGGAGGTAACCCATCCAAGTACTACTCTCACCCAATTATGTTTAACTTTAGAGTATTGATGGGATCTGGTGCTTTAGTGCTGGTATGATCGCACCTGTCAGGAAGCGGATTGCCGAAGTATTAATGCAAGAGCGTAGGGAAATGCTCCGCTTAATGGCAACAACGTTTGAAATTCTAACAAGTAACATAATATTTGACAAAAATATTAAAAAAAATAAAAATGAGGGAAAATGCTTAATTTGCAATTAAAAAGAAATTCTAACGAAATGAAGTACATAAAACCACAAATTCAAGCATCAACGGCGAGAATGGAACATGGAAAGAGTTGAAAAATGAAATAATGGCAAGCTCATGAAATTCAAGCCGACATAGTGAGAACGTTAAATTTGAAAAGAAAAGGAAATGAAATTGTAAAATAAAAAAACTTTAGGTTGTAATTAAGAAGCAAAAAAACAAAAAAGGAGGAAATTTTAAACTGAAAAATTTGAACTGCAACGGTTGTTGACAAAAACGGTGGGGTGCAACACGAGTACTTCCCAGGAGGTCACCTATCCTAGTACTACTCTCGCCCAAGCACGCTTAACTTCGGGTTCTGATGGGATCCGATGCTTTAGTGCCTCTATGATCGCACTCGTCAGGAAGCAGATTGCTAAAATATTTATGCATGAGCTTAGAGAAATGATCTGCTTAATTGCAATAACATTTGAAATTCTAACAGGTAACATCAAATTTGACCAAAAAATCAAAAAACAGAAATGAGGGAAAAAGCTAAATTTGCAATTTTAAACAATTCTAACGAAATGAAGGAGTTAAAAAAAAATTCAAGCATCGACGGCGAGAGTGGAACATGGAAAGAATTGGAAAAAAGAAATAATGGCCAGGTTTTGAAATTCAAGCCTATAGAGTGAGAACGTTAAATTTGAAAATAAAAGGAAACGAAATTGTAAAAAAATTAAGTTCTAATTAAGAAGCAAAAAAAATATAAAGGAAGGAAATTTTAAATTGCAAATTCGAACTGCGATGGTTGTTAACAAAAAGGGAGGGGTGCTACACGAGGACTTCCCAGGAGGTCACCCATCCTAGTACTACTCTCACTCAAGCACGCATAACTTCGGAGTTCTGATGGGATTCGGCGCTTTAGTGCTAGTTTAATCACAACCGTCGGGAAGCAGATTGCTAAAGTATTAATATAGGAGCATAGAGAAATGCTCCGCTTAACGGCAACAACGTTTGAGATTCTAACAAGTAACATCAAATTTGACAAAAAAAATCAAAAAAACGTAAATGAGGGAAAATGCTTAATTTGCAATTTAAAAGAAACTCTAACGAAATGAAGGAGTAAAAACCACAAATTCAAGCATCAACGACGAGAATGGAACATGGAAAGAATTGGAAAAAAGAAATAATGGTCATCTTTTGAAATTCAAGCCAACAGAGTCAGAACGTTGAATTTGAAAATAAAAGGAAATAAAATTATAAAAAAATTTAAGTTCTAATTAAGAACCCAAAAAAAAAGAGTAAATTTTAAAATGCGAATTCGAACCGCGACAGTTATCGACAAAAAGGGAGTGGTGCAACACGAGGTCTTCCCGGGTGGTCAACCATCCTAGTACTACGCTCTCCCAAGCACACTTAACTTTGGAGTTTTGATTGGATCTGGTGCTTTAGTGCTGGAATGAACGCACCCATCGGGAAGCAGATTGCTAAAGTATTAATGAAGGAGTGTAGAGAAATGCTCTGCTTAACGACGACAACGTTTGAAATTCTAACAAGTTACACCAAATTTGACCAAAAAAATAAATAAATAAGGGAAAACACTAAATTTGAAATTTAAAAAAATTCTAAAGAAATGAAGGATTTAAAACCACAAATTTAAGCATCAACGGCGAGAATGGAACATGGAAAAAATTGGAATAAAGAAATAAGCGCCAGCTTTTGAAATTCAAGTCGAAAGTGTGAGACCCTTAAATCTGAAAATAAAAGGAAATGAAACTGTGTAAAAAAATACTTTATGTTCTACTTAAGAAGAAAAAAAACAAAAAAGGAGGAAATTTTGAACTGCAATTCAACCGCGACGGTTGTTGACAAAAAGGGAGCGGCGCAACACGGGGACTTCCCAGGAAGTCACCCATCCTAGTACTAATCTGGCCCAAGCACGCTTAACTTCGGAGTTCTGATGGGATCCAGTGCTTTAGTGCTGGTATGATCGCACCCGTCAAGAAGCGGATTGCCAAACTACTAATGTTGGAGCGTAGAGAAATGCTCCGCTTAGCAGCAATAACGTTTGAAATTCTAACAAGAAACTTCAAATTTGAACAACAAATAAAATAATAGAAATGAGGGAAAATGCTTAATTTGTAATTTAAAAGAAATTCTAATGAAACGGAATAGTTAAAACCACAAATTCAAGCATCAATGGCGAGAATGGAACATGGAAAGAATTAGAAAAAAAAGAAATAATGGCCAGCTTTTGAAATTCAAGCCAACAGAGTGAGAATGTTAAATTTGAAAATAAAACGAAATAAAATAGTAAAAAAAAAACTTTAAGTTCTAATTAAGAAGCAAAAAAACAAAAAGGGAAATAATTTTGAACAGAAAATTTCGAACTGCGACGGCTGTTGACAAAAGGGGAGGGGTGCAACACGAGGACTTCCCAGGAGGTTATCCATCCTAGTATTACTCTCGCCCAAGCATGCTTAACTTAGGGTTCTGATGGGATCTGGTGCTTTAGAGCTGGTATGATTGCACCCGTTAGGAAGCGTATTGTTAAAGTATTAATGCAGGGGCGTAGAGAAATGCTCCTCTTAATGACAACAACATTTGAAATTCTAACAAGTAACATCAAATTTGACCAAAAAATCAACAAAATAAATAAGGAAAATACTAAATTTGCAATTTTAAAGAAATTCTAATGAAATGAAGGAGTTAAAACCACAAATTCAAGCATCAACGACGAGAATGGTAAGTGGAAAGAATTGTAAAAAAATAAATAATGGCTAGCTTTTGAAATTCAAGCCGACATAGTGAGAACGTTAAATTTGAAAATAAAAGGAAATGAAATTGTAAAAGAAAACTTTAAGTTCTAATTAAGAAGCAAAAAAAAGAGGAATTTTTAAACTGCAAATTCGAACTGCGACGGTTGTTAACAAAATGGAAGGGGTGAGACATGAGAACTTCCCAGGAGGTCACCCATCGTAGTACTACTATCACCCAAGCATGCTTATCTTCGGTGTTCTGATTGGATCTGGTGCTTTAGTGCCGGTATGATCGCCCCTGACGGGAAGCGGATTGCTAAAGTATTTATGTAGAAGCGCAGAGAAATGTTGTGCTTAGCGGCAACAACGTTTGAAATTCTAACAATTAACATCAAATTTGACCAAAAAAACAGAAATGAGAAAAACGCTAAATTTACAACTTAAAAGAAAATCTAAAGAAATCAAGGGGTTAAAACCATAATTCAAGCATCAACGACGAGGATGGAACATGGAAAGAATTGGAAAAAGGAAATAATGGCTAGCTTTTGAAATTCAGGCCGACAGAGTGAGAACGTTAAATTTGAAAATAAAAGGAAAAGAAATTGTAAAAAAAAACTTTAAGTTCTAAATTAGAAGCAAAAAAGCAAAAAAGGAGGGAATTTTAAACTACAAATTAGAACCGCGACGTTTGTTGAAAAAAAGGGTTGGGTGCAACACGAGGACTTCCCAGGTGTTCCCCCATCCTAGTACTAATCTCGCCATAGCACGCTTAACTTCGGAGTTCTGATGGGATCCGGTGCTTTAATGCTGGTATGATAGCAACCGTCGAGAAGCGGATTATTAAAGTATTAACGCAGGAGCATAAAAAATGCTCCGCTTAATGACAACAACGTTTGAAATTCTAACAAGTAACATCAAATTTGTCCAAAAAAAAAAAAGAAATGAGGTAAAACGCTAAATTTGCAATTTAAAAGAAATTCTAACAAAGTAAGGGAGTTAAAACCACAAATTCAAGCATCAATGGCGAGAATGGAACATGTAAAGAATTGGAAAAAAGAAACAATGGCCAACTTTTGAAATTCAAGCCAACAGAGTGAGAACTTTAAATTTGAAAATAAAAGGAAATGAAATTGTTAAAAAAAAACATTAAGCTCTAATTAAGAAGAAAAACAAAAACAAAAAAGAAGGAAATTTTAACTGCAAATTCGAACTGTGACGGATGTTGACAAAAAGAGTGGGCTGCAACACGAGGACTTCCCAGGAGGTCACCCATCCAAGTACCGCTTTCGCCCAAGAACTCTTAATTTTGAATTATGATGGTATTCGATGCTTTAGTGTTGGTACGATCGCACCCGTTAGGAAGCGGATCGCTAAAGTATTAATGTAGAAGCATAGAGAAATCCTCCACTTAACGGCAACATCATTTGAAATCCTTACTGGTAACTTCAAATTTGACCAAAAAAACAGAAATGAGTGAAAACACTTAATTTGCAATTTAAAAGAAATTCAAACGAAATGAAGTAGTTAAAACAATAAATTCAAGCATCAAGGGTGAGAATGGAACATGGAAAGAATCGGAAGAAAAGAAATAACGGCCCGCTTTTGAAATACAACCCGATAGAGTGAGAATGTTAAACTTGAAAATAAAAGAAAATGAAATTGTACAAAAAACTTTAAGTTCTAATTAAGAAGGAAAAAAACAAAAAAGGAGGAAATTAAAAACAGCAAATTCGAAACATGACGGGTTTTGACAAAAAGGGAGGGGTGCAACACAAGGACTTCCCAAGAGGTCACCTGTCCAAGTACTACTCTCGCCCATGCACACTTAACTTCAGAGTTCTAATGGGATCCGATACTTTAGTGGTGGTATGATCTCACCCATCAGGAAGCGAATTGCTGAATTATTAATGCAGGAGCGTAGAGAAATGCTCTGCTTAACTGCAACAATGTTTTAAATTCTAACAAGTAGCATCAAATTTGACCAAAAAATCAAAAAACAGAAATGAGGTAAAATGCCAAATTTGCAAATTAAACGAAATTCTAACAAAGTAAAGGAGTTAAAACCACATATTCAAGCATCGACAGCGAGAATGGAACCTGTAAAGAATTGGAAAAAGAAATAATGGCCAGCTTTTGAAATTCAACCCGAGAGAATGAGAACGTTAAATTTAAAAATAAAAGGAAATGAAATTAGCAAAAAAAACAATTAAGCTCTAATTAAGAAGAAAAATAAAAACAAAAAAGGAGGAAATTTTAAACTGCAAATTCGAACCATGATGGTTGTTCACAAAAAGGGAGGGATGCAACACGAGGACTTCCCAGGAGGTCAACCATCCTAGTACTACTCTCGCCCAAGAACGCTCAATTCCAGAATTCTAATGGGATCCGATGCTTTAGTGATGGTATGATCGCACCCGTCAGGAAAAGGATTGCTAAAGTATTAATGCAAGAGCGTAGATAAATGCTTCGCTTAACGGCAACAACGTCTGAAATTCTAACAAGTAACTTCATATTTGACCAAAGAATAAAAAAATTGAGGGAAAATGCTTAATTTGCAATTCAAAAGAAATTCTAACGAAATGAAGTAGTTAAAATTACAAATTCAAGCATCAACGGCGAGAATGGAACATGGAAAGTATTGGAAAAACAAAGAAATAATGGCCATCTTTTGAAACTCAATCTGATAGAGTGAGAATGTTAAGTTTAAAAATAAAAGGAAATGAAATTGTAAAAAAAACTTTAAGTTATAATTAAGAGGGAAAAAAATAAAGGAGGAAATTTTTAACTGCAAATTCGAACCGCAATGGTTGTTGACAAAAAGTGAGGGGTTGTAATGACCCGGATATTTTGTCGGTTAAATTTAAATATTTAATACGGTTTTAAATATTAATTTGATTAATTTAATGAATATTTATATTAAGTTATTAGTTTAATAATCAGTCTCGATTTTTATCGAATATATGAAATCGTCGTAGTACGAAAAATAATTCAGTTCGAGGTTTAAAAACTGAATTAAATGCAATTCAAATTATCAGTACAAAATTCTAGTTGAATCAGAATAATAATATTAATTTATTTTCAAAGAAATTATAGTTTGAAATTTAACTTAAAATCGATTTAAATTAAAATCTTCTATAGACGATCAAATCGGGCTTCGTGACCTATCCCAGTGTGTCCGGAACAGGGGTATTACCCTAGAATCGACAGTTGTTGGGTTCAAAAAGGAGTTCACAGTCAAGGAATATTTTAATGTAAGGATACCAGTTTTAAATTAGAAAAATAAATATAATTTTTATGGACTTCCTTCTGCCAACAGATCAAAATCCGTGGCCTTCTCTCCTCCTAAATAAATTGGCCACGCAGTTCTAATTAAAACCACCTCCTACCCACTGGTTAAAACCTTGGCCACGCTCCTCTTTCCTCTTCTTATATAATTGCGCTCCTCCCTTTTTCACTGCCACTCGCTCCTCTGTAAATCCATTTTCTTCAAACAACCGAAGCCCTTCTTCAAATTCGTTCACAAGCTTCAAAACCAAAATCGAGACTCGCGAATCAAAGACCGGGGAAAGGGAAAATCGCGATGAATTCTGGGGTTCGAACGAGGTGAGGTTATCGCGATTCAGACAGAGGGTTGCGCGACGACCTTAGCGAGGCAGAGGAGGAAATCAGGGCAACGAACGGAATCTGGTGGTACGGTGGACCTCGAGTTCGAAGTTAACTCAAATACTAGGGCTCGATTTGGTTAACTGATTTGTCGATGTAGGAGATTGGGGGATGGCGATGATCGAAGTAGGGTTTCTGACGTGCGTTTTGTATGGGTTCGGTGACGCGCACCTGAGTGCGTGAGCTGCTATGAACGCGACGACCTGGCATGTACTGTAGGCGAACTGCTTGGGTTCTGGTTACTGTCAGTTTGTTGTTGTGATGCTTAAGAGATGGAAAGGGGGTGTCGCAGGTCTGTAGGGAGGTCGGGCTAGCATCGACAGTTGGGGTGGTTCGGATAAGGACTGCTGTTGGATTGCAAAAGGAAGGAAATGTTGACTGCCTGTGAGGTGTTCGATATAATGACTTAAGGAGAAGAAGAAAGAAATTAAGGCAAGGAGAAATCGAATGAAATAATCCGTTTGGAGTTCGAAGACTCTGGAATCGATGAAAAGAAATTAAATTTTATACAAGTGCAAGTTAAACCCTGGTGAGTAAACTTCACTCACCTGTTCTTTAGAATTATTTTTATTCAGTAAAAATATTTGTTGTTACTTGTTTGAATGTCTTTTGGTTGATTTATATATATTAGTTATTTAGGCTATTATATATATATTGGGTTGATGATTGGTTGGATCCCCGTAGTCTCATTAGCGGATGCCCGCGGTACCATCGCGGATGATTACCCTATACGCCCCACGCTATGATTAGTGGATGACCTTCTATACCGCGATATTCTGCCACGAAGCAGAATGGGTATTATTTATGTGCTAACGTCTGTGGATGCAGGAAAACAGGTTGGAGGAATCCGACTGGATTCCTCAGAAATATATTATCTGTTTGTTTATTTATTTGCATATATACTGTCACAAATGATGTGTTAGAAAAATAAATAATTGGTTGCTTTGTGTGTTTAAATGTCACTGGGCCTAAGTGTTGATATTTATAAAAATATCGTGAAAAGGATATTTGATTTAAAAGGGAAAATTCTATTTGTCTAAATAGAATTTGAATTTCGATATGGAATCCAAATATAGAATTTGAATAAGAGATTGAAATGTTGAATTTCAAAGAAGGATTGAAATGAATTGAAATATAGAATTTCAAAGGGATTTAAAATGGTTTTGAATATAGAATTCAAAGAGAATTAAAAAGCAATTTGAAAAAGGAATTTGAAAAAGGAATTCGAATAAGGAATTTGAATAAGGAATTTGAATAAGGAATTTGAATAAGTAATTCGAATAAGGAATTTGAATAATGGAATCTGAACATAGAAAATTCAAAGTATAGAATTTGATAATAGAAATTTAAATAAAAATTCAAGTATAGAAATTGAATATTGAATTTGAATATAGAATTTAAATATAGAAATTCAAATGGATTAAAATTCAAAGGGGTTGAAATGAATTTGGATATAAAATTCAAAGAGGATTATAAAGGAATTGAAGATAGAAATTCAAATAGAATTTGATAAAGGAAATTCAAATGGATTTTGAACATAGAATTTGATAAAGGAAATTCAAATGGATTTTTGAACATAGAATTTGATAAAGGAAATTCAAATGGATTTTGAACATAGAATTTGATAAAGGAAATTCAAATGGATTTTTGAATATAGAGTTTGAATATAGAAATTCAAATGGATTTTTAATGGAATTTAAAATAAAGGAAACTCGAAGATAGAATTTGAATAAAGAGAATTCAAATAGAATTGAATATAGAATTTGAATATAGAAATTCAATGGAATTCGAATATAAAGATAGAATTTGAATATAGAAATTCAAATGGATTTTTAATGGAATTTAAAAATAAAGGAAACTCGAAGATAGAATTTGAATAAAGAAATTCAATGGAATTTGAATATGGAATTTGAATATATATTTATATATATTCGAACGAGGTTGAAATATAAATTATAAACGATGTTAGACGTTTATATTTATATATATAATTAAAACGAACGCGCCGCGACGCGGTATTTCGTGATTTGGCACGTCTAACTTCAATTGAGTATATAGAACTCAATTGAAATCGGAATTCGTTGAAACAAGAATCGTCGGGACCGATTGAATAATAGTTTTCTAATGAAAGAGAAAAATCTGGATTTCGTCGTACAGATTTTGAGTTAAGTCAAAATCAATTTTTCAGAAAAACAGCGCTATAACCTTTTTAAAACTATAAGGGTTTATTTAAATAAATATAAGGATTTTTAACTAAATAAAAATCCAAATCTCCATTTGAAAATATAGACTTGAGTTATAAAATATATACGAACTCAAGTGAAGTAAACGAAATGATTTTTGAAAACAAAAAATCATATTTTGATTTTTGGATAGAATTAACTAAGTCGAAGAGAAATTAGTTAATCGAGTTTTTGAAGTTGAACTTGAAAAGGGAATTGGATTTGTAAATGTGTATTCGAAATCGAATATGGAACTAGAATGGAAAATGGAATTCAATGGTTTATAATCAAGTTAAAAATATATTTGAACATGTTATGTTCAAATATAAAAGAGAAATAAGCAAAGGAGCCAACTAACGAATTAGTTAGCGAATTAAGTTAAAAACGATTAGATTGAATTGAAATGAATTGGAAATGGATAGACATATGTTAAACAGGTTTGGAATAAAGTGGAGTAAAGTATAGAAGAGATATAAATAGAGTGCTCGACAAAAAGGTACGTATTTAATTTCCATATGAGATTTTATGCGCCGTATCGGCAAGCCGCGTAGCTTTTTCTTTTTCTTTTTGAGATAAGAAGGACCGGGAAAGCTATTTGAAATTTCCCGATGCTCCCGGTACAAAGGAGGTTATGGCGAATTTTTCCGGGAATTTAAGGAGATAGAATATTTTTAAGATAATTTGATGGTTAGAAATTAACATATCAAATATATAGAAGCCGATAAGGAAACGAACTTAGAAATAGAATAGTATATCAAAAAGGAAGACTAGGGATAAAATCTAGTAAGAATAGAAAGAGGAAGAGTATACGTGTTAAAAGGTGAATAATCAGTTGTATGGTATTGATTATTCGAGTAAGTAGTCTTGTCTGTTTTGACGTTAAATGTTATTCAGTCAAGGTCTGAGAGGTAATTATACCCCAACTTGGTTGATTTCATGATATACCGATAAGTAGCAAGATTCCGGCTCGAAGATCAATGTGGAATAAGAATTAGTGGAATATAGTATTTGGGTTGTCATAACGATGTTTTACACAACATCTGTTTTAACCCAAATAAGTATAAGCTTGGAAATAGAATATAATATTTCCTAAGTATAGAAATAAACGAGATTGGAAAAGAGATAAGTAATTGGAATATTTTCCAATCATAAATAATATATATTTTCTAAAGTTTAGAAAATAAAGGAAGGCGATATTCGGAAATGTTTTCCAAATAACATATAAGGCCAATATGGTTATTGAAAATATTTGGTTAACAAATATTGAAAAGAAATAGAGAAGAGATTTAATTAATGGAATATTAATTAAAGGTTCAGTGATTGTTGGATGCTTGGATAAACACTTGTTTTATTCGATAGTTAAATCATCGACTATCGAAACACTTGTTTTATTCGATAGTTAAATCATCGACTATCGAAACACTTGTTTTTATTCGATAGTTAAATCACAGACTATCGATGTTTTGACCATCGTTGTCAATATGGAGAGACCGGTTGGATTATTACCCGAAGAACCACTCCATATCGGCAGTAGCGTGCGAATCAGATTATATAAAGATAATCGAAGACGGGGTAGAGTGCAAGGACTTTTTCCATTAATAGAAATAGTGCCTTCGGTTCATCCTGTTCCTGGATGACTTGTATGGATGAATGTCGGACAGAGTATTTCCAGAAAGGTCACGTACATTGATTTCTTCAACCGTACCAAGAGTGGAAGCGGAGAAGGGAACTTCTTTAGCTAACACGTAATGTACTGTTGTAGACGTCAATTAGTGATTTTCGATGGATCTGACAATGTGGCATTCGAAGTGAATCTGATGATGATACAGCGTAACCTCTGGCCTCAACAACCAGGAAATGACAAAAATCGGGCAGGCAGCATGGCTAAGTCGGTCGCTCCGAAGAAGGGTATATAATCACCTATCTAGAGAATATTCATTTGCTTCTTTAATCTATCAATGCTGTCCCATATATATATGTATATATATATATATATATATATATATATATATATATATATATATATATATATATATATATATATACGGGAACGGTTGCTGATCCCAACCGTTGGTGATATACATTCGATACACTCAAGCGAAATGAGTGGTCGGTCATGTGTGGCTGAGTTGCAAGATGTTCTTGTTGAACTCCAGTGTGTCATTCCTAGAGTACACTGATCGGAAGGTGGTTCCATACCTTGTCATAGTTGGAAATCCATTACCCAATACGTGCTTGCGGTTTTGATTGTATATTATATATGTGGAACGTGAGATGCAAGCGTTCCACTAGATTGTTATCTACTTGATTTAGACATTATTATAATATCAAAAGAGTTTTGATATAAAGATAAATCAAGTGTTTGGATTCTCATAAGGGAAAAACCCGTTCCGTGTTATACGGCGTGGTCTTATGAGATATCATTTAGTTTTCTGAAACTGTTTTAAACTGTTTACTCATACCAGTCCCATGACTGACCCAGAGTTTACTTTGTTGTTTTCCCTAAACTCTTGGGTGCCTAAATTTGTACGGGCAGTCAAGTAGTCGGGAATTTACAGATATACAGGAAGATCTTGGAGCAGGAGGCTTCAGGATCATATAGCTATAGTTATTTCTGCTGTGTGGTAAGTGATGTACTTTGATATTGATGTATATTTCAAGTTATGTTATATATATATTATATGTTATTCGTTCCGCTGTGAGATTCGTGTTACTCTGATGTTGTGTTCTTCTTCTTCTTCTATTCTAAGTTTCTATCTTATCTATCCTCACCCTCTAACTTCTTTCTATTAATGGTTCGAATTTCCGTGATATTTGGGGTTGGACTTGTGTTTTTGGTCAGCTCAAATTCTACTGGATTTTCGGGTCATTACAGTTGGTATCAGAGCTTAGGTTGAGCGAATACCTAGGCTTGTTGGAATGTGCTCATTAGAGATAGGGTTAGTAATACCCTAGATTGAGTTTGAGTGTATATATATACGAGAGAGCGTATTTGTTATTTGATATAAAAACCGTTTTATATTGTGTTGACTAGTCTATTGAGTAGATTATAAATTTTGGTCGAATCGTGGTACGCCTCGAAGTCGATAGGAATTTATAAACCCTTGAACAGAAGATTGGACACGATATTGTTTTCAAATAGTTAAGTTGATTGTTACGATTATAACCGAATTAGATTATAAAACAGAAATAGTTATATATATAACTAGTGGAATTTGTATAGAAATAAGATATACAAATGAGATGAATTAAAATTGAATTCCAACCAGAATTCAGAATTTAAAATCCGGGGAGTTTGGGAAAATGTTTTTTGGATTTTGAAAGAAATAAAGCACTGAACTCATTCA
The DNA here is from genome assembly GCA_030737875.1 of Allium sativum. Classification (NCBI taxonomy): domain Eukaryota; kingdom Viridiplantae; phylum Streptophyta; class Magnoliopsida; order Asparagales; family Amaryllidaceae; genus Allium; species Allium sativum. Next base: position 338,204,078 of record CM060923.1, read on the forward strand.
GTAGCTGGGAAATAATTCTGATGATGGTCGCAACATCATCAGTGTTCATTTTCGAGTTTCTAAGTGATGAATTGCTGCCTTAGAAAAGTGTTTGTGGGAAAATTTGTTGAAAGAAAACAAGCTGGTTTGAAATTTCAAATGTTTTGAATTTGAAATAGAAATGAATATATATGTATATATTTATGGGATTTCAATATTATTTTGAAATGAAGACCCTGGGAATTTAAATTCTGGAAATTTAATTTAACTTAAGCAAGTTAAATAGAGTAAAGTAAATAAATTGAATTGGAATAAATTTGAATGAATTCTAATGGAATATGAATTGGTGATTAACCATTCAGAATAAATGAATGTAAACATATATAATATGCAATATGAGTGAAGCCAAAAAGTTCTGTTGGAACTAAAATTGTATAAGTATGAAATGTTGAGTTCCAGCATAAGTTGATTTCGAAAAGTAATAGGTTAGTATCACTTTCTACCTTAGCAATTTCGAGGACGAAATTAATTTATGTGGGGAAGAATGTAATGACCCGGATATTTCGTCGGTTAAATTTAAATATTTAATGCGGTTTTAAATATTAATTTGATTAATTTAATGAATATTTATATTAAGTTATTAGTTTAATAATCAGTCTCGATTTTTATCGAATATATGAAATCGTCGTAGTACGAAAAATAATTCAGTTCGAGGTTTAAAAACTGAATTAAATGCAGTTCAAATTATCAGTACAAAATTCTGTTTGAATCAGAATAATAATATTAATTTATTTTCAAAGAAACTATAGTCTGAAATTTAATTTAAAATCGATTTATATTAATATCTTCTATAGACGATCAAATCGGGCTTCGTGACCTATCCCAGTGTGTCCGGAACAGGGGTATTACCCTAGAATCGATAGTTGTTGGGTTCAAAAAGGAGTTCACAGTCAAGGAATATTTTAATGTAAGGATACCAGTTTTAAATTAGAAAAATAAATATAATTTTTATGGACTTCCTTCTGCCAACAGATCAAAATCCGTGGCCTTCTCTCCTCCTAAATAAATTGGCCACGCAGTTCTAATTAAAACCACCTCCTCCCCACTGGTTAAAACATTGGCAACGCTCCTCTTTCCTCTTCTTATATAATTGCGCTCCTCCCTTTTTCACTGCCACTCGCTCCTCTATAAATCCATTTTCTTCAAACAACCGAAGCCCTTCTTCAAATTCGTTCGCAAGCTTCAAAACCAAAATCGAGACTCGCGAATCAAAGACCGGGGAAAGGGAAAATCACGATGGATTCTGGGGTTCGAACGAGGTGAGGTTATCGCGATTCAGACAGAGGGTTGCGCGACGACCTTGGCGAGGCAGAGGAGGAAATCAGGGCAACGAACGGAATCTGGTGGTACGGTGGACCTCGAGTTCGAAGTTAACTCAAATACTAGGGCACGATTTGGTTAACTGATTTGTCGATGTAGGAGATTGGGGATGGCGATGATCGAAGTAGGGTTTCTGACGTGCGTTTTGTATGGGTTCGGTGACGCGCACCTGAGTGCGTGAGCTGCTATGAACGCGACGACCTGGCATGTACTGTAGGCGAACTGCTTGGGTTCTGGTTGCTGTCAGTTTTCTGTTGTGATGCTTAAGAGATGGAAAGGGGGTGTCGCAGGTCTGTAGGGAAGTCGGGCTAGCATCGACAGTTGAGGTGGTTCCGATAAGGACTGCTGTTGGATTGCAAAAGGAAGGATATGTTGACTGCCTGTGAGGTGTTCGATATAATGACTTAAGGAGAAGAAGAAATAAATTAAGGCAAGGAGAAATCGAATGAAATAATCCGTTTGGAGTTCGAAGACTCTGGAATCGATGAAAAGAAATTAAATTTTATACAAGTGCAAGTTAAACCCTGGTGAGTAAACTTCACTCACCTGTTCTTTAGAATTATTTTTATTCAGTAAAAATATTTGTTTTTGCTTGTTTGAATGTCTTTTGGTTGATTTATATATATTAGTTATTTAGGCTATTATATATATATATTGGGTTGATGATTGGTTGGATCCCCACAGTCTCATTAGCGGATGCCCGCGGTACCATAGCGGATGATTACCCTATACGCCCCACGCTATGATTAGTGGATGACCTTCTATACCGCGATATTCTGCCATGAAGCAGAATGGGTATTATTTATGTGCTAACGTCTGTGGATGCAGGAAAACAGGTTGGAGGAATCCGACTGGATTCCTCAGAAATATATTATCTGTTTGTTTATTTATTTGCATATATACTGTCATAAATGATGTGTTAGAAAAATAAATAATTGGTTGCTTTGTGTGTTTAAATATCACTGGGCCTAAGTGTTGATATTTATAAAAATATCATGAAAAGGATATTTGATTTAAAAGGGAAAATTCTATTTGTCTAAATAGAATTTGAATTTCGATATGGAATCCAAATATAGAATTTGAATAAGAGATTGAAATGTAGAATTTCAAAGAAGGATTGAAATGAATTGAAATATAGAATTTCAAAGGGATTTAAAATGGTTTTGAATATAGAATTCAAAGAGAATTAAAAAGGAATTTGAAAAAGGAATTTGAAAAAGGAATTCAAATAAGGAATTTGAATAAGGAATTTGAATAAGGAATTCGAATAAGGAATTTGAATAATGGAATCTGAACATAGAAAATTCAAAGTATAGAATTTGAAAATAGAAATTGAAATAAAAATTCAAGTATAGAAATTGAATATTGAATTTAAATATAGAAATTCAAATGGATTAAAATTCAAAGGGGTTGAAATGAATTTGGATATAAAATTCAAAGAGGATTATAAAGGATTTGAAGATAGAAATTCAAATAGAATTTGATAAAGGAAATTTAAATGGATTTTGAACATAGAATTTGATAAAGGAAATTCAAATGGATTTTTGAACATAGAATTTGATAAAGGAAATTCAAATGGATTTTGAACATAGAATTTGATAAACGAAATTCAAATGGATTTTTGAATATAGAATTTGAATATAGAAATTCAAATGGATTTTTAATGGAATTTAAAATAAAGGAAACTCGAAGATAGAATTTGAATAAAGAGAATTCAAATAGAATTGAATATAGAATTTGAATATAGAAATTCAATGGAATTCGAATATAAAGATAGAATTTGAATATAGAAATTCAAATGGATTTTTAATGGAATTTAAAAATAAAGGAAACTCGAAGATAGAATTTGAATATAGAAATTCAATGGAAGTTGAATATGGAATTTGAATATATATTTATATATATATTCGAACGAGGTTGAAATATAAATTATAAACGATGTTAAACGTTTATATTTATATATATAATTAAAACGAACGCGCCGCGACGCGGTAGTTCGTGATTTGGCATGTCTAACTTCAATTGAGTATATAGAACTCAATTGAAATCGGAATTCGTTGAAACAAGAATCGTCGGGACCGATTGAATAATAGTTTTCTAATGAAAGAGAAAAATCTGGATTTCGTCGTATAGATTTTGAGTTAATTCAAAATCAATTTTTCAGAAAAACAGCGCTATAACCTTTTTAAAACTATAAGGGTTTATTTAAATAAATATAAGGATTTTTAACTAAATAAAAATCCAAATCTCCATTTGAAAATATAGACTTGAGTTATAAAATATATACGAACTCAAGTGAAGTAAATGAAATGATTTTTGAAAACAAAAAAAACCATATTTTGATTTTTGGATAGAATTAACTAAGTCGAAGAGAAATTAGTTAATCGAGTTTTTGAAGTTGAACTTGAAAAGGGAATTGGATTTGTAAATGAGTATTCGAAATCGAATATGGAACTAGAATGGAAAATGGAATTCAACGATTTATAATCAAGTTAAAAATATATTTGAACATGTTATGTTCAAATATTAAAGAGAAATAAGCAAAAGAGCCAACTAACGAATTAGTTAGCGAATTAAGTTAAAAACGATTAGATTGAATTGAAGTGAATTGGAAATGGATAGACATATGTTAAACAGGTTTGGAATAAAGTGGAGTAAAGTATAGAAGAGATATAAATAGAGTGCTCGACAAAAAGGTACGTATTTAATTTCCATATGAGATTTTATGCGCCATATCGGCAAGCCGCTTGGCCTTTTCTTTTTCTTTTTGAGATAAGAAGGACCGGGAAAGCTATTTGAAATTTCCCGATGCTCCCTGTACAAAGGAGGTTATGGCGAATTTTTCCGGGAATTCAAGGAGATAGAATATTTTTAAGATAATTTGATGGTTAGAAATTAACATATCAAATATATAGAAGCCGATAAGGAAACGAACTTAGAAATAGAATAGTATAATCAAAAAGGAAGACTAGGGATAAAATCTAGTAAGAATAGAAAGAGGAAGAGTATACGTGTTAAAAGGTGAATAATCAGTTGTATGGTATTGATTATTCGAGTAAGTAGTCTTGTCTGTTTTGACGTTAAATGTAATTCAGTCAAGGTCTGAGAGGTAATTATACCCCAACTTGGTTGATTTCATGATATACCGATAAGTAGCAAGATTCAGGCTCGAAGATCAATGTGGAATAAGAATTAGTGGAATATAGTATTTGGGTTGTCGTAACGATGTTTTACACAACATCTGTTTTAACCCAAATAAGTATAAGCTTGGAAATAGAATAGAATATTTTCTAAGTATAGAAATAAACGAGATTGGAAAAGAGATAAGTAATTGGAATATTTTCCAATTATAAATAATATATATTTTCTAAAGTTTAGAAAATAAAGGAAGGCGATATTCAGAAATGTTTTCCAAATAACATATAAGGCCAATATGGTTATTGAAAATATTTGGTTAACAAATATTGATAAGAAATAGAGAAGAGATTTAATTAATGGAATATTAATTAAAGGTTCAGTGATTGTTGGATGTTTGGATAAACACTTGTTTTATTCGATAGTTAAATCATCGACTATCGAAACACTTGTTTTATTCGATAGTTAAATCATCGACTATCGAAACACTTGTTTTTATTCGATAGTTAAATCACAGACTATCGAAGTTTTGACCATCATTGTCAATATGGAGAGACCGGTTGGATTATTATCCTAAGAACCTCTCCATATCGGCAGTAGCAAGCGAATCAGATTATATAAAGATAATCGAAGACGGAGTAGAGTGCAAGGACTTTTTCCATTAATAGAAATAGTGCCTTCGGTTCATCCTGTTCCTGGATGACTTGTATGGATGAATGTCTGACAGAGTATTTCCAGAAAGGTCACGTACATTGATTTCTTCAACCGTACCAAGAGTGGAAGCGGAGAAGGGCACTTCTTTAGCTAACACGTAATGTACTGTTGTAGACGTCAATTAGTGATTTTCGATGGATCTGACAATGTGGCATTCGAAGTGAATCTGATGTGATGATACAGCGTAACCTCTGGCCTCAACAACCAGGAAATGACAAAAATCGGGCAGGCAGCATGGCTAAGTCGGTCGCTCCGAAGTAGGGTGTATATTCACCTATCTAGAGAATATTCATTTGCTTGTTTAATCTATCAATGCTGTCCCATACATATACGGGAACGGTTGCTGATCCCAACCGTTGGTGATATACATTCGATACACTCAAGCGAAATGAGTGGTCGGTCATGTGTGACTGAGTTGTAAGATGTTCTTGTTGAACTCCAGTGTGTCGTTCCTAGAGTACACTGATCGGAAGGTGGTTCCATATCTTGTCATAGTTGGAAATCCATTACCCAATACGTGCTTGCGGTTTTGATTGTATATTATATATGTGGAAAGTGAATGCAAGCGTTCCACTAGATTGTTATCTACTTGATTTAGACATTATTATAATATCAAAAGAGTTTTGATATAAAGATAAATCAAGTGTTTGGATTCTCATAAGGGAAAAACCCGTTCCGTGTTATACGGCGTGGTCTTATGAGATATCATTTAGTTTTCTGAAACTGTTTTAAACTGTTTACTCATACCAGTCCCATGACTGACCCAGAGTTTACTTTGTTGTTTTCCCTAAACTCTTGGGTGCCTAAATTTGTACGGGCAGTCAAGTAGTCGGGAATTTACAGATATACTGGAAGATCTTGGAGCAGGAGGCTTCAGGATCATATAGCTATAGTTATTTCTGCTGTGAGGTAAGTGATGTACTTTGATATTGATGTATATTCAAGTACAGATGTATATTTCAAGTTATGTTATATATATTATATGTTATTCGTTCCGCTGTGAGATTCGTGTTACTCTGATGTTGTGTTCTTCTTCTTCTTCTATTCTAAGTTTCTATCTTATCTATCCTCACCCTCTAACTTCTTTCTATTAATGGTTCGAATTTCCGTGATATTTGGGGTTGGACTTGTGTTTTTGGTCAGCTTAAATTCTACTGGATTTTCGGGTCATTACAGTTGGTATCAGAGCTTAGGTTGAGCGAATACCTAGGCTTGTTGGAATGTGCTCATTAGAGATAGGGTTAGTAATACCCTAGATTGAGTTTGAGTGTATATATATACGAGAGAGCGTATTTGTTATTTGATATAAAAACCGTTTTATATTGTGTTGACTAGTCTGTTGAGTAGATTATAAATTTTGGTCGAATCGTGGTACGCCTCGAAGTCGATAGGAATTTATAAACCCTTGAACAGAAGATTGGACACGATATTGTTTTCAAATAGTTAAGTTGATTGTTACGATTATAACCGAATTAGATTATAAAACAGAAATAGTTATATATATAACTAGTGGAATTTGTATAGAAATAAGATATACAAATGAGATGAATTAAAATTGAATTCCAACCAGAATTCAGAATTTAAAATCCTGGGAGTTTGGGAAAATGTTTTTTGGATTTTGAAAGAAATAAAGCACTGAACTCATTCAGTAGCTGGGAAATAATTCTAATGATGGTCGCAACATCATCAGTGTTCATTTTCGAGTTTCTAAGTGATGAATTGCTGCCTTAGAAAAGTGTTTGTGGGAAAATTTGTTAAAAGAAAACAAGCTGGTTTGAAATTTCAAATGTTTTGAATTTGAAATAGAAATGAATATATATGTATATATTTATGGGATTTCAATATTATTTTGAAATGAAAACCCTGGGAATTTAAATTCAGGAAATTAAATTTAACTTAAGCAAGTTAAATAGAGTAAAGTAAATAAATTGAATTGGAATCAATTTGAATGAATTCTAATGGAATATGAATTGGTGATAAACCATTCAGAATAAATGAATGTAAACATATATAATATGCAATATGAGTGAAGCCAAAAAGTTTTGTTGGAACTAAAATTGTATAAGTATGAAATGTTGAGTTCCAGCATAAGTTGATTTCGAAAAGTAATAGGTTAGTATCACTTTCTACCTTAGCAATTTCGAGGACGAAATTAATTTAAGTGGGGAAGAATGTAATGACCCGGATATTTCGTCGGTTAAATTTAAATATTTAATACGGTTTTAAATATTAATTTGATTAATTTAATGAATATTTATATTAAGTTATTATTTTAACAATCAGTCTCGATTTTTATCGAATATATGAAATCGTCGTAGTACGAAAAATAATTCAGTTCGAGGTTTAAAAACTGAATTAAATGCAGTTCAAATTATCAGTACAAAATTCTGTTTGAATCAGAATAATAATATTAAATTATTTTCAAAGAAATTATAGTTTGAAATTTAATTTAAAATCGATTTATATTAATATCTTCTATAGACGATCAAATCGGGCTTCGTGACCTATCCCAGTGTGTCCGGAACAGGGGTATTACCCTAGAATCGACAGTTGTTGGGTTCAAAAAGGAGTTCACAGTCAAGGAATATTTTAATGTAAGGATACCAGTTTTAAATTAGAAAAATAAATATAATTTTTATGGACTTCCTTCTGCCAACAGATCAAAATCCGTGGCCTTCTCTCCTCCTAAATAAATTGGCCACGCAGTTCTAATTAAAACCACCTCCTCCCCACTGGTTAAAACATTGGCCACGCTCCTCTTTCCTCTTCTTATATAATTGCGCTCCTCCCTTTTTCACTGCCACTCGCTCCTCTATAAATCCATTTTCTTCAAACAACCGAAGCCCTTCTTCAAATTCGTTCGCAAGCTTCAAAACCAAAATCGAGATTCGCGAATCAAAGACCGGGGAAAGGGAAAATCACGATGGATTCTGGGGTTCGAACGAGGTGAGGTTATCGCGATTCAGACAGAGGGTTGCGCGACGACCTTGGCGAGGCAGAGGAGGAAATCAGGGCAACGAACGGAATCTGGTGGTACGGTGGACCTCGAGTTCGAAGTTAACTCAAATACTAGGGCACGATTTGGTTAACTGATTTGTCGATGTAGGAGATTGGGGGATGGCGATGATCGAAGTAGGGTTTCTGACGTGCGTTTTGTATGGGTTCGGTGACGCGCACCTGAGTGCATGAGCTGCTATGAACGCGACGACCTGGCATGTACTGTAGGCGAACTGCTTGGGTTCTGGTTGCTGTCAGTTTTCTGTTGTGATGCTTAAGAGATGGAAAGGGGGTGTCGCAGGTCTGTAGGGAAGTCGGGCTAGCATCGACAGTTGAGGTGGTTCCGATAAGGACTGCTGTTGGATTGCAAAAGGAAGGATATGTTGACTGCCTGTGAGGTGTTCGATATAATGACTTAAGGAGAAGAAGAAATAAATTAAGGCAAGGAGAAATCGAATGAAATAATCCGTTTGGAGTTCGAAGACTCTGGAATCGATGAAAAGAAATTAAATTTTATACAAGTGCAAGTTAAACCCTGGTGAGTAAACTTCACTCACCTGTTCTTTAGAATTATTTTTATTCAGTAAAAATATTTGTTGTTGCTTGTTTGAATGTCTTTTGGTTGATTTATATATATTAGTTATTTAGGCTATTATATATATATATTCTGTTGATGATTGGTTGGATCCCCGCAGTCCCATTAGCGGATGCCCGCGGTACCATAGCGGATGATTACCCTATATGCCCCACGCTATGATTAGTGGATGACCTTCTATACCGCGATATTCTGCCATGAAGAAGAATGGGTATTATTTATGTGCTAACGTCTGTGGATGCAGGAAAACAGGTTGGAGGAATCCGACTAGATTCCTAAGAAATATATTATCTGTTTCTTTATTTATTTGCATATATACTGTCATAAATGATGTGTTAGAAAAATAAATAATTGGTTGCTTTGTGTGTTTAAATATCACTGGGCCTAAGTGTTGATATTTATAAAAATATCATGAAAAGGATATTTGATTTAAAAGGGAAAATTCTATTTGTCTAAATAGAATTTGAATTTCGATATGGAATCCAAATATAGAATTTGAATAAGAGATTGAAATGTAGAATTTCAAAGAAGGATTGAAATGAATTGAAATATAGAATTTCAAAGGGATTTAAAATGGTTTTGAATATAGAATTCAAAGAGAATTAAAAAGGAATTTGAAAAAGGAATTTGAAAAAGGAATTCGAATAAGGAATTTGAATAAGGAATTTGAATAAGGAATTCGAATATGGAATTTGAATAATGGAATCTGAACATAGAAAATTCAAAGTATAGAATTTGAAAATAGAAATTGAAATAAAAATTCAAGTATAGAAATTGAATATTGAATTTGAATATAGAATTTAAATATAGAATTCAAATGGATTAAAATTCAAAGGGGTTGAAATGAATTTGGATATAAAATTCAAAGAGGATTATAAAGGATTTGAAGATAGAAATTCAAATAGAATTTGATAAACGAAATTCAAATGGATTTTGAACATAGAATTTGATAAAGGAAATTCAAATGGATTTTTGAACATAGAATTTGATAAAGGAAATTCAAATGGATTTTGAACATAGAATTTGGTAAACGAAATTCAAATGGATTTTTGAATATAGAATTTGAATATAGAAATTCAAATGGATTTTTAATGGAATTTAAAATAAAGGAAACTCGAAGATAGAATTTGAATAAAGAGAATTCAAATAGAATTGAATATAGAATTTGAATATAGAAATTCAATGGAATTCGAATATAAAGATAGAATTTGAATATAGAAATTCAAATGGATTTTTAATGGAATTTAAAGATAAAGGAAACTCGAAGATAGAATTTGAATATAGAAATTCAATGGAATTTGAATATGGAATTTGAATATATATTTATATATATTCGAACGAGGTTGAAATATAAATTATAAACGATGTTAAACGTTTATATTTATATATATAATTAAAACGAACGCGCCGCGACGCGGTAGTTCGTGATTTGGCACGTCTAACTTCAATCGAGTATATAGAACTCAATTGAAATCGGAATTCGTTGAAACAAGAATCGTCGGGACCGATTGAATAATAGTTTTCTAATGAAAGAGAAAAATCTGGATTTCGTCGTATAGATTTTGAGTTAAGTCAAAATCAATTTTTCAGAAAAACAGCGCTATAACCTTTTTAAAACTATAAGGGTTTATTTAAATAAATATAAGGATTTTTAACTAAATAAAAATCCAAATCTCCATTTGAAAATATAGACTTGAGTTATAAAATATATACGAACTCAAGTGAAGTAAAAGAAATGATTTTTTAAAACAAAAAAAATCATATTTTGATTTTTGGATATAATTAACTAAGTCGAAGAGAAATTAGTTAATCGAGTTTTTGAAGTTGAACTTGAAAAGGGAATTGGATTTGTAAATGTGTATTCGAAATCGAATATGGAACTAGAATGGAAAATGGAATTCAACGATTTATAATCAAGTTAAAAATATATTTGAACATGTTATGTTCAAATATTAAAGAGAAATAAGCAAAAGAGCCAACTAACGAATTAGTTAGCGAATTAAGTTAAAAACGATTAGATTGAATTGAAGTGAATTGGAAATGGATAGACATATGTTAAACAGGTTTGGAATAAAGTGGAGTAAAGTATAGAAGAGATATAAATAGAGTGCTCGACAAAAAGGTACGTATTTAATTTCCATATGAGATTTTATGCGCCATATCGGCAAGCCGCTTGGCTTTTTCTTTTTCTTTTTGAGATAAGAAGGACCGGGAAAGCTATTTGAAATTTCCCGATGCTCCCTGTACAAAGGAGGTTATGGCGAATTTTTCCGGGAATTTAAGGAGATAGAATATTTTTAAGATAATTTGATGGTTAGAAATTAACATATCAAATATATAGAAGCCGATAAGGAAACGAACTTAGAAATAGAATAGTATAATCAAAAAGGAAGACAAGGGATAAAATCTAGTAAGAATAGAAAGAGGAAGAGTATACGTGTTAAAAGGTGAATAATCAGTTGTATGGTATTGATTATTCGAGTAAGTAGTCTTGTCTGTTTTGACGTTAAATGTTATTCAGTCAAGGTCTGAGAGGTAATTATACCCCAACTTGGTTGATTTCATGATATACCGATAAGTAGCAAGATTCAGGCTCGAAGATCAATGTGGAATAAGAATTAGTGGAATATAGTATTTGGGTTGTCGTAACGATGTTTTACACAACATCTGTTTTAACCCAAATAAGTATAAGCTTGGAAATAGAATAGAATATTTTCTAAGTATAGAAATAAACGAGATTGGAAAAGAGATAAGTAATTGGAATATTTTCCAATTATAAATAATATATATTTTCTAAAGTTTAGAAAATAAAGGAAGGCGATATTCAGAAATGTTTTCCAAATAACATATAAGGCCAATATGGTTATTGAAAATATTTGGTTAACAAATATTGATAAGAAATAGAGAAGAGATTTAATTAATGGAATATTAATTAAAGGTTCGGTGATTGTTGGATGTTTGGATAAACACTTGTTTTATTCGATAGTTAAATCATCGACTATCGAAACACTTGTTTTATTCGATAGTTAAATCATCGACTATCGAAACACTTGTTTTTATTCGATTGTTAAATCACAGACTATCGAAGTTTTGACCATCATTGTCAATATGGAGAGACCGGTTGGATTATTATCCGAAGAACCTCTCCATATCGGCAGTAGCGTGCGAATCAGATTATATAAAGATAATCGAAGACGGAGTAGAGTGCAAGGACTTTTTCCATTAATAGAAATAGTGCCTTCGGTTCATCCTGTTCCTGGATGACTTGTATGGATGAATGTCTGACAGAGTATTTCCAGAAAGGTCACGTACATTGATTTCTTCAACCGTACCAAGAGTGGAAGCGGAGAAGGGCACTTCTATAGCTAACACGTAATGTACTGTTGTAGACATCAATTAGTGATTTTCGATGGATCTGACAATGTGGCATTCGAAGTGAATCTGATGTGATGATACAGCGTAACCTCTGGCCTCAACAACCAGGAAATGACAAAAATCGGGCAGGCAGCATGGCTAAGTCGGTCGCTCCGAAGTAGGGTGTATAATCACCTATCTAGAGAATATTCATTTGCTTCTTTAATCTATCAATGCTGTCCCATATATATATACGGGAACGGTTGCTGATCCCAACCGTTGGTGATATACATTCGATACACTCAAGCGAAATGAGTGGTCGGTCATGTGTGGCTGAGTTGTAAGATGTTCTTGTTGAACTCCAGTGTGTCGTTCCTAGAGTACACTGATCGGAAGGTGGTTCCATACCTTGTCATAGTTGGAAATCCATTACCCAATAGGTGCTTGCGGTTTTGATTGTATATTATATATGTGGAACGTGAGATGCAAGCATTCCACTAGATTGTTATCTACTTGATTTAGACATTATTATAATATCAAAAGAGTTTTGATATAAAGATAAATCAAGTGTTTGGATTCGCATAAGGGAAAAACCCGTTCCGTGTTATACGGCGTGGTCTTATGAGATATCATTTAGTTTTCTGAAACTGTTTTAAACTGTTTACTCATACCAGTCCCATGACTGACCCGGAGTTTACTTTGTTGTTTTCCCTAAACTCTTGGGTGCCTAAATTTGTACGGGCAGTCAAGTAGTCGGGAATTTACAGATATACTGGAAGAGCTTGGAGCAGGAGGCTTCAGGATCATATAGCTATAGTTATTTCTCTTGTGTGGTAAGTGATGTACTTTGATATTGATGTATATTCAAGTATAGATGTATATTTCAAGTTATGTTATATATATTATATGTTATTCGTTCCGCTGTGAGATTCGTGTTACTCTGATGTTGTGTTCTTCTTCTTATTCTATTCTAAGTTTCTATCTTATCTATCCTCACCCTTTAACTTCTTTCTATTAATGGTTCGAATTTCCGTGATATTTGGGGTTGGACTTGTGTTTTTGGTCAGCTCAAATTCTACCGGATTTTCGGGTCATTACAGGGGTGCAATACGAGGACTTCCAAGGAGGTCACCCATCCTAGTACCACCCTCGCCCAAGCACGCATAACTTTAGAGTTCTGATGGAATCCAGTGCTTTAGTGCTGGTATGATAGCACCCGTCGGCAAGCGGATTGGCAAAGTATTAATGCGGGAGCATAAAGAAATGCTTTGCTTAACGACAACAACTTTTGAAATTCTAACAAGTGACATCAAATTTGACAAAAAAATAAAAAAAACAGAAATGAGGGAAAGTACTTAATTTGCAATTAAAAAGAAATTCTAACGAAATAAAGTAGTTAAAACCACAAATTCAAGGACCAATGGCGAGAATGGAACACGGAAAGAATTCAAAAAAAAGAAATAATGGCCAGTTTCGAAATTCAAGCCGAAAGATTGAGAACGTTAAATTTGAAAATAAAAGTAAATGAAATTGTAAAAACAATAAAATTAAGTTCTAATTAAGAATCAAAAAAAAAGAAGAAAATTTTAAACTAAAAAAATCGAACCGCGACGGTTGTTGATAAAAATAGAGGGTTGCAACACGAGGACTTCCCAGAAGGACACCCATCCTGGCACTACTCTCGCCCAAGCATGCTTAAATTCGGGTTTTGATGCGGTTCGATGCTTTAGTGCTGGTGTGATCGCACCCGTCAGGAAGCGGATTGTTAAAGTGATAATGCAGAAGCGTAGAGAAATTCTCCGCTTAAAGGCAACAACGTTCGAAATTCTAACAAGTAACATTAAATTTGACGAAAAAAATCAAAAAACAGAAATGAGGGAAAACGCTAAATTTTCAATTTTAAAGAAATTCTAATGAAATAAAGGAGTTAAAACCACAAATTCAAGCATCAACGGCGAGAATGGAATGGGGAAAGAATTGTAAAAAATAAATAATGGCTTGCTTTTGAAATTTAAGACAATAGAGTGAGAACGTTATATTTGTAAATAAAAGGAAATGAAATTGTACAAAAAAAAAACTTTAAGTACTAATTAAGAAGCAAAAAAGTAAAAAGGAGGAAATTTTAAACTGCAAATTTGAACCGCAACGGTTGTTGACAAAAGGGGAGGGGTGCAACACGAGGACTTCCCAAGAGGTCATCCATCCTAGTACTACTCTCGCCCTAGCACGCTTAACTTCGGAGTTCAGAAGGGATCCAGTGCTTTGGTGCTGGTATGATCACACCCATCGGGAAGCTGATTGCTAAAGTATTAATGCAGGAGCATTGAGAAATTCTCCGCTTAACGACAACAGCGTTTGAAATTCTAACAAGTAATATCAAATTTGACCAAAAAATAAAAAAACAGAAATGAGGGAAAATCCTAAATTTGAAATTAAAAAGAAATTCTAACGAAATGATTGAGTTAAAACCACAAATTCAAGCATTACTGGAGAGAATGGAACGTGGAAAGAATTGGAAAAAAACAATGGCCCGATTTTGAAATTCAAGCCGACAGAGTGATAGGGAATGAAATTGTAAAAATAATAATTTAAGTGCTAATTAGGAAGCAAAAAAACAGAAAAGGAGGATATTTTAAACTGAATTCAAGCCGATAGAGTGAGAACGTTTAATTTGAAAATTAAAAGAAATGAAACTGTAAAAAAAACTTTAAGTTCTAATTAAGAAACAAAAAAACAAAAAAGGAGGAAATTTTAAACTGCAAAATTGAACTGTGATGGTTGTTGACAAAAAGAGAGTGGTGCAACATAAGGACTTCCCAGATGGTCTCCAATCCTAGTACTACTCTCGCCCTAGAATGCTTAACTTCGGAGTTCAAATGGGATCTGGGGATTTAGTGCTGGTATGATCGCACCCGTCGTGAAGTGGATTGCTAAAGTATTAATGCACGAGCGTAGAGAAATGCTCCGCCTAACGACAACAACGTTTGAAATTCTAACAAATAACATCAAATTTGGCCAAAAAATAAAATCAAAAAATAGAAATGATGGAAAACACTAAATTTGCAATTTAAAAGAAATTCTGACGAAATGATGGAGTTAAAAGAACAAATTCGAGCATCAATGGCGAGAAAGGAACGTGGAAAGAATTGGAAAAAAGAAATAATGGCCAGCTTTTGAAATTCAAGCTGACTGAGTGAGAACGTTAAATATGAAAATAAAAGAAAGTGAAATCGAAAAAAGAAACTTTAAGCTTTAATTAAGAAGAAAAAAATAGGAGGAAATTTTAAACAACAAATTCGAACCGCAATGTTTGTTGACAAAAAGTGAGGGGTGCAAGACAAGGACTTCCCAGGAGGTCACCCATCCTAGTACTACTAATGCTTACCTTCAGAATTCTGATGTGATCCAGTGTTTTAGTGCTGGTATGATCGCAACCGCTAGGAAGAGGATTGCTTAAGTATTAATGCTGGAGCATATAGAAATGCTTCACTTAACGGCTACAACGTTTGAAATTCTAATAAGCAACATCAAATTTGACCCAAAAAAAAATAGAAATGAGGGAAAATGCTAATTTTGCAATTTAAAAGAATTTCAAATCGACACAGTGAGAATGTTAAATTTGAAAATAAAAGGAAATGGAAGTGTAAAAAAACATTAAGTTATAATTAAGATGCAAAAAACAAAAAAGGAGGAAATTTTAAACTGCAAATTCGTACCGCAATGTTTGTTGACAAAAAGGGAGCGGTGCAACACGAGGACTTCCCAGGAGGTCAACTATCCTAGTACTATTCTCGCCCAAGCACGCTTAACTTCGGAGTTCTGGTGGGATCTAGTGCTTAAGTGCTGGTGTGATTGCACCCGTCAAGATGCGGATTTCTAACGTATTAATGCAGGTGCATAAAGGAATGCTCCGCTTAACGGCAACAACGTTTGAAATTCTTACAAGTAACATCAAATTTGACCCAAAAAAACAAAAACCGGAAATGAGGTAAAAAGCAAAATTTGCAATTTAAATGAAATTATAATGAAATTAAGGAGTTAAAACCACAAATACAAGTATCAACGGTGAGAGTGGAACATGAAAAGAACTGGAAAAAAGAAATAATGACTAGGTTTTGAAATTCAAGACGATAGAGTGAAAACATTAAATTTGAAAATAAAAGGAAATGAAATTGCAAAAAAAAACTTTAAGTTCTAATTAATAAGCAAAAAAGAAAAAAAAATGGTGGAAATTTGAATATGTAAATTCGAACTGGACGGTTGTTGACAAAAAAAGAGGGGTGCAACATGAGGACTTCCCCTGAGGTCACACATACTAGTGCTACTCTCGCCCATGCACGCTTAACTTCGGAGATCTAATGGGATACGGTGCTTTAGTGATGGTATGATCGCACCCGTCAAGAAGCGGATTGCTAAAGTATTAATGCAGGAGCATAGAGAAATGCTCCACTTAACAACAACAACGTTTGAAATTCTCACAAGTAACATCAAATTTGACCAAAAAATCAAAAATTAGAAATGATGGAAAATGCTAAATTTGCAATTTAAAATAAATTCTAACCAAATGAAGCAGTTAAAACCACAAATTCAAGCATCAATGGCTAGAATGACACATGAAAAGAATTGGAAAAAAGAAATAAAGGCCAGCTTTTGAAATTCAAGCCGACAGGATGAGAATGTTAAATTTGAAAATAAAACGAAATGAAATTATAAAAAAAACTTTAAGTTATAATTAAGAAGAAAAAAACAAAAAAGGAGGAAATTTTAAACTGCAAATTCGAACCGCGACAGTTGTTAACAAAAAGGGAGGGGTGCAACACGAGGACTTCCCAGGAGGTTACCTATCCTAGTACTACTCTCGCCAAGCATGCTTAACTTCGTAGTTCTGATGGGATCCAGTGCTTTAGTGCTGGTATGATCACACCCATCCGGAAGCGGATTACAAAAGTCTTAATGCAGGTGCGTAGGGAAATGCTTCGCTTGACGGCAACAACGTTTGAAATTCTAACAAGTAACATCAAATTTGACCAAAAAAATAAAAAAAACAGAATTGAGGGAAGATGCTAAATTCGCAATTCTGAAGAAATTCTAACGAAATGAAGGAGTTAAAACCATAATTCAAGCATCAACGACGAGAATGGAACGTGGAAAGAATTGAAAAAAAGAAATGATGGCAAGCTTTTGAAATTCAAGCCGATAGAGTGAGAACGTTAAATTTGAAAATAAAAGGTAATCCTATCCTAGTACTACTCTCACCCTAGAATGCTAAACTTCGGAGTTCTGATAGGATCCGGTGCTTTATGCTGGTATGATCGCACCATTCGGGAAGCGGATTGCTGAAGTATTAAAGAAGGAGCGTAGAGAAATGCTCAGCCTAACGAAAACAACGTTTGAAATTCTAACAAGTAACATCAAATTTGGGCAAAAAAAAAACAATAAATGAGGGGAAATGCTAAATTCGCAATTTAAAAGAAATTTTGACAAAATGATGGAGTTAAAACCACAAATTCAAGCACCAACAGTGAGAATGGAACATGGAAAGACTTGAAAAAAAGAAATAATGGCCAGCTTTTGAAATTCAAGCTGACAGAGTGAGAATGTTAAATTTGAAAATAAATGTAAGTGAAATTGAAACAAGAAACTTTAAGCTCTAATTAAGAAGCAAAAAAAAAAAAAAGGAGGAGATTTTAAACTGCAAATTCGAACCGCGATGGTTGTTGACAAAAGGTGAGGGGTGCAACACTAGGACTTCCCAGGAGGTCACCCATCCTAGTACTAATCTCACCAAAGAATGCATAACTTCGGAATTCTGATGTGATCCGGTACTTTAGTGCCGGTATGATCGCACCCATCAGGAAGCGGATTGCTAAAGTGTTAATGCAGGAGCGTATAGAAATGCTCCGCTTAACGACAACAACGTTTGAAATTCTAATAAGTAACATCAAATTCGGCCAAAAGAAACCGAAATGAGGGGAAAACGCTAAATTTGCAATGTGTAACAACCCGTATTTTAAACAACACGCTATAATCATAAATCAAGGCAGAAATAAATTTTATTATCTGAATCAGGGGAAACGGCCTGTGCCATTGCGTTCGTCTCGGAAAAATACGCGAAAAAGAGTCCGAAATTTTGTAAATCGGAGTCCGTATGACCCAATTATGGCCCGATGAAGTTTCAGAAAATTCAAATTTCGAAAACAGATTTGAATTTCAGCCCAATCAGAGTAGGCTGGAAAAGTTCCCACCCAACCCACCAGGTCGACCTGGGGGTCGACCCTTGGGTCGACCTGCCAGGCCAGGTCGACCTTGGAGTCGACCTGGCGGTCGACCTGCCCCAGGCCAGGTCGACTCTAGAGTCGACCTCGGGATCGACCTCCCCGGTTGGGCCATTTTGGCCTGGTGCACCTGCATGTGTTTTCTGACCCTGTTTGTTGGTTTCTGACGAAATTTGATGGTTCAGATTCGTTTTGGGGTTAATCCTATGGCCTAAACTTGTCCATAATCCTATAAAAACACCCCTAGACCTACCCTAAACTCTCACAAATCAATCTAGTAACTAAGTGCTGCCAAAATTCCTCTTGATCATGGCCTCCATCTTCATTCATATGAACTTGAGCTTCCAAAACTAGATTCAAGGCCAAAGTGCAATCTTTCTACATCAAACCAAGAGAGTACATTTAGCTTTCTTCATCAAATCAAGGGATTTGCTTCTTCTCCAAAAAGACAACTTCGAGCTTTGTTTGATTTGAGGGTCCCTAGGGCTTCTACAACATCTCTATCTTTTTCTATTGTGTTCTAGTTCTCATAGCCACGCTTGGTAAGCCCTATTCTACTCTTAGATTTAAACTGTGAACTTAATATGACATGTAGCAAGTTGAAATGGGATTTTTTCATAACACTTGCCTTTCATCTATCATTGTATGCATAGATCTATACATGACTCTTTTGATGTATGGTTATGGGACTATCACCTTGACTTTTTGGGTAGAAAGCTATGAGCTTTATTTGATGGTTATGCATAATGCAACATAGAATTTGGTAGTCATGCATAAATGCAACATAGAACCATCTTAAAACCTTGATGTTAACTTGCATATGATGTTATGAATCTATATGCTAATCACAAGTGCATCACCCTATTTGCTAAGTTTAATGCCATACATATGTAGATTGGAATTGGACCTAAGTGCAATATTTGCCGTGAACCTATCATTGTATGCATAGGTCTATTCATGCCTCTCTTGATCTATGATTGTGGCACTATCATGAACATAGTACCATTCATGCTGACCTTTGGGAAAAATGCTACGAGATGGATTATGGCTTATGCATGTTAACAAACCTTAACCCCTCATGTTCCTTAACATGCATATAATGGTATTGAGCCTATTTTCTATTATGCATGCTTGTGGCCAAATCACCCTTATGCTATTATGCATGCTTGAGGCCAAAGCACCCTTATGCTATTATGCATGCTTGAGGACAAAGCACCCTTATGCTATTGTGCGTGCTTGCGGCCAAATCACCCTTATGCTATTATGCATGCTTGAGGCCAAAGCACCCTTATGCTATTTGATATGTTTGAGGCCAAGTCACCTATTATGCTATCATACATGTTGAGGCCATATGCTAGTATGTTGAACACTTTTGCCTCATATATCACCATGTTGAACTTGTGATAGACTTTGCCAATTTATGCCCAACTTGTCATATCATTATGTTTCCCCTTTTTGATCTATGTGCGTTGATGCGAACTTACATTCGATGGGGTTACGTTGTGGGTAAAATTAAGTGACATGAAACATGACTTGAAAAAATGACATGTGATTATGTTTGAAACATGAGCGTGGACATGACATGTAGAAAACATGAAAGTGGCCAACTCGAGGTTGGGTTGAGTTTGTAGCATAAATCTACCCGGAACCGACCGGCTTAACTAGTTGCTACAAACAATAGGAACCAATGTGAGTAGTTGGTCACATCGCACTTGAAACCCGAGGTTAGACTAGGTTGTGGTGTAAAGCTACCCGGACACGCCCGGCTTAACTAGTAACCACAACAAAGTCTAATGTGAGAGGTTGGGGTGCATTAAGTTAATTAATGCCACATGGTAGGGTTAAGTCATGGACCACTTGAATACTTAACCAATTAAACACGATGGGTTGGTAGGGTTAAGTCATGGACTACTTGAATACTTAACCAATTAAACACGATGTATTGATAGGGTTAAGTCATGAACTGCTTGGATACACTTGACCAACTCAATACATGGTTAGCATAGGGTTAACCACACTTAACCCGCTTGAAATCCTAGTTACGTGGTCCTTTTCAGCAGTAACCCACTTGGGAGTATCTGGATACCCTGCACTAGGCTTGGGTGGGGCACGATTACTGGATTGATTGTAAGAGACCAAAAGAGACGGCTGAATGGTGCACCGGTTGTTCAGGCGGACCATGGTCGTGCACATTAAGTCCGAAGTTGAACATGGGCACCAGTAGGTTTAGACTGTGCATGCTTGATTTGTGTCTGTGGTTTACACCTTAGGGCTGGATACACCCTAGGGTGGACCTTGAACGGTTAACTACAGTCCATGATTAAGCCGTATGACACCGATACACGACGAGTTAGGCTTATAGGGAGACGATCGACTAGACCAAGTAGTTGGACCTTGATTTATGTCATCTCATGATGTTGGGCCAACTTTGGGCCAAGGGATCATTTCTTGTTTGTATTTGACATGGATTAGAATACTAGTACACTTGGTGCAAAACTTAACCTTGTATATGCGATGCCGCACTTGATCTATCTTGTTAACTTTTCACCATGCCAATTATCATCCTATGATTCATCTCTGTTTTACATGTCCAGTTAACTTTATTAGTTTTTATACTAATAGTAGGTAGGACTTACCAGTCTTTTTGACTGACCCGTTTTCTTTCGGCTCTTTTCTTCCATTTTCCCCCCTCAGGTTCTTAGAGTGGGAATACTAGCACCTAGCTTGGATCTTTAGCTTGCTTACTCGATAGCTCATGTACGGTTTGGACTTGAACTCGCTATGGCTTTACCACGTCTACTTTGGGGATAGTTTACTTTATGTTATTTCCAGTTTTCAGTTTATGTTTCTAGGCTTGTAGTAGTTGGAGAATAATGACTCAGTACTTTTGATGTAAGTTGACTATGGTTTTGAAACAGCAGTTTTATCCGCTGATTTACTTACTCTGTTTTACTTATATGTTCTGTCTTGGGATATCTTTATGCATGTTTACCTTGTCCAACACCCCTCCAAAGCTAGTGTACTTGCAAGAGTGACCCTGGCGGAGGTGGGGTGTTACATTTGGTATCTGAGCATAAGGTTTACGAGATTGAACAAAAGGTTTTTAAAACTTACCTTTTGAAAAACTATTTTCAAAACCAATTAAGTATTTTCCAAAAAAAGTCTAGTTTATTTTAAAAGGCTATTCCCCAAAAGCCATTAGCACTATCCTTTGTTTCCTCGTTCTCAATCTATCTTTTTCCTCGTTTCAGTATGGCCAATAATTTTGCCATTCTGGAGGGCGTACCAGTACCTATTTGGTTTAGAAGGTACATGGAGGCAAGGGCGAATGAAGCCTGCCCCGCAAACAATCCTCCTCCTTCCCCCGTGGCTAACATTCCTCCTCCTCCCGTAGCTGAGGTTCCTCCTCCTCCTCCTCAGCATCCACAAGCGGATTTCGCGAAGATTTGCAAGGACTTTAAGGCGATGGGTGGTAAGAATTTTGTTGGGATAGAGACTTTTGTTGAGGCAAGAAACTAGTCAAAGGAAACTGAAGACCTCTTTGCTATCTTTGATATAGAAGACCGTAGGAAAGTTCTGTTAGCGGTATGGCGGTTGAAAGGGGAAGCGACATATTGGTGGGTAGTCGCCACCACTACTAGGCCAACTCAGACTTGGGATGAGTTTAGGAGAAGGTTTGGACTGAGGTTTCTATCATCAGCAGAAGAGAACCTTCAGATGGAGAGGTTCCTATTACCGAAGCAAGGTGACATGACCGTTAGAGAATACGTGAATAAGTTTAATCGACTTGCTCGGTTCGGTCTAGACTTGGTTAGCACAGCTCAGAAGAAGGCCCTACACTTTGCTCTAGGATTGAATGAGCGATTACACGGTTTGGCCATGCCCCATATACCATGGGGGTGACCTTCGAGAGTTTGGTAAATATGTCCCTGCTTCAAGAGGAAGATAAGAGTGGCAAGAAGGAGGTCAAGGCAAATGAGTCTCAAGGCAAGAAGGAAGATTCCGAGAAAGGAGACAAGAACAACAAGAAGGGAAACAAGTCCAACAACAACAAGGAAAAGGACACAAGAAAATGCAACTTCTGTAGGATCACTGGGCACATAGTCAAAGACTGTAGGAAGATGAAGAGGAAGTTGGACAAATGCTTTCATTGTAGAGAGTCTGGACACTATAGCAAGGATTGCCCGAAAAAGCGGGGACAAGGGAAAAGGCAAATTCAGCGAGCATGACCTTCTGGAGGGCAAGTGCATACTCTCAACATCGCTCCATTTCTTGATCAAGGTAGTATTTCTGTAGAAAACCTTGTTTACATTTCTGATTATCCTGCTCGCACCTTATTTAATTCTGGTGCATCGCATAGTTTTATTTCTTCTGATCTTGTTGGAAGTTTGCACCTAAGTACTAGTCTAGTTGAGGATCCCGTTAGTGTTTCAAATCCAATTGGGGGTTCCTCCCATCTATCTATGATTTGTATGGATTTGAGGATTTCTATCTTGGCCGTAGAATTCACATGTAATACTTATGTTCTCGGGTTCATGGGATACTGGTCGATTTTGGGCATGGATTGGTTGTCCAGTTATGGAGCCATTCTTGATTGTGAGCATAGGGTAGTGAGGCTTATGACTCGCCGTGGCAATACCCTAGAGATTTCTTGTAACCCTCTGGATCCCGTCATGTTATGTTATCTTGAATCCCTCGACTCGTCCATTGACAATCTTCAATCTGTGAGGATGATCTGAGAATATCCTGATGTTTTTGATGAGGTTAAGGGGTTACCCCCTAAGTGAGGGATAGATTTTCGCATTTATCTTGTTGATAATGTCAGGCCAGTTTCATTGCCCATTAGGCACATGACCCCGCGAGAAAGAAGAGAGCTTAGCAAGTAAATCAAGGAGTTGCTTGAGAAAAATTTCATTAGGCGAAGCATTTCAGAATGAGGTGCTCCGGTGGTATTCGCTACAAAGGCGGATAGTCCATTTCGCTTAAGCATGGGTTAAAGAAATTACCCTAGTAAGTACATTTGGCAACGTGGATTGGCATTTGTTTTCAAGAGATAGTTCTTCTGCGTGGAATACCGTATAGTATGTAAACGAGATCCAGGATTCACTAACGAATTTTGTAAAGCTTGCATGAAACCATGAGCACGCAGTTATGTGGAAGCCAAGTATTTTAGGAAAAGAATAAGTGGAAGTGGAACGAGAGGCAACGGTGAAATGAGTTCTAACTCATATTTTGGAAATAAGAATTAAGAGCTACGAAATTGCGAAGTTAAAAGACGGTTAAGGCACGATAGGATTAAGCTCAAGAAAATGCGCCTTAGAAGATTGAAGACTAGATACACGCATTATATCTCTTTCTAAGAGTATATCCTTGATCCCTATTATTCTGTAGAGCTTACTCGCATGCTATATTTTAAGTATATCCTCTCGGTCCTATTCTCAATCTTAGTTCTGTCGCAAAACCCATAAGGAGTATGACTCGCCTGTTTGTGATATATAGTTGGGGTGAAGATGTCCGTCAAGTTGACCAAACTATTGGGCTTTATGGGATATGGGTCATAGTTGATAGACTCACGAAGAGCGCCCATTTCATTCCAGTAAAGAACAAGAGGACCGCATCATGGCTAGCATCTGTTTATCTTCGAGAGATAGTACGATTGCATGGAGTTCCTTCTAGCATAGTCAGCGATAGTGACGCAATCTTCACTAGCCAATTTTGGAATAGTTGGCAAGAAGTGATGGGTACGCGATTGAATCTAAGTACGGCCTATCACCCACAAACGGATGGCCAGACCGAAAGTGTGAATAGGGTACTAAAAGATCTGTTTAGGCTATGCATTCTTGACTTTGGTGGTATTTGGGAAGATCATCTTCCTCGAGTGGAGTTTGCTTATAATAACAGCTACCAAGCAAGCATAGGGATGGCACCATTCGAAGCTTTATATGGGAGGCCATGCAAGTCACCAACATGTTGGTGGGAGACGACGGATAAGCTTATACTTGGGCCCGAAATGATAAGGGACACATCCGAGAAGGTTGAGTTGATTCGAAGGCGGATGAAAGCGGCCCAAGATAGCCAGAAATCCTATGCAGACAAGCGAAGGACCGACTTAGAGTTTGAAGCTGGAGATCTGGTCTTTGTGAAGGTTTCTCCTTTGCGAGATGTGGTTCGTTTTGGACCAGTTGGGAAGCTGGCACCAAGGTTCGTAGGACCCTTCCCTATCATCGAGAGAATTGGGCAAATGGCTTATAGAGTGGAATTGCTCGAGAAGCTGGCTGGAGTGCACAATGTTTTCCATGTCTCGCATCTCCGAAAATGCCTACATGAATCAGCCGAAGTAGTTGAGCCTAGCATTCTTGAAGACGTGGAGGTAGAGAAAGAGGCAACCCTGAGGCGAGCTCCGATTCGTATCTTGGGAATGGAGATCAAGAAGCTGAGGAATCGAGAAGCCAAGTTCGTAAAGGTTCAGTGGAGTGAAGCCGACGAAGATGCAACTTGGGAAACCAAGGAAAAGATGCGTGGACTTTATCCATTTCTTTTTGAGGGTACATTTTCAATCTCTTTTCCTAGTTGGCATATCTTTCTTTTGCTATCCATGTTTATCTAGTTTATCTTGTTTCGTAAATCTTGTCATGAGAACCTTAGATAGAAACCCTTTGGTTGAAACATGTATTTGAAACATGTTATGCTTGATGTTTGCAAGTGGTTGCAAGTATTTGCAAGTGGTAACTCGTGGATGCATGATACACGTTAGGCACTAAGACCGGCTCACACACTTTCATACCGCATATGCATGAGTGTTTATGCTTATTCATGGACGAAACATGTTGTGCTACAACATGGATGTTGCATATGGATGTATGTTATGTGCACTCATATAGAAACTACAAGTTATGTTAGGGATTCGCATACATATTGGATGCATTTCACTAACATACTTTGCATTAAGGGGGTCTACTGAATCAGTAACCGCCTGACTTTCGCATTAGATAGGTACATATACACACACCATTGCATATGTTCATATTGCATTAGAAATCCTTTAAGGACAATGTTTTGCTCGTGGGTGATGTGTGAGTAGGTGGATGATGGTTGGTAGGATACATCCTTCCTAACTTGAAGATTTCGGGGACGAAATCCTTTAAGGAGGAGAGAATGCAAAAACCCGTATTTTAAACAACATGCTATAATCATAAATCAAGGCAGAAAAAAATTTTAAAATTTGAATCAGGGGAAACGGGCTTTGCCATTGCGTTCGTCTCGGAAAAATACGCGAAATAGAGTCCGAAATTTTGTAAATCGGAGTCCGTATGACCAAATTATGGCCCGATGAAATTTCAGAAAATTCAAATTTCGAAAACAGATTTGAATTTCAGTCCAATCAGAGTAGGCGGAAAAAGTTCCCGCCCAACCCACCAGGTCGACCTGGGGGTCGACCCTAGGGTCGACCTGGGAGTCGACCTGGGGTTCGACCTGCCCCAGGCTAGGTCGACTCTAGAGTCGACCTGGGGGTCGACCTCCCCGGTCAGGCCATTTTGGCCTAGTGCACCTGCTTGTGTTTTCTGGCCCTGTTTGTTGGTTTTTGACGGAATTTGATAGTTCGGATTCGCTTTGGGGTTAATTCTATGGCCTAAACTTGTCCCTAATCCTATAAAAACACCCCTAGACCTACCCTAAACTCACACAAATCAATCTAGTAACTAAGTGCTGCCAAAATTTCTCTTGATCATGGCCTCCATCTTCATTCATATGAACTTGAGCTTCCAAAACTAGATTCAAGGCCAAAGTGCAATCTTTCTACATCAAACCAAGAGAGTAGAGTTAGCTTTCTTCAACAAATCAAGGGATTTGCTTCTTCTCCAACAAGACAACTTGGAGCTTTGTTTGATTTGATGGTCCCTAGAGCTTCTACAACATCTCTATCTTGTTCTATTGTGTTCTAGTTCTCATAGCCACGCTTGGTAAGCCCTATTCTACTCTTATATTTAAACTATGAACTTAATATGACATGTAGCAAGTTGAAATGGGATTTTTGCGTAACACTTGCCTTGCATCTATCATTGTATGCATAGATCTATACATGACTCTTTTGATCTATTGTTATGGGACTATCACCTTGACTTTTTGGGTAGAAAGCTATGAGCTTTATTTGATGGTTATGCATAATGCAACATAGAATTTGGTAGTTATGCATAAATGCAACATAGAACCATCTTAAAACCTTGTTGTTAACTTGCATATGATGTTATGAATCTATCTGCTAATCACAAGTGTATCACCCTATTAGCTAAGTTTAATGTCATACATATGTAGATTGGAATTGGACCTAAGTGCAATATTTGCCTTGAACCTATCATTGTATGCATAGGTCCATTCATGCCTCTCTTGATCTATGATTGTGGCACTATCATGAACCTAGTACCATTCATGTTGACCTTTGGGAAAAATGCTACGAGATGGATTATGTCTTATGCATGTTAACAAACCTTAACTCCTCATGTTCCTTAACATGCATATAATGGTATTGAGCCTATTTGCTATTATGCATGCTTGTGGCCAAATCACCCTTATGCTATTATGCATGCTTGAGGGCAAAGCACCCTTATGCTATTATGCATGCTTGTGGCCAAATCTCCCTTATGCTATTATGCGTGCTTGTGGCCAAATCATACTTATGCTATTATGCATGCTTGAGGCCAAAGCACCCTTATGCTATTTGATATGTTTGAGGCCAAGTCACCTTTTATGCTATCATACATGTTGAGGCCATATGCTAGTATGTTGAACACTTTTGCCTCATATATCACCATGTTGAACTTGTGATAGACTTTGCCACTTTATGCTCAACTTATCATATCATTATGTTTCCCCTTTTTGATCTATGTGCGTTGATGCGAACTTACATGCGACGGGGTTACGTTGTGGGTAAAATTAAATGACATGAAACATGACTTGAAAATATGACATGTGATTATGTTTGAAACATGAGCGTGGACATGACATGTAGAAAACATGAAAGTGGCCAACTCAAGGTTGGGTTGAGTTTGTAGCATAAATCTACCCGGAACCGACCGGCTTAACTAGTTGCTACAAACAATAGGACCCAATGTGAGTAGTTGGTCACATCGCACATGAAACCCGAGGTTAGACTAGGTTGTGGTGTAAAGCTACCCGGACCTGCCCGGCTTAACTTGTAACCACAACAAAGTGTAATGTGAGAGGTTGGGGTGCATTAAGTTAATTAATGCCACATGGTAGGGTTAAGTCATGGACCACTTGAACACTTAACCAATTAAACACGATAGGTCGGTAGGGTTAAGTCATGGACTACTTGAATACTTAACCAATTAAACACGATGTATTGATAGAGTTAAGTCATGAACTGCTTGGATACACTTGACCAACTCAATACATGGTTAGGATAGGGTTAACCACAGTTAACCCGCTTGAAATCCTAGTTACGTGGTCCTTTTCAGCAGTAACCCACTTGGGAGTATCTGGATACCCTGCACTAGGCTAGGGTGGGGCACGATTACTGGATTTATTGTAAGAGACCAAAAGAGACGGTTGAATGGTGCACCGGTTGTTCAGGCGGACCATGGTCATGCACATTAAGTCCGGAGTTGAACATGGGCACCAGTAGGTTTAGACTGTGCGTGCTTGATTTGTGTCTGTGGTTTACACCTTAGGGCTGGATACACCCTAGGGTGGACCTTGAACAGTTAACTACATTCCATGATTAAGCCGTATGACACCGATACATGACGAGTTAGGCTTATAGGGAGCCGATCGACTAGACCGAGTAGTTGGACCTTGATTTAGGTCATCTCATGATGTTGGGCCAACTTTGGGCCAAGGGATCATTTCTTGTTTATATTTGACATGGATTAGAATACTAGTACACTTGGTGCAAAACTTAACCTTGTATATGCGATGCCACGCTTGATCTATCTTGTTAACTTTTCACCATGCCCATTATCATCCTATGTTTCATCTCTGTTTTACATCTCTAGTTAACTTTATTAGTTTTTATACTAATAGTAGGTAGGACTTACCAGTCTTTTTGACTGACCCATTTTCTTTCGCTTCTTTTCTTTCATTTTCCCCCCTCGGGTTCTCAGAGTGGGAATACTAGCACCTAGCTTGGATCTTTTGCTTGCTTACTCGATAGCTCATGTACGGTTTGGACTTGAACTCGCTATGGCTTTACCACGTCTGTAACACCCCGAATTTTCTATTAACACTAAAGTTGCTAAAATATTAATAAGTGTGTAAGAGAGGGGATGTATCTAATATGAATATAAAAATATTAATAAGTGTGTAAGAGAGGGGATGTATCTAATATGAATATAAAAATATTAATAAGTGTGTAAGAGAGGGGATGTATCTAATATGAATATAAAAATATTAATAAGTGTGTAAGAGAGGGGATGTATCTAATATGAATATAAAAATATTAATAAGTGTGTGAGAGAGGGGATGTATCTAATATGTATATAAAAACAATAATAAGTAAAGGGG
Organism: Allium sativum; assembly: GCA_030737875.1. Taxonomy (NCBI): domain Eukaryota; kingdom Viridiplantae; phylum Streptophyta; class Magnoliopsida; order Asparagales; family Amaryllidaceae; genus Allium; species Allium sativum. The sequence continues at coordinate 338,233,028 of CM060923.1, forward strand.
GATGTATCTAATATGTACATTGTAGAAAATATATATATATTTATGACATGAATAGAAGTTTATTAATATGCTGAGTGTTTGCTGAGTCACTTCTGACTCATTGCTGAGTCAACAAGATAAACCCCATCTTGTCTGAACGGCTGCGGTTATTTCTAGGTTAAATCTAATGGCCTAAATGAATTCTAAAATCTATAAATAAGTGGGTAGACCCTAGACCTAAATCACTTGTAAAATTAGAGAAGCTACCGTCATGCTGCTGCCATGGAGTTCAGCATAGCTGTCACAAACTAAGAAGAGGAAGCCTAATCATCTACAACTAAATCTACACAAATCAAATCAAAAGATCTCTCTTTCTCTAATTCTTTTCTTTTGTTGGTGAGTATGATGATTCTCACAAGACTATTACAAACTAATTTGACTCAGTTATGAATGGATCACAAGAAAGTGATGTGATTTGTAATTGTAAATTCTATATATTGTGGATCTCTTATTATGTTATTATGTTGTCGTATGATGTAAATTATATATGCTATGTCATGCTATGTTGTAAATTCTCTTATGCTATGTCATGCTATGTTGAGAATCATGTCAAGCTATGTTATACTATCATACTATGCCATGTTATAAATCATGCTATATTATGTTGAAAAATCATGTTGTTGGATCATGCTTAAAGTTATGTTTTTTTTTCTTTCATAATTTAAATGGATCTTGTTTATGGGAATTTGCCTATTAGGTTAGGTGTACCCATAAACTTGAAACTATAATTAAATAAAACTTGATTATAGGAATTTGCCTATTGAGTTAGGTGTACCCATATAAAACCATGTTGTTAAAAAATTAGATGATGTTGATTCACACATGTTCATATGTAAGTTTATGAAAATTGATTGAGATCATATTAGGTGAATTTTGAACAAGTTGACACCTTTAGATCCATGACATGTATAATCTATGCAAGTTGGACATATGCAAGTTTCACCCCTTATTATGATTCATTTGGTCACATATACATGTTGTTATTATGATAATCTCTTTTATGCTATGAGTTAGGCTATTCGAGTCTAACATATATTTTGCGAATAAACGTTCAAACGTGGGGTAGGGGTAATATTAGGAATTAATAAATTGGGTGCAATTTTGTAGGATGTTGCATACCATGAATGAATGTCCATAATTGAGTCAATTATGGACATTGTTAAAAATTGGAAGTAATTAATAATTCAAGTAGGGAATTATTAAAATTGGGGGAAAGTGGATTATTATAAATAATCAATGCTTAGGACACGAGGTTGGACCCGTTTGTGATGTAAACCTGCCCGGACCCGCCCGGCAAATCCAGTAGTCACAAATGTCGGCCCAATGTGAGAGGTCCTAGGCCCAAACTAAAGCATAACAGTTGTAAAGACACGAGGTTAGACTCTTTTATGGTGTAAGTGTGACAACCCCAAACTTCCACGGGTGAAAGCAGGAGAAATCATTTTTGGAATACAACATAAATACAATAAAACAGAACACAGATACAATATAGCAAAGGAGATTCATAGAGTAATAACATTATAGCAGCGGAAAAATATAATGTCATCAATCACAGAAATTCCACAGTCACAGAAAACTAAGATTATTACAACAGGTTTGCAGAAAAGAAATAAATTTGATGTCTAAAAAGAAAAGAAAAGATGCCAATAGAAACAAAAAGTCTTCAAGCTACAAGTCATCACCTCTCCTCCCAAGCAGAATCCAAGAGAGAGAAAATAAGCAGCTTCAAAGAAAACTCCAAGCAAAGAATGAACCTGTCTACTTGGCTGCCCGTGTAGAAGAGAGGGCACCCAAGTTTGCAAAAAGGTGAAACAAACTATGGGCCAGTCGTGGGACTGGTGTGAGAATTCTTAAATAGATTTACTCGTACTAATAAGGCAAATCCAAAGACCACGCCGCTAGCGCGGAACGGGTTGTACCAAAGGATTGCCGTGCATAACTACAGTGTCATAATAAATGATTAAATAAGTCGTCAACAACGCAATGTCTTTTGAAAAATGGAACCACCATAAGACTCAGGTCCCATCACACAATGCAACGCACACCAAGAGGATAGAGTTTTACCTTATGGTGGTTAAACATGCTAAATACGCCAAATACGAAACTAATACTATTATTAGGGTGTATATGTTTTAAAACAATTCAAATTATAAGTATCAATCCTAGGAAGCATAGGTACCATATATTATGCCTCCAATACTAGTAATACAATCAAATCCGTCGGGGTCGTATTGGAAATTTGGGTTTCCATCATGAGTCCAGGCTAGGGAGGACTCCTTACCGATTCGAGACACTCTAGTTAATGCCCCAGGATTACCCGCAGTTAACCCTTGGAAATGGCAGGGCCGGTCCTCACATACAGCTTAGAGGATTAGTTATTCCTAAGTACACGTTCCCCGGTCCTATAGGACCTATCCGAGGCGCCTCATTTCATCATCCTCCAAAAGTAAAATGACTACTAACTAGAAAGAAACGTGCTACTTTCCCTGCGTTCCCTTCCCCCTTTTTAGACTCTACCGGTTTGTGAGGCTCGTGAAGTCATGTTCTTCATACCACAAGGTTCTGCTTTTCAACAAGAAACCCTGATCATTGCATCTTAGTATGCAACACCGTCACTCCATACCGTACTATTGATCGTCCGTCACTATATAAACGGGTGTTAAGTAGAGAATAAATTCTCTACCACCAATCGTTTATATATTAACTGAATATCAACAACATAATATTTTGTGGGGTACGATGTCAGACACACCATCCATTTATACCCATGCTCTAGGTCTGAACTAGGGTCAAACCCGTGAAATCAACACGTACGTTTGGGCAATTACCCCGACCCTTGAATTGGGATCAAACCAACTCAGAGTCTTGATCGTTGTCCATTCGAGGGGAGATTTACGGTCTTCATACGCCGTCTTCATACTTGAATTCTTAAAATCGTACGATCATTTGGAATGGGATTAACCCGGTCTTTCCAAATAATCTCGCATTCATATATTTTGAGAAAAACATATTTCATATCGTTATTTTATTTTATAACGCTTAATTCTTGCCTTAATTATTTTAATATAATTAATTTCTTTATTTAACGACGCTTCAGATCAAGGGCGACCTTGGCGCTGTTTCCAATCAATTTTGTTTTTTACTTTCCTCAAAATCTAACCATTGGATTTTAGCGTAGCTTATATCGTTGGAAAGATTTTTCCAAGACGGTCCTAACGGTTTCAGTTTTGGGAAAATCCGACGGTCGGATCTTCCGGTATATTCGTTTAAAAGTTCGATTTCAAAACGCGAACTACCGCGCTCGATTCGTTATATTTTAATTATATATATATATAAATATATATAAATAATTCGTTTAACTTATCGTCCTTACATACAGCTTACATTTCTCTTATCTCCCACTTTTCTACTTACATAATAATGTAGTTTAGGATTAGACGATAATTCTTCTTTTATTTCATTATTGCTTATATTATATATTTTATAATTTACATTTGAAAAATGTAAATTATAACATACCATTCCATTCATCTCTTTATATATTTCTTCATGAACAATTTCATTATGATTAATGAACACTTTCTTATGGAGTAAATTCCCTTTTATTATGCATAAAAAAAAAATGAATATGTTCTTACAATGCAAATTCTCTTTTTATTTTACATTATAAATAATGTATAAACTTCCTACGGTCAAGTTCTTTAAATCTTAACGTTATAAAATAGTGTAACTATCATACGGTGAAATTTTCCTTTTATTTAACATTGTGAATGATGTTAAATTTACATACACTTCATTTTCCTTTTTATAACATTGAAAATATATTATTAGAAAATATAGATTTCCCAATATCATTAGAAAATATAGATTTCCCAATATCATTAGAAAATATAGATTTCCCACTATTATTCCTTTATCTTTTACATTAAAAAATAATGTTAATTCTTTTCATACAGTTTCATTTCTTTTGCTTAACATTAAAAATAATGTTAATTCTTGCATATAGTTTCATTTCTCTTATTTAACATAAAATAAATGTTAATTCTTCCTACGGGGTGAATTCTCTTTTTATTTACATTATAAATAATGCTTATTATCTTACAATGCAAATTCTCTTTTAATAAACATTATAAATAATGTATATTTACATGACATGCATTTTCTATATTGTTGACATGACAAAATATTATTTTTCATACAATGCATGTCTTATTTTAACATAACAAAAATATTCCTTTACCTACAATGCATTTATTATTTTCTAACGTAACAAAATAATAGTTTCATACAATGCATTTCTATTTCTCTAATGTAATGTCCCGCATTTTTACCGGTCCATAATTGAATATTTAAATCAGTTTGAATATTGAATTCCTAATATAAGTGAATTTATATTTTAATTAAAACGAAGTTGAACGTATAAAAATATATATTGAATATAAACGAGCTAATAACGACGCTGCAGTTCGTAATTTAACATTCTGAACTTCAACTAAGTATACATGACTCATTATAAATCGGATTTTTACGAAACAAGAAACGTTGGAATCTGTTGAACTATATTTTTCTAACAGAAGTGAAAAACCAAGATTTCGTGTTACAGTTTATGAGTTATGTCCAAATCAAGTTTTCAAATAGTCGCTGTAAAATCGTTTATCGACCATAACGGTTTATTTGATATAACTAGATGTCGTTTTCGAATTTGGACAAGGTTCTTTTGAGACGTAATGTTAATTTAATTTTTAGAATTTTACTGTTATTTTTAATTAATTAAATAAGCAACTTTTTATTTAGAGTATTTTGCACCCTGTATCAACATTTTGGGGTTTCACAATATGAGTTAATCTACCGATATTATTATATTTTTGGAGTCATGACACATCGCTCGTTACGATGGTGTTCTTATTTCTGTCTGTAGAGGTTGGTACGTGAACAGGATCTTCCGTAGTGGGGTATGTTAAATTTTATAACTTAAAACTTTAAAGCTAAGAAAATGATACACCATTGCTCTACATAAACGTTATATTTAATGGTACATATAACAACATACAAGTGCTTCGGAGGTATAACTATCGTCTGCATGAGGTTACATCTCTTTGCTTTGCTACCATCTGCAAACTGTCCTATATCCACCCATGTGATCACGTTCTCTTAGCTGGCCAATTTCCTTTCATGGTCTGTACTCCAACAAGTATCTTTAACCCTTAGCCGACCTGCCCATGTTTTGCACAGGAATCCTAGATGCCTATAAACGCGTGTCCCAAGGATTTAACATATATCTAAATAAACAAGCTACCTACCTAAGATATGAACAAACATGCTGACGAAAATTCAATATTGTACAGCGCCATGTTTTGGTACAGACAACTTCAACATCCATCCGATGAAACGAAAACTCGGCATGAAATGAGAACTCTGCAGGCCTAAGAAGGAAATCCTGCCATGTTTCTTCATATCAAACAGCACCACGAATTGTCACTTATCACTACAGACCTAAGTCTTAGATGTAAGTCCTATTTGTCCCTAGTCTAAACTGTCTGCCAACCTATGGGTACCATACACCTTGACAACCAAGTTTACAGCCTGTATATATACATGCAGCAAAGCTTGCTTTCCCTTCGCAAAATGAAGAAATAGAACCCTCAAAAAATGGCGTAAGCCAAGCAATAACAAATATATATATATATATATATATATATATATAAAACCTTCATATTCTCAAGTTTCGAAACATCCCCTTCCCACTAGTGTGATTTTTACCAAATCCACGTTGTTCCTGCTCTCGGAAATGATGAAAGAAAGGGAGTGTTTTGAGTTGATGCTTGGCTTTGGGTTAGTAGCAAGGAAGAGGGTCAGATAGTGGGTTTCATAGTCGGTTGTCCGTTCGTATGAAAGACTGGAGATCACAAGATCCAGGCAGGGTTCGGGTTCATCACTGTGGGGGAGCAGCGTGGCATCTTTGTGGTGTATGATGGTCTGGAGTGTACTGCGGTGTTTGAAGAAATGGCGTGAAGGACTGTGTGCAAACATGGAGGTGCGGTGGGAGGATAACTGTAGCATATATTTAGAAAGGGATAAGGGAGACGCAGGCTTAAACAAATGGGTTTCCGGCCTTTGCGAGGAAAATATGTGAAGGAAGGAGGTAACATTAGCATGGTGAAAATTTGGACGCGGGGTACATAGTTGGACAGGGATGACGTAAGAAAATAAATTGGATAAGGCCCAAAGAAAATAAAAAGGAAAGAAGGCCCAACGATTTTTGACATGAACTAGAAGACGCTTGTTCAGGAAAGTAAAGAAGACACCATGTCGGGGAGGACGTTGGCTTTTAAAAGTGGTATTGGGCCAAGATCTTCGGTAAGCCAAATATTCAAAATATATGGAAAAATATATATAAACAAAGGACTCATGTTATGCAGTAAATGGGGTAGTCTGGGAACATTGGGAATAGTAGTGCAATGGCGTTAGAGTGCATCTCAAGGCAGCAATTTGAGAAGAAGATACAAAGCAGGTACAAGTGTGGATGGGCCGAATACATGAATAGGATCGCAAGCTACATACAAACGCTGGTTTCATGCATGAACTGATGTGAATAAACCGACGTTAAAACGACTACGAATAAAGGTGAGTAAATTCACTAACTCTATTTTATTTAAAATATTTTAATTATATTTTAAATAATGGTTGAATGCTGTGTGATGGTTGTTTAGGCAGATTATGGTTAAATTGGTTGAATATTATATCGTTGCATATGTACACATCACCGGTTGGATACTGATTCCACCGATTATAATATTCCTTAATATGGAATCAGTGTTAATTGTTTGACTAACATCTGTGGATGCGGAAACCGGTTGGAGGAATTTAACCGGATTCCTAAATATTTATATGTACTGTTTGTGCACTATTTGAACTACGTTGAATGGAAATCCAACATTTGTTTTGATTTAATAAATAAATGTTATCGATTTAGAAAGTGGCAACAGTCGACCATAAACACATCGTTTTGTAAGAAGTGATGGGCCGTCAGGCGTCAACGAAATCGATTATAAAAATGAGATTTTTTTATAATTAAAGTGGAACTTTAAACTATAATAGAAATTCTATTATAAACCGGTACTTTATAGTTCATTTATAAAGTAAAATATTAGTTAATTATTTTCAATTAAATAATTGTTTCTTGAGTGGACCTCATTTAAATGTTATTGAATTAGAGATGTCAAGATTTTTGTAACGTAAAGAGATGTCAATATTTTGTAACGGAAAGAGATGTCAAGATTTTTGTAACGGAAAGAGGTGTTGAGATTAATTATAAAATGGAATATAGTAGCGTTTTGCAAGTCTAGGAACTATAGCAATAAAATAACGCTGTTGACTAGGCTTAAGTGTGACTGTTATGTCAAGATTAGTTATAAAGGAGAATATTACAGCGTATGACAAGTTTTGATCTATAACGATAAATTAGCGCTGTTAAACCAGCTTAAGTGTGATTTTTACATATAGCATTACTACCTAAGGAATGAAAAGAATTCGGTTTGAAATCTACTTATTTTAAAGTAATAAGTAACGATGTTGTCCAAGGAATAAGAGTTTTAATAACTGAGAATGCTTTCCAAGAAGTATAAAAAGGCTAAAACGGGATTTGAGAAATATCTGGTAAGATATGGAACTTCGATGATGACGAATGTTAAATAAAAATGTCATGGTTGTGTGATTGTTTAGTTGTATATTGAATGGATGTTTGTTTTTACTTCGATAGTTAAATAACCGACTATTGAAGTGTTTTGACCCTCGTTGTCAATTCGGAGAGACCGGTTGGATATTTTATCCGAGTACCACTCCGTATAGGCATATGCGCTGCGTATTCGATTATGCTGAAGAAAATTGAAGACGGAGTAAAATGCAAGGGTCGTCAGGTTCCAGAATGGTGTGTTCTGTTTGTCCAGTCCCAGGACAACTTGTATGGACGAATGTCTGACAGAGTATTCCTAACGGTCACATAAGACGATCTTTTCAAGGTATTACGTCTGGTGGCGGAGAAATTCGTTTCTCTTAGCTTTTATACCCGTAATAGTTTTGGGAAGATCAACTAGTGATTTGACGGGTTTGACGATGTGGCATTCAAAGTGTATGGTGGCCAGATGTCCTAAAAGGTAGACGTAGCCTCTAGCTTCACAACCGGGAAATGACAAAAAATCGGGCAGGCAGCATGGCTATGTGGGTCGCTCCCATTAGGTTGTATAATCACCTATCTAGAGAAATTCCTTTTTGTTTCTTAATCTATCGATTCTGCCCATTCGGGAACGGTGGTTTGAGTCCAACCGTTGGTGATATACATTCGATACACTCAAGCGAAATGAGTGGTCGGTCATGTGTGGGCCGGGTTGCAAGACGTTCTTGTTGAACCCAGGTGTATTCGCCTCTAGAGATACATTATCGGAAGGTGGTCCCATACCTTGTCATAGATGGAATCCAATCTCCAATAAGCGCCCTGCGGTTTTTGATTTTATACTATATATGTAGAGCGTGAGATGCAAGCGTTCTACTATTTGGTTATTTACTTGATTCGACATTATTATAATATCACTGGATTTTGATATCAAAGTGTTTTGGGTTATAGTAAGGTAAAAACCGTCCATGTTTATGTGTGGGCTGGTCTTACTATTATCTTTTCTTTTAAAGGATTTCAAAGTTAAACCGTATGGTTGGAATTTACTCACACCAGTCCCAGGACTGACCCAGAGTTTATTTTGTTTGTTTTCCCTAAACTCTTGGGTGCCCAAATTTGTACGGGCAGTCAAGTGTTTCAGGCTTTTACAGATACGCTTGAAGGAGCTAAAAGCAGAAGGCTTCACCGTTAGAGACTATTTCCGCTGTGATATGATGTATTGTACTCTGATAATGGTATGTATATACAATACAGTTTTGTATTTCAAAGTTATGTTATATAATATATTTTATTCGTTCCGCTGTGAGATTCGTGTTTACTCTGATTATGTTCAGCTGTGTTCTTCTTCTTCTCCTATTCTATTAGTTCTATCTTTTCTACCTCATCCGCTAACTTCTTTCTATTAATGGTCCGGTATCTTCGATGTCTGAACAGTCGACGCTGGGTTTTGTGTCGATTTTCGGAGTCGAAGATCGCTGGGTCGTTACATCTAACATGACAAAATAATATTTTATGCAATGCATTTCTATTTCTCTAACATGACAAAATAATATTTTATGCAATGCATTTCTATTTCTCTAACATGACAAAATAATATTTTATGCAATGCATTTCTATTTCTCTAACATGACAAAATAATATTTTATGCAATGCATTTCTATTTCTCTAACATGACAAAATAATATTTTATGCAATGCATTTCTATTTTTCTAACATGACAAAATAATATTTGCATACAATGCACTTCTATATAACGTTCTAACTTGACAAAATATTATTTGCATACAATGTATTTCTATTTTGACAAAAATAATATGCATACAATGTATTTTCTATTTTTCTAACTTGACAAAAATAATATGCATACAATGTATTTCTATTTTTCTAACTTGACAAAAATAATATGCATACAATGTATTTCTATATAACGTTCTAACTTGACAAAATATTATTTGCATACAATGTATTTTCTATTTTGACAAAAATAATATGCATACAATGTATTTCTATATAACGTTCTAACTTGACAAAAATAGCATGCTATGCATACAATGCATATTTTTTCTATTTTGACAAAAATAATATGCAATACATAAAATGCATTATATTTTCTATTTTGATAACATGACAAATATGCTATTTTTATATAGTGCCATCTTCTATTTTATATAATGGACAAAATATAGTTCATTAACATACTATGCTATTTTTATTTTTAATAATGAACAAAATATAGTTCATTAACATACGATGCTTTCTTCCTTTGATAATGAACAAAATATTATTCATTAACATACGGTGCTTGCTTATTGTTACTAATGAACGAAATATTAGTTCATTACATATAGCGACTAATTCTATTTTGTTAATGACACAAAATATAATTCTTTAACATATAGTGCTTTCTTATTTTATAAATGAACAAAATATAATCATTCACATATAACGACCAATTCTATTTTATAAATACACAAATTTGTTCATTCAACATACGGTGCTTGTATTCTATTATAACACAAATTTGTTCATTCAACATACGGTGCTAATTTTCTTATTTTGATATTGACAAAAGTGTCACTTTACATACGGTGTTCATTTTCTTATTTTGATATTGACAAAAGTGTCAATTTACATACGGTGTTCATTTTCTTATTTTGATATTGACAAAAGTGTCAATTTACATACGGTGATTTTGATATTGACAAAAGTGTCAATTTACATACGGTGTTCATTTTCTTATTTTGATATTGACAAAAGTGTCAATTTACATACGGTGTTCATTTTCTTATTTTGATATTGACAAAAATGTCAATTTACATACGGTGTTCATTTTCTTATTTTGATATTGACAAAAGTGTCAATTTACATACGGTGTTCATTTTCTTATTTTGATATTGACAAAAGTGTCAATTTACATTATACATGAACAATTTCTTATTTTAATATTGACAAAAATGTCACTTTTATCCTACGATGAACATTTCCAACATTTTCTATTTTTAATATATAAAAATGTTAATATAACATACAATGAACAATTTTGATATATTAAATTTTAACATATAAACATGTCACACAACATACATGAACGATTTTAATATATTTAATTTTATATTGCAACATCTCAACATACAGTGGGTTTTGTCCTATCATACGCATACAGATTAAGTCATAGCAGATTCACATACAGTTTATATCTTAGCAGATTCACATGCATATATGATTATGAATGCGAACATCCATAATTAAAACATAATTACTTAATTAAAATAAATAGGATTCTCACCTCAATTAGATTAGAGTTTGTTCCCAATTGCTCTGTATTAAAGTTGTATTCGAAGTCACGGTTCCATCGGATATGAAATTTTCAGAATCGGTGTTTATATGAAAAAGTTATATGTTTTAATTAACCAGACTTTTAACAACTGCTTCTGTCACGCTTAAAAGCGTTACAAAATCTGAAATAATTCATACCCTTTTGTTCAAAACTTCAAATCCGGATTTCTCTTGATTTACTGAACGGTTTTGGGTGCCGTTTGTTGGAGCTTGGAGTGCTACGGGAGGCCGATCTTCGCCGGGAGTTTGGGGCGGTGCGGTTGGACGTGGTGGGGCCCACATGCGTGCGACGGCGGCGGTTTCTCAGCCTCGGGGCGGGTGCTACGGTCGACGAGAGGTGTTGAGTTGGGTACCAATTTGAAGATCTCGGAAAGAGCTTCGAAACGGTATATGGTATGCTGAAAATCGTTGAGAGATGAAGGAGAAAACTGAGGTCAAAGTTTCGAGCTGTTATGGGTTCTTTGCGGCTAAACAACGAAGAGGAAGAAAGGGAAGTACACGGCCCGTATACCAGCGTATTTATACCAGTATATTAGGGTTTTATTTTTAATTATTTATTTAATTATTTAATTCAAAAAAATACCGTTTTCACATACGACCTCCGATTCGCGCTCAACGACTGTCGAACTTAATGTTTTGACGTCTTCTGAACGCGATGGCACTATCGCCATGGCCTAATTCTGAAGTTACAGTATGGTTTTCTTTTATTTTCAAATAAATCGTTTAACGTAAATATAATTTTGCCGGGGCCACCTACGAAGTCAGAAAAATCCGGAAAAATTATTTTTGGCTTTCTTATGCCAATACGATCACAACAAAATTTGTTTCGTTCAATTCTGAGACTTTTTTAAAAATGGCTATTTTCAAGGCGAATATTTTTAATATAAAAAATACATTTTTAAACAAATAATTTCTGAAACTCGAAACATATAAGTGTTTACTGTTTTTCGATGCAGAAACGTCATTCTGAAACCAATGGAAGTGGTTTCGAGTTCAAATTCCTACATATGTGAAAAGTAGCATTTTTGTCCTATGCAAATTACCCACCGACCTTTCTAAAAATTGAATTAGCCATAACTTTTGATTTCCGCTATGAAATTTCGATTTTTCGGATTCGTTGGAAAGATATTTTTAAATAGATTCCAATATTTTTGGTTTCACTAAAATCCGTTAAATTTTGCATCCTGTATGGTTAGTCAAAGTTCAAGTTTGACTTTTCAAACTACCGCGCCATTTCTAGCTCTTTTTATATTTAAAATTAATTTATTCATTCTAACTTCGATTTGAACCAAATTTGTGATCCTTATTATTTAAAATAGATTATTCTAAATATCAAGACTCATTTAAAATCACTTAAAATAAATTTTAACTTGGCCCCAAAATTTAGGGTCGTTACAGTCTCCCCCACTTAAAAACTTTTCGTCCCCGAAAAGGAAAAAGAAAAATAGAAGAGGAAAAGAGGAAAAATAAACACAGAGAATGTTTTTAACAGAGATGGTACCGTCTATAACATCAGGCTTTCTACCGAAGAAGTTGGTCCTTTCGCTCCTTCGTAAACATGTGCCAATTGAGCATCGCCACTTCACTTAGTCTTCTTCGAACGTATGATCAAGGAAAGAGTCAAAACAACTGAAATGGTGATTCTAAGAGATAGAAAAGATCGAAGGATGAATGAAAAGATGACGATAAAATGACTGGCTATTATGTATCTCATGAACTGTTCGCCATAGAATATAGTGATTCTATGTAAACGAATTATTATAGATATGTTGTACTCCGCTTTGTAAACCAAAGCTCTGATACCAACTGTGACAGCCCGGACGAAATCCGGTAGGCTTTGCAACCATCCCTTCATCCCCCCAAAGCAGCAGGTAAAACCCACCGTGGCTCACAGTGGTCCCCCAGTACACCTTGTTTTACGGCGACCCTCTCGAGCCTCCCGGCCATTGCCTTACCAACCCTCAACAGGGACATGTGGGGGTAAGAGTCTCCCGTTCGCCACCAAACCGCGAAGCGAGAACCCCCCATCATGCTGCATCCTATTCCCGGCATGCTAAACAAGGACTGGTGTGAGAATTCTTAAATAGATTTACTCGTACTAATAAGGCAAATCCAAAGACCACGCCGCTAGCGCGGAACGGGTTGTACCAAAGGATTGCCGTGCATAACTACAGTGTCATAATAAATGATTAAATAAGTCGTCAACAACGCAATGTCTTTTGAAAAATGGAACCACCATAAGACTCAGGTCCCATCACACAATGCAACGCACACCAAGAGGATAGAGTTTTACCTTATGGTGGTTAAACATGCTAAATACGCCAAATACGAAACTAATACTATTATTAGGGTGTATATGTTTTAAAACAATTCAAATTATAAGTATCAATCCTAGGAAGCATAGGTACCATATATTATGCCTCCAATACTAGTAATACAATCAAATCCGTCGGGGTCGTATTGGAAATTTGGGTTTCCATCATGAGTCCAGGCTAGGGAGGACTCCTTACCGATTCGAGACACTCTAGTTAATGCCCCAGGATTACCCGCAGTTAACCCTTGGAAATGGCAGGGCCGGTCCTCACATACAGCTTAGAGGATTAGTTATTCCTAAGTACACGTTCCCCGGTCCTATAGGACCTATCCGAGGCGCCTCATTTCATCATCCTCCAAAAGTAAAATGACTACTAACTAGAAAGAAACGTGCTACTTTCCCTGCGTTCCCTTCCCCCTTTTTAGACTCTACCGGTTTGTGAGGCTCGTGAAGTCATGTTCTTCATACCACAAGGTTCTGCTTTTCAACAAGAAACCCTGATCATTGCATCTTAGTATGCCACACCGTCACTCCATACCGTACTATTGATCGTCCGTCACTATATAAACGGGTGTTAAGTAGAGAATAAATTCTCTACCACCAATCGTTTATATATTAACTGAATATCAACAACATAATATTTTGTGGGGTACGATGTCAAACACACCATCCATTTATACCCATGCTCTAGGTCTGAACTAGGGTCAAACCCGTGAAATCAACACGTACGTTTGGGCAATTACCCCGACCCTTGAATTGGGATCAAACCAACTCAGAGTCTTGATCGTTGTCCATTCGAGGGGAGATTTACGGTCTTCATACGCCGTCTTCATACTTGAATTCTTAAAATCGTACGATCATTTGGAATGGGATTAACCCGGTCTTTCCAAATAATCTCGCATTCATATATTTTGAGAAAAACATATTTCATATCGTTATTTTATTTTATAACGCTTAATTCTTGCCTTAATTATTTTAATATAATTAATTTCTTTATTTAACGACGCTTCAGATCAAGGGCGACCTTGGCGCTGTTTCCAATCAATTTTGTTTTTTACTTTCCTCAAAATCTAACCATTGGATTTTAGCGTAGCTTATATCGTTGGAAAGATTTTTCCAAGACGGTCCTAACGGTTTCAGTTTTGGGAAAATCCGACGGTCGGATCTTCCGGTATATTCGTTTAAAAGTTCGATTTCAAAACGCGAACTACCGCGCTCGATTCGTTATATTTTAATTATATATATATATATAAATATATATAAATAATTCGTTTAACTTATCGTCCTTACATACAGCTTACATTTCTCTTATCTCCCACTTTTCTACTTACATAATAATGTAGTTTAGGATTAGACGATAATTCTTCTTTTATTTCATTATTGCTTATATTATATATTTTATAATTTACATTTGAAAAATGTAAATTATAACATACCATTCCATTCATCTCTTTATATATTTCTTCATGAACAATTTCATTATGAATAATGAACACTTTCTTATGGAGTAAATTCCCTTTTATTATGCATAAAAAAAAATGAATATGTTCTTACAATGCAAATTCTCTTTTTATTTTACATTATAAATAATGTATAAACTTCCTACAGTCAAGTTCTTTAAATCTTAACGTTATAAAATAGTGTAACTATCATACGGTGAAATTTTCCTTTTATTTAACATTGTGAATGATGTTAAATTTACATACACTTCATTTTCCTTTTTATAACATTGAAAATATATTATTAGAAAATATAGATTTCCCAATATCATTAGAAAATATAGATTTCCCAATATCATTAGAAAATATAGATTTCCCACTATTATTCCTTTATCTTTTACATTAAAAAATAATGTTAATTCTTTTCATACAGTTTCATTTCTTTTGCTTAACATTAGAAATAATGTTAATTCTTGCATATAGTTTCATTTCTCTTATTTAACATAAAATAAATGTTAATTCTTCCTACGGGGTGAATTCTCTTTTTATTTACATTATAAATAATGCTTATTATCTTACAATGCAAATTCTCTTTTAATAAACATTATAAATAATGTATATTTACATGACATGCATTTTCTATATTGTTGACATGACAAAATATTATTTTTCATACAATGCATGTCTTATTTTAACATAACAAAAATATTCCTTTACCTACAATGCATTTATTATTTTCTAACGTAACAAAATAATAGTTTCATACAATGCATTTCTATTTCTCTAACATGACAAAATAATATTTTATGCAATGCATTTCTATTTCTCTAACATGACAAAATAATATTTTATGCAATGCATTTCTATTTCTCTAACATGACAAAATAATATTTTATGCAATGCATTTCTATTTCTCTAACATGACAAAATAATATTTTATGCAATGCATTTCTATTTTTCTAACATGACAAAATAATATTTGCATACAATGCACTTCTATATAACGTTCTAACTTGACAAAATATTATTTGCATACAATGTATTTCTATTTTGACAAAAATAATATGCATACAATGTATTTTCTATTTTTCTAACTTGACAAAAATAATATGCATACAATGTATTTCTATTTTTCTAACTTGACAAAAATAATATGCATACAATGTATTTCTATATAACGTTCTAACTTGACAAAATATTATTTGCATACAATGTATTTTCTATTTTGACAAAAATAATATGCATACAATGTATTTCTATATAACGTTCTAACTTGACAAAAATAGCATGCTATGCATACAATGCATATTTTTTCTATTTTGACAAAAATAATATGCAATACATAAAATGCATTATATTTTCTATTTTGATAACATGACAAATATGCTATTTTTATATAGTGCCATCTTCTATTTTATATAATGGACAAAATATAGTTCATTAACATACTATGCTATTTTTATTTTTAATAATGAACAAAATATAGTTCATTAACATACGATGCTTTCTTCCTTTGATAATGAACAAAATATTATTCATTAACATACGGTGCTTGCTTATTGTTACTAATGAACGAAATATTAGTTCATTACATATAGCGACTAATTCTATTTTGTTAATGACACAAAATATAATTCTTTAACATATAGTGCTTTCTTATTTTATAAATGAACAAAATATAATCATTCACATATAACGACCAATTCTATTTTATAAATACACAAATTTGTTCATTCAACATACGGTGCTTGTATTCTATTATAACACAAATTTGTTCATTCAACATACGGTGCTAATTTTCTTATTTTGATATTGACAAAAGTGTCACTTTACATACGGTGTTCATTTCCTTATTTTGATATTGACAAAAGTGTCAATTTACATACGGTGTTCATTTTCTTATTTTGATATTGACAAAAGTGTCAATTTACATACGGTGATTTTGATATTGACAAAAGTGTCAATTTACATACGGTGTTCATTTTCTTATTTTGATATTGACAAAAGTGTCAATTTACATACGGTGTTCATTTTCTTATTTTGATATTGACAAAAGTGTCAATTTACATACGGTGTTCATTTTCTTATTTTGATATTGACAAAAGTGTCAATTTACATACGGTGTTCATTTTCTTATTTTGATATTGACAAAAGTGTCAATTTACATACGGTGTTCATTTTCTTATTTTGATATTGACAAAAGTGTCAATTTACATTATACATGAACAATTTCTTATTTTAATATTGACAAAAATGTCACTTTTATCCTACGATGAACATTTCCAACATTTTCTATTTTTAATATATAAAAATGTTAATATAACATACAATGAACAATTTTGATATATTAAATTTTAACATATAAACATGTCACACAACATACATGAACGATTTTAATATATTTAATTTTATATTGCAACATCTCAACATACAGTGGGTTTTGTCCTATCATACGCATACAGATTAAGTCATAGCAGATTCACATACAGTTTATATCTTAGCAGATTCACATGCATATATGATTATGAATGCGAACATCCATAATTAAAACATAATTACTTAATTAAAATAAATAGGATTCTCACGTCAATTAGATTAGAGTTTGTTCCCAATTGCTCTGTATTAAAGTTGTATTCGAAGTCACGGTTCCATCGGATCTGAAATTTTCAGAATCGGTGTTTATATGAAAAAGTTATTGATGTTTTAATTAACCAGACTTTTAACAACTGCTTCTGTCACGCTTAAAAGCGTTACAAAATCTGAAATAATTCATACCCTTTTGTTCAAAACTTCAAATCCGGATTTCTCTTGATTTACTGAACGGTTTTGGGTGCCGTTTGTTGGAGCTTGGAGTGCTACGGGAGGCCGATCTTCGCCGGGAGTTTGGGGCGGTGCGGTTGGACGTGGTGGGGCCCACATGCGTGCGACGGCGGCGGTTTCTCGGCCTCGGGGCGGGTGCTACGGTCGACGAGAGGTGTTGAGTTGGGTACCAATTTGAAGATCTCGGAAAGAGCTTCGAAACGGTATATGGTATGCTGAAAATCGTTGAGAGATGAAGGAGAAAACTGAGGTCAAAGTTTCGAGCTGTTATGGGTTCTTTGCGGCTAAACAACGAAGAGGAAGAAAGGGAAGTACACGGCCCGTATACCAGCGTATTTATACCAGTATATTAGGGTTTTATTTTTAATTATTTATTTAATTATTTAATTCAAAAAAATACCGTTTTCACATACGACCTCCGATTCGCGCTCAACGACTGTCGAACTTAATGTTTTGACGTCTTCTGAACGCGATGGCACTATCGCCATGGCCTAATTCTGAAGTTACAGTATGGTTTTCTTTTATTTTCAAATAAATCTTTTAACGTAAATATAATTTTGCCGGGGCCACCTACGAAGTCAGAAAAATCCGGAAAAATTATTTTTGGCTTTCTTATGCCAATACGATCACAACAAAATTTGTTTCGTTCAATTCTGAGACTTTTTGAAAAATGGCTATTTTCAAGGCGAATATTTTTAATATAAAAAATACATTTTTAAACAAATAATTTCTGAAACTCGAAACATATAAGTGTTTACTGTTTTTCAATGCAGAAACGTCATTCTGAAACAAATGGAAGTGGTTTCGAGTTCAAATTCCTACATATGTGAAAAGTAGTATTTTTGTCCTATGCAAATTACCCACCGACCTTTCTAAAAATTGAATTAGCCATAACTTTTGATTTCCGCTATGAAATTTCGATTTTTCGGATTCGTTGGAAAGATATTTTTAAATAGATTCCAATATTTTTGGTTTCACTAAAATCCGTTAAATTTTGCATCCTGTATGGTTAGTCAAAGTTCAAGTTTGACTTTTCAAACTACCGCGCCATTTCTAGCTCTTTTTATATTTAAAATTAATTTATTCATTCTAACTTCGATTTGAACCAAATTTGTGATCCTTATTATTTAAAATAGATTATTCTAAATATCAAGACTCATTTAAAATCACTTAAAATAAATTTTAACTTGGCCCCAAAATTCAGGGTCGTTACAGTAAGACTGCCCGGACCCGCCCGGCAAATCCTGCTGCCATAAATGCCAGTCTAATGTGAGAGGTCTTTATGAGGTTATGGCCTTAATGAACTAAGAAATACTTAACCAGATAATCATGTAAGGTGGGACATGGGGGTTAAGTAGGTGCCTTGGGTGGCATGAGGAATCTGGTGGTTGCCTTTAGAGGCATTTGAAATACGATTAGACTTAACCAAACACACATGTAAATGAACATGACTAAGTGGGTTAAGTGGGATGGACTAATGGGGACAAGCTTAGGTGGAATGCTTGTGGTAAATAGTGGGGGCCCATTTCAACCAGTATCCCAAAACGTATCTTTGTGGGCTCGACCCAAGTCGAGGACGGGACGCGCATACTGGGTTTGACTATAAGAGGCCAAAACAGAGAGCGGTGGCAACGCAAGTCCAACGGGTTTCATATGCGTGTGTGGACCCGGGCTGGTAGGTAAGACGTTGTTGCATCGTGTAGGTATAAGCCGTGCATGTCCGTTGTATCAGGTTGCCACTTTAGGGGAGTGATACACCCCACTGTGGGGCCAGCACGGGTATCTACGAGTTAGGGAGCCGACCGAATAATGGGAAGTAGGGTACACCTAGTGGAGATAGGGGCAGGCGGCACCTATGTAGTCAGCTAGGGGTACGTAAAGCCATTGGGAAAGTTTCTATGTGAAGCTAAGTGGGATGAATCTTTAGGGTGACTGGTGTGGTGCAGTATAGTGTTTATCCTTTAGTATTTAGGAGCGCCTATAACGTTGCCTTTAGCGATTGTCTATGTCCTTAATCTGCTCTTCATAGACATTTTCTTGTTTTCCAGCTTATGCCTTAGTCCAGTTATTTTGGTAATAGTATTGTAGAATTATCATATTCACCAGACTTTATGTCTGACCCCCTCTTTTCCATCCTTTTTCTCCCTTCAGGTCCGCAGGTTGGGCCAAGTTCTAGTGGAGTCTAGTTGGATCGCTTATCTTCTGGAAAGCTTGGACTGCTGAAGTAAAGTCCAGCTTGTTATCTTTCTTTTTAATGGCTATTCATGTAATGGGATTATGTACTTGTTTTATCAAGATAGATATTGTACTTGACATTGAATATGGTGTTATGATGTAATCAAACATGTTTTGACTTCTGCTACAATGAAATAAAGTTTTTGAATTTCCAAGTACTATTTTATATCTGTCTTGTTGTAATTTTACTGTTCTATATTCACTTAAAACCTCCATGGAAGTTAATGCATTCCCTTTGTGAGTGACATTAATGGACGTGGGGTGTTACACGTGGTATCAGAGCATAAGGTTACCAGAACAGATAAAAATTTTTTTTTTTAGAAAAATATTTTTTTTTCTAAAGTATTTTTGGAAGAAGTGCTTTCAAAAAAAAAAAAAAAAAAAAAAAACATGTTATTTAAAGAGAGTTTTTATGAAAAACATAATCCCAAATAGCCACATCCTTATCTTTATCTTTCGAATTCTCCATTTTGAATCTTTCCTTTTTCGTTTCAGCATGGCTGAAGATCTTAATCTCCCAGAAGGTGTGACGATTCCAGGGTGGTTTAGGAGATACTTGGAGGCTAGGGCCACCACTGCAGGCCCAGCGGATACTCCTCCACCCCTAGTTGCACCCATTCCTCCTCCTCCTCCTCGTGTTGACACTTTTGCAAAGACGTGCAAGGAATTCAAGGCTATGGGAGGAAAAACTTTTCAAGGGACTGAGACGTTTGTGGAGGCCAGAGATTGGCTTAAGGAGACTGAGGAATTGTTGGATATCTTTGAAGTGGAAGATGGGAGGAAAGTCCGTTTAGCTGCTTGGTTAATGAAGGGAGAGGCCTCGTTTTGGTGGGAGGTCACTAACGGGGAACGTCCAGTTGATTCATGGACGGATTTCAGACGAAGGTTTGAGGCAAAGTTTCTTTCAAGGGCAGAGGAGAACTTAAATATGGAAAAATTCCTGGCACTAAAGCAAGGGAGCTCATCAGTAAAGGAACATGTCAATAAATTTAATCAGTTAGCAAGGTTTGGCTTGGAGTTGGTGAACACGCCAGAGAAGAAAGCTTTGAGGTTCATTAGAGGCTTGAATGAACCGTTGCAAGGGTTGGCTATGACCCACATCCCTATGGGAGCCACTTTTGAAAAGCTAGTAGAAATGGCACTTATGCATGAGGATAAGGCAGTTGAAAAGAAAGGGGATCAGAAGAAACCCCAACAGCAAAATAAGGAGGGTGGTAAAAACAATAATGGCAAAGGGAAGAAGAAATGCTTCAATTGTGGGACGCCTGGCCATCTCAGCAAAGATTGTAGAAAGAAAAAGAAGACTGGTTGTTTTCATTGTGGAGATGCGGGACATTTAGTGAAGGACTGTCCAAAGAAGGGGCAGAGGGCAGGGTCTACCTCGGGAGGACAGGTGCAGGCTCTTATGGCACCAGGGCAGGCAAGGTGGCAAGTTCAGGCTATTGCGGCCCCACCGCTGCAAGAAAGAGGTAGAACAATTTCTGTTGAAAGCTTAGTTTTTCTGTTTGATCATCCTGTCCGTACCTTATTCAATTCTGGCGCATCTCATTCGTTTATCTCTGCATCATTAGTTGAATCACTGCACTTGAACACCAGTTTAGTAGAGGATCCCTTGGTCGTTTCAAATCCAATTGGGGGTTCGGCTCATTTGACCATGATATGTTTGGATTTGAAAATCTCTGTACTTAGCGTTGAATTTAGATTTGATGCTTATGTATTTGGCTTCACGGGCTATGGGCTAATTTTAGGAATGGATTGGTTGTCTAGAAATAGGGCCATTCTTGATTGTGAAAGGAGAGTAGTTAGGCTTGTGACTCGCCTTGGTAATGCTCTCGACATCTTTTGTAATCCCATAAATTCCGTTATGCTAAGTTATCTTGAATCGCTTGACGCGTCTATAGAGAACCTGCGATCGGTAGAAGTGGTCCGGGAATATCCGGATGTGTTTGAGGAGGTGAAGGGCTTACCTCCAAAGCGAGATATAGACTTTCGAATTTATCTTGTGGATAATGCTAAACCCGTATCTTTGCCAGTGCGCCACATGGCTCCTCGTGAAAGGAGGGAACTCAATAAGCAAGTAAAGGAGTTGCTTGAGAAGGGGTTCATAAGACGTAGTATATCGGAGTGGGGTGCTCCAGTAGTTTTTGCCACAAAGGCGGATGGGTCTCTTAGACTTTGTATGGACTATAGAGAACTAAACAAGCTTACTAAAAAGAACCGACACCCACTGCCGAGGATTGACGATCTCTTTGATCAGTTAGTTGGCGCCTCAGTGTTTTTGCAGTTGGACTTAGCCACTGGCTTTCATCAACTGAGAGTGGCTGAGGATAGTATAGATAAGACTGCTTTTAGGACTCCTGACGGATTCTATGAATGGCTAGTGATGCCCTTTGGTTTGACAAACGCCCCTGCATATTTTGTTGATTTGATGAGTAGGGTGTTTAGGGAATACCTTAACAAATTCGTGGTAGTCTTTGTGGATGACATCTTAGTCTTTTCTAAGAATAAAGAAGAGCACTCCCTACATCTTAGGGAAGTGTTGGAAACCCTTCGAGCGCATAACCTTAAGGCAAAATTTTCTAAGTGTCACTTCTGGAGGAAGGAAGTACGGTTCTTTGGGCACGTGGTTTCCAAAGAAGGGATAGAAGTGGATCCCGCAAAGGTGGTGGCCATCCAAGATTGGAAGGTCCCTAAAAATGCAACCGAAGTAAGAAGTTTCTTGGGGTTGGCTGGCTATTATAGGAAGTTTATCAAAGACTTCGCAAAAATATCAGCTCCATTAACACGGTTAACGAAGAAGAACCTGGTTTTTACGTGGGACAAAGATTGCGATGATGCGTTCCAACGTTTAAAGAGAGCCTTAACTTCAGCCCCAGTCTTAGTGCTGCCAGACGGGAATAAACCGTTTACCATCTATACTGATGCTTGTGGGACGGGACTTGGCGCGGTCCTCATGCAAGAGGGAAGAGTAATAGCCTATGGTGGAAGGCAGTTGAGGGTTCATGAAAAGAATTACCCCACGCATGACTTAGAGCTAGCCGCAATTGTTTTCGCGCTTAAGTCTTGGCGTCACTATCTTCTTGGTGAGAAATTCGAACTGTTCACTGACCACAAATCATTAAAATACTTATTCTCTCAGAAGGATTTGAATTTAAGGCAGCAACGGTGGATGGAATTCTTAGCCTCCTACGATTTTGAAATAGCATATACCCCGGGCAAGGGTAACGTGGTGGCAGACGCCTTAAGTAGGAAAAGGTTGTCCTTGAGTCCGTTGTTTGTTGAACGACAAAGCTTAGAATTCATCTCTATGTTTGACTTTAGACCCTCCGTTGACTTAGTACCCGGTCTGTTAGCATCCTTGGAGGTTAGACCTACACTTCTAGGACTGGTTGGTGAGGCACAGCGAGACGACCCACAGTTGGTTGAGATAGTAGAAAAGCTCAAAGGGGGGGAGTCGTCAAACCATCTTCGTAGGTATACCCTAGACGATAAGGGTTGGTTACGAAGGGATAATAGACTTTGTGTACCACAAGACGAAGACTTAAGGAAGGCCATCCTTGATGATGCTCATCGCTCAAAAATGACCATTCATCCCGGCGGGGATAAGATGTACAAAGATATGAAGCGGGTTTTCTTTTGGGCCGGTATGAAAAAGGATGTGGCCGAGTACGTCGCTAGATGCTTGGTGTGCCAACGAGTTAAAGCAGAACAAAAGTAACCCGGTGGGTTGCTTCACCCATTAGAAGTTCCACTATGGAAATGGGAAAGCATCTCAATGGATTTTGTGGATGGATTACCAAGATCAAGGAAGGGTAACACGGGGATTTGGGTTATAGTAGATAGACTTACTAAAAGCGCCCATTTTATTCCCGTGAAAAGCAAGAGGACTGCTCCGTGGTTGGCTTCTGTATACATTAAGGAGATAGTTCGTTTGCACGGTATTCCTTCTAGTATAGTAAGCGACCATGACCCCATCTTTACTAGCGAATTTTGGAAGAGTTTACAAGAGGTGGTAGGGACTCAGCTATGTTTGAGCACCGCATATCATCCTCAGACAGACGGCCAGACCGAGAGGGTGAATCGCATTCTAGAGGATCTTTTAAGGCTTTGTATCCTAGACTTTGGGGGTACATGGGAAGAGCACCTTCCGTTAGTAGAATTCGCATATAATAATAGCTTTCAGTCTAGTATTGGCATGGCACCTTTCGAAGCTCTTTATGGAAGGCCTTGTCGTTCGCCTACATGTTGGTGGGAATCTACCGATAAAATCCTACTTGGGCCCGATATGGTTAGGTAAACCTCGAAGAAGAATTGAGTTGATTCGAAGGAGGATGAAAGCAGCACAAGATAGGCAAAAATCGTATGCTGATAAGAGGAGAACAGATCTTGAGTTTGACATTGGGGACATGGTTTTTATCAAAGTATCTCCGTTACAGAATGTTGTTCGCTTTGGGTCCGTGGGGAAATTAGCACCAAGGTTTGTAGGGCCGTTTCCTGTAAAAAACAGGATTGGGAAGATGGCATATAGGGTGGAGTTTCCTGAGAAACATAGTGGAGTACACGACGTATTCCATGTATCACATTTGAGGAAGGGTTTGCACAAGACCGCGGAGGTGGTAGAGCCGAGCTTGCTTAAAGAGGTGGAAATAGAGCGTGATGCAACAATTAGACGAGCTCCTACATGCATTCTTGGGTCGGAGATCAAAAAGTTGAGGAATCGAGAGGTCAGACTGGTTAAAGTGCAATGGGGAGATGATGAGAGCAACGCAACTTGGGAGACAGAAGAGAAGATGCGTTCGTTGTACCCTTTTCTTTTTGAGGGTATGTCTTTTAATTTCTCCTTTATCGCTTAGCTTATCTTATCTTATCTTTAGTATGTCCTCTCATTAGTATCTTTGACCTTTAGTTAGGATAATCCTATGGTTGAAACATGTGTTTGAGACATGTTATGTATGATGGATGCAAAATGAATGCAAGTGTTTGCTAGTGGTTGCTCGTGGATGCATATATACACACACTTTAGGCACTAGATCGGCTCAGTCACTTCATATTGCATATTGCATATATATGGATGTATTTAGTATAACGGATGTATAATGGTTGTACCATCATATGGATGCTGCATTCGGTTGAATGGGTGTGCACGCATATAGAAGTAGTATGTAAGCAATTAGGATCTTTTGCATACATAATGGATTCATGACACTTAAATAATTTGCATTAAGGAGGTCAACTGAATCAGTAGACCGCCTGATTTCGCATTAGGTAAGGACATGTACACACACTTGCATATGATCATAAAGCATTAGAAGTCTTTTAAGGACAATGGATGCCTGTGTATAATGGATGAGTAGATGGACGTTTGGATGGTAGGATATACATTCTTCCAGACTTGAAGATTTCGGGGACGAAATCCTAAAAGGAGGGGAGAATGTAACACCCCGAATTTTCTATTAACACTAAAGTTGCTAAAATATTAATAAGTGTGTAAGAGAGGGGATGTATCTAATATGAATATAAAAATATTAATAAGTGTGTAAGAGAGGGGATGTATCTAATATGAATATAAAAATATTAATAAGTGTGTAAGAGAGGGGATGTATCTAATATGAATATAAAAATATTAATAAGTGTGTAAGAGAGGGGATGTATCTAATATGAATATAAAAATATTAATAAGTGTATGAGAGAGGGGATGTATCTAATATGTATATAAAAACAATAATAAGTAAAGGGGGATGTATCTAATATGTACATTGTAGAAAATATATATATATTTATGACATGAATAGAAGTTTATTAATATGCTGAGTGTTTGCTGAGTCACTTCTGACTCATTGCTGAGTCAACAAGATAAACCCCATCTTGTCTGAACGACTGCGGTTATTTCTAGGTTAAATCTAATGGCCTAAATGAATTCTAAAATCTATAAATAAGTGGGTAGACCCTAGACCTAAATCACTTGTAAAATTAGAGAAGCTACCGTCATGCTGCTGCCATGGAGTTCAGCATAGCCGTCACAAACTAAGAAGAGGAAGCCTAATCATCTACAACTAAATCTACACAAATCAAATCAAAAGATCTCTCTTTCTCTAATTCTTTTCTTTTGTTGGTGAGTATGATGATTCTCACAAGACTATTACAAACTAATTTGACTCAGTTATGAATGGATCACAAGAAAGTGATGTGATTTGTAATTGTAAATTCTATATATTGTGGATCTCTTATTATGTTATTATGTTGTCGTATGATGTAAATTATATATGCTATGTCATGCTATGTTGTAAATTCTCTTATGCTATGTCGTGCTATGTTGAGAATCATGTCAAGCTATGTTATACTATCATACTATGCCATGTTATAAATCATGCTATATTATGTTGAAAAATCATGTTGTTGGATCATGCTTAAAGTTATGTTTTTTTTTCTTAATTTAAATGGATCTTGTTTATGGGAATTTACCTATTAGGTTAGGTGTACCCATAAACTTGAAACTATAATTAAATAAAACTTGATTATGGGAATTTGCCTATTGAGTTAGGTGTACCCATATAAAACCATGTTGTTAAAAAATTAGATGATGTTGATTCACACATGTTCATATGTAAGTTTATGAAAATTGATTGAGATCATATTAGGTGAATTTTGAACAAGTTGACACCTTTAGATCCATGACATGTATAATCTATGCAAGTTGGACATATGCAAGTTTCACCCCTTATTATGATTCATTTGGTCACATATACATGTTGTTATTATGATAATCTCTTTTATGCTATGAGTTAGGCTATTCGAGTCTAACATATATTTTGCGAATAAACGTTCAAACGTGGGGTAGGGGTAATATTAGGAATTAATAAATTGGGTGCAATTTTGTAGGATGTTGCATACCACGAATGAATGTCCATAATTGAGTCAATTATGGACATTGTTAAAAATTGGAAGTAATTAATAATTCTAGTAGGGAATTATTAAAATTGGGGGAAAGTGGATTATTATTAATAATCAATGCTTAGGACACGAGGTTGGACCCGTTTGTGATGTAAACCTGCCCGGACCCGCCCGGCAAATCCAGTAGTCACAAATGTCGGCCCAATGTGAGAGGTCCTAGGCCCAAACTAAAGCATAACAGTTGTAAAGACACGAGGTTAGACTCTTTTATGGTGTAAGACTGCCCGGACCCGCCCGACAAATCCAGCTGCCATAAATGCCAGTCTAATGTGAGAGGTCTTTATGAGGTTATGGCCTTAATGAACTAAGAAATCATTAACCAGATAATCATGTAAGGTGGGACATGGGGGTTAAGTAGGTGCCTTGGGTGGCATGAGGAATCTGGTGGTTGCCTTTAGAGGCATTTGAAATACGATTAGACTTAACCAAACACACATGTAAATGAACATGACTAAGTGGGTTAAGTGGGATGGACTAATGGGGACAAGCTTAGGTGGAATGCTTGTGGTAAATAGTGGGGGCCCATTTCAACCAGTATCCCAAAACGTATCTTTGTGGGCCCGACCCAAGTCGAGGACGGGACACGCATACTGGGTTTGACTATAAGAGGCCAAAACAGGGAGCGGTGGCAACGCAAGTCCAACGGGTTTCATATGCGTGTGTGGACCCGGGCTGGTAGGTAAGACGTTGTTGCATCGTGTAGGTATAAGCCGTGCATGTCCGTTGTATCAGGTTGCCACTTTAGGGGAGTGATACACCCCACTGTGGGGCCAGCACGGGTATCTACGAGTTAGGGAGCCGATCGAATAACGGGAAGTAGGGTACACCTAGTGGAGATAGGGGCAGGCGGCACCTATGTAGTCAGCTAGGGGTACGTAAAGCCATTGGGAAAGTTTCTAAGTGAAGCTAAGTGGGATGAATCTTTAGGGTGACTGGTGTGGTGCAGTATAGTGTTTATCCTTTAGTATTTAGGAGCGCCTATAACGTTTCCTTTAGCGATTGTCTATGTCCTTAATCTGCTCTTCATAGACATTTTCTTGTTTTCCAGCTTATGCCTTAGTCCAGTTATTTTGGTAATAGTATTGTAGAATTATCATATTCACCAGACTTTATGTCTGACCCCCTCTTTTCCATCCTTTTTCTCCCTTCAGGTCCGCAGGTTGGGCCAAGTTCTAGTGGAGTCTAGTTGGATCGCTTATCTTCTGGAAAGCTTGGACTGCTGAAGTAAAGTCCAGCTTGTTATCTTTCTTTTTAATGGCTATTCATGTAATGGGATTATGTACTTGTTTTATCAAGATAGATATTGTACTTGACATTGAATATGGTGTTATGATGTAATCAAACATGTTTTGACTTCTGCTACAATGAAATAAAGTTTTTGAATTTCCAAGTACTATTTTATATCTGTCTTGTTGTAATTTTACTGTTCTATATTCACTTAAAACCTCCATGGAAGTTAATGCATTCCCTTTGTGAGTGACATTAATGGACGTGGGGTGTTACACCGTCTACTTTGGGGATAGTTTACTTTATGTTATTTCCAGTTTTCAGTTTATGTTTCTAGACTTGTAGTAGTTGGAGAATAATGACTCAGTACTTTTGAGGTATGTTGACTATGGTTTTGAAACAGCAGTTTTATCCGCTGCTTTACTTACCCTGTTTTACTTATATGTTCTGTCTTGGGATATCTTTATGCATGTTTACCTTGTCCAACACCCCTCCAAAGCTAGTGTACTTGCAAGAGTGACCCTGGAGGAGGTGGGATGTTACACAATGTAAAAGAAATTACAACGAAATGAAGGAGTTAAAACCACAAATTCAAGCATTAACGACGAGAATGGAACATGAGAAGAATTGGAAAAAATAAATAATGGCCAGCTTTTGAAATTCAAGTCGACAGAGTGAGAATGTTAACTTTGAAAATAAAAGGAAATGAAAGTGTAAAAAACATTAAGTTATAATTAGGATGGCAAAAAATAAAAAAGGAGGAAATATTAAACTATAAATTCGAACAACAATGGTTGTCGACCAAAGGAAGTGGTGCAATACGAGGACTGCCCAGAAGGTCACTTATCCTAGTACTACTCTAGCCCAAGCACGATTAACTTTGGAGTTCTGATGGGATCCGGTGCTTTATTGCTAGTATGATTGCACCCATAAAGAAGCGGATTGCTAAAGTATATAAATGCAGGTGCGTAGAGGAATGCTCCGCTTAACGACAACAACATTTGAAATTCTAACAAGTATCATCAAATATGACCCAAAAAATCAAAAAACAGAAATGTGGTAAAATGCTAAATTTGCAATTTAAAAGAAATTCTAATGAAATAAAGGAGTTAAAACCACAAATAGAAGTTTCAACGGCGAGAATGGAACATGGAAAGAATTGGAAAACAGAAATAATGACCAGCTTTTGAAATTCATGACGACAGAGTGAAAACGCTAAATTTGAAAATAAAAGGAAATGAAATTGTAAAAAAAACTTAAGTTCTAATTAAGAAGCAAAAAAGAAAAAAAAGAGGAAACTTGAATATGTAAATTCGAACCGTGTTGACAAGAAAAGAGGGGTGCAACACGAGGACTTCCCTAGAGGTCACCCATACAAGTAGAACTCTCGTCCAAGCACACTTAACTTCGGAGTTCTAATGGGATACGGTGCTTTAGTGCTGCTATGATCGCACCCGTCAAGAAGCGGATTGCTAAAGTACCAATGCAGGAGCATAGAGAAATGCTCCACTTAATAGCAACAACATTTGAAATTCTAACAAGAAACATCAAATTTGACCAAAAAATCAAAAAACAAAAATGAGGGAAAATGCTAAATTTGCAATTTAAATGAAATTCTAACAAAATGAAGTAGTTAAAACAACAAATTCAAGCATCTACGGCTAGAATGACACATGGAAAGAATTGGAAAAAAGAAATAAAGGACAGCTTTTGAAATTCAAGCTGTAACAACCCGTATTTTTGAATAACATGTTATAACATAAATGGAGGCAGAATTAAACTGTAAAATCTGAATCAAGGGAAACGGGCTATGCCATTGCGTTCGTCTCGGAAAAATACGCGAAATAGAGTCCGAGTTTTCGAAAATCGGAGTCCGTATCACCAAGATATGGCCTCGCGAAGTTTCACGAAAAATTCCCAAATTAAAGTATACTTAATTAAGTGAAATGGGTTGCGCAGAGAAATATATATATATTGATATATATATATATATAATTGAAAATTAAATAAATAAATATGCAAAAATGTTCAAAACAGCGAATTGGGAGAGGGGAATAACCGAACCGGCTGATTTTTCAGGTCGACCCAAGCCCGCTGGGTCGACTAGGGGTTAATCCAGGGTGTTTGGCTGTCAACCCGTGGGCCGATTCGCTCAAATGCAGATTTTGCATTTGGATGGTTCTCATGGTTCATCTTTAATCTAAAGGCCCTAGATGGTTCCTACACTTGACTTCTTCCCCAAGACATGCTTTGATGGCTTGGATTGAATCTGGGTTTAATCCTATGGCCTAAAACACTTGCCT
Organism: Allium sativum; assembly: GCA_030737875.1. Lineage (NCBI taxonomy): Eukaryota > Viridiplantae > Streptophyta > Magnoliopsida > Asparagales > Amaryllidaceae > Allium > Allium sativum. Next base: position 338,263,361 of record CM060923.1, read on the forward strand.
ACTCTATAAATAAGACCCTAACCTACCCTAAATCATCATTATTCATTCATACAACTAAACTATGGCAAAATCAATCCTCTCATGGCCTCCACTCTCTTCATAAAATTCCTAAATCAAATTTCTAAGAGATTTCCATGCATACAAGTGTATTTAGGCTTGTATGATCCTCTTTAGCTTGCATTAAAGTATTGTTTCTCTATTGGCATCATAAAGGAGGAGTCTTGATCAAGTTTGCTTGCATTTTGGGGTTTTAATTTGTTGCATAAGGGGTTTCTTACATTTGCTATACTCATTTGAGTCCACATAAGCATTGTAAGCCTATTTCTACTCTTGTATTTTAACTATGAAGTTAATATGTTATGTTGCAAGTTGAGTTTGGGGTTAATCATGATATGTGCTTTGATCTTATGATTTTATGCATAAGCTTACTCTATGCATGTTAGTAAAGTCATTACCTTGGCTTTATGCATAGAAAGATGTGATCTTTGGTTGGAAATGTTGCATGATGCAACTTTGAAACTCTCATAAACCTTGTATTAACATGCATATAATGTTATATGCATGTTACTAGTCCTTATCTCATGCTATCTATGGCCATGTTCCGCCTATTTGCCAAGTTTGATGTTATGCATGAATATGAACCTTATGCAAGTTGAAACCATGTTATGCATGCATATGAACACTATGCAAGTTAAAATGATGTTATGCATGCTTAGGAATATTTTGCAAGTTGATAACATGATATGCAAGTTTGTGATCACATCTTTGTCTCATATGCCACCATGTTTAACTTGTGGCTCCAACACCTTTATGTCATGATTTTGCCAAGTTCCCTCTTTCTATCCTTTATGCGCTATTGCGATATGTAAGCGAGGGGATTGCGTTTGGGGTTGGGTAAACTTAAAAGACATAAAAACGTAAGCTTGGGAATTTACCTATTAAGTTAGGTCTACCCATTGGGAATTTACCTATTAAGTTAGGTCTACCCAATTGCTTGAAAATTTGTAATGTGTTTTGGAAACATGATGGACATGACACTTAGAAAACATGAGGATGGCCAACTCGAGGTTGGGTTGAGCTTGTAGCATAAACCTACCCGGAACCGACCGGCTTAACTAGTGGCTACAAGCAATAGGACCCAATGTGAGTAGTTGGTCATGTTGCACGTGAAACCCGAGGTTAGACTAAGTTGTGGTGTAAACCTACCCGGACCCGCCCGGCCTAACTAGTAACCACAACAAGGTCTAATGTGAGAGGTTGGGTGCATTAAATTAATTAATGCCACATGGTAGGGTTAAGTCATGGACCGCTTGAATACTTAACCAATTAAACACGATGGGTTGATAGGGTTAAGTCATGAACCTTGGGTACACTTAACCAACTTGGTACTTGGATGAGTTGGGTTAACCACGTTTAACCCATTAAGGAAACCCTAGTTACGTGGTCCTTTGCACCAGTAACCCTCTTAGTTGTATCATGATACCCTAGGGACTAGGCTAGGGTGGGGCACGATTACTGGGATGACATGTAAGCGACCAAGACGACGGCTGTGTAGGTGCGCCGGTGTAGGTTCAGGCGGGCCATGGTCGTGCACATGGTCCGGAGTTGAAAAAGCAGGCACGGGCACCAGTAGGTTTAAACTGTGCGTGCTTGGTTTGTGTCAGTGGTTGACACCCTAGGACTTGATACACCCTAGGGTGGACCTAGCACAGTTTAGCTAAACTTCTTAGTTGGGCCGTAAGACACCGACACTTGACGAGTTAGGCTTTAGGGAGCCGATCGACTAGACCGTGCTAGTTGGACCTTGATTTAAGTCATTCATGATGTGGGGCCAAACTTGGGCCTGGGGATCACTTCTTGTTTACACTTGACATGACTTGTGAAACTAGTACACTTGGTGCAAACCTCAACCTTGTATATGCGGTGCCACACTTGATCTATCTCGTTGACTTTTTCCATGCCAGTTATCATCCTATGACTCATCCTTGTTTACATATACAGTTAACTTTATTAGTTGTTGTACAATAGTAGGTAGGACTTACCAGTCTTTTGACTGACCCATTTTCTTTCGCCTCTTTTCTTTTGTTTCCCCCCCCCCAGGTTTACAGGGCGGGAATACCAGTACTTAGCTTGGATCTTAGCTGCTTTTCCTGGATAGCTCATGTATGCTTTGTACTTCAGCTCGCTATGGTTTTCTACCTTGGGGATAGCTACTTTATGTTTTCCTTTCCAATTTCCAGTTTTATGTTTCTAGACTTTGTTTATGGAAAATAATGATCAAGCACTGTGTTGTAACTTAACTTATGGTTTTGATATGCTAGTTTTTATCCGCTGCTATATTTGCTCTGTTTTTTTTACTTATATGTTCTGTCTTGTGATATCTGCATGCATGTTTACCTTGTTTAAACGCCCCTCCAAAGTCAGTGCCCTTGCAAGAGTGGCACTGGCGGAGGTGGGGTGTTACATTTGGTATCAGAGCATAAGGTTTACAAGATTGGAGCAAAAAGGGTTTTAAAGTTACTTTTAAAAGCTATTTTCAAAACCAATTAAGTATTTTCCAAAGAAAAGTCTAGTTTATTTTGAAAGGCTATCCCCCAAGAGCCATAAGCACTATCCTTCGTTTCCTCATTCTAAATCTATCTTTTCCTTTTCCTTTTTTTTTCAGCATGGCCGATCTCAATCTTCCTGAGGGAGTCACCATTCCCGGATGGTTCCGGAGGTACTTGGAAGCTAGGGCCAACAATGCAGGTCCAGCAACCACTCCCACTATCACTGAGGTTCCACCCCCTCCTCCTCCTCCTCAGCAACCACAAGCCGATTTCGCCAAGGTTTGCAAGGACTTCAAGGCAATGAGTGGCAAAATTTTTATTGGGACGGAGACTTTTGTGGAAGCAAGAAATTGGTTGAAGGAGACCGAAGATCTCTTTGCCATCTTTGATATAGAGGACCGTAGAAAGGTTCTGTTGGCGGTTTGGCTACTAAAGGAGGAAGCTTCTTATTGGTGGGAGGTCACCAGTGCTACTAGGCCCGTAGAAACCTGGGCCGACTTTAGGGCAAGGTTTGGGCTTAAGTTTTTATCGTCTGCGGAGGCAAATTTGCAACTAGAGAAGTTCATAGCCTTGAAGCAAGGAGACATGACGGTGAGAGAATATGTGAATAAGTTCAACCAGCTTGCCCGATTCGGTTTGGACATGGTCAATACTCCCGAGAAGAAGGCTCTACGTTTTGCACGAGGGTTAAATGAGCCATTACAAGGTCTAGCCATGTCACACATACCCATGGGGACCACTTTCGAGAGCCTAGTAGACATGGCATTGCTGCAAGGAGAGGATAAGAATGGGAAGAAATAAGTCAAGCCCAATGAGACTCAGCCTAAGAAGGCAGATTCCAAGTGGGGAGGGAATCAGAGTAATCAGAACAACAAGAACAACAAGAACAACAAGGGCAACAAGAACAAGGCAAATGACACAAGAAAGTGCCACTTTTGTGGGATTGTTGGGCACGTAGCCAAGGACTGTAGGAAGAAGAGAATGAAATTGGGTGGATGCTTTCATTGTGGAGAGACGGGACATTTTAGCAAGGATTGCCCTAAGAAGCAGGGGCATGGACAGACTCAACGTGCAGGTTCATCCGGAGGGCAAGTGCATGCTCTCAACGCCGCTCCAGTTCAGGATCGAGGTAGCATTTCTGTAGAAAGCCTTGTTTATATTTCTGATTATCCTGTTCGCACCTTATTTGATTCTGGCGCATCGCATAGTTTTATTTCTTCTGACATTGTTGAAAGTTTGCACCTAAGTACTAGTCTTGTTGAGGATCCCGTTAGTGTTTCAAATCCAATTGGGGGTTCAGCCCATTTATCTATGATCTGTATGGATTTGAGGATTTCTATCTTGACCGTAGAATTCTCGTGTGATGCTTATTTTCTCGGGTTCACGGGATACGGGTTGATCTTGGGCATGGATTGGTTATCCCGCTATGGAGCCATTCTCGATTGTGAGCATAGGGTGGTGAGACTCATGACGCGCCTTGGTAATACCCTAGAGATTTCTTGCAACCCGCTAGATCCCGTCATGCTATGTTATCTTGAATCCCTTGACTCGTCTATCGATGATCTGCAATCTGTAAGGGTGGTTCGAGAATACCCTGATGTCTTTGAAGAAGTTAAGGGGTTACCTCCTAAGCGAGAGATAGATTTCCGCATTTATCTGGTTGATAACGCTAAGCCAGTCTCCTTACAAGTTAGGCACATGGCCCCGCGTGAAAGGAGAGAGCTCAGTAAGCAAATCAAGGAGCTACTTGAGAAGAATTTTATTAGGCGAAGCATTTCCGAATGGGGTGCTCCTGTGGTGTTCGCTACTAAGGCGGACGGCTCGCTTCGTCTATGTGTTGATTATCGAGAGTTGAACAAGCTGACCAAGAAGAATAGGCATCCATTACCGAGGATAGATGACCTCTTCGACCAGCTTGTTGGTGCTTCTGTTTTCTCTCAGCTTGACCTTACTACTGGATTCCATCAGCTCAGGGTAGCTGAAGACAGTATAGACAAGACTGCGTTCAGGACTCCAGATGGATTTTTCGAATGGCTTGTCATGCCGTTCGGCTTGACTAATGCACCCGCATATTTCGTGGACTTGATGAGTAGGGTGTTCAGGGAGTTCTTGAACAAGTTTGTCGTGGTCTTCGTAGATGATATTCTGATCTTCTCAAAAGACGAGGAAGAGCATGCTAGACATCTCAGGGAAGTGATGGATACGCTTAGAGCCCATCAGTTGAAAGCCAAGTTCTCCAAATGTCACTTTTGGAGAAAGGAAGTCCGGTTTCTTGGACATATAGTTTATAAGCAGGGTATAGCTGTGGATCCCGGGAAAGTGGTTGCAGTTCAAGACTGGAAGACTCCTAAGAATGCAACCGAAGTGCGAAGCTTTCTCGGTCTGGCAGGCTATTATAGGAAGTTCATTAGAGACTTCGCTAAGATTTCAGCCCCTCTCACTAGATTGACGAAGAAGAACTTAGTCTTCGCATGGGACATAGAGTGTGAGCTCGCTTTTCAAAGGCTCAAAAGGGCCCTTACCACAGCTCCAGTTTTGGCATTACCCGATGGCGGTAAGATGTTTACCGTGTATACCGATGCATGTGGCACGGGGTTAGGCGCTGTTCTAATGCAGGTGGGAAGAGTGATATGTTATGGGGGTAGGCAACTTAAAGTTCATGAGAAGAACTACCCCACTCATGACTTGGAGTTGGCGGCGATTGTCTTTGCACTCAAGTCCTGGCGCCACTATCTTTTAGGCGAAAGGTTTGAGTTGTATACTGATCACAAATCACTCAAGTATCTCTTCTCGCAGAAAGATCTGAATCTTAGGCAGCAAAGGTGGACGGAATTCTAGGCATCGTATGACTTCGAGATAGCTTATACCCCTGGCAAGGGTAATGTTGTGGCTGATGCACTAAGCAGAAAGAGGTTGACCCTAAGTCCTCTATTCGTTGAGATGAAGAATTTAGAGTATGTGGCAACCTTTGATTTCTCTTTGGCAATTGAGTCGATGACCGGTTCCTTAGCATCTCTGGAACTCAGACCTACCCTTCTTGATCAAGTTGGGGCTTCGCAGAAAGAAGATCCTCAGATAGTTGAGATTATGGATAAGCTAATTCGAGGAGAGACGTCTAGTCATCTCGCTCGATATTCTATTGATGACAAGGGTTGGCTGAGGAGAGATGGAAGGTTATGCGTTCTAGTGGTAGAAGATCTAGTAAGAAAAGTTCTTGAAGAAGCGCATCGCTCTAAGTTGACTATACATCCAGGCGGAGATAAGATGTATAAAGATATGAAGCGTATTTTCTTTTGGCCTGGGATGAAGAAGGATGTGGCAGAGTTTGTTTCTAGATGTATCATTTGCCAGCAAGTTAAGGCCGAGTCGAAGAAGCCCGGTGGGCTATTGCATCCTCTAGACGTTCCACTTTGGAAGTGGGAGAGTATTTCCATGGATTTTATTGATGGGCTACCGAGGTCAAGGAAAGGGAATACGAGCATTTGGGTCATTGTGGACAGACTTACGAAGAGTGCTCATTTCATTCCGGTAAAGAGCAAGAGGACCGCACCTTGGCTAGCGTCTGTATATCTTCGCGAGATTGTGAGACTTCATGGAGTTCCTTCTAGTATAGTCAGTGACCGTGACCCAATCTTTACAAGTCAGTTTTGGAATAGCATGCAAGAAGCCATGGGCACGAGGTTGAATCTAAGTACTGCTTATCACCTACAGACGGACGGTCAAACCGAAAGGGTGAATAGGGTACTCGAGGATCTGTTAAGGCTTTGTATTCTGGATTTTGGTGGTACTTGGGAAGACCATCTTCCTCTTGTTGAGTTTGCATATAATAACAGTTATCAAGCAAGCATAGGGATGGCACCATTTGAAGCTTTATATGGGAGGCCGTGCAAGTCGCCTACATGTTGGTGGGAGACTACAGATAAGCTTATACTTGGGCCTGATATGATCAGAGATGCATCCGAGAAGATCGAGTTGATTCGAAGACGGATGAAAGCGGCCCAAGACCGACAGAAATCCTATGCTGATAAGCGAAGATCTGATTTGGAGTTTGATTTTGGAGATATGGTTTTCGTGAAGGTTTCTCCTTTGCGGAATGTGGTCCGATTTGGAGCCATTGGGAAGTTAGCACCGATATTTGTTGGACCCTTCCCTATTATAGAGAGGATCGGGCAGATGGCTTATAGAGTGAAATTGCCCGAGAAGCTTGCCGGAGTACACGATGTTTTTCATGTCTCGCATCTCCGGAAGTGTTTACATGAGTCAGGAGAGGTTGTTGAGCCAAGTGTTTTGGAAGATGTGGAAGTGGAGAAAGAAGCTACTTTGAGGAGAGCTCCGATTCGTATCTTGGGGACGGAGACCAAGAAGCTAAGGAATCGAGAGGTCAAGTTGGTGAAGGTTCAATGGGGTGAAGCCGAAGAAGACGCAACTTGGGAAACCGAGGAGAAGATGCGTGGGCTTTATCCATTCCTTTTTGAGGGTACACTCTCAATCTCTTTTCTTTGTTAGCATATCTTTCTCTTTGCTATCCATGTTTATCTAGTTATCGTGCTAACCTTGTCATGAGAACCTTAGGTAGAAACCCTTTGGATGAAACATGTATTTGAAACATGTTATGCTTGATGGTTGCAAGTGGTTGCAAGTGGTTGCAAGTGGATACTCGTGGATGCATGATACACATTAGGCACTAAGATCGGCTCACACACTCTCATATTGTATATGCATGAGTGTTTATGCTTATTCATGGATGAAAATTTTTGTGCTATCACATGGATGTTGCATATGGATGTATGTGATGTGCACACATATAGATGTTATACATTATGTTAGGAATTGCATACATATGGATTCATTTCACTAACATAATCTGCATTGATGATATTTGCATTAGATAAGTACATATACACACACCTTTGCATATGATCATACAGCATTTAGAACCTTTTAAGGGCAATGATTGCTCGTGGATGATGTTTTGAGTAGATGGATGATGGATGGTAGGATACGTTCTTCCAAACTTGGATATTTCGGGGACGAAATCCTTTAAGGAGGGGAGAATGTAACAACCCGTATTTTTGAATAACATGTTATAACATAAATGGAGGCAGAATTAAACTGTAAAATCTGAATCAAGGGAAACGGGCTATGCCATTGCGTTCGTCTCGGAAAAATACGCGAAATAGAGTCCGAGTTTTCGAAAATCGGAGTCCGTATGACCAAGATATGGCCTCGCGAAGTTTCACGAAAAATTCCCAAATTAAAGTATACTTAATTAAGTGAAATGGGTTGCGCAGAGAAATATATATATATTGATATATATATATATATATATATATAATTGAAAATTAAATAAATAAATATGCAAAAATGTTCAAAACAGCGAATTGGGAGAGGGGAATAACCGAACCGGCTGATTTTTGAGGTCGACCCGAGCCCGCTGGGTCGACTAGGGGTTAATCCAGGGTGTTTGGCTGTCAACCCGTGGGCCGATTCGCTCAAATGCAGATTTTGCATTTGGATGGTTCTCATGTTTCATCTTTAATCTAAAGGCCCTAGATGGTTCCTACACTTGACTTCTTCCCCAAGACATGCTTTGATGGCTTGGATTGAATCTAGGTTTAATCCTATGGCCTAAAACACTTGCCTACTCTATAAATAAGACCCTAACCTACCCTAAATCATCATTATTCATTCATACAACTAAACTATGGCAAAATCAATCCTCTCATGGCCTCCACTCTCTTCATAAAATTCCTAAATCAAATTTCTAAGAGATTTCCATGCATACAAGTGTATTTAGGCTTGTATGATCCTCTTTAGCTTGCATTAAAGTCTTGTTTCTCTATTGGCATCATAAAGGAGGAGTCTTGATCAAGTTTGCTTGCATTTTGGGGTTTTAATTTGTTGCATAAGGGGTTTCTTACATTTGCTATACTCATTTGAGTCCACATAAGCATTGTAAGCCTATTTCTACTCTTGTATTTTAACTATGAAGTTAATATGTTATGTTGCAAGTTGAGTTTGGGGTTAATCATGATATGTGCTTTGATCTTATGATTTTATGCATAAGCTTACTCTATGCATGTTAGTAAAGTCATTACCTTGGCTTTATGCATAGAAAGATGTGATCTTTGGTTGGAAATGTTGCATGATGCAACTTTGAAACTCTCATAAACCTTGTATTAACATGCATATAATGTTATATGCATGTTACTAGTCCTTATCTCATGCTATCTATGGCCATGTTCCGCCTATTTGCCAAGTTTGATGTTATGCATGCATATGAACCTTATGCAAGTTGAAACCATGTTATGCATGCATATGAACACTATGCAAGTTAAAATGATGTTATGCATGCTTAGGAATATTTTGCAAGTTGATAACATGATATGCAAGTTTGTGATCACATCTTTGTCTCATATGCCACCATGTTTAACTTGTGGCTCCAACACCTTTATGTCATGATTTTGCCAAGTTCCCTCTTTCTATCCTTTATGCGCTATTGCGATATGTAAGCGAGGGGATTGCGTTTGGGGTTGGGTAAACTTAAAAGACATAAAAACGTAAGCTTGGGAATTTACCTATTAAGTTAGGTCTACCCATTGGGAATTTACCAATTAAGTTAGGTCTACCCAATTGCTTGAAAATTTGTAATGTGTTTTGGAAACATGATGGACATGACACTTAGAAAACATGAGGATGGCCAACTCGAGGTTGGGTTGAGCTTGTAGCATAAACCTACACGGAACCGACCGGCTTAACTAGTGGCTACAAGCAATAGGACCCAATGTGAGTAGTTGGTCATGTTGCACGTGAAACCCGAGGTTAGACTAAGTTATGGTGTAAACCTACCCGGACCCGCCCGGCCTAACTAGTAACCACAACAAGGTCTAATGTGAGAGGTTGGGTGCATTAAATTAATTAATGCCACATGGTAGGGTTAAGTCATGGACCGCTTGAATACTTAACCAATTAAACACGATGGGTTGATAGGGTTAAGTCATTAACCTTGGGTACACTTAACCAACTTGGTACTTGGATGAGTTGGGTTAACCATGTTTAACCCATTAAGGAAACCCTAGTTACGTGGTCCTTTGCACCAGTAACCCTCTTAGTTGTATCATAATACCCTAGGGACTAGGCTAGGGTGGGGCACGATTACTGGGATGACATGTAAGCGACCAAGACGACGGCTGTGTAGGTGCGCCGGTGTAGGTTCAGGCGGGCCATGGTCGTGCACATGGTCCGGAGTTGAAAAAGCAGGCACGGGCACCAGTAGGTTTAAACTGTGCATGCTTGGTTTGTGTCAGTGGTTGACACCCTAGGACTTGATACACCCTAGGGTGGACCTAGCACAGTGTAGCTACACTTCGTAGTTGGGCCGTAAGACACCGACACTTGACGAGTTAGGCTTTAGGGAGTCGATCGACTAGACCGTGCTAGTTGGACCTTAATTTAGGTCATTCATGATGTGGGGCCAAACTTGGGCCTGGGGATCACTTCTTGTTTACACTTGACATGACTTGTGAAACTAGTACACTTGGTGCAAACCTCAACCTTGTATATGCGGTGCCACACTTGATCTATCTTGTTGACTTTTTCCATGCCAGTTATCATCCTATGACTCATCCTTGTTTACATATACAGTTAACTTTATTAGTTGTTGTACAATAGTAGGTAGGACTTACCAGTCTTTTGACTGACCCATTTTCTTTCGCCTCTTTTCTTTCGTTTCCCCCCCCCCCCCAGGTTTACAGGGCGGGAATACCAGTACTTAGCTTGGATCTTAGCTGCTTTTCCTGGATAGCTCATGTATGCTTTGGACTTGAGCTCGCTATGGTTTTCTACCTTGGGGATAGCTACTTTATGTTTTCCTTTCCAGTTTCCAGTTTTATGTTTCTAGACTTTGTTTATGGAAAATAATGATCAAGTACTGTGTTGTAACTTAACTTATGGTTTTGATATGCTAGTTTTTATCCGCTGCTATATTTACTCTGTTTTTTTACTTATATGTTCTGTCTTGTGTTATCTGCATGCATGTTTACCTTGTTTAAACGCCCCTCCAAAGTCAGTGCCCTTGCAAGAGTGGCACTGGCGGAGGTGGGGTGTTACACAAGCCGACAGAATGAGAACGTTAAATTTGAAAATAGAAGGAAATGAAATCATAAAAAAAATTAAGTTTTAATTAAGAAGGAAAAAAAACCAAAAAAGGAGGAAATTTTAAACCGCAAATTCGAACCACGACGGTTGTTGACAAAAAGGGAGTGGTGCAACACGGAGGCTTCCAAGGAGGTCACCCATCGTAGTACTACTCTCGCCCAAGCACGCTTAACTTCGGAGTTCTGATGGGATCCAGGGCTTTAGTGCTGGTATGATCAAACCAATCAAGAAGCGAATTGCTATAGTCTCAATGCAGGAGCATAGAGAAATGCTACGCTTAACGGCAACAACGTTTGAAATTCCAACAAGTAACATCAAATTTGACAAAAAAAAATCAAAAAGCAGAAATAAGGGAAAATGCTAAATTTGCAATTCTAAAGAAATTCCAATCAAGTGAAGGAGTTAAAACCATAAATCTGGGCATCAACGGTGAGAATGGAATGTTGAAAGAATTGAAAAAAAGAAATAAAGGCCATCTTTTGAAATTCAAGCCGAAAGAGTGATAACGTTGAATTTGAAAATAAAAGGAAATGAAATTAAAAAAACATTAATTTCTAATTAAGAAGCAAAAAAACAAAAAAGGAGAAAATTTTAAACTGCAAATTCGAACATCGACGGTTGTTGACAAAAATGGAGGGGTGCAACACGAGGACTTCCCAGGTGGTCTCCCATACTAGTACTACTCTCGCCCAAGCGCACTTAACTTCGGAGTTCTAATAGAATCCGGTGCTTTAGTGCTGGTATGATTACACCCATCGGGAAGCGGATTGCTAAAGTATTAATGTAGGAGCTTAGAGAAATTCTCCGCATAACAACAACAATGTTTGAAATTCTAACAAGTAATATCAAATTTGACCAAAAAATAAAAAAATAGAAATGAGGTAAAACGCTAAATTTGCAATTTAAAAGAAATTTTAATGAAATGAAGGAGTTTAAAAATTCAAGCATCAACGACGAGAATGGAACATGGAAAAAATTGGAAAAAAGAAATAATGGCCAGCTTTTGAAATTCAAGCTGACAGAGTGAGAACTTTAAATTTGAAAATAAAAGGAAATGAAGTTGTAAAAAAAAACTTTAAGCTCTAATTAGGAAGCAAAAAAAAGGAGGAAATTTTAAACTGCAAATTTGAACAACGACGCTTGTTGACCAAATGGGAGGGGTGCAACACGAGGACTTCCCAGGAGGTCACACATCCAAGTACTACTCTCACCCAAGAATGCTTAAATTCGGAATTTTGATGGGATCCGATGCTTTAGTGCTGCTTTGATCGCACCCATCAAGAAGCGTATTGCTAAAGTATTAATGCAGGAGCGTAGAAATGCTCCCAGTAACGGCAACAACGTTTGAAATTCTAACAAGTAACATCAAATTTGAACAGAAAATAAAAAAACAGAAATGAGGGAAAATGCTAAATTTGCAATTTAAAAGAAATTCTAACAAAACGAAGGAGTTAAAACCACAAATTCAAGCATCAACAGCGAGAATGGAACATGAAAAGAATTGGAAAAAAGAAATAATGGCCCACTTTTGAAATTCAAGCCAACAGAGTGAGCATGTTAAATTTGAAAATAAAAGAAAATCAAATTGTAAAAAAAACTTCAAGTTCCAATTAAGAAGCAAAAAAACAAAAAAGGAGGAAATTTTGAACTGCAAATTCGAATCACGGCGGTGTTGACAAAAAGGACGGGGTGCAACACGAGGACTTCCCAGGAGGTCACCCATCCTAGTCCTATTCTTGCTCAAGCACGCTTAACTTCGAAGTTCTGATGGGATTCAGTGCTTTAGTGCTGGTATGATCGCACCCGTCAGGAAGCGGACTGCTAAAGTATTAATGCAGGAGCATAGAGAAATGCTCTGCTTAACGACAACAATGTTTGAAATTCTAACAAGTAACATCAAATTTGATCCAAAAATCAAAAAACAAAAATGAGGGAAAACGCTAAATTTTCAATTTAAAAGAAATTCTAATGAAATAAAGGAGTTAAAACAACAAATTCAGCATCAATGATGAGAATGGAACATGGAATGAATTGGAAAAAAGAAATAATGGCCAGCTTTTGAAATTCAAGCCGACAGAGTGACAAAGTTAAATTTGAAAATAAAGGGAAATGAAATTGTAAAAAAAACTTAACGTTCTAATTAATAAGAAAAAAACAAAAAAGAAGGAAATTTAAAATTCAAATTCAAACCGCGATGGTTGTCGACAAAAAGAGACGGGTGCAACACGAGGACTTCCCTGGGGGTTACCACCTAGTACTACTCTCGCCCAAGCACGCTTAACTTTAGAGTTCTGATGGGATCCGGTGCTTTAGTGCTAGTATGATAACCCCCGTTAAGAAGCGGATTGCTAAAGTATTAATACAAGAGCGCAGAGAAATGCTCCGCTTAACGGCAATAATGTTTGAAATTCCAACAAGTATCATAAAATTAGACCAAAAAATCACAAAACAGAAATGACGAAAAACGTTAAATTTGCAATTTAAAAGAAATTTTAACGAAATGAAAGAGTTAAAATGAAATGCCCCACCTCCGTTAAGGTCACTCACAAAAGGGAATGCCTTAACTTTGGTGGAGCATTATAGGTAAAAGATGCAGATAAATTACAAGAGAGATGAATAAAGCAGCGAAAAATAAAGACATTTTATAAACAATTCAATTCAATCAAGCTTTTACAAAAAATTCCTCAATCATAATTAAATGTAATACATACAACTTCTGTCATGATGTAAAAACTTCCAAGAATAAAATAAGCATAAAAACAATGATATTCACCGATAAAGCATTAACCGGCCATAGCAGCGGAAGAGAGAGTCCAAAGCAATACATCAACAAATCTTCAAGCTTGGAAAGAGAAGAGCTCCAAGCTAGGATGAGCTATTCCCTCCCTGACAACCTGCGGGGCGGGAGCCGGGGGGGGGGGAGGGGGGAACAGAAGAAAAGAGGTGAAAAACAAACTAGGTCAGACAATTCTGGTAAGTCCGGTGATCTTTCAGCATGCAAACAAGATAATGTATCATGACATGAATAAACTGAGAATAGGACAATACCATAAAAACAAGATAACTAAAGACAACATAAGTGCAAGGTAAGCTGAATGCGCTCCTACTCTTTCTCTGCTTCGCAACTACCTTGTTATTCTAATTTATATCTATCTCTGCACCGCCTACTTAGTGTCCCAACTAGTAATCTTTACAAAATGGTAATATTACAGCGTGATCCCAATCCCCGCAATTGTGGTAGCCTTCCGGTGTACATCTAGTATGAGGATCTTACCTCAATCAACCTAATTGCCATGAAGATGTTAGATGTACCCTTACTACCCTATCGATCGGCTCCCTTACTTGTAGTCATGTTCCATGTGTCTGTGTCAATCAGCCCTCTTTTGCATGTAGATACCCTATGCTGGCCCCACCATAAGGTGTATCAATCCTTATGATAGCGACCCGACACAATTCAGGATGCACAATGTATAACTACTAGTAACCAGTGCCTACTTTTTCCCACTCCGGAATACGTGAACGCCTGTAAATCGTCAGAACCTACACTGACGTACCCCCTGCCGTTATTTTGACCGCTTATAACCAGCCTAGTAATCGTGCCCCACCGTACCTAGTTTCAGGGTACCTTGATAGATCTATGTGGGTTACTGCTGAAATGGGTCCCCGTTACTAGGGTTTTCTTATTGGATAAGTTCGTGGGCCAATATATACAAATATTGTATCACCCTGAATTTTCTGAGAATATTAAAATTAACCAATTCAATAACACTTAATTTTTAGAAGAAGAATTAAGTGAAATGGGTTGCGCTATTACGTTGGTCTAAAAATTTTGGTCAAGATAGACATTTGGTTTGCAAAAAACGTATACCTTATGAAGAAGTTATTAAGCCTTTTAGTTTGCATGCATATGAGAAATATATATATATATATATAGATATATATAAAAATTAATTAAATAAATATGCAAAAAAGTTCAAAACAGCGAATCGGGATGGGGAATAACCGAACCGGCCCAATTTTGATGTCGCCCGAAGCTCTGATGGGTCGACTAGGGGTTGATTTAGGGTGTTTGGCTATCAACCCGTGGGCCGATTCGCTCTAAGGAAGATGTGGCATCTGATTGGTTCTCATGGTTCCGGGTTAATTCAAAGGTCCTAAAACACTCTCTACAACTAAATAAGGACCCTAAACCTAAAACCTAATTCTATTATTCACTCTCATCTAAACCTAGCCGCCACTAAAACCTAGGTCAAAATAAAATCTAATCTAATTCAACTAGGAGAATTCAACGATCTACATCAAAGTCCAGCAATTCAATTTTATAATACAGATCCCTAAAATCAAGTTTTTCCTTTTGATTGTAAGTGTAGTTATCTTTCAGATGTGAATAAATTAAAGACATGATTTGTAATGAATTGTAAAATAGAATTCTATCAAGTTGTATATGATGCTGATTAATGTTAATCCATGTATATTCTATTATATATGCCTATGAACTATTGTGGTATATCGAACCTATCATGTTATGTGGAAATTGGTGAGTAAACCTATGATGTTGTATAGGAATTTGGGAATAAAATTATCATATGTAGGTTTGGTGATATTGTGATACATATAAGTTTTATCCTAAGTCATGTCATTTATGCCTAATTGTTTAGAGCCATTATGCATACATGTTTAGATCTACGGCCTTATATGTTTAGATCTACAACTTTATAAGTAATATCCATATGCCTTTATGATAGATCTGATTTGCAAGTTCACCACTACGTGCCACGTTTAACTTGTATAGTTTTATGTAAATTCATATGCTTGTGGTTCATGTTGCATAGATCAAGTTTGGAAGTTCATAGTTAAAAGTATATTGTTCTATACCAAATCCATGTGACATATGTGTAGTTAGATCCATATTTTTGTATGATGTTGGAATGTTGCAAAGTTCCTCTTTTGCACTTTTTTTGTTTTATAATTCAGGCTAAAATATCGATCCTAACATTCTATGTAATTTTGCGAACATACAACGGGGCTTATGTTGGGGAAAACATGAAATTACATGTAATTGGCATGTTTGACACATCATGATAAGTGGCACGAAAATGGAATAATCTATTGTAACAACCCGTATTTTTATAACATGTTAAAACCATAAATCAAGGCAGAATTATTTTTTAAAATAAAATTCAAGGGAAATGGGTTACGCCACCGGGTTAGTCTTGGAATTCTACTTGAAATAAAGTCTGAGTTTGCATAAAACGGATACCGTTCGAAGAAGATATAGACGAACTAAGTGAGGCAGAATAACCGGAAACGGGCCAGAATGCACTGGCGCACTTAGGAAGTGCACCAGAACAAAATTTCACTGGCGCACTGGGAAGTGCGCCCATGCAATTTTGCATTGGCGCACTTGGCAGGTGCGCCCAGGACGAGCAAAAACCTGCTTGGTCAGGCCCTGGCTGGCCTGGTCGGGTTCTGGTCGAATTTCTGAGCTCTACTGTGTCACTAGGGCTAATTTGTCACTTTCTGATTGTCTTCTCTTTAGATGGATGGACTAGATTAACTCTAGCTTCATCGATGGCTATAATTAAATTGAAATTCTATATAAACAGCCGCCTAGCCTCATTCTCTTTACACCATTCTTCTCTAACCTTATGCTGCTCAAACTCTTGATGATCATGGCTTCTTCTTCTTCCTCTAAATTAAATTAAATTAAAATAAATCATGAAGATTATTTCTTGAAGACTATGGCTAGGAATTTCTTATTGGTGATTTGCTTCTACAATCAAAGCAAGATTCAGTGATTCAACAATTCAACGACTAGTTTCTAGACTTGACTTCTGCATCTAAATTTCTTAGATCACGATCTGTAAGTTCAAGTTACTTTTAGATAAAAACTATAAATCTAATTTGGGCATGTTATAAACTGGAATTGATTTATGTATGATTCATATCTATTCTTGTTTTCTTCTTGGATCTTGACTATTGCGAATATTGCCTATGACGTTGAAACTATTGTTACCGGCATAACACTATAACTACGCCTATGACGGTGAACATAAGACTATGCCTATGCCTATGACTATGAACATAAGACTATGCCTATGCATAGGACTGTGAACATAAGACTATGCCTATGCATATGACTACGAATATAAGACTATTGCCTATAACTATAACAAGGATAATTGTGGCCAATCACCTATGAGGTTATTGCTTAGGATTATGACAATGAAATTGGATCTAAGCTTGACTTTCTATTCAGACCTATTTTCTTTATTATCGATTTCGGGAATTTTCTATTAAAGTTAAATCTATTAATGTTCTCGAACCTAGATTATCATTCAAACCTTTTCATGTTCATAATGTTATCATAACTATATGCCTGTGACGTTTTAATCAATTTATTCAGTTATGTCATGCCTTGGAAATAAATGGACAATAGGACAATGATTACTACATTATATGTGGAATTGAATGATATTGATTTGTGCCTGTAGTTTTATTATCATGTTGAATTGGGAATTAATGAATAAGTCTATTCATATGTATATGAACTTGGAATATAACCTGATATGACAAGTTGAGTTGTTTATCATGTTATGCAAGTTTTAGGTTGTGAAATCATGTCAACATATGTGACCAAATGTTAGATCTACATGTTTATGTGTATATGTTAAACCTATGTCATATTTCAAGTTCACACTTATTCATATATTCATGATTGATTTGCAAGTTCACATATATGTAAGTTGATTTATTCTATGTTGCAAATTCACATATATGTATGTTGGTTCAGTCCACGTTGCAAGTTCACACCTATGATATTCATGTTGATTATTTTGCAAGTACACACCTATGATGTTCATATTGACTATGCCGAAAAGATGCCAAGTTTACCCCTATGTCGTGTTTATGTTAATTAATCTCTTTAAATTAGGCTAAGTTTTGGCCTAATATTATATGCCAAAAATCATGTGAACGAAAAATTAGGATAAGATTGTTAGCCTAATATTTAGACGGGGTAACGTTGGAAAAAATTGGAAATTATACGAGACTTGGCATGAAACTTGCCTTGAAAACTTGACATGAACTCGACATGAAAACTTGAACATGGACACGACACTAGAATGAACTTGAAAATGGCTAACTCGAGGTTGGGTTGAGTTTGCGGTGTAAATCTGCCCGGAACCGCCCGGCAAATCCAATGGCTGCAAACAATAGGATCCAATGTGAGTAGTTGGTCATATCGCGCCTGAAACCCGAGGTTAGACTGTGTTGTGGTGTAAATCTGCCCGGAACCGCCCGGTATATACAGTGACCTCAACAACAGGTCTAATGTGAGAGGTTGGGGTGCATTAATGAATTAATGCAACATGATAGGTTTAAGTCATGAACATGAAAGACAACACTTAACCAACTTGAAAAATGATTGGTAGAGTTAGGTCATGAACTTGAACGACAACACCTAACCTGTAACACCCCGTAATTCTGTAACACTAGAATTCTCAAATCAAGGCAGAATTATATTTTAAATTCAAAATCAAGGGAAACGAGCTGCGCCATTACGTTCGTCTCGGAATTCTGCATGAAAACGAATCCAAGTTTGCGAGAATCGTAGTCCGTATGAAGGAGATACGACCCTCCGAAGTTTCAGGAAATTCCAGAATTGAAAACAGCACAAAATTCGAATTCAAAATTCGAATTCAAACCCAGAAGCAGGTTGGGCGGGAAATTTCCCGCCCAAGCCCAGGTCGACGGGGCAGTCGACCCCCCTGACCAGGTCGACTGCGCAGTCGAACTGGGGGTCGACCTGGTGCCAGAACCCAGTTTTGAACCTGGGTTCATTTTGATGTTTCTAGCCCGATTTTCTGACCAGATTCATAACCCTAATCCTATATAAACAGCCTCTGGCCTCATTCTCTCTACACCATTTCATTCTATCCTTATGCTTCCTCTGAGAAAATGAATAAATAAGTGAATAAAATAATATATAAAATAAATCAAGACGAGGAGATGCTGCTCAAGACTTTCAAGAGGAGATTCAAAACAAGTTAGGATTCAAGTGAAGATTCAAACGACTTCAACGACTGTTTTTCTACGAATCTAATATAATCTCTATAAGTCGGTTACTTTTTTAGATTTGAACGTTTTCGCTATTCGTGTCTTGAAATTAAAGGAATAAAAGAATATGCCAAATCTTTCTATTCGAATCAGTGCTTATATCTTTGGACCTAATCAAGAACTGTTATGATTCGATGACAAATAAGACTGTGACTATGGAACTAGGGACCTTAAAACCATATGCCTCTTTAACTATGAACATTGCCTATGAACATTGCCTATGACTGTGACTCATGACTGTGAGAATTACTTTCCTTTGACTATGAACATCGCCTATGAATGTGATTCATTAACCGTGAGGATTTATTGCCTATGACTATGGATATAAGGTTATTATTTATGCCCATGACACTGTAGTTACAAAAAGATGTTGTACCCCAAACTGACATTATATTGGATCTAGGCTTGACTTTATATTTCTAGTTATCCTTGGATTTTGATCTTGGGAATTTACCTATTAAGTTAGGTCTACCCATGTTCTTGAACCTATACTATTCAATCCTTTTCATGTCGTAATATTACCAAATCTATATGCCTAGGAATTATCATCTTATGCCAGTTATTATGTCTATTCTTTCATGGCATTTTGGTTCATTCCCTTTTATCCACGAATCTAGATTTATTTATAATCTAAGTCGAATAAAGATTTTACGAACGATGGGAATACGTTTTGGGAAAAACATGAAATTGACTAAACTTGGAAATTGGCATAATTTTGGAACATGCATTATAACATGACTATTAAGAAGAAAATTAGAATAACAAGTCTAGTTTTGACATAAACTGAAATTAGAATATTAAATCAGAATTGGGTGGCTAAAGTATATTAGCATAATTGTGAATAATTTACATACATTGGGCATAAATGGTAAATGGTTAAATGGGCCACAAAGTAGGTAGTTGGTATGCAAATTAAGTTTTGGGCATAAACAGTGAACTAGAATATAAAATCTAGTTTTGGCATGAACTGTAAATGAGAATGTTGGATCTAAATTGCTATAAACTGTAAGATAGGTAAATCAAGATTTGGGCCTAGAATATAAGTCCATTAGTGGGCATGATAAATGAATATGTTATAGGCCAAAATTTATATAGAAAAGGGAAAGTGGGCATTGAGGATAAATTGTTAACAAATTATATGTAGAAAAAAGAAAGGTTTATTAATGACATCTCTTTTAATAACACATACACTAGAAAGTTCTAGGGTGACAGAGAGGATAGTGTCTAGGCTTGGGTTTGGAAAATACAAGTTTCCTGCTCTCCCTGGCTATCCCTACTGATCCGACAGACGGGATGGTTACTTTCAAAACTTGATTTGGAAATTAATCAAAACCCTTTGAACTTAGAAAACACGAATATGCCTAACCCGAGGTTAGACTGAGTTGCGATGTAAACTCGCCCGGAACCAACCGTCAAATCCAGTAATCGCAACAATATCTGTCTAATGTGAGTGGTCGCGGCTTTAATTTATTTAGTTAAAGCTAGAACAAGAATGGTAGGGTTAAGTTAACTAAGACACTTAACCAATTCAACATGATAACTAAACCGATTGGTGGGATTAGGTTCATACAGACACTTAACAAAGTTAAGCTAGAATGGGAGGGTTAAGTCCATAGGAACGCCTTAACCAACTTAGCACAGTTAAGCTAGAATGGGAGGGTTAAGTCCATAGGAACACTTAACCAAACTTAACATGGTAACAAGACAAGATTTGTAGGGGATAAGTAACTAAGAAAACACTTATCCAA
The DNA here is from genome assembly GCA_030737875.1 of Allium sativum. NCBI lineage: Eukaryota > Viridiplantae > Streptophyta > Magnoliopsida > Asparagales > Amaryllidaceae > Allium > Allium sativum. The sequence goes on from CM060923.1 coordinate 338,283,933, forward strand.
ATTAACATGTTAACTAGACTAGAAGGTGGGGTTAAGTATAGTTAATACACTTAGCCAAATTAGCATGTTAACTGGACTAGAGGTTGGGGTTAAGTAAAATTTTATACACTTATCCAATTTGATACGTTAGCTGGACTAGACCGTAGGATTAAGTAAGCTTGAACACTTAACCATCAGAGTGTGATAAATGAATAGGGTTAAGTTTAAAACATGAAGGGATAATACTTATCCATTAATAAAGTGTTAGTTAAAACAGATGGGCAAGGTTAAGTTAAAAAGGAACACTTAACCAATACAGGATGAAGGAATAGGGTTATGTAATAAGAAATACTTAACCAATATAACTTGGTTTGTGGTAGGGTTAAGTCAACATGAATTACTGATAACACTTAACCAGTTTAACAGGATAAATGAAGAGGGTTAAGTTAGTTTGAAATGACTAATGACACTTAACCAATCCAAATTGACGAGAAAGAGAACTAAGTAGTAAACTTTAGTTAAAAGGAGCTAAGTAGTAAACCTCAGTTAAGAAAACAATGATTCTCGAAACTAAGTGGTAAACCTTAGTTAGCAAAACTAAGTAGTAATTCTTAGTATAACACGGGAAGGAGCGAACGTCCGTCTGATTAAAAAGAAGGCTCCAACGAATTGGGTTACAAAGCCCGAAGCTTCGAGGGGACGTGAGGGTACTCTTGGTATCCCTCTGCGAGGTGGCAGATGATCCTCCTGGGCTCACAGAGGTTAAGGTCTGCGGTAGAAGAAGCAAGGGTATGCCTTGGTTGCAATACAGGGCAACCTAAAGACTAGGATGGACCAGCGTGATTCGGCGAGACCAGCAGCCCTGTGATAGCAACTCGTCGTCTACCTAACATCTTTAGTCAATCGTTGTACGTATGCAGAAAGGCAGAGAACTCCCAACAGACCATATACTTGCTATCTAGTTATGGGTGAGGCTGGCCAATAAGAAAGTGGGGCATAGGGTGGCAAAAGTACAGTTCGCGCGCTTGATTTGCTTGGATTGCCTTTCATTAGTTGAGGGAGGGGTTACGTGGGACCATAACCACTGGTAGAAAAACAGACCTTAGCATCTGCACCGGCAGATATCTGAAAAGCTCCTGACCGATTTCCGTGTTTCTAGAGTAGCCCTACCGCGGGCTTCGGGTCGCACATTTCAGGACATGTGCAACTAGACAGCGATAAACGATTCTCGACACATACGTGGGGAAAGTCTAGGAACATATACCACTCTAAGTAGTGTGTCCTAGACTAGGGGCATCATTCGACAGGTAGCGTAATCCCTAGTGGACCAAGGTAGCATAAACCCTGAATCTGTAAAGCATTAGACAAGTCGCGTAAACCCTAGTTGAATCTAGGAAGCACACAATAGAAAACCCTAGATTATATATAGGTAATAGATAATAAATGTATGCCTAAAGGCAACCGAAATTACCGGGATTGGGATCACGTTACTAGTTGGGACACTAGTTAGGTGGTGCAAAGATATAGAAACCAGTATAACAAGGAAATAGCGAAGGACGAAAGTATTAGAGCATATCCAGTTTATCTTATCTTAACATATCTTGTGTTAATCTTGTCTAATCTTGTTGACCCTATCATCATGGTGTTATCTTGTATTCAGCTAATTCATGTCGTTTTGTTTTTCCATGTTCACATGCTAGAAGTAACTGAACTTACTCAGGCTTTATGTCTGACTCTGTTTCTCTTTCGTCTTATTTTCTTCCGTCTTCCCCCCCAGGTAGTAAAGGAGGGAATAGTATAGCTCAGGTTAAGTCGGACTGTCACTCTTTCCTAGCTTGAAGATTTGTCGAAGATTCTTTGATAAAGTGCTTTGGACTCTCTTTTCCTGCTGCTATGGCTGGTTTATGCTACATTGGGGAATATAAATGTTATTTAATGCTTCTTCATTTTGTAAGACAGATGACAATTTGACATTGGAAAACAATTGTTGTACAAGCTATTTTATCAATAAAGTAAAGTTTTATTCTCCGCTGTTTTAATCTTGTCTGTCTTGTAATTTATCTGCATATTTTACCCTAAATGCTACACAGAACTTAGTGCATTCCCTTTGTGAGTGACACTTAAGGATGTGGGGTGTTACACGTGGTATCAGAGCTGAAGGTTACCCGATCAGATAAAGGATTTGAAAAATTATTTTCAAAACGGTTTTAAAAGAAGCATTTTCAAGACAAAAGATTTGTTTTAAAGGCATATTCCCCAAAGCCATATGCACTATCTTCCGATTCTTTGTTTGAATTCTTGTCCCCTTCTTTCTTGAGTCTCTGGTGCTCCTGGCTTTCTGGGAGGTAACCTCATCGAAGGGCGAAGTAGTGCCCGACTTCCATCTATAACCGTAGTAGTTTCACCTGCGGCTAGTTTTCTTTCAAGCTTAGTAGGGTTTTCTGTACGATGGAGGCAGCTTTCGAGAGATTTGTCAACATGATTACACACGAAAGAGGATGAGAACTTTGGCTAAGGAGCACAACCCAAGGATGAGGAATTCATGGATGTAGACTTGGCTCACGAAGGAGGAAGGGATTATAAAACCTAAGACAAAATAAAGTATCTTTACTATGGTATAATAGGGCATATAATTAAGAACAAAGGACAAGATTTTCAGAAGGGCAAGTACATGCTTTCACCCCTAAGCGTACCTAGGAGAAAGGTAGTAAAGTTCTGTTCGAAGAGTCTAGCTTTTCTGTTTGTACTCTTTCTTTTGGTTTTAGCACTTCGCATTTGTTCATATTTGCTTCCATAGTTGAGTCCCTGCACATTAGTACTTGTATAGTAAAAGAACCCAACTAGTGCTCAAGTGTCTGGTTGTTTTTGCCTAGATTATCTCACGTAGATCATCAAAATTCGGAGGAGACATTCCTCAGGTGCTTGTCTGATATTGGTTTAGGCCTTTGGGGCTTGTACTTGAGGGATGTCGAGTTCGACTAGGATGGTTTGCTTGAGAGATGAATAGTTGTGGCAAGCGCTCTATATAGAGAACGACTAACCTTAAGAGAGGTAAAAAGTACGTAGTGTCCTTTTGACCCTCATAGTTATGGCATGATGGATAAGCTAAGAGGAGAGACCTCTAATCATCCTAGTATATACACTCAGTATCATGGTTGACATTTGTTTATTTTGGAAATGGAGGTCAAGAAACTTCGCAATCGTGAAGTTGAATCTTTTAAGGTACAGTTGAGTAAAGCTGAAGAAGACGTGATACGGGAGATTGAAGATAAGGCATACGCGCCTCATACCCTTTTTCTTAAGGGTACATCCTTGATTCATTTTTCTAGGAATTCTATGCATACTAGTTTCTAGCTTTTAAGGTATATCCTCTAGGACGTATCATCGATCCTTAGGTAGAAACCCTTTTGGATGTAAACATGTGTTTGAAACATGTTATGGTTGATGGTTGCGAGTGGTTGCTAATGGTTGCTCGTGAATGCATATACATACGTATTACGCACTAGATCAGTTCAGACGCTTTCATATTGCATTTACAGATATGTATTTGTTTGTAAGTTTAACTTGATATGTTATCATATGGATGTTGCATATGGATGAATGGCTATGCACGCATGTAGTATTTACATAACTAGGGATGCTTGCATACATGATTGGACGCATGGCACTGACCTGATTCGCATTAAGGAGGCCAACTGAATCAGTAGACCGCCTGATTTTGCACTAGATAAAGACATATACACACACTATGCACATGAACATGAAAGCATTAGAAATCCTTTTAAGGACAATGAATGCCTGTGATTGAATGGTTGATTAGATGGATGATGGGATGGTAGGACACATTCTTCCTAACTTGAATATTTCGGGGACGAATTCCTTTTAAGTGGGGGAGAATGTAACACCCCGTAATTCTGTAACACTAGGATTCACAAATCAAGGAAGAATTATGTTTTAATTCAAAATCAAGGGAAACGGGCGGCGCCATTGCATTCTTCTCGGAATTCTGCATGAAAAAGTGTCCGAGTTTGAGAGAATCGGAGTTCGTATGAAGGAGATATAACCCTCCAAAGTTTCAGGAAATTTCTGAATGGAAAACAGCTCGAAATTCGAATTCAAACCCTGAAGCAGGCTGGGCGGGAAATTTCCCGCCCAAGCCCAGGTCGACTGGGGATTTGACTGGGTAGTCGACCCCCCTGACCAGGTCGACTGCGCAGTCGACCTGGTGCCAGAACCCGGTTTTGAACCTGGGTTCATTTTGATGTTTCTAGCCCGATTTTCTGACCAGATTCATAACCCTAATCCTATATAAACAGCCTCTGGCCTCATTCTCTCTACACCATTTCATTATATCCTTATGTTGCCTCTGAGAAAATGAATAAATAAGTGAATAAAATAATATATAAAATAAATCAAGACGAGGAGATGCTGCTCAAGACTTTCAAGAGGAGATTCAAAACAAGTTAGGGTTCAAGTGAAGATTCAAACGACTTCAACGACTGTTTTTCTACGAATCTAATATAATCTCTGTAAGTCGGTTACTTTTTTAGATTTGAACGTTTTCTCTATTCATGACATGAAATTAAAGGAATAAAAGAATAGGCCAAATCTTTCTATTCGAATCAGCGCTTATATCTTTGGACCTAATCAAGAACTGTTATGATTCGTTGACAAATAAGACTGTGACTATGGAACTAGGGACCTTAAAACAATATGCCTCTTTGACTATGAACATTGCCTATGAACATTGCCTATGACTGTGACTCATGACTGTGAGAATTACTTTCCTTTGACTATGAACATCGCCTATGACTGTGATTCATTAACTGTGAGGATTTATTGCCTATGACTATGGATATAAGGTTATTATTTATGCCCATGACACTGTAGTTACAAAACCATGTTGTACCCCAAACTGGAATTATATTGGATCTAGGCTTGACTTTCTATTTCTAGTTATCCTTGGATCTTGATCTTGGGAATTTACCTATTAAGTTAGGTCTACCCATGTTCTTGAACCTATACCATTCAACCCTTTTCATGTCGTAATATTATCTATATGCCTATGAATTATCATCTTATGCCAGTTATTATATCTATTCTTTCATGGCATTTTGGTTCATTCCCTTTTATCCATGAATCTAGATTTATTTATTGTAACACCCCACCTCTGCCAGGGTAACTCTTGCAAGCACACTGGCTTTGGAGGGGCGTTAAACAAGGTAAACATGCATGCAGATATCACAAGACAGAATATATAAGTAAAACAGAGTAGTAAAGCGGCGGATAAATCTTAGCATTTCAAAACCATAGTCATGTTACAACAAAGTACTTGTTCATTATTTTCCAACAACAAAGTCTAGATAAAAGCATAAACTAAAAAACTGAAATACATAAAGTACTATCCCCAAAATGAAGTGATAAACCATAGCTAGCTCAATGTCCAAAACCGTACATGAGCGAATCCAGTAAGCAAGCTGTAAAGATCCAAGCTAAGCTCCAATGTTCCCACCCTGAGAACCTGAGGGTGGGGGAAATGGAAGAAAAGAGGCAAAAGAAAACAGGTCAGTCAAAAAGACTGGTAAGCCCTACTACTATCTGTCTATGAACTAGTAAAGTTAACTGGCATGAGAAGCTGAGATGAACATAAGGATAACAACATACTGGCATGGTGATTAACTAACAAGATAGATAAAGGTGTTATCGCATAATCAAGGTTAAGTTTTGCACCACGGGTGTACTAGCATTCTACCATGTCAAGTAAAAACAAGAATTGATCCCTTGGCCCAAGCTTGGCCCAACATCATGAGATGACCTAAATCAAGGTCCAACTACACGGTCTAGTCGATCGGCTCCCTATAAGCCTAACTCGTCAGGTGTCGGCGTCATGCGGCTTAATCATGTAATGTAGTTGACTGTGCAGGGTCCACCCTAGGGTGTATCAGGCCCTATGGTGTAACCCTCTGACACCATACAATGATGCACAGTCCAAACCTACCGTTGCCCGTGTTCAACTCCGGACTTGATGTGCACGACCATGGTCCGCCTGAACAACCGGGGCATCATTCAGCCGTCTCTTTTGGTCTCTTACAAAAAGCCCAATAATCGTTCCCCACCCTAGCCTAGTCCTAGGGTCTTATGATACTACCTAAAGGTTACTGCTGAAAAGGACCACGCATCTAGGGTTTCTTAACAGGTTAAATGTGGTTAACCCGATCCAAACGTGGATTAAATCGGTTAAGAGTACCCAAGGCTCCTGACTTAACCTCGATTAATCCATCAAGCCCAAATTGGTTAAGTATTAAGTGGACCATGACTTAACCCTAATCAGGAGGCATTAATTAACTTAATGCGCTTTAACCTCTCACATTAGACTTTGTTGTGGTTACTAGTTAAGCTGGGCGGGTCCGGGTAGCTTTACATCACAACTAGGTCTAACCTCGGGTTCGAGCACAACAGGACCAACTTCTCACATTGGGTCCTATTGTTTGTAGCCACTAGTTAAGTCGGGCGGGTACGGGTAGATTTATGCTACAAACTCAACCCAACCTCGAGTTGGCCACACTCATATTTTCTAAGTGTCATGTCCATTATGTTTCCAAAACATAATTACAAGTTAACATATCACGTCATGTTACAAAAATCATGTTCATGTCATTATGTTACCCAACCCCAACGTAATCCCATCGTTTACATAATCGCAACAACGCATAAAGGATAAAATAGGGAACTTGGCATAATCATGACAAAAAGGTGTTGAAGCCACAAGTTTAACATGGTGGCATATGAAACGTACATATGTTCATATACTTGCATATTGCATTATTAGGCTTCAAAAGCATGCATAAAACCAAACTTAGCACATGAGTGATACATAGTGATAAATAACATGTAGAAGTTGCTAGAAGTTCGCATTTGGCCTCACATGCAAGTTATCATAAGGGATATGATAACTTTCATGTTGCCAAAATGCAGCCTTTAACATAAAGCTTGAGGCTTTAAGCTCACAACTTCAAGTTTAACTTGCATAACATGATAACATGTGCATAATGATCAACCCAAGCTTGCATAACATGATAACATGATCAACCCAAACTTGCATAACATGATCAACCCAAACTTGCATAACATGGCAATATGTGTCATACATAACTTGCATAATGATCAACCAAACTTGCATATAATGATCAACCAAACTTGCATATAATAATCAACCAAACTTGCATATCATAATGATCAACCCAAACTTGCATAACATGGCAACATGTGTCATACATAACTTGCATAATGATCAACCAAACTTGCATATAATGATCAACCAAACTTGCATATAATGATCAACCAAACTTGCATATCATAATGATCAACCCCAAACTTGCATCATTCATTTAACTTTAGAGTTCAATAAAAAGAATGTAGAAAAGGGCTTACAATGCTATGAAGACACAAATAAATATTTATTATAAAGATTGAGACGAAGCCCTTATGCAAGCACCAAAAACCCAAATATGCAAGCTTCAAATGAAAACCCTTGAGCCAATTCAATAAAAACCCTTGCTTTGAAATAGAAATGTTGTAACTTGACTTGAATGCAAGCTAAGAACACTCATACAAGTTTGAAAACACTTGTATGAACTCAAAATCTCTCATAGAAATTAACTTAGAAATTTTAGCATGAGAGTGGAGGCCATGAAAGGAACAAATTTGACATAGTTTAGTTGTAGGATTGAATAATGGTAATTTAGGCTAGGTTTGGGGTCTTTTTATAGAGGATTAGGACAGTATTAGCCATAGGATTAACCCTAGATTCAATCCAAGCCATCAAAGCATGTCTTGGGGAAGAAGTCAAGTGTAGGAACCATCTAGGGCCTTTAGATTAAAGCTGAACCATGAGAACCATTCAAATGCAAAATCTTCATTTGAGCGAATCGGCCCACGGGTTGACAGCCAAACACCCTGGATTAACCCCTAGTCGACCCAGCAGGTTCGGGTCGACCTCAAAAATCGGCTGGTTCGGTTATTCCCCTCTCCCAATTCGCTGTTTTGAACATTTTTGCATATTTATTTATTTAATTTTCAATTATATATATATATATATATCAATATATATATTTCTCTGCGCAACCCATTTCACTTAATTAAGTATACTTTAATTTGTGATTTTTTTCGTGAAACTTCGCTAGGCCATATCTTCGTCACACGGACTCCGATTTTCGAAAACTCGGACTCTATTTCGCGTATTTTTCCGAGGCGAACGCAATGGCACAGCCCGTTTCCCTTGATTCAGATTTTGCAGTTTAATTCTGCCTCCATTTATGTTATAACATGTTATTCAAAAATACGGGTTGTTACATTCTCCCCTCCTTAAAGGATTTCGTCCCCGAAATCTCCAAGTTAGGAAGAACGTATCCTACCATCCATCATCCATCTACTCAAAACATCATCCACGAGAAATCATTGTCCTTAAAAGGTTCTAAATGGTGTATGATCATATGCAAAGGTGTGTGTATATGTACTTATCTAATGCGAAAATCAGGAGGTTACCGATTCAGTAAACCCCCTTAATGCAAAATATGTTAGTGAAATGAGTCCATATGTATGCAAATTCCTAACATAATTTATAATCTCTACATGAGTGCACATAACATTCATCCATATGCAACATCCACTTGATAGCATAACAAGTTTTCATCCATGAATAAGCATAAATACTCATGCATATGCGGTATGAAAGTGTGTGAGCCGATCTTAGTGCCTAACGTGTATTATGCATCCACGAGTATCCACGTGCAAACACTTGCAACCACTTGCAACCATCAAGCATAACATGTTTCAACCAAAGGTTTCTACATAAGGTTCTCACGACAAGATCTACGAAACAAGATAAACTAGATAAACGCGGATAAAAAGAAAGATATGCTAATTAGGAAAAGAGATCGAGAATGTACCCTCAAAAAGAAATGGATAAAGCCCACGCATCTTCTCCTCGGTTTCCCAAGTTGCATCTTCATCGGCTTCACCCCACTGAACTTTCACCAATTTGACTTCTCGATTCCTTAGTTTCTTGATCTCTGTTCCCAAGATACGGATCGGAGCTTTTCTCAAGGTTGCTTCTTTCTCTACCTCAATGTCTTCAAGAATGCTTGGTTCAACCACCTCGGCGGACTCATGCAGGCACTTTCGGAGATGCGAGACATGAAAGACATTATGCACTCCGGCTAGCTTTTCGGGCAATTCCACCTTATAGGCCATCTTTCCAATTCTCTCTATGATAGGGATGGGTCCTACGAACCTTGGTGCCAGCTTCCCCGCTGCTCCAAAATGTACCACATTTCGCAAAGGAGAAACCTTCACGAAAACCATGTCTCCCACTTCGAATTCCAAATCTTCCCTTCGCTTGTCAGCATAGGATTTCTGTCTATCTTAGGCCGCTTTCATCCTTCTTCGAATCAATTCAACTTTCTCGGATGTGTCCCGTATCATATCGGGCCCAAGTATAAGTCGATCTGTTGTTTCCCACCAACAAGATGGTGACCTACACGGCCTCCCATACAAAGCTTCAAATGGTGCCATCCCTATGCTGGCTTGATAGCTATTATTATAAGCAAACTCTACAAGAGGCAGGTGGTCTTCCCAAGTACCACCAAAGTCAAGAACACAAAGTCTCAAGAGATCTTCTAGTACTCTATTCACCCTTTCAGTTTAGCCATCCGTCTGGGGGTGATAGGTTGTACTCAGATTTAATCGCGTACCCATCGCTTCTTGCAAACTGTTCCAGAACTGGCTAGTGAAAATTGGGTCGCGATCGCTAACTATTCTAGAAGGAACTCCATGCAACCGCACTATTTCCCGAAGATAAACAGACGCTAGCCATGATACGGTCCTCTTGCTTTCCACCTGAATAAAATGGGCTCTCTTTGTAAATCTATCAATTATTACCCATATCCCATGAAGCCCAAATAGTTTGGTGGCGAACTTCTTCACCCCAACCATATATCACAAATAGGCTAGTCATACTCCTTAGGGGGTTTGTAACAGAACTAAGATTGAGGATAGGACTGAGAGGATATACTTAAAAGGTAGCATGCGAGTAAGCTCTACGGAACAATAGGGATCAAGGATATACTCTTAGAAAGAGATTAAATGCGCGTATCTAGACTTCAATCTTCTAAGCCGCATTTTCTTGTGCTTAATCCCATCGTGCCCTGACCGTCTTTTATCCTCGCAATTCCGTAGTTCTTAATTCTTGTTCCCAAAATATGAGTTAGAACTCATTTCACTGTTGCTTCTCGTTCCACTACCAATTATTCTTTGCCTAAAATACTTGGCTTAAACATAACTGTGTGCTCATGGTTCATGCAAGCTTTCCAAGATTCGTTAGTGAATCTTGGATCTCATTTTCATACAATACGGTATCCCACGCAGAAAACTATCTCTTGAAAACAGTGCCAATCCATGTTCCCAAACTGGAGCTGAGGTAAGGGCTCTCTTGAGCCTTTGAAAAGCAAGCTCACACTCCAAGTCCCATGCACAGACTAAGTTCTTCTTCGTCAACTTAGTAAGAGGGGCTGAAATCTTAGCGAAGTCCCTGATGAACATCCTATAGTAGCCCGCCAAACCGAGAAAGCTTCTTACTTCGGTTGCACTCCTAGGAGTCTTCCACAACCACTTTCGCGGGATCCACCGCTATGCCTTGCTTAGAAACTATATGTCCAAGAAACCGAACTTCCCTTCTCCAGAAATGACATTTGGAGAACTTGGCTTTCAACTGATGCGCTCTAAGCGTATTCATCACTTCCTTGAGATGCCTAGCATGCTCTTCCTCATCCTTTGAGAAGATCAGAATATCATCCACGAAGACAACAACAACCTTGTTAAGGAACTCCCTGAACACCCTACTCGTCAAATCTACGAAGTAGGCGGGTGCATTAGTCAAACCGAATGGCATGACAAGCCATTCAAAGAATCCATCTGGAGTCCTAAACGCAGTTTTATCAATGCTATCCTCAGCCACTCTAAGCTGATGGAATCCGGTGGCTAGATCGAGCTGAGATAAAACAGAAGCACCTACAAGCTGGTCAAAGAGATCATCAATTCTCGGTAACGGGTGCCTATTCTTCTTTATCAGCTTGTTCAACTCTCGATAATCAACACATAGACGAAGCGAACCATCCGCCTTAGTAGCGAATACCACCGGAGCACCCCATTCAGAAATGCTTCGTCTAATAAAATTCTTCTCAAGCAACTCCTTGATTTGCTTACTGAGCTCCCTTCTTTCACGAGGGGCCATGTACCCAACGGGCAATGATACTGGCTTGGCATTATCAACTAGATAAATGTGGAAATCTATCTCTCGTTTAGGGGGTAACCCCTTAACTTCTTCAAAGACATCGGGATAGTCTCGAACCACCCTTACAGATTACAGATCATCGATGGACGAGTCGAGAGATTCAAGATAACATAACATGACGGGACCTCTAGGGTTACAAGAAATTTCTAGGGTGTTGCCGAGGCGAGTCATGAGCCTCTCCACCCTATGCTCACAATCGAGGATGGCTCCATAATTGGACAACCAATCCATGCCCAAGACCAACCCATATCCCGTGAATCCGAGAACATAAGCATTACACGCGAATTCTACAGTCAAGATAGAAATCTTCAAATCCACACAAATCATAGATAGATGGGCGGAACCCCCAATTGGATTCGAAACACAAACGGAATCCTCAACTAAGCTAGTACTTAGGTGCAAACTTTCAACAATGTCAGAAGAAATAAAACTATGCGTTGCGCCAGAATCAAATAAGGTGCGAATAGGATAATCAGAAATATAAACAAGACTTTCTATAGAAATGCTACCTCGATCCTGAACTGGAGCGGTGTTGAGAGCATGCACTTGCCCTCCAGAAGGTCCTGCACGCTGATTCTGCCCTTGCTTCTTGGGGCAATCCTTGCTAAAATGTCCGATCTCTCCACAATGAAAGCATTCGCCCGACTTCCTCTTCCTTTTCTTACAGTCTTTAGCTATGTGCCCTACATTCCCACAATAGTGGCATTTTCTTGGGTCCTTTGCCTTGGCCTTGTTGCCCTTGTTGTTCTTGTTGTTTTTGTTGTTCTGATTGCTCTGATTTCCACCCCACTTGGAGTCTGTCTTCTTGGCTTGGGTCTCATTAGCCTTCACTTCCTTCTTGCCATTCTTATCGTCTCCTTGAAGCAATGCCATGTTTACTAGACCTTCGAAAGTGGCCCACATAGGTATATGAGATAGGGCTAAACCTTGTAGTGGCTCATTAAACCCTCGTGCAAAGCGCAAAGCCTTCTTCTGGGGAGTATTAGTCATGTCCAAACCAAATCGGCCGAGCTTGTTAAACTCATTCACGTACTCCCTCACTGTCATGTCTCCTTGCTTCAAAGATATAAACTTCTCCAATTGCAAATTCGCCTCAGCTGATGATAGAAACTTAAGCCCAAATCTTGTCCTAAAGTCGGCCCAAGTCTCTATAGGCCTCGTAGCATTGGTGACCTCCCACCAATAAGCAGCTTCTTCTTTCAATAACCACGCTGCCAATAGAACCCTTCTATTATCTTGCACATCAAAGATGGCGAAGAGATCTTCAGTTTCTTTCAACCAATTTCTTGCCTCCACGGGAGTCTCCGTTCCGACAAAATTCTTGCAACCCATCGCCTTAAAGTCTTTGCAAAGCTTTGCGAAATCCTCTTGCGGATGCTGAGGGGGAGGAGGAACCTCAGCTACGGGAGGAGGAGAGATGTTAGCGACGGGGGAAGGAGGAGGAATGTTCATGGGGCCGGCTTCATTCGCCCTTGCCTTCATAAATCTCCAGAACCAGAGGGGTACTTGTACGCCTTCCGGGATGTTAAAGCGATCGGCCATACTAAAACGAAGAAAAAGATAGATTCAGAACGAAGAAACGAAGGATAGTGCTATGGCTTTTGCGGAATAGCCTTTTAAAATACTAGACTTTTCTTTGAAAAATACAAAATTGGTTTTGAAAATAGTTTTTCAAAAGGTAAGTTTCAAAAACACTTTTGCTCAAGTCTTGTAAACCTTATGCTCTGATACCAAATGTAACACCCCACCTCTGTTAGGGTAACTCTTGCAAGCACACTGGCTTTGGAGGGGCGTTAAACAAGGTAAACATGCATGCAGATATCACAAGATAGAATATATAAGTAAAACAGAGTAGTAAAGCGGCGGATAAATCTTAGCATTTCAAAACAAAAGTCATGTTACAACAAAGTACTTGTTCATTATTTTCCAACAACAAAGTCTAGAGAAAAGCATAAACTGAAAAACTGAAATACATAAAGTACTATCTCCAAAATGAAGTGATAAACCATAGCTAGCTCAATGTCCAAAACCGTACATGAGCAAATCCAGTAAGCAAGCTGTAAAGATCCAAGCTAAGCTCCAATGTTCCCACCCTGAGAACCTGAGGGGGGAAACGGAAGAAAAGAGGCGAAAGAAAACAGGTCAGTCAAAAAGACTGGTAAGCCCTACTACTATCTGTCTATGAACTAGTAAAGTTAACTGACATGAGAAGCTGATATGAACATAAGGATAACAACATACTGGCATGGTGATTAACTAACAAGATAGATAAAGGTGTCATCGCATAATCAAGGTTAAGTTTTGCACCAGGGGTGTACTAGCATTCTAACATGTCAAGTAAAAACAAGAATTGATCCCTTGGCCCAAGCTTGGCCCAACATCATGAGATGACCTAAATCAAGTTCCAACTACACGGTCTAGTCGATCGGCTCCCTATAAGCCTAACTCGTAAGGTGTCGGTGTCATGCGGCTTAATCATGTAATGTAGTTGACTGTGCAGGGTCCACCCTAGGGTGTATCAGGCCCTATGGTGTAACCCTCTGACACCATACCATGATGCACAGTCCACACCAACCGTTGCCCGTGTTCAACTCCGGACTTGATGTGCACGACCATGGTTCGCCTGAACAACCGGGGCATCATTCAGCCGTCTCTTTTGGTCTCTTACAATCAGCCCAGTAATCGTGCCCCACCCTAGCCTAGACCTAGGGTCTTATGATAATACCTAGAAGGTTACTGCTGAAAAGGACCACGCAACTAGGGTTTCTTAACGGGTTAAATGTGGTTAACCAGATCCAAACGTGGATTAAATCGGTTAAGAGTACCCAAGGCTCCTGACTTAACCTCGATTAATCCATCAAGCCCAAATTGGTTAAGTATTAAGTGGACCATGACTTAACCCTAATCAGGAGGCATTAATTAACTTAATGCGCTTTAACCTCTCACATTAGACTTTGTTGTGGTTACTAGTTAAGCCGGGCGGGTCCGGGTAGCTTTACACCACAACTAGGTCTAACCTTGGGTTCGAGCACAACATGACCAACTTCTCACATTGGGTCCTATTGTTTGTAGCCACTAGTTAAGCCGGGCGGGTCCGGGTAGATTTATGCTACAAACTCAACCCAACCTCGAGTTGGCCACACTCATATTTTCTAAGTGTCATGTCCATTATGTTTCCAAAACATAATTACAAGTTAACATATCACGTCATGTTACAAAAATCATGTTCATGTCATTATGTTACCCAACCCCAACGTAATCCCATCGTTTACATAATCGCAACAACGCATAAAGGATAAAATAGGGAACTTGGCATAATCATGACAAAAAGGTGTTGAAGCCACAAGTTTAACATGGTGGCATATGAAACGTACATATGTTCATATACTTGCATATTGCATTATTAGGCTTCAAAAGCATGCATACAACCAAACTTAGCATATGAGTGATACATGGTGATAAATAACATGTAGAAGTTGCTAGAAGTTCGCATTTGGCCTCACATGCAAGTTATCATAAGGGATATGATAACTTTCATGTTGCCAAAATGCAACCTTTAACATAAAGCATGAGGCTTTAAGCTCACAAGTTCAAGTTTAACTTGCATAACATGATAACATGTGCATAATGATCAACCCAAACTTGCATAACATGATAACATGATCAACCCAAACTTGCATAACATGATCAACCCAAACTTGCATAACATGGCAACATGTGTCATACATAACTTGCATAATGATCAACCAAACTTGCATATAATGATCAACCAAACTTGCATATAATGATCAACCAAACTTGCATATAATGATCAACCAAACTTGCATATAATAATGATCAACCCAAACTTGCATAACATGGCAACATGTGTCATACATAACTTGCATAATGATCAACCAAACTTGCATATAATGATCAACCAAACTTGCATATAATTATCAACCAAACTTGCATATCATAATGATCAACCCCAAACTTGCAACATTCATTTAACTTTAGAGTTCAATAAAAAGAAAGTAGAAAAGGGCTTACAATGCTATGAAGACACAAATAAATATTTATTATAAAGATTGAGACGAAGCCCTTATGCAAGCACCAAAAACCCAAATATGCAAGCTTCAAATGAAAACCCTTGAGCCAATTCAATAAAAACCCTTGCTTTGAAATAGAAATGTTGCAACTTGACTTGAATGCAAGCTAAGAACACTAATACAAGTTTGAAAACACTTGTATGAACTCAAAATCTCTCATAGAAATTAACTTAGAAATTTTAGCATGAGAGTGGAGGCCATGAAAGGAACAAATTTGACATAGTTTAGTTGTAGGATTGAATAATTGTGATTTAGGCTAGGTTTGGGGTCTTTTTATAGAGGATTAGGATAGTATTAGCCATAGGATTAACCCTAGATTCAATCCAAGCCATCAAAGCATGTCTTGGGGAAGAAGTCAAGTGTAGGAACCATCTAGGGCCTTTAGATTAAAGCTGAACCATGAGAACCATTCAAATGCAAAATCTTCATTTGAGCGAATCGGCTCACGGGTTGACAGCCAAACACCCTGGATTAACCCCTAGTCGACCCAGCAAGCTCGGGTCGACCTCAAAAATCGGCCGGTTCGGTTATTCCCCTCTCCCAATTCGCTGTTTTGAACATTTTTGCATATTTATTTATTTAGTTTTCAATTATATATATATATATATATCAATTTATATATATATATATTTCTCTGCGCAACCCATTTCACTTAATTAAGTATACTTTAATTTGTGATTTTTTCGTGAAACTTCACGAGGCCATATCTTGGTCATACGGACTCCGATTTTCGAAAACTCGGACTCTATTTCGCGTATTTTTCCGAGACGAACGCAATGGCATAGCCCGTTTCCCTTGATTCAGAATTTACAGTTTAATTCTGCCTCCATTTATGTTATAACATGTTATTCAAAAATACGGGTTGTTACATTTATAATCTAGGTTGAATCACGATTTTACGAACGATGGGAATACGTTTTGGGAAAAACATGAAATTGACTAAACTTGGAAATTGGCATAATTTGGGAACATGCATTATAACATGGCTATTAAGAAGAAAATTAGAATAACAAGTCTAGTTTTGACATAAACTGAAATTAGAATATTAAATCAGAATTGGGTGGCTAAAGTATATTAGCATAATTGTGAATAATTTACATACATTGGGCATAAATGGTAAATGGTTAAATGGGCCACAAAGTAGGTAGTTGGTGTGCAAATTAAGTTTTGGGCATAAACAGTGAACTAGAATATAAAATCTAGTTTTGGCATGAACTGTAAATGAGGATGTTGGATCTAAATTGCTATAAACTGTAAGATAGGCAAATCAAGATTTGGGCCTAGAATATAAGTCCATTAGTGGGCATGATAAATGAATATGGTATAGGCCAAAATTTATTTAGAAAAGGGAAAGTGGGCTTTGAGGATAAATTGTTAACAAATTATATGTAGACAAAAGAAAGGTTTATTAATGACATCTCTTTTGATAACACATACACTAGAAAGTTCTAGGGTGACAGAGAGGATAGTGTCTAGGCTTGGGTTTGGAAAATACAAGTTTCCTGCTCTCCCTGGCTATCCCTAACTGGTCCGACGGACAGGATGGTTACTTTCAAAACATGATTTGGAAATTAATCAAAACTCTTTGAACTTAGAAAACACGAATATTCCTAACCCGAGGTTAGACCGAGTTGCGATGTAAACCTGCCCGGAACCAACCGGCAAATCCAGTAATCGCAACAATATCTGTCTAATGTGAGTGGTCGCGGCTTTAATTTATTTAGTTAAAGTTAGAACAAGAATGGTAGGGTTAAGTTAACTAAGACACTTAACCAATTCAACATGATAACTAAACCGATAGGTGGGATTAGGTTCATACAGACACTTAACACAGTTAAGCTAGAATGGGGGGTTAAGTCTATAGGAACACTTAACCAACTTCGCACAGTTAAGCTAGAATGGGAGGGTTAAGTTCATAGGAACACTTAACCAAACTTAACCTGGTAACAAGACAAGATTTGTAGGGGATAAGTAACTAAGAAAATACTTATCCAAATTAACATGTTAACTAGACTAGAAGGTGGGGTTAAGTAAAGTTAATACACTTAGTCAAATTAACATGTTAACTAGACTAGACGTTGGGGTTAAGTAAAATTTAATACACTTAGCCAATTTGATACGTTAGCTGGACTAGACCATAGGGTTAAGTAATCTTGAACACTTAACCATCAGAGTGTGATAAATGAATAGGGTTAAGTTTAAAACATGAAGGGATAATACTTAACCATTAATAAAATGTTAGTTAAAATAGATGGGCAAGGTTAAGTTAAAAAGGAACACTTAACCAATATAGGATGAAGGAATAGGGTTAAGTAATAAGAAATACTTAACCAATATAACTTGGTTTGTGGTAGGGTTAAGTCAACATGATTTACTGATAACACTTAACCAGTTTAACAGGATAAATGAAGAGGGTTAAGTTAGTTTGAATTGACTAATGGCACTTAACCAATCCAAATTGACGAGAAAGTGAACTAAGTAGTAAACCTTAGTTTAAAGGAGCTAAGTAGTAAACCTCAGTTAAGAAAACAACGATTCTGGAAACTAAGTGGTAAACCTTAGTTAGCAAAACTAAGCAGTAATTCTTAGTATAACACGGGAAGGAGCGAACGTCCGTCTGATTAAAAAGAAGGCTCCAACGAATTGGGTTACGAAGCCCGAGGCTTCGAGGGGATGTGAGGGTACTCTTGGTAACCCTCTGTGAGGTGGAAGATGATCCTCCTGGGCTCACAGAGGTTAAGATCTGTGGTAGATGAACCAAGGTTATGCCTTGATTGCAATACAGGGCAACCTAAAGACTAGGATGGACCAGCGTGATTCGGCGAGACCAGTAGCCCTGTGATAGCAACTCGTCGTCTATCTACCATCTTTAGTCAATCGTTGTACATATGCGGAAAGGCAGAGAACTCCCAACAGACCATATACTTGCTATCTAGTTATGGGTGAGGTTGGCCAATAGGAAAGTGGGGCATAGGGTGGCAAAAGTACAGTTCTCGCGCTTGATTTGCTTGGATTGCCTTCCATTAGTTGAGGGAGGGGTCACGTGGGACCATAACCACTGATAGAAAAACAGACCTTAGCATCTTCACCGGCAGATATCTGAAAAGCTCCCGACCGAGTTCCGTGTTTCTAGAGTAGCCCTGCCGCGGGACTCGGGTCGCACATTTCAGGACATGTGCAACTAGACAGCGACAAACGATTCGCGACACATACGTGGGGAAAGTCTAGGAACATATACCACTCTAGATAGTGTGTCCTAGACTAGGGGCATCGTTCGACAGGTAGCGTAATCCCTAGTAGACCTAGGTGGCATAAACCCTGAATATGTAAAGCATTAGACAAGTCGCGTAAACCCTAGTTGAATCTATGAAGCACTCAATAGAAAACCCTAGATTAGATCTAGGTAATAGATAATAAATGCATTCCTGAAGGCAACCGAAATTACCGGGATTAGGATCACGTTACTAGTTGGGATACTAGTTAGGTGGTGCAGAGATATAGAAACCAGTATAACAAGGAAATAGCGAAGTGGCGAAAGTATTAGAGCATATCCAGTTTATCTTAACTTAACATATCTTGTGTTAATCTTGTCTAATCTTGTTGAACCTATCATCATGGTGTTATCTTGTATTCAGTTAATTCATGTCGTTTTGTTTTTCCATGTTCACATCCTAGAAGTAACTGAACTTACTCGGGCTTTATGTCTGACTCTGTTTTTCTTTCGTCTTCTTTTCTTCCGTCTTCCACCCCCCCCACCAAGTAGTAAAGGAGGGAATAGTATAGCTTAGGTTAAGTTGGACTGTCACTCTTTCCCAGCTTGAAGATTTGTCGAAGATTCTTTGACAAAGTGCTTTGGACTCTCTTTTTCTGCTACTATGGCTGACTTATGCTACATTAGGGAATATAAATGTTATTTTATGCTTCTTTATTTTGTAAGACAGATGATACTCTGACATTGGAAAACAATTGTTGTACAAACTATTTTATCAATAAAGTAAAGTTTTATTTTCCGCTGTTTTAATTTTCTCTGTCTTGTAATTTATCTGCATCTTTTACACTGAATGCTCCACAGAACTTAGTGCATTCCCTTTGTGAGTGACACTAAAGGATGTGGGGTGTTACACAACCAACTTGATACATGAATTGTAAGGCTAAGTCACGAACTTAAATGACAACACTTAGCCAATTTGACATGCTAGACTGATAAGGGTTAAGTCTCGAATTTAATTGACAACACTTAACCTACTGGACGGAAACCCTATTTACGCGGTCCATTTCAGCAGTAAACCACTAGATGTATCATGGTACCCTGGAACCAGGGAGGGTGGGGCACGATAACTGGGCTGATTGTAAGCGACTAGAACGACGGCTGTGTTGGTGCGCCAGTATAGGTTCAGGCGGGCTCCGGTCATGCACGTGTTCCGGAGTTGAAAAAGCATGCATTGGGCATCAGTAGGTTTATCTGTGCATGCTTGATTTATGTCAGTGGTTGTCACCATAGGGCTTGATACACCCTATGGTAGACCTAGCATAGGTGACTATATTCGTGATAGGGCCGTATGACACAGACACACGACGAGCTAGAACTTGTAGGGAGCCGATCGACTAGTGGATCGTTTCGTTGGACGTAGAAATGGGTCATTTCATGATATTATGCCAAGGGATAATTTCATGATTTATATAAGACATGGGTTTGGGATTCTAGTACAGTTGATGCAGCGAACCTTGATTATGTGATGCTATACTTGATTTATACTTGATTTATCATGTTATCTTAGTCTATCTTCCCCATCTTGACAGCATCCTTACGTTTACTTTTAATTTATACATGTCATGTTACCTTTATCTGTTTTTATGCTAAAAGTCACTTGGACTTATCAGTCTTTATGACTGACCCGTTTTCTTTCGCCTCTTTTTTCTTCCGTTTCCCCCTAGGTTCTCAGCGAGGAAACTCTAGCATTTAGCTTGGATTTCACTTGCTTTCGGTTCAGCTCATGTACGGTTCGATCTCGAGCTATGCTATGGCTGCATTTCTGCTACCTTTGGGGAGTTAAGTTCCTTTTGTTGTTTCAAGTTTATGCTTCTTTATTTATGCAAGACAGAATTTATTGTAATGGAAAATAATGACCTTGGCTATTTGATGTAAAAGGTTTTGACTCTTTTTGAAAGTAATGAAATTTATCTTTTGATTCTTCCGCAGTTTTATCAATGTTCTATCTTGTAATATTTTTGTGTTCGTTTACCTCGATAACGCTCCTCCAAAACTATTGCATTCCCTTTGTGAGTGACCCTAGTGGAGGTGGGGTGTTACATTTTGGTATCAGAGCAGAAGGTTACCAGACTGGGCAAAAGTTTTTAAAACCTTCTGAAATTATTTTCAAAACCGTTTACAAAGAAGCATTTTTCAAGAAAAGTCTTGTTTTACTTAAAGGATATTCCCTAAAAGCCATTTGCATTATCCTTTGTTTCCTCATTTGAATCTCTTACCCTTTCTTTTCTACATCTGTAGTCGCACTACTTTTACCTACGGCTAATCTTCTTTCTAGCTTCGTAGAGGGTTTTCCATACGATGGAGATAGTTTCCTTGAGGCTTGTTAACATGTTACTAGGGAACGTATGAGTGATAAGTTAAGACGGATGCGTCTCAGAACGAGAAGAAAGACTTCCAGAAGGGAGGCGAGAACAACGATAACTATAATAACAAGTCATGTGATAAGAGGCAATGCAACTTCTGTGGTATAGTTGGGCATGTTATCAAGGATTGTAAAAGAAGGAAGAGTAAGATAGGTGCGTGCTTTCAATGTGGTAAGCTTGGACATATCAACAAGAACGGCCCTAAGAAGCAAGGGCAAGCTCCGCAAGCAGGAACTTCAGGGGGTACATCTTTAACTTCTTCCCCTAGATGATTTGTTTTAACTTGCTTATCTTCTCAATCCTATCTTGAGAACCTTAGGTAGAATCCTTTTGGATGTAAACATGTGATTGACACATGTTATGGTTGATGTTTGCAAATGGTTGCAAGTGGTCGCAAGTGGTTGCTCGTGGTTGCGTAACACACATTAGGCACTAGATCGGCTCAGACACATTTTCATATTGAATATGCATGAGTGTTTATACTTGTTTATGGATGAAATTGAATGTGTTATCCATGTGAATGTTGCATACGGATGGATGGATGTGCACACGTATAGTGTTTGTGTGACTAGGACTATTTGCATACATGTTGGATTCATAACACTAAACATATTTTGCATTAGGAAGATCAATCAGGCCTGATCATTTGCATTAGATAAGGAACATATACACACACTTACTGCATATGTTCATATAGCATTAGAAATCGTTTAAGGACAATGGTTGCTTGTGGATGATGTTTTGAGTAGATGGATGATTGCATGATAGGATGCATTCTTCTTAACCTGAAAATTTCGGGGACGAAATCCTTTAAGGAGTGGAGAAAGTAACAATCCGGATTTTAATAACATGTTAAAACCATAAATAAGGGCAGAATTAATTTTTAATTTATGAATTAAGGGAAACGGGTTACGCCATTGCGTCCATCTCGGAATTATACTTGAAATGGAGTCCGAGTTTGCGTAAAACGGAAACAGTGCGAGGAAGATATGGAGGAACGAAGTTAGGCAGAAAAACCAGAAACGGGCCAGAATGCACCGGCTCACTTGGGAAGTGCACCAGAACAAAATTGCACTGACGCACTTGGGAAGTGCGCCCATGCTATTTTGCATTGGCGAACTTGGGAAGTGCGCCCATGCAATTTTGCATTGGCGCACTTGGCAGTTGCGCCCAGGACGAGCAGAAACCTGCGTGGTCAGGCCCTGGCTGGCCTGGTCGGGTTCTGGTCGAATTTCTGAGCTCAGCTATGTCACTAGGGCTAACTTGTCACTTTCTGATTGGCTTCTATTGAGATGGATGGCCTTGATTAACTCCAGCTACATCGACGGCTATAATTAAATTGAAATTCTATATAAACAGCCTCCTAGCCTCATTCTCTTTACACTATTCTTCTCTAACCTTATGCTGCTCAAACTCTTGATGATCATGGCTTCTTCATCTTCCTCTAAATTAAATTAAATTAAATTAAATCGTGAAGATCATTTCTTGAAGACTACCGCTAGAAATTTCTTATTGGGGATTTGCTTCTACAATCAAAGCAAGATTCAACGATTCAACAATTCAACGACTAATTTCTAGACTTGACTTATGCATCTAAATTTCTTAGACCACAATCTGTAAGTTCCAGTTACTTTTTGATAAAAACTATAAATCTAATATGAGCATGTTATAAACTGGAATTGATTTATGTATTATTCATATCTATTCTTGTTTTCTTCTTGGATCTTGACTATTTGGAGTATTGCCTATGACGTTGAAACTATTGTTAATGGCATAAGACTATGACTACGCCTATGACTGCGAACATAAGACTATTCCTATGCCTATGACTATGAACATAAGACTATGCCTATGCCTATGACTGTGAACATAAGACTATGCCTATGCCTATGACTGTGAATATAAGACTATTGCCTATAACAATGACAAGGATAATTGTGGCTAATCACCTATGAGGTTATTGCCTAAGATTATGACTATGAAATTGGATCTAAGCTTGACTTTCTATTCAGACCTATTTTCTTTATTCTTGATTTTGGGATTTTTCTATTTAAGTCAGATCTATCAATGTTCTCGAACCTAGATTATCATTCAAACCTTTTCATGTTCATAATGTTATCATAGCTATATGCCTGCGATGTTTTAATCAATTTATTCAGTTATGTCATGCCTTGGAAATAAATGGATAATAGGACGATGTTTATTATGTTGTATGTGGAATTGAATGATATTGATTTGTGCCTGTAGTTTTATTATCAAGTTGAATTGGGAATTAATGAATAAGTCTATTCATATGTATATGAACTTGGAATATAACCTGTTATGGCAAGTTGAGTAGTTTATCATGTTATGCATGTTTTAGGTTGTGAAATCATATCAACATATGTGACCAAATATTAGATCTACATGTTTGTGTGTATATGTTAAACCGATGTCATATTTCAAGTTCAAACTTATTCATATATTCGTGATTGATTTGCAAGTTCACATATATGTAAGTTGATTTAGTCTATTTTGCAAATTCACATATATGTATGGTGGTTTAGTCCGCATTGCAAGTTCACACCTATGTTATTCATGTTGATTATTTTGCAAGTACACACCTATGATGTTCATATTGACTATGCCAAAAAGATGTCAAGTTTACCCCTATGTCGTGTTTATGTAAATGAATCTCTTTACGCCAATTTTGCATACGTTAACTTAGGCTAAGTTTTAGCCTAATATTATATGCCAAAAATCATGCGAACGAAAAATTAGGCTAAGATTGTTAGCCTAATATTTAGACGGGGTAACGTTGGGAAAAATTGGAAATTATAGGAGACTTGGCATGAAACTTGCCTTGAAAACTTGACCCGAACTCGACATGAAAACTTGAACATGTACATGTAACACCCCGTATTTTCTGTAAACATAAGAGTTAAAAATCAAGGTATAATTAATTTTAGGAGAAGAAATAAGGGAAACGGATTGCGCCATTGTGTTCGTCTCGGAAAAATACGCGAAATAGAGTCCGAATTTGCGTAAATCGGAGTCCGTATGAAGAAGATATGGACGAACGAAGTTAGGCAGAAAAACCGAAAACAGGCCAGAATACACTGGCGCACTTGTGAAGTGCGCCAGTACAAAAATACACTGGCGCACCTGCCAAGTGCGCCCATACAAATCCAGCACCGAAATCTGGAGTGTTCTGAGGTGACGTGTCTTCTTTTGAGTGGCTGGATGATGTGTATTCGAGCTGTGCGATTCTGATGACTTCTGGACTGATCTGAAGGCTCTAAATCACCCTATCCTCCTATAAATACATCCCTAACCTAAACCTAAGTCTCTTACACAATTCTCTAGCCTCCATTGCTCTCTTCTTCTAATTAAAAATAAAAATGGCGTCGCTACTCTGCTAGAACCAAAACTAGAAGTCAATCAACATCATCCTAAATTCAAATTTGAGATAAAAGCTTCTGCAACAATTCTGTAACAACTAAAGTTCTTTCTTTAATCCAATCAAGGCAAGTACAGTTATTTTCTGCTATAAACATTAATTATAATTCTGATATGCTTTTAAATCTGAATCTGAGATTGTATATCTGTCAGATCTGTTTTTGTGTGACTGTTCTGTATCCCTTTCTGCTTCCTTTCAGTTTCTATAGCCAGGCTACCACGAGCCTGTGCCTAATCTCATAAGAGATTAACATATGAACGCAAATTTTGGGATAAATAATGAATGATGCGAAATTTGACGAGACTGAATTGAACATACGACTTCAGATCTGAGGCATAAAATATATTGACATATGACTTGGGATTGGATGCATGAATTTGACTGTAAACATATAATTTATATATGTTGTATGCATAGTGTACGTTGTAATCTAGATCTGTAACTAATTAGAGAAATGAACATATGTTATTTAGATCTATAATTAATTAGAAAAATAAGCATATGTTATAAACTAGTTTTAGACCTATGCATATTCTGTGATAAAAGAAGAAGAGGAACCACTGTAAGATTACATATGATTTGAGACTTTGGACAAAATGCATATAAAAGTCAAGATCTGATTTTTAGAAGATATGATTTAAAGATTTAGATTGTTGGGTATAGTTTGCATAATGATTCATGACTTAAAAAGAAGAAGATATGGAAACTTAGGTGTAAAGATTTACATTAATTAGGATATCTATTATTGTGATTACACCTAAATAGGGATTTTTGGATATATGGCATGCATTGATATTAATGGTTATATTTGGTATAATTTATATGTGAATCTGCTGTAAAATGCTATTTTAACAAAAATTGGAACATATGTTATATGGAAAATTATGTCCATATTCTGCGCTTATGCAAACATGGAGTATATGTTGTGAATCATGACAATTATGTAGGCATATGAATTTAGGCCAATTTATGATTAGGCAAGGCATGTAAATAGAACCTTTAGAAATATTAAATTTGCTAAATCTGCTAATTTGCCAAGTTGCCTAAACTGCTAGCTTTGTTATATTGCCTAGACTGCTAATTAGATTGAAATGCCTAATCTATTAAATTTGTCGGTTGAAATGCCTAACCTGTTATATGCCAAAATCTGCTAAGTTGCTAAATCTGTTAAATCCGTTAAGTCATATAAAATCTGTTATCTGCTAAAATCTGTTATCTGCTGTGTTGATATAATCATCCTGTTATTGATATAATCTGAATTGGCATATATATTGGGTGTGCGCATAAACGGTAAATTATTAATTAATTGGCCGCAAAGATAAACGTGACTAACTCGAGGTTAGAATGAGTTTGCGGCGTAATTCTGCCCGGAACCGCCCGGCACATCCAGTGGCCGCAAACAATAGGTTCTAATGTGAGAAGTTCGTCATAACCTGCTTAAGGCACGAGGTTAGGTCTGGCTTGTGGCAGAAGTCTGTCCGGAACCGCCCGGCCCATCCAGCGGCCACAAGCTAGCGACCTAATGTGAGAGGTCTGGGCATTAATAATTAATTAATGCAAATCTAAGATAAGAATGACGTCTAAAACGTATTGGGGGAAAATAGGGTTAAACCAACTGGATTAATAGGTGTAGTAAACCCGTCCATGAATGTGTAGGCCCAATACAAAGTTAGACAAATCTAAAAAATCTGTACATCTGATCTGTTAGTCTGAAAACTTGTTAACTTATTCTGTGAACTAGTAAATCTGAATTCTGTATGTCTGAACTTGTAAACAAGTTAATCTGAGATCTGTTAGTCTGGGGACACAAGGTTAGGAGGGGAATTACTTGTGTCATCTGTTGTTTGGGACCCATATTAGTCAGTAACCCTTTCTGGTATCAAAACTTTGACCCAACAGTAGGTAGGGTCCGGGCACGCTTACTGAACTAATTATAAGTGGTTCATTCTGATAATGGCGAGGGGTGTTGATGGTGCGTTCCAACCGGGTCATGTGCGTGCATGGATCCCGGTCTGCCTCTGAGGATGTAAGACGCCGTGACATCTGTAAATAGGTCTGTGCCAATTGGTTGTCACTTTAGGGAGTGATACACCCTACTGTGGGGCCGACACAGGATATTTATGTATTAGGGAGCCGATCGCTTGGGGTAGGGTTTTAGGGTACGCTTAGTTCTGTCTGTTTCTGTTGGTACCGTCTGTTTCTGTTCGGTGGTAACACCTGTCTGTTTCTGTGTGGTACCGTCTGTTCGGGTGGTAAAGGCCCATTACTAGTGTACACCTAATTCTACATTCTGCTTCCGTAGGGATTAATCTGTTTCTGAATCTGTCTGTTTCTGATCGGGTAGTAAAGGCCCATTATTAGCATCCTGTTTCTGTTAAATTATTCTGTACCCGTTTCTATTTCAGTTTAGACATTAGGGTGACACCTAATTCTGTTATACTAGTATTAGTGCAGAGAAGTGTAAAACAATAGTTTATGTCATTCTGTTTTTCTGTTATATCTGCTACACCTGTTACAGTTATCTCACATCCAGTTTTATGTTCATATCATATTATTATTATTATCTGTTCATATGCTGAAAGTCACTGGACTTGCCAGACTTTTTGTCTGACCCTTGTTGTTTCGCCTCCTTTCTTCCGTTCCCCCCCAGGTTATCCAAGGAGGGAATACTTTAGCTTGATCCGGATTTCTCTTTGCTTGAAGTGCTTAAAGTATGGCTTAGCTCCGTATAGCTTCCGTTCCATGGGGATTATGATTTTAAACCATGCATTTTGAAGGCTTTTGTACAAGACTGATATTTTGTACTTGAATTCTGAAATTTGAAAGGATGTAACCATATTAATTTCTGTTTCCGCTGTAATAAAGTTAAAATTTTCCAAGTACTGTTTTATCTGTCTTGTAAGTTTCTGTTCTGTTTACTAAAATGCTCCACCAAAGTTAAGGCATTCCATTTGTGAGTGAACTTAACGGAGGTGGGGTGTTACAGTACATGACCCTAGAATGAAATTGAAAATGGCCAACTCGAGGTTGCGTTAAGTTTGCAATGTAAATTTGCCCGGAACTGCCCGGCAAATCCAGCGACTGCAAACAATAGGATCCAATGTGAGTAGTTGATCATATCACACTTGAAACCCGAGGTTAGACTGAGTTGTGGTGTAAATCTGCTCGGAACCGCCCGGCATATCCAGTGACCTCAACAATAGGTCTAATGTGAGAGGTTGGGGTGCATTAATGAATTAATGCCACATGATAGGGTTAAGTCATGAACATGAAAGACAATAGTTAACCAACTTGAGACATGATTGGTAGGGTTAGGTCATGAACTTGAACGAAAACACCTAACCAACTTGACACGTTAATTGTAGGGCTAAGTCACGAACTTAAATGACAACACTTAGCCAATTTGACGTGTTAGGCTGATAAGGGTTAAATCTCGAATTTAAATGACAACACTTAACCTGTTGGACAGAAACCCAAGTTACGCGGTCCATTTCAGTAGTAACCCACTAGATGTATCATGGTACCCTGGAACTAGGCAGGGTGGGGCACGATTACTGGGTTGATTGTAAGAGACCAGAACGACGGCTGTGTTGGTGTGCCAGTGTAGGTTCTGACGGGCTATGGTCGTGCACGTGGTCCGGAGCTGAAAAGCATGCATTGGGAATCAATAGGTTTATCTGTGCATGCTTGATTCATGTCGGTGGTTGGCACAATAGGGCTTGATATACCCTATGGCGGACCTAGCATAGGAGACTACATTCGTGACAGGGCCATATTACACAGACACACGACGAGCTAGACTTGTAGGGAGCCGATCGACTAGTAGGTCGTTTCGTTGGACGTAGAAATGGGTCATTTCATGATATTGGGCCAAGGGATTATTTCATGATTCATATAAGACACGGGTTTGGGATTCTAGTATAGTTGATGCAGCGAACCTTGAATATGTAATGCTATTCTTGATTTATACTTGATTTATCATGTTATCTTAGTCTATCTTGCCCATCTTGACAGCATCCTTATGTTTACTTTCAGTTTATACATGTCATGTTACCTTTATCTGTTTTTATGCTGAATGTCACTTGGACTTACCAATCTTCGTGACTGATCCGTTTTCTTTCACCTCTTTATTCTTTCGTTTCCCCCCAGGCTCTGAGGGAGGAAACTCCAGCACTTAGCTTGGATTTCACTTTCTTTCGGTTAGACTGAATATGCCTAACCCGAGGTTAGACAAAATTTATATGGAATTTGTCATAAATAAGAAATATGTAAATTTAGAAAAGATGAATATGCCTAACCGGAGGTTAGACTGATTTGTGGTATAAAACTGCCCGGAACTGACTGGCACATCCAGTGACCACAACAATACTTGTCTAATGTGGATGGTTAGTGCATTAAGCCCAAAAAGGACCCGGGGTTAGACTGAGTTGTGGTGTAAAACTGCCTGGAACTGACCGGCACATCCAGTGACCACAACAATACCTGTCTAATGTGAGTGGTTGGTGCTTTAATAAAGCTAAGTTAAGATTGGTTGGGTTAAGTCAATTAAGGAAACACTTAACCAATTCAACATATTGATTAGACAAGTGGGTGAGGGTAAGTAAATTTAGAACAATTAACCATTATAACATGTTAATTAGACAAGTGGGTGAGGTTAAGTAAATTTAGAACACTTAACCGTTATAACATGTTAATTAGACAAGTGGATGAGGTTAAGTAAATTTAGAACAGTTAACCGTTATAACATGTTAATTAGACAAGTGGGTGAGGTTACGTAAATTTAGAAAACTTAACCGTTATAACATGCTAATTAGACAAGTAGGTGAGGTTAAGTAAATTTAGAACACTTAACCGTTATAATATGCTAATTAGACAAGTGGGTGAGGTTAGTTAAATTTAGAAACACTTCACCAATATAACATGATTTATGGAAAGGATAAGTAAAAATAAGAGGGCAACATGTAACCAATACAACTTGATTTGTAGCAGGGTTAAGTTAACACAAGAAGGCAACACTAAACCAAAGTAACATGACACGTAGGTAGGTTAAGTTGACTTGAATTGATTGATGACACTTAACCAATACAACAAGATGATTACATGGGGTTAAGTTAACAAGAAACACTTGACCAATATAACTTGATGAATGGACGGGGTTAAGTTAATAGGAAACACTTAATCGATCCAACATGATAAGTAAGGTGGGTTAAGTTATTATGGCGTAATGTGTGGGAGGTTTAAGTACATCTCGTATAGGTGGGTAATGTCAGTCAGTATAGGCTCACAAACTTAACCGTTAAATGATTGTTCTTGAATCGATGGGAGGGTTAAGTACATATTGGGTTGGTGGGTAATATTAGTAAATATAGGCCCACAAACTTAACCAATAGGAAACCCTAGTAACGGGGACCCAATTTCAGTAGTAAACCACATGGATGCATCAAGGTACCCTAAACTAGGCAGGGTGGGGCACGATTACTGGGCTGATTATCAGCGGTAGGGGGTACGTCAGTGTAGGTTCCGACAGTTTAAGGGCGTGCACGTACTCCGCAGTGGGAAAAAGCAGGCTGGGTGCCAGTAGTTATACACTGCGCCTCTTGAATCATGTCGGGTTGCTATCATAAGGACTGTTACACCTTATGGTGAGACCAACACAGGGTATCGACACGCAAGAGAGGGCCGACTGACATAGACACATGGAACATGAATATAAGTGGGGAGCCGATCGCTAGGGTAGTAAGGGTACATCTAACATGTTCATGGCAATTAGGCCGATTGAGGTGGAATCCTCACGATAGATGTACACCTAAAGGCTACCACAATTACGGGGGTTTGGGATCACGATTATTATTTTATATAGATTACGAGTTAGGACACTAGTTAGGTGGTGCAGAGATAAATATAGAAATCAGATTAACAGAGTAGTAGCGAAGCAGAGAAAAAGTAGAAGCGCATTCAGTTCACCTTGCACTTATCTTGTCTTTAGTTACCTTGTTCTTATGGTATTGTCCTATTTTCGGATTATTCATGTCATGATCCTTTATCTTGTTTGCATGCTAAAAGATCACTGGAATTACTAGAATTATGTCTGACCCAGTTTGTTTTTCGTCACTTTTCTTCCATTCCCCCCAGGTAGTTAGGGAGGGAATAGCTCAGCCTTGCTTGGACCTCTTCTCTTTCCAAGCTTGAAGATTAGTTGGTGTATCGCTTTGGACTCTCTCTCTTCCACTGCTATGGCTGGTTCATGCTTTATCGGGGAATATCATTGTTTTTATGCTTCTTTTATTCTTGGAAGTTTTTTAATCAAGACAAAAGTTCCATGTATTACATTTAAGTATGATTTGGGAAATTGTTGTAAAAGCTCGACTGAATTAAGTTGTTTATAAAATGACTTTATTTTCCGTTGCTTTATTTGTCTATCTTGTAATTCATCTGCATCTTTTACCTATAACGCTCCACCGAGGTTAAGGCATTCCATCTGTGAGTGACCTTAACGGAGGTGGGGTGTTTCACTTGGTATAGAAGATGAAGGCTACCGGATTAGATAAAAGATTTGAAAAATTATTTTCGAAGCGATATTAAAAGAAGTATTTTCAAAAGTAAAGTTTTGTTTTAAAGGTGTATTTCACAAAGCCATATGCACTATCTTTTGATCCTCTGTTTGAATCCTTGTTTTCTTCTTTCCTGAGTCTCCGGGGCCCCGGGCTTTCTGGGAGGTAACCTCATCGCAGCATGGTTCCGTAGGCTCGACGAGACTACAACACTTGTCAATGGGAAAAAAGTGCCCAACTTCCATCTACAGCTATAGTAGTTTCACCTACGGCTTATTTTCTTTCGAGGTTTGTACAGGATTCTCCGTGCAATGGATGTAGCTTTCGAGAGACCTGTCAACAAGTTACATATGGATGGCAAAGATGAGAATGAGGGAGTTTAGCTAAGAATCACAATACAAGGATGAAGAACTCATGGATATGGACTTGGTTCACCAAGGAGGGGAGGACAGAATTGTAAAACCTAAAAGAAGAGGAAATATCTTTATTATAGTATAACGGGTCGTATAATTAAGGGAAAATGCAAGAATAAATGACAGGATTTTCAGAAGGGCAAATGCATGCTTTCACCGCCAGCGTACCTGAGAGAAAGATAGTAAAGTCTAGTTCTTCTTTTTGATCATCCTATTAGTACACTTTTTGATTTTAGCGCTTCACGTTCATTTATATATGATTCCATAGTTGTGTTTCTGCACCTTAGTACTTGTATAGTAGAATATCACATTATTGCCTCAAATCCAATTTGTGGTTCGGCTCATTTATCTTTGGTTTGTAAGGATTTGAGACACTTATGTCTTTTGGTTTCATGGGCTATGGGTTGATTCTAGGCATTGATTAGTTAGCTAGTAATTGCGAAAGGAGGGTAGTTAGACTTTCGACTTGCCTCGGGAATGCCGCCGAAATTTCGTGCTATCCTAAGGGATCAGTTTGTCTTAGCTACCTAGAATCACTTTATGTATTAATCGACGATTTTCGATCTATTAAAGTAGTCCATGAGTGCGCAAATGTTTTTTATTAGGTTAGGTATTTTCCCCCTAAAACTCGAGATAGACTTCTGTATATATCTAGTTGAAAATGCAAAGGCAGTTATGTGATCAACGATAGTTTTGGAGCAAGATTGGCAAGTATAGCCAGAGTTGGTTAAGTGCTCAATTGTTTGGTTGTTTTGCTAGTATCATCTCACGTAAATCATCCAAATTCGGAGGAGGTATTCCTTCGGTTCTTGTCTGATATTGGTTTAGTCCTTTGGGGCTTGTATTTGAGGGATGTCGAGTTCGACTAGGATGGTTTGCATGAGAAATAAATGGTTGTGACAGGCCCCCTAAAATAAGACTGGCCTTAAGAGAGGTAAAAAGTACATAGCAACCTTTAGCTTTAGACCCTCAGATTTATGAAACTAGGGATAAGCTAAGTAAAGGAGAGACCACTAATCATCTTAGTATATACACTTGGTATCTTGGCTCACACCTGTTTATCTTGGAAAGATAGTTCAATTACATTGGATACCCTCTAACATAGTAAGTGATCGAGGTCATATCTTTACTAGTGAGTTTTGGAAATGGAGGTCAAGAAGCTTCGCAACTGTGAAGTTAAATTAGTTAAGGTATAGTGGAGTGAAGCTCAAGAAGACGCGATGTGGGAGACTGAAGATAAGACACACGCATCACAACCTTTTTCTTGATGGTATATCCTTGATCTGTTTTTCTAGGAATTATATGTTTGTTTTTTTCAATCTTTTTATGAATATCCTCTAGGTCATATCTTCAATCCTTAGGTAGAAGCCAATGGATTTAAACATGTGTTTGAAACATGTTATAATTGATGGTTGCAAGTGGTTCCAAGTGATTGCTAATGGTTGCTCGTGGATGCATATACACATACATTAGGTGTTAGATCGGCTTAGTCACTTTCATGTTGCAGATGCATATATGAACTTGCATACGATTGGAACTTGATGTGTTATCATGTGGATGTTGCATTTATACGAATGATTGTGCACTCATGTAGAAAGTAATGATTAGGGATGACGGCATAAATAATAGACTCATGACACTAACATAATTCGCATTAAGGAGGTCAACTGAATCAGTGGACCGCCTGATCTTTTGCATTAGTATTGGGACATGTACACACACTTTTGCATATGTTCGTATCGCATTAGAAGTCTTTTAAGGACAATGGACGCTTGTGGATGATGGATGAGTAGATGAATGATTGGATGTTAGGATGCATTCTTCTTGACTTGAAGATTTCGGGGATGAAATCCTATAAGGAGTGGAGAATATAACAACCTGAATTTTCTGGGAATATTAAAACTAACAAATTCAAGAACAACTTGATTTTTAGAAGAAGAATTAAGTGAAATGGTTTGCGCTATTGATTTCGTCTCAAAATTTTAGTCATGATAGACATTTGGTTTGCATAAAACGGATACCTTATGAAGAAGTTATTAAGCCTTGAAGTTTGTATGCATATGAGAAAAAAAAATATAGATATATATAAAAAATAAATGTGCAAAAAATTTCAAAAAAGCGAATCCGGAGGGGGAATAACCGAACCGGCCCATTTTAGAGGTCGACCCGAGCCCTACGGGGTGGACTAGGGGTTGATTCAGGGTGTTTGGATGTCAACCTATGGGCCTATTCGCTCTAAGCCATATGTGGCATCAGATTGGTTCTCATGGTTTAGGGTTAATCTAATGGTCCTAAAACACTTTCTACAACTATATAAGGACCCTAAACCTAAAACCTAATTCTATTGTTCACTCTCATCTAAATCTAGCTGCAACTAAAACCTAAGTCAAAACAAAATCAAATCTAATTCAACTAAGAGAATTCAACGATCTACATCAAAGCAAGCAATTCAGTTTCAGAGTACAGATCCTTGAAATCAAGTTTTTCCTTTTGATTGTAAGTGTAGTCATCTTTCAGATGTGAATAAATTAAAGACATGATTTGTAATGAATTGTAAAATGGAATTGTATCAAGTTGTAAGTGATGCTGATTCATGTTCATTCATGTCTATTTTATCATATATGCCTATGAACTACTGTGGTCTATCGAACCTATCATGTTATATTGAAAAAGGTGAGTAAACCTATGATGTTGTATAGGAATTTGGGAATGAAATTATCATATGTAAGTTTGGTGATATTATGATACATACAAGTTTTAGGCTAAGTCATGTCGTTTAGGCCTAATTGTTTAAAGCCATTATGCATACATGTTTAGATCTACAACCTTATATGTTTAGATCTACAACTTTATATGTCAGATCCATATGCCTTTATGATAGATCTAATTTGCAAGTTCACCACTACATGCCGAGTTTAACTTGTATAGTTTTATGTAAATTCATATGCTTGTGGTTCATGTTGCATAGATCAAATTTGCAAGTTCATAGTTAAAAGTATTTTTTCTATGCCAAATCCATGTGACATATGTGTAGTTAGATTCATACTTTTGTATTATGTTGGAATGTTGCAAAGTTCCTCTTTTCCCCTTTTTTGTTTTACAAGTTAGGCTAAAATACCGAGCCTAACGTTCTATGTAATTTTGCGAACGTACAACGGGGGTAACATTGGGGAAAACATGAAATTACATATAATTGGCATGTTTGACACATAAGCATGAGAAGTGGCATGAAAATGGTATAATCTATATACCTAAAATTTTGAACGTGATTTAGAAGGAAAGTGGGCCATGACAATAATTGATTTCTAATTTACATATAAATATGTAGGATAAACATGAAAAACTACATGGCATATATTGGTTCATGAAATGGTATATTTAGTATACCATTAATTGTGAGCATAATTAAAAGGATAATTATGGCATAATAAAATTTTGAATAATTTACATATGGAATTTTTCACAAATAAGAAATACGTAATTTTAGAAAAGATGAATATGCCTAACTCGGGGTTAGACTGAGTTGTGGTGTAAAACTGCCCCGAACCGACCGGCACATCCAGTGACCACAACAATACCTATCTAATGTGGGTGTTTAGTGCATTGAGCCCAAAAAGGACCCGATGTTACACTGAGTTGAGGTGCAAAACTGCTCGAAACTGACTAGCACACCCAGTGACTACAACAATACCTATCTAATGTGAGTGGTTGGTGCTTTAATAAAGCTAAGTCAAGATTGGTAGGGTTAAGTCAATTAAGAAAACACTTAACCAATTCAACATGTTGATTAGACAAGTGGGTGAGGTTAAGTAAATTTAGAACAGTTAACCGTTATAACATGTTAATGAGACAAGTGGGTGAGGTTAAGTAAATTTAGAACACTTAACCGTTATAACATGTTAACTAGACAAGTGGGTGAGGTTAAGTAAATTTAAAACAATTAACTGTTATAACATGTTAATTAGACAAGTGGGTGAGGTTAAGTAAATTTAGAACACTTAACCATTATAACATGTTAATTAGACAACTGGGTGAGGTTAAGTAAATTTCGAAACACTTAACCAATATAACTTGATTTATGGAAACATTAAGTTAAAATAAGAGGGAAACACTTAACCAGTATAACTTGATTTGTAGTAGGGTTAAGTTAACACAAGAAGGCAACACTTAACTAAGGTAACATGACATGTAGGTGGGTTAAGTTAACTTCAATTGATTGGTGACGCTTAACTAATACAACAAGATGAATACATAGGGTTAATTTAACAATAAACACTTGACCAACATAACTTGATGAACGAACGGGGTTAAGTTAATAGGAAACACTTAACCGATCCAACATGATAAGTAAGGTGGGTCAAGTTAATAAGAAATGCTTAACCAACATGACATGATGAATGAGTGGGTTAAGTTAACATGAGCGGACAACACTTAACTAATATGGCGTATTGTGTGGGAGGGTTAACTACATTTCGTATATGTGGGTAATATCAGTACATATAGGCCTACAAACTTAACCGTTAAATGAACATGCTTGAATCGATGGGAAGGTTAAGTACATATCGGGTTGGTGGGTAATATTAGTAAATATTGGCCCATAAACTTAACCAATAGGAAACCCTAGTAACGGAGACCCATTTCAACAGTAACCCACATGGATATATCACGGTACCCTGAACTAGGAAGGGTGGGGCAAGATTACTGGGCTGATTATAAGCGGTCAAAGCAGCGGTAGGGGGTACATCAGTGTAGGTTCCAACAGTTTAAGGACGTGCATATACTCCAGGTTTGGAAAAATAAGGCACTGGGTACCAGTACTTTTACACTGTGCATCTTGAATCGTGTCGGGTCGCTATCATAAGGATTGATACACCTTATGGTGGGACTAACATAGGGTATCTACACGCAAGAAAGGGCCGATTGACACGAACATATGGAACATGAATACAAGTAGAGAGCCGGTCGATAGGGTAGTAAGGGTACATCTAACATGTCCATGGAAATTAGGCTGATTAAGGTGGAATACTCACGATAGATGTACACCTGAAGCTACCACAATTACGGGGGGATTGGGATCACAATTATTATTTTATACAGATTACTAGTTGGGACACTAGTTAGGTGGTGCAGAGACAAATATAGAAATCAGATTAAAAGAGAAGTAGCAAAGCAGAGAAAAAGTAGAAGCGCATTCTGTTCACCTTGCACTTATCTTGTCTTTAGTTACCTTGTTTTTATGGTATTGTCCAATTTTGGGTTTATTCATGTCATGATCATTTATCTTGTTTGAATGCTGAAAGATCACTGGACTTACCAGACTCATGTCTGACCTAGTTTGTTTTTCACCTCTTTTCTTCCGTTCTCCCCCTCCCCCAAAGTAGTCAGGGAGGGAATAGCTCTGCCTAACATGGACCACTTCTCTTTCCAAGCTTTAAGATTAGTTGGTGTATCGCTTTGGACTCTCTCTTCCACTGCTATGGCTGGTTCATGCTTTATCGGGGAATATCATTGTTTTTATGCTTGTTTTTTTCATGAAAGTTTTTAAATCAAGACAGAGGTTCTATGTATTACATTTAAGTATGATTGAGGAAATTGTTGTAAAAGCTTGACTGAATTAAGTTGTTTATAAAATGACTTTATTTTCCGCTTCTTTATTTGTCTGTCTTGTAATTTATCTTCATCTTTTACCTATAATTCTCCACCGAAGTTAAGGCATTCCCTCTGCGAGTGACCTTAACGGAGGTGGAGTGTTTCACTTGGTATTAAAGCTGAAGGTTACCAGATCAAAAAAAAAAGAATTGAAAATTATTTTAGAAACGATTTTAAAAGAAGCATTTTCAAAATAAAAGTTTTGTTTTAAAGGCGTATTCCCCAAAGCCATATGCACTATCTTTTGATCCTCCGTTTGAATCCTTGTTTCCTTCTATTCTGAGTCTCCGGGGCCCCTGGATTTCTAGGAGGTAACCTCATCGCGGCATGGTTCCTTAGGCTTAACGAGACTACGACACTTGTCAATAGGCAAGCAAGTGCCCAACTACCATCTATAGCCGTAGTAGTTTCACCTACGGCTAATTTTCGTTCGAGCTTTGTAGGATTCTCCGTGCAATGGAGGCAGCTTTCGAGAGACCTATCAACAAGTTACACAAGGATGGCAAACATGAGAATGAGTGAGTTTGGCTAAGGAGCACAACACAAAGATGAACTCATGGATATGGACTTGGTTCACAAAGGAGGGGAGGAAAGAATAGTAAAACCTAAAACAAGAGGAAATATCTTTGTTATGGTATAACGGGTCGTATAATTAAGGGCAAGGGCAAGAACAAATGACAAGATTTTCAGGAGGGCAAATGCATGCCCTCACCGCCAGCGTACCTGAGAGAAAGATAGTAAAGTCTAGTTCTTCTTTTTGATCATCCTGTTAGTACTCTTTTTGATTTTAGCGCTTCACATTCATTTATATCTGCTTCCATAGTTGAGTCTCTGCACCTTATTACTTGTATAGCAGAAGATCCCATTATTGTCTCAAATCCAATTTGTGGTTCGGCTCATTTATCTTTGGTTTGTAAGGATTTGACACACTTATGTTTTTGCTTTCATGGGCTATCGGTTGATTCTAGGCATGGATTGGTTAGCTAGTAATTGTGAAAGAAGGGTAGTTAGACTTTCGGCTTGCCTTGGGATACCCTCGAAATTTCGTGTGATCCTAAGGGTTCAGTTTGTCTTAGGTACCTAGAATCACTTTATGTGTTTATCGAAGATTTTCAATCTGTTAGAGTTGTCCATGAGTACGCAAATGTTTTTGATTAGGTTACTGATTTTCCCCATAAAATTCGAGATAGACTTCCGCATATATCTCGTTGACAATGCAAAGCTAGTTGTGCGATCAACGCTAGTTTTGGAGTAAGATTGGCAAGTATAGCCAGAGTCGGTAAAGTGCTCAATTGTTTGGTTGTTTTGCTAGTATCATCTCATGTAAATCGTCCAAATTCAGAGGAGGTATTTCTTGTGTGCTCGTCTGATATTGGTTTAGGCCTTTGGGGCTTGTACTTGAGGGATGTCGAGTTTGACTCGGATGGTTTGCGTGAGAAATTAATGATTGTGACTGGCGCCCTAAAGTAAGACTGACCTTAAGAGAGGTAAAAAGTACATAACAACCTTTAGCTTTAGAACCTCATATTTTTGACATTATGGATAAGCTAAGTAGAGGAGAGACATCTAATCATCTTTGTATATACACTTGGTATCTTGGCTCACACCTGTTTATCTTGGAAATGTAGTTTGACTACATTGGATACCCTCTAACATAGTAAGTGATCGAGGTCCTATCTTTAATAGTGAGTTTTGGAAATGGTGGGCAAGAAGCTTCGCAACTGTGAAGTTAAATTAGTTAAGGTACAGTGGAGTGAAGCTCAAGAAGACACAACGTGGGAGACTGAAGATAAGACACGCGCATCATACCCTTTTTCTTGAGGGATGAGCAGAT
Source organism: Allium sativum (assembly GCA_030737875.1). Classification (NCBI taxonomy): domain Eukaryota; kingdom Viridiplantae; phylum Streptophyta; class Magnoliopsida; order Asparagales; family Amaryllidaceae; genus Allium; species Allium sativum. The sequence continues at coordinate 338,322,873 of CM060923.1, forward strand.
GGATGTTTGTTTCTATCTTTTTAGGAATATCCTCTAGGTCATATCTTCAATCCTTAGGTATAAGCCAATGGATGTAAACATGTGTTTGAAACATGTTACGATTGATGGTTGCAAGTGGTTGCATATGGTTGGAAGTGATTGCTAGTGGTTGCTCGCGGATGCATATAAACACACATTAGGTGTTAGATTGGCTCAGTCACTTTCATGTTGCATATGCATATATGTACTTCTATATGATTGAAACTTGATGTGTTATCATGTGGATGTTGCATTTGTATGAATGATTGTGCACTCATGTAGAAAGTAATGATTAGGGATAACGGCATACATAATGGACTCATGACTATAACATAATTCGCATTAAGGAGGTCAACTGAATCAGTGGACTGCCTGATCTTTTGCATTAGTATTGGGACATATACACACACTTTTGCATATGTTTGTATGGAATTAGAAGTTTTTTAAGGAATACGGATGCTTGTGGATGAGGGATGAGCAGATGGATGATTGGATGTTAGGATGCATTCTTCTTAACTTGAAAATTTCGAGGACGAAATCCTTAAAGAAGGGGAGACTGTATCACCCAGAATTTTCTGAGAATATTAAAATTAACAAATTCAAGAACACTTAAATTTTAAAAGGAGAATTAAGTGAAATTGGTTGCGCTATTACATCATCTCAAAATTTTGGTCAAGATAGACATTTGGTTTGCATAAAACGGATACCTTATGAAGAAGTTATTAAGCCTTGAAGTTTGTTTGCATATGAGAAAAATATATATATAGATATATATAAAAATTAAATAAATAAATATGCAAAAAAGTTCAAAACAGCGAATCGGGAGGGGGAATAACCGAACCGGCCGATTTTTGAGGTTGACCCGAGCCTCGCTGGGTCGACTAGGGGTTGATTCAGTGTGTTTGGCTGTCAACCCGTAGGCCAGTTCGCTCTAAGGCAGATGTGGCATCTGATTGGTTCTCAGGGTTCAGGGTTAATCTAATGGTCCTAAGACACTCTCTACAAATATATAAGGACCCTAAACCTAAAATCTAATTCAATTATTCACTCTCATCTAAACCTATCCGCCACTAAAACCCAGGTCAAAATAAAATCTAATCTAATTCAACTAAGAGAATTCAACGATCTACATCAAAGGCGAGTAATTCAGTTTCGGAATACAGATCCCTGAAATCAAGTTTTTCCTTTTGATTGTAAGTGGAGTTATCTTTCAAATGTGAATAAATTAAAGACATGATTTGTAATGAATTGTGAAATAGAATTGTATCAAGTTGTATGTGTTGCTGATTCATGTTTATTCATGTTTATTCTATCATATATGCCTATGAACTATTATGGTCTTTCAAACCTATCATGTTATGCGGAAATTAGTGAGTAAACCTATGATGTTGTATAGGAATTTGGGAATGAAATTATCATATGTAAGTTTAGTGATATTATGTACATACAAGTTTTAGGCTAATTCATGTCATTTATGCCTAATTGTTTAGAACCATTATGCATACATGTTTACATCTACGACCTTATATGTTTAGATCTACAACTTTATATGTTAGATCCATAAGCCTTTACGATAGATCTAATTTGCAAGTTCACCACTACATGCCAAGTTTAACTTGTATAGTTTTATGTAAATTCATATGCTTGTGGTTCATGTTGCATAGATCAAATTGGCAAGTTCATAGTTAAAAGTATATTGTTCTATGCCAAATCCATGTGACAAATGTGTAGTTTGATCCATACTTTTGTATGGTGTTGGAATGTTGCAAAGTTCCTCTTTTCACCTTTTTTTTGTTCTATAAGTTAGGCAAAAATATCGAGCCTAAAATTCAATGTAATTTTGCGAACGTACAACTGGTCTAACGTTGGGGAAAACATGAAATTTCATGTAATTGGCAAGTTTGACACATAAGCATGATAAGTGCATGAAAATAGTATAATCTATATATCTAAAATTTTGAACGTGATTTAGAAGGAAAGTGGGCCATGACAATAGTTGATTTATAATTTACATATAAATATGTAGGATAAACATGAAAAATTACGTGTCATAGATTGGTTCATGAAATGGTATATTTAGTATACCATTAATTGTGAGCATAATTAAAAGGATAATTATGGCATACTTAAATTGGGAATAATTTACATAGGGAATTTGTCATAAATAAGAAATATGTAAATTTAGAAAATAAGAATATGCCTAACCCGAGGTTAGACTGAGTTGTGGCGTAAAACTGCCCGGAACCGACCTGCACATCTAGTGACCACAACAATACCTGTCTAATGTGAGTGGTTGGTGCGTTGATCCCAAAAAGGACCCGAGGTTAGACTGAGTTGTGGTGTAAAACTGTCGGGAACCGACCCGCACATCTAGTGACCACAACAATACCTATCTAATGTGAGTGGTTGGTGCTTTAATAAAGCTAAGTCAAGATTGGTAGTTAAATACATTAAGGAAACACTTAACCAATTCAACATGTTGATTAGACAAGTGGGTGGGGCTAAGTAAATTTAGAACACTTAACCGTTATAACATGTTAACTGGACAAGTGGGTGAGGTTAAGTAAATTTAGAACACTTAACCGTTATAACATGTTAATTAGACAAGTGGGTGAGGTTAAGTAAATTTAGAACGCTTAACCGTTATAACATGTTAATTAGACATGTGGGTCAGGTTAAGTAAATTTAGAACACTTAACCGTTATAACGTGTTAATTAGACAAGTGGGTGAGGTTAAGTAAGCTTAGAAACACTTAACCAATATAACTTGATTTATGGAAAGGTTAATTTAAAACAAGAGGGCAACACTTAACCAATATAACTTGATTTGTAGTAGGGTTAAGTTTACAAAAGAAGGCAACACTTAGCCAAAGTTACATGACACGTAGGTGGGTTAAGTTAACTTGAATTGATTGATTGCACTTAACGAATCAAACAAGACGAATACATGGGGTTAAGTTAACAAGAAACACTTGACCAATATAACTTGATGAACGAATGGGGTTAAGTTGATAGGAAACACTTAACCGATCCAACATAATAAGTAAGGTGGGTCAAGTTAATTAGAAATGCTTAACCAACATGACATGATGAATGAGTGGGTTAAGTTAATATGAGTGAAAACATTTAACTAATATGGTGTAATGTGTGGGAGGGTTAAGTACATCTCGTATAGGTGGGTAATATCAGTACATATAGGCCCACAAACTTAATCGTTAAATGAACATGCCTGAATCGATTGGTGGGTTAAGTACATATCGGGTTGGTGGGTAATATTAGTAAATATAGGCCCACAAACTTAACCAATTGGAAAGCCTAGTAATGGGGACCCATTTCAACAGTAACCCAAATGGATGAATCACAGTACCCTGAACTCGGCAGGGTGGGGCACGATTACTGGGCTGATTATAAGCAGTCAAAGCCGCGGCAGGGGGTACGGTAGTGCAGGTTCTGACGGTTTACGGGCGTGCACGTACTCCAGAGTGGGAAAAAGCAGGCATTGGGTACCAGCAGTTATACACTGTGCATCTTGAATTGTGTCGGGTCGCTACCATAAGGATTGATACACCTTATGATTGGACCAGCACAGGGTATCTACACGCAAGAGAGGGCCGATTGACACATACACATGAAACATGAATGCAAGTAGGGAGCCGACCGATAGGGTAGTAAGGGTACATCTAACATGTTCATGGCAATTAGGCTGATTGAGATGGAGTCCTCACGATAGATGTAAACCTGAAGGCCACCACAATTACGGGGTGTTGGGATCACGATTACCATTTTATACAAATTACTGGTTGGGACACTAGTTAGGTGGTGTAGAGATAAAAATAGAAGTCAGATTAACAGAGTAGTAGCGAAGTAGAGAAAAAGTAGAAGCGCATTCAGTTCACCTTGCACTTATCTTGTCTTTAGTTACCTTGTTTTTATGGTATTGTCCTATTTTCGGATTATTCATGTCATGATCCTTTATCTTGTTTGCATGCTAAAAGATCACTGGAATTACGAGAATTATGTCTGACCCAGTTTCTTTTTTGTCACTTTTCTTCCATTCCCCCTAGGTAGTCAGGGAGGGAATAGCTCAGCCTTGCTTGGACCTCTTCTCTTTCCAAGCTTGAAGATTAGTTGGTGAATCGCTTTGGACTCTCTCTCTTCCACTACTATGGTTGGTTCAGCTTTATCGGGGAATATCATTGTTTTTATGCTTCTTTTTTTTTCTTGAAAGTTTTTAAATCAAGACAAAAGAGTTATGTATTACATTTAAGTATGATTGAGGAAAATGTTGTAAAAGCTTGACTGAATTAAGTTGTTTATAAAATCACTTTATTTTTCGCTGCTTTATTTGTCTGTCTTGTAATTTATCTTCATCTTTTACCTATAATGCTCCACCGAGGTTAAGGCATTCCCTCTGTGTGTGACCTTAACGGAGGTGGGGTGTTTCAAATATTACCCACCTACATGAGATGTACTTGACCCTCCCATCAATTCAAGAATGTTTATTTAATGGTTAAGTTTGTGGGCCTATATGTGCTAATATTACGCAATTACACGAGATGTACTTTACCCTCCCATCGGTTTAAGCATGTTTATTTAACGGTTAAGTTTGTGGGCCTATATGTGCTAATATTACCCACCATCCCGATATGTACTTAAACTTCCCGCTGATTCAAGCGTGTTTATATAATGGTTATGTTTTGTGGGTCTATATCTACTAATATTACCCACCTACCGGACATATACTTAACCTTCCACTGATTCAAGCATGTTTATTTATTGGTTAAGTTTGTGGGTCTACATGTACTAATGTTTCCCACCAACCCGATATGTACTTAACCCTCCCGCACATTACGTCATATTGGTTAAGTGTTGTCCATTCATGATAACTTAACCCACTCATTCATCATGTCCTGTTGGTTAAGCGTTTCTTAATAACTTGACCATCCTTACTTATCATGTTGGATCGGTAAAGTGTTTCCTATTAACTTAACCCCGTTCGTTCATCAAGTTATATTGGTCAAGTGTTTCTTATTAACTTAACCCCACGTATTCATCTTGTTGTATTGGTTAAGTGTCATCAGTCATTTTAACTTAACTTAACCCACCTACGTGTCAGATTACTTTGGTTAAGCATTGCCATCTTGTGTTAACTTAACCCTACCACAAATCAAGTTATATTGGTTAAGTGTTGCCTTCTTATTTCAACTTAGCCTTTCCATAAATCGAGTTATGTTGGTTAAGTGTTTCTTATTACTTAACCCTAACCATTCATCATGCTATACTGTTAAGTGTTTCCTATTAACTTAAGCCTAGTCATTCATCTTGTTATATTGGTTAAGTGTTTCTAAATTTGCTTAACCTCTCCCACCTGTCTAATTAACATGTTATAAAGGTTAAGTATTCTAAATTTACTTAACCTCACCAACTTGTCTAACTAACATGTTATAACAGTTAAGTGCTCTAAATTTACTTAACCTCACCCAACTGTCTAATTAACATGTTATAACGGTTAAGTGTTCTAAATTTACTTAACCTCACCAACTTGTCTAACTAACATGTTATAATGGTTAAGTGTTCTAAATTTACTTAACCTCAGCCACTTGTCTAATTAACATGGTGTATTGGTTAAGTGTTACCTTAATTAACTTAGTCCTACCATTCCTGTCTTAGCTTTAATTCTTTTATTAAAGCAACAACCACGCACATTAGACAGGTACTGTTACTGGATGTGTCGGTCGGTTCCAGGCAGTTTTACACCGTAACTCAGTCTAACCTCGGGTTATTTTGGGATCAATGCTCTAACCACTCACATTAGATCTATATTGTTACAATTGCTCGATTAGCCGGGCGGTTCCGGGCAGTCTTATACCGTAACTCAATCTAACCTCGAGTTAGGCATATTCATATTTTACTAATTACGTATTTATCATTTTATGTAAATTTTCAACAATTTATTGTCATGGCCCACTTTCCCTTAAAATCAAATTCACAATTTTAGGTATAAAAATTGTACCATTTTCATGCCATTTATCATGATTATGCAAAACATGCCAATTACATGTAATTTCAAGTTTCCCCAACATTACCCCCGTTGTACGTTCGCAAAATTACATAGGATGTCAGGCTCGATATTTTAGCCTAACTTATAAAAAAAAGGGAAATGAGGAACTTTGCAACATTCCAACATCTTACAAAATTATGGATCTAAGTACACATGTGTCAAATGAATTTTGCACAGAACTATATACTTTTAACTATGAACTTGCAAATTAGATCTACACAACATGAACCACAAGCATATGAATTTACATAAAACTATACAAATTAAACTTGGCATGTAGTGGTGAACTTTCATAAGGGTTGAATCAAGTTAACATAGATTTAACATAAAGGAATATGGATCTAACATATAAAGTTGTAGATCTAAACATATAGGTTTACACTATCATGTTTTATCCTATAAACTTGCATGTATTCATAGCATGATAGTTTTCCCAAACTTGCATATAACATGACGATTTCATTCCCACAATTTCAATATTATAGGTTCATTCACAAATTCCTATATAACATGATAGGTTTAATAAACCACAATAGTTCATAGGCATACATGATAGGATAGACATGATTAATCATGAATCAACATCACATACAACTTGGTACAATTCTATTTTACAATTCATTACGAACCATGTCTTTAATTTATTCACATCTGAAAGATAAGTACACTTACAAACAAAAAAGGAAAATCTTGATTTCTAGGATATGTATTTTGAAACTGAATTGCTTGTCTTTGATGTAGATTAATCGTTGTTCTAAATTAGATTTGATTTACTTTGATTCAAAGCTTCTAATATTGCTTTCTAGTTGAAGGAGAATGGCGTCTACTCTAGGTTAACTATTGACAGCATGACGGCTCTAGGAATATTTTTGTGTGGCTTAGGATTTAGGTTTTGGTTGCTTATATAGAAGTTTGATTTAATAGGAACCGTCAGATTAACCTAGAGCAAATCAAAACCATTCAAGCAAGTTAGAATAGCGACATCACCCCTAAATGACTTAGCAAAGAGTCAGAATCGTCAAACGAAGAAAAACGCCAGATTTCAGATCTGATCCTAGGGGGAGGTCGACCCCTGGGTCGACCTGCATATAGGGAGGTCGACCCCTGGTCAACTTCATGGTCAACCTGGCCTGGGGGAGGTCGACCGCCAGGTCGACCTGCCTTGGTATTTAATTTTTTGAATTGTTTTATACATATTTTTGAAACTTCTGAGAACCATAACTTCTTCATATAAAGTCTGATTTTCGAAAACTTGGACTGTATTCCAAGCAGAATTTTGAGACGAACGCAATGGCGTAACCCGTTTCCCTTAATTCTCACATTTGAAATTAGGTATTCTTTAATTCGATACTATAATGTTTACATAAAACATGGGGTGTTACATTCTCCCCTCCTTAAAGGATTTCATCCCCGAAATCTTCGAGTTAGGAAGAACTAACATCCAACATCCATATACTCAACCATTCAATCACAGGCTTCCATTTTCCTTAAAAAGATTTCTAATTTTTTCATGATCATTTTCATAGCGTGTGTACATGTCCTTATCTAATGCAAAATCAGGCAGTCTACTGATTCAGTTGACCTCCTTAATGCGGATTATGTTAGTGCAATGAGTCCATCATGTATGCAATTATTCCTAATCTTACTTTATAACTCCTACATGAGTGCACAGTCATTCATACAAATGCAACATCCATAGATAGCACATCAAGTTTCAATCCATATATATAAAAGTTCACTCACGCATATGCAATATGAAAGTGACTGAGCCGATCTAGTGCCTAACGTGTGTATATTCATCCACGAGCAACCACTAGCAAACACTTGCAACCACTTGCATCCACCAAACATAATATGTTTCAAATACATGTTTACATCCATTGGCTTCTACCTAAAGATCAAGAATAGGACCGAGAGGATATACATAAAAGATAAAGACTGGCATGCAAATAAACTTTACAGGAAAAGGGGAATCAAGGATACACACTTAAAAAGGGTATGATGCGCATATCCAGTCTTCAGTCTTCTAAGTCGCATCTTCTTGAGCTTCACTCCGCTGTACCTTAATTTAACTTCACGATTACGAAGCTTCTTGACCTCCATTTCCAAAACCCACTAGCAAAGATATGACCTTGATCACTTACTATGCTATAGGGTATTCAGTGTAGTCGAACTATCTTTCCATGATAAACAGATATTAACCATGATACCAAGTTTGTATACTAAGGTGATTAGAGGTCTCTCTTCTGCTTAGCTTATTCATCATATCACAAATATAAAGGTCGATATCTCTCACGCAAACCATCCTAGTCGAACTTGACATTCCTCAAGTACAAGCCCTGAAGGCCTAAACCAATATCAGACAAGCACCCAAGGAATCCTCCTCTGAATTTGGACGATCTACGTGAGATGATGCTTGCAAAACAACCAAACAATTGAGCTCTTTAACGTCTCTGGCTATCCTCGCCAATCTTGCTCCAAAACTATCATTGATCGCTTAACTGGCTTGGCATTGTCGACTAGATATATGCAGAAGTCTATCTCGTGTTTTGGGGGGAAACCTCCTAACCTAATCAAAAACTTCTGCGTACACATGGACTACTCCAACTGTCGAAACTCGTCGATAAATACATAAAATGATTCTAGGTAGATAAGACAAACTGATCCCTTAGGATCGCACGAAAATTTCCAGGGTATTCCCAAGGCAAGTCGAAAGTCTAACTACCCTCCTTTCATAATTACTAGCTAATCAATCCATTCCTAGAATCAACCTATAGACCATGAACCAAAAACATAAGTATCTCAAATCCTTACGAACCAAAGATAAATGAGCTGAACCAAAAATTGGATTTGAGACAATAATGGGATCTTCTACGATACAAGTAGTAAGGAGTAGAGACTCAACTATGGAAGCGGATATAAATGAACGTGAAGTGCTAAAATCAAAAATATTACTAACAGGATGTTTGAAAAGGAAAATCCAAACTCATTCAACAGAAACCTTACTGCCTCTCTCTTAGGTATGTTGGGAAAAATCATTTCCTCTGTTCTTGCTCTTGCCCTTAATTATACGACCCTTTATACCAAAATAAATATACTACCTCTTGTTTTAGGTTTTTCTATTCTTTCCTCCCCTCCTTTGTGAACCAAGTCTATATCCATGAGTTCTTCATCCTGGTGTTGTGCTCCTTAACCAAACTCCCCCATTCTCATCTTTGCCATCCTTGTGTATATTGTTGACAAGTCTCTTGAAAGCTGCCTCCATAGCATGGAAAATCCTACAAAGTTAGAAAGAAAATTAGTCGTAGGTGAACTACTGCGGCTATGGATGGATGTTGGGTGCTTATTTGCACTTTGACAGGTATCGTAGTCTCTTCAAGCCTACGGGACCACGATGCGATAAGGTTACCTCCCAGAAAGCCAGGAGCCTCGGAGACTCAGGAAAGAAGGAAACAAGGATTCAAACAGACGATTAAAAGATAGTGCATATGGCTTTGGGGAATATGCCTTTAAAAGAAAATTTTCTTTTGAAAATGCTTCTTTTAAAACCATTTTGAAAATAATTTTTCAAATCTTTTATCTGATTCGGTAACCTTCAGCTCTGATACCAAGTGAAACACCCGCCTCCATTAAGGTCACTCACAAAGGGAATGCATTAACTTCGGTGGAGCATTATAGATTAAAGATGGAAATAAATTATAAGCCAAACAAATATAGCAGCGGAAAAATGAAGACATTTTATAAACAACTTAATTCAGTCAAGCTTTTACAAAAATTTCCTCAATCATACTTAAATGTAATACATAGAACTTCTGTCTTGATTTAAAAACATCCAAGAATAAAAGAAGCATAAAAACAATGATATTCCCCAATAAAGCATGAACCAGCCATAGCAGTGGAAGAGAGAGAGTCCAAAACAATACACCAACTAATCTTCAAGCTTGGAAAGAGAAGAGGACCAAGCTGGGCTAAGCTATTCCCTCCCTGACTACTTGGGGGGGGGGACGGAAGAAAAGGGGCGAAAAGCAAACTAGGTCAGACATAAGTATGGTAAGTCCGGTGATCTTTTAGCATGCAAACTAGATAAAGCATCATGACATGAATAAACTAAAAATAGGACAATACCATAAAAACAAGATAACCAAAGACAAGATAAGTGCAAGGTAAACTAAATGCGCTCCTACTCTTTCTCTACTTCGCTACTACCTTGTTATTCTGATTTTTATATCTATCTATACACCGCCTAAATAGTGTCCCAACTTGTTCTCTGTACAAAATGATAATATTACAATGTGATCCCAATCCCCGCAATTGTGGTATCCTTTAGGTGTATATCTAATATGAGAATCTTACCTCAATCATCCATATTGCCATGAAGATGTTAGATGTACCCTTACTTCCCTATCGTTCGGCTCCCTTACTTGTATTCATTTACCATGTGTCTGTGTCAGTCGGCCCTCTTATGCATGTAGATACCATATGCTGGTCCCACACAAGGTGTATCAATCCTTATGATAGCGACCCGATACGATTCAAGATGCATAGTGTATAACTACTAGTACCCAATGCATGCTTTTTCCCACTTCGGAATACGTGCAGGCCCGTAAACCATCAGAAACTACACTGACGTACCCCCTGCCACTATTTTGACCGCTTATAATCAGCCCAGTAATCGTGCCCCACCCTGCCTAGTTTCAGGGTACCTTAATACATCTATGTGGGTTACTGCTAAAATGGATCCCCGTTACTAGGGTTTCCTTATTGGTCAAGTTTGTAGGCCTATATGTACAAATATTACCCACCTACACGAGATGTACTTAACCCTCCTATCGATTCAAGCATGTTTATTTAATGGTTAAGTTTGTGGGTCTACATGTGCTAATATTACCCACCTTCACGAGATGTACTTAACCCTCCTATCGATTCAAGCGTGTTTATTAAACGGTTAAGTTTGCGATCCTATATGTGCTAATATTCAACACCAACCCGATATGTACTTAACCTTCCTGCTGATTCAAGCATGTTTATTTAATGGTTAAGTTTTGTGGGCCTATATCTACTAATATTACCCGCCAGCCCGATATGTACTTAACCATTGCACTGATTCAAGCATGTTTATTTAATGGTTAAGTTTGTGTGCCTATATGTACTAATATTACCTATCAAAACGATATGTACTTAACCCTCTCGCACATTACGTCATATTGGTTAAGTGTTGTCCGTTCATGTTAACTTAACCCACTCATTCATCATGTCATGTTGGTTAAGAGTTTCTTATTAACTTGACCCTTCTTACTTATCAGGTTGGATCGGTTAAGTGTTTCCTATTAACGTAACCCCGTTTGTTCATCAAGTTGTCTTGGTCAAGTGTTTCTTGTTAACTTAACCCCACGTATTCATGTTGTTGTATTGGTTAAGTGTCATCAATTAATTTAAGTTTATTTAACCCACCTAAGTGTCATATTACTTTGGTTAAATGTTGCCTTATTGCGTTAACTTAAACCTACCACAAATCTAGTTATATTGGTTAAGTGCCGTCCTCTTTTTTTAACTTAACCTTTCCATAAATCAAGTTATATGGGTTAAGTGTTTCTTATTACTTAACCCTGCCCATTCATCATGCTATGCTGGTTAAGTGTTTCCTATTAACTTAACCCTAGTTATTCATCTAGTTATATTGGTTAAGTGTTTCTAAATTTACATAACCTCTCCCACTTGTCTAATTAACTTGTTATAACGGTTAAGTGTTCTAAATTTACTTAACCTTACCCACTTGTCTAATTAATATGTTATAATGGTTAAGTGTTCTAAATTTACTTAACCTCACCTACCTGTCTAATTAACATGTTATAACTGTTAAGTAATCTAAATTTACTTAACCTCACCTACTTGTCTAATTAACATGTTATAACGGTTAAGTGTTCTAAATTTACTTAACCTCACCCACTTGTCTAATTAACATGGTGTATTGGTTAAGTGTTACCTTAATTAACTTAACTGTACCATTCTTGTCTCATCTTTAATTCTTTTATTAAAGCACTAACCACTCACATTAGACATGTATTGCTACGGTCACTGGATGTGATGGTCGGTTCTAGGCAGATTTACACCGTAACTCAGTCTAACCACGGGTTCTTTTGGGCTCAATGCACTAACCTCTCACATTAGATCAATATTGTTACTGTTGCTGGATTTGTCGGGTGGTTCCGAGCCTTCTCATACCGTAACTCAATCTAGCCTCGGGTAGGGCATATTCGTCTTTTACTAAATTTACATATTTATCCTTTTATGTAAATTTTCAAAAATTTAATGTCATAGCCCACTTTCCCTCAAAATCAAATTCATAATTTTTGGTATAAAAATTATACCATTTATCATGATTATGCCAAACATGACAATTACATGTAATTTCAAGTTTTCCCCAACGTTACCCCCATTGTACGTTCGGAAAATTACATAGGATGTTAGACTTGATATTTTAGCCTTACTTATAAAACAAAATGGGGGAAAAGAGGAACTTTGCAACATTCCAACATCATACAAAAGTATGGATCTAACTAAACTTATGTTACATGAATTTGGCATAGAAAAATATATTTTTAACTACGAACTTGCAAATTAGATATATGCAACATGAACCACAAGCATATGAATTTACAAGAAACTGTACGAATTAAACTTGGCATGTAGTGGTGAACATGTACAGGGGTTGAATCAAGTTAACATAGATCTAACATAAAGGCATATGGATCTAACATATAAAGTTGTAGATCTAAACATATAGGTTTACACAATCATGTTTTATCCTATAAACTTGCATGTATTCATGACATGATAGTTTTCCCAAACTTGCATATAACATGATAATTTCATTCCCACAATTTCAAGTTAATAGGTTTATTCACAAATTCCTACATAACATGATAGGTTCAATAATCCACAATAGTTCATAGGCATACATGATAGGGTAGACATGAATAGTCAGGAATCAATATCACATACAACTTGGTATAATTCTATTTTACAATTCATTACAAACAATGTCTTTAATTTATTCACATCTGAAAGATAACAACACTTACAAACAAAAAGGAAAATATTGGTTTCTGGGATCTGTATTCTGAAACTGAATTGCTCACATTTGATGTAGACTAATCGTTGTTCTAAATTAGATTTGGTTTAATTTGATTCGAAGCTTCTAATCTTGCTTTCTAGTTGAAGGAGAATGGCGGCTACTCTAGGTTGAGAATTGACAGCATGACGGCTCTAGGAATATTTTTGTGGGTCTTAGGGTCTAGGTTTAGGTTGCTTATATAGAAGTTTGATTTAATAGGAACCGTCAGATTAACCTAGAGCAAATCAAAGCCATTCAAACAAGATAGAATAGCCATGTCAGCCCTAAATGACTCAACAAAGAGTCAGAATCGTCAGACGAAGAAAAACGCTAGATTTCAGATCTGACCCTAGATGGAGGTCGACCCCCAGTTCGACCTGTATATAGGGAGGTCGACCACCTGGTAGACTTCCTGGTCGACCTGGCCTGGGGGAGGTCGACCCCCAGGTCGACCTGCCTTGGTATTCAATTTTCTGAATTGTTTTATACATATTTCTGAAAGTTCCGAGGGCCATAACTTCTTCATACGAAGTCCGATTTTCAAAAACTTGGACTCTATTCCAAGATAAATTTCGAGACGAACATAATGGCATGAGCCATTTCCCTTAATTCTCACATTTTTAATTAAGTATTCTTTAATTCGTTACTATAATGTTATACAGAAAGCACGGGGTGTTACATAAAACCACAAATTCAAGCACCAACGGCGAGAATAGAACGTGGAAAGATTTGGTAAAGAGAAATAATAACCAGCTTTTGAAATTCAAACCAACAGAGTGAGAACCTTAAATTTGAAAATAAAAGGAAATGAAGTTGTAAAAAAACTTTAAGCTCTAACTAGGAAGCAAAAAAACAAAAAAGGAGGAAATTTTAAACTGCAAATTTGAATAGCGACCGTTGTTGACAAAAATGGAGGGGTACAACATGAGGACTTCCTAGGTGGTCTCCCATACTAGTACTAGTCTCGCCCAAGCAGGCTTAACTTCGTAGTTCTGATGGATTCCAGTGCTTTAGTGCTGGTATGGTTGAACCCGTCATGAGGCGGATTGCTAAAGTATTAATGTTGGAGCTTAGAGAAATTCTCCACATAACGACAACAATGTTTGAAATTCTAACAAGTTAAATCAAATTTGACCAAAAAAATCAAAAAACAAAAATGAGGTAAAACACTAAATTTGCAATTTAAAAGAAATTCTAATGAAATGAAGGAGTTAGAACCACAAATTCAAGCATCAACGGCGATAATTGGACATGGAAAAAATTGGAAAAAAGAAATAATGGCCAGCTTTTGAAATTCAAGCCGACAAAGTGAGAACGTTAAATTTTAAAATACAAGGAAATGAAGTTGTAAAAAAAACTTTAAGCTATAATTAGGAAGCAAAAAAACAAAAAAGGAGGAAATTTTAAACTGCAAATTCGAACCGCGACGCTTGTTGGCAAAAAAGGAGAGGTGCAACACGAGGACTTCCTAGGAGGTTACCCATCCAAGTACTACTCTCGCCCGAGAATGCTTAACTTCGGAATTTTGATGGGATCCGGTGCTTTTGTGCTACTCTAATCGCATAAATCAGGAAGCGTATTGCTGAAGTATTAATGCAGGAACGTTGAGATGCTCCCTGTAACGGCAACAACGTTTGAAATTCTAACAAGTAACATCAAATTTGATCAAAAAATCAAAAAATAGATATGGGGGGAAATGCTAAACTTGCAATTCAAAAGAAATTATAATGAAATGAAAGAGTTAAAACCACAAATTCAAGCATCAACGGCGAGAATGGAACATGGAAAGAATTGGAAAAAAGAAATAATGGCCTACTTTTGAAATTCAAGCCAACGGAGCGAGAATGTTAAATTTGAAAATAAAAGAAAACGAAATTGTAAAAAAAAAAAAATTAAGTACCAATTAAGAAGCAAAAAAAAAAACAAAAAAGGAGGAAATTTTAAACAGCAAATTTGAACCGCGACGGTTGTTGACAAAAAGGGCGGGGTGCAACACGAGGACTTCTGAGGAGATCACCCATCCTAGTCCTACTCTCTCTCAGGCATGCTTAACTTCGAAGTTATGATTGGATCTGGTGCTTTAGTGCTGGTATGATCGCACCCGTGAGGAAGCGGATTGCTAAAGTATTAATCCAGGAGCATTGAGAAGTGCACTGCTTAACGGGAACAACGTTTGAAATTCTAACAAGTAACATCAAATTTGACCAAAAAATCGAAAAACAAAAATGAGGGAAAACGCCAAATTTTCAATTTCAAAAAAAATCTAATGAAATGAAGGAGTTAGAACCACAAATTCAAGCATCAACGGTGAGAATGGAACATAGAAAGAATTGAAAAAAATGAAATAATGGCCAGCTTTTGAAATTCAAGCCGACAGAGTGACAACGTTAAATTTGAAAATAAAAGGAAATGAAATTGTAAAAAAAACTTTAAGTTCTAATTAAGAAGCAAAAAAACAAAAAAGGAGGAAATATAAGCTGCAAATTCGAACCGCGACGGTTGTTGACAAAAATAGAGGGGTGCAACATGAGGACTTCCCAAGGGGTCACCCACCTAGTACTACTCTTGCCCAAGCACGCTTAACTTAGGAGTTCTGATGGGATCCGGTGCTTTAGTGCTGGTACGATAACACCCGTCCGGAAGCGGATTGCTAAAGTATTAATACAGGAGCGTAGAGAAATGCTCCGCTTAAAGGCAATAACGTTTGAAATTCCAACAAGTGTCATCAAATTAGACCAAAAAATTAAAAAACAGAAATGACAGAAAATGTTAAATTTGCAATTTATAAGAATTTAATGAAATGAAAGAGTTAAAACCACAAATTCAGGCATCAACGGCGGGTATAGAACATGGAAGGAATTGGAAAAAAGAAATAATAACAAGCTTTTGAAATTCAAACCAACAGAGTGAGAGCGTTAAATTTGAAAAAGGAAATGAAATTGTAAAAAAAATTAAAAAAAATAAAAAAACTTAAAGGCCAAATTATGAAGCAAAAATACAAAAAAATTTAGAAACTCTAAACTGCAAATTCGAACCACGACGGTTGTTGACGAAAATGGAGGGATGCAACACGAGGACTTCCCAGGAGGTTACCCAACCTTGTGCAACTCTCGCCAAGCACGCTTAACTTTGGAGTTCTGATGGGATCCGTTGCTTTTTTGCTGGAATCATTGCACCCGTTAGGAAGTGGATCGCTAAAATATTAATGCAGAAGCATAGAGAAATGCTCCGCTTAACGGCAACAACGTTTGTAATTCTAACAAGTAACATCAAATTTGACAAAAAAAAATCTAAAAGCAGAAATGAATGAAAACGCAAAATTTGCAATTTAAAAGAAATTCGAACGAATTGAAGGAGTTTAAACCACAAATTCAAGCATTAACAGCGAGAGTGGAACATGGAAAGAATTGGAAAAATGAAATATTGGCCAACTGTTGAAATTTAACCCGACAGAGTGAGAACGTCAAATTTGAAAATAAAAGGAAGAAATTGTAAAAAAAAAATTAAGTTCTAATTAAGAAGCAAAAAAAAAATTGTAGCAAATTTAAACCGCAAATTCGAGTCGCGATGGTTGTTGACAAAATGGGAGGGATGTAGCACGAGGGCATCCCAGGATTTCACCCATCCTAGTACTACTCTCGCCCAAGCACGCTTGACTTTGGAGTTCTGATGGGATTCGGTGCTTTAGTGCTGGTATGATCGCACCCCTCAGGAAGAGGATAACTAAAGCATTAACGCAGAAGTGTAGAGAAATGCTCCGCTTAACAGCAACAACATTTGAAATTATTACAAGTAACGTCAAATTTGTTCAAAAATTCAAAAAAACAGAAATGATGTAAAATGCTAAATTTGCAGTTTAAAAGAAATTCTAACGAAATGAAGGAGATAAAACCACAAATTCGTGCATGAATAGCGAGAATGGAACATGGAAAGAATTGGAAAAAAGAAATAATGGCTAGCTTTTGAAATTCAAGCCGACAGAGTGAGAACGTTAAGTTTGAAAATAAAAGGAAATGAAATTGTAAAAGAAACGTTTCAAGTTCTAATTAAGAAGAATAAAAAAAGGAAGAAATTTTAAATTGCAAATTCGAACCGCGACCGCTGTTGGCCAAAAAAGAGCGGTGCAACACGATGACTTCCCAGGAGGTTACCATCCTAGTACTACTCTCGTCCAAGCACGCTTAACTTCGGAGTTCTGATGGGATCAGTGCTTTAGTACTGGTATGATCGCACCCGTCAGAAAGCAGATTGCTAAAGTATTAATGCAGGAGTGTAGAGAAATGCTCCTCTTAACGGCACTAATGTTACAAATTCTATTAAGTAACAACAAATTTGACCAAAAAAATCAAAAAATAGAAATGACAGAAAATGCTAAATTTAAAATTTAAAAGAAATTCTAACGAAATTAAGGAGTTAAAAACTTAAAATTCAAGCATCAACAGCGGGAGTGGAACATGGAAAGAATTGGAAAAAATAAATAATGGCCAGCTTTTGAAATTCAAGCAGATAGAGTGAGAATGTTAAATTTGAAAATAAAAGGAAATGAAATTGTAAAAAAAACTTTAAGTTCTAATTACGAAGCAAAAATCATAAAATAGGAAATTTTAAACTGCAAATTCGAACCGCGACTGTTGTTGACAAAAAGGGAGGGTTGCAACACAAGGACTTCCCAGGAGGTCACCCATCCTAGTACTTCTATCGCCCAATCATGCTTAACTTCGGAGTTCTAATGGGATCCCGTGCTTTAGTGTTGGTATGTTCACACCCGTCAGGAAGCAGATTGCTAAAGTATTAATACTGGAGCGTACGGAAATGCTCTGCTTAACGGCAACAACACTTTAAAATTGTAGCAAGTAACATCAAATCTGACCAAAAAACCAAAAATGAGGGAAAACGGTAAATTAGCAATTTAATAGAAATTCTAACGAAATTAAGGAGTTAAAACCACAAATTCTAGCATCAACGGCGTGAATGAAACACGGAACGAATTGGAATAAAGAAATATTGGCCATCTTTTGAAATTCAAGCCGATAGAGTGAGAATGTTAAATTTGAAAATAAAAGGAAATGAAATTGTAAAAAAAAAAAAATTAAGTTCAAACAAAAAATCAAAAAAACCAAAAATGAGGAAATTTCAAACTGCAAATTCGAATCGCGACGGTTGTGGACAAAATGGGAGGGGTCCAACAGAAGGACTTCCCAGAAGGTCACCCATCCTAGTACTACTCTCGCTCAAGCACGCTTAACTTCGAAGTTCTAATGGGATCCGGTGCTTTAGTGCTGGCGTGATCGCACCTGCCAAGAAGCGGATTGCTAAAGTATTAATGCAGGAGTGTAGAGAAATACTCTGCTTAATAGCAACATCGTTTGAAATTCTAACAAGTAACATCAAATTTGACCAAAAAACAAAAAAAAGTGAGGAAAAACGCTAAATTTACAATTTAAAAGAAATTCTAATGAATTGAAGGAGTTAAAACCACAAATTCAAGCATCAACCGCGAGAATGGAGCACGGAAAGAAGTGGAAAAAAGAAATAATGGCCAGCTTTTGAAATTCAAGCCAACCGAGTGAGAACGTTAAATTTGATAATATAAGGAAATGAAATTGAAAAAAAAAACTTTATGTTCTAATTAAAAAGCAAAAAAAGGAAGAAAATTTAAACTGCAAATTCGAACCGCGACTATGGTTGACAAAAAGGGAGGGCTGCAGCACGAGGACTACCCGGGAGGTCATCCATCCTAGTACTAATCTTGCCCAAGCACGCTTAACTTTGGAGTTTTGATGGGATCCGGTGCTTTTGTGCTGGTATGATCGCACCCGTTAGGAAGTGGATTGCTAAAGTATTAATACAGGAGCATAGAGAAATGCTCCGCTTAATGAGAATAACGTTTGAAATTCTAATAAGTAACATCAAATTTAACCCAAAAAATCAAAAAGAATAAATGAGGGAAAACGCCTTATTTGCAATTTAAAAGAAATTCTAATGAAATAAAGGAGTTAAAACCACAAATTCAAGCATCAACGGCGAGAATGGAACATGGAAGAATTGGAAAAAAAGGAATAATGGCCAGCATTTGAAATTCAAGCTGACAGAGAGAGAACATTAAATTTGAAAATAAAAGGAAATGAAATTGTAAAAAAAACTTTAAGTTCTAATTATGATGCAAAGAAAAAAACCAAAAAGGAGGAGATTTTAAATTACAAATTTGAATCGCGGCGGTTGTTGAAAAAAAGGGAGGGGTGCAACACGATGACTTCCTAGGAGGTCACCCATCCTGATACTACTCTCGCCCAAGCACGCTTGGCTTCGGAGTTCTGATGCAATCCTGTGCTTTATTGCTTGTATGATCGCACCCGTCAGGAAGCGGATTGCTATAGTATTAATGCAGAAGCGTAGAGAAATGCCCCGCTTAATGGCAACAACGTTTGAAATTCTAACAAGTAACATAAAATTTGACAAAAAGTTAAAAAATCAAAAATGAGGGAAAACACTAAATTTTCAATTTAAAAGAAATTCTAATGAAACGAAGGAGTTAAAACCACAAATTCAAGCATCAACGGTGAGAATGGAAAATGGAAAGAATTGGAAAAAAGTAATAATGTCCAGCATTTGAAATTCAAGCCAACAGTGGAAACGTTAAATTTGAAAATAAAAGGAAATGAAATGGTTAAAAAAAAAAAATTAAAGTTCTAATTAAGATGCAAAAAAACAAAAAAGGAGGATATTTTAAGCTGCAAATTCGAATCGCGATAGTTGTTGATAAAAAGATAGGGGTGCAACAGAAGAACTTCCCAAGAGGTTGCCCATTCTAGTAATACTCTCGCCCAAGCACACTTAACTTTGGAGTTCTGATGGGATCCGGTGCTTTAGTGCTGGTATGATCACACCCGTTAGGAAGCGGATTGCTAAAGTATTAATACAGGGGCGTAGAGAAATCCTCTGCTTAACGGCAATAATGTTTGAAATTCTATTAAGTAACAACAAATTTGAACAAAAAACAGAAATGACCGAAAATGCTAAATTTGCAATTAAAAAGAAATTCTAACGAAATGAAGGAGTTAAAACCACAAATTCAAGCATCAACGACTAGAATTGAACATGGAAAGAATTGGAAAAAAGAAATAATGGCCCGCTTTTGAAATTCGGGCCGACAGAGTGAGAATGTTAAATTTGAAAATAAAAGGAAATGAAATTGTAAAAAAAACTTGAAGTTCTAATTAAGAAGCCAAAAAAAAAAAGAGGAATTTTTAAACTGCAAATTCAAACCGCGACGATTGTTGACAAAATAGGAGGGGTGCAGCACGAGCACTTCCTAGGAGGTCACCCATCCTAGTACTACTCTCGCCCAAGCGCGCTTATCTTCGGAGTTTTGATGGGATCCGCTGCTTTAGTGTTGGTATGATCGCAACTGTCAGGAAGCAGATTGCTAAAGTATTAATGCAGGAGTGTCGAGAAAATGCTCCGCTTGACGGTAACTCTTTGAAATTCTAGCAAGGAACATCAAATTTGACCAAAAAATAAAAAAATAGAAATGAGGGGAAACACTAAATTTGCAATTTAAAAGAAATTCTTACGAAATGAAGGAGTTAAAACCAGAAATTCTAGCATCAACGGCGAGAATGGAACACAGAAATAATTGGAAAAAAGAAAAAATGGCGAGCTTTTGAAATTCAAGCCGACATAGTGAGAACGTTAAATTTTAAAATAAAAGGAAATGAAATTGTTAAAAAAGATTTAAGTTCTAATTGAGAAGCAAAAAAAAAAACATAAAATGAGAAAATTTCAAACCACAAATTTGAACAGCGATAGTTGTTGACAAAATAGGAGGGGTGCAACACAAGGACTTCCCTGGAGGTCACCCATCCTAGTACTACTCTCGCCCAAGCAAGTTTAACTTAGGTGTTCTTATGGGATTCGGTGCTTTAGTGCTAGCATGAGCTCACTCGTCAGGAAGTGGATTGATAAAGTATTAATTCAAGAGCGCAGAGAAATGCTCCGCTTAACGGCCACAACATTTGAAATTCTAACAAGTAACATCAAATTTGACCCAAAAAAAAACAGAACTGGGGGAAAACGCTAAGTTTGTAATTTAAAAGAACTTCTAACGAAATGAAGGAGTTAAAACCACAAATTCAAGCATCAACGGCGAGAAAGGAACATGTAAAGAATTGTAAAAAAGAAACAATGGCCAGCTTTTGAAATTCAAGCCGACAGAGTGACAACTTTAAATTTGAAAATAAAAGGAAATTAAATTGTTAAAAAAACATTAAGTTATAATGAAGAAGCAAAAAAACAAAAAAGGAGGTTATTTAAAACTGCAAATTCGAACCGTGACGGTTGTTGACAAAAAGAGAGGTGTTCAACACGAGGACTTCCCAAGAGGTCACCCATCCTTGTACTACTCTCGCCCAAGCACGCTTATCTTTGGAGTTCTGATGGGATGCGGTTCTTCAGTGCTGGTATGATCACACCCGTTAGGAAGCGGATTGCAAAAGTATTAATACAGGAGCATGGAGAAATGATCTGCTTAACGACCTAACGTTTGAAATTCTAATAAGTAACATCAAATTTGGCAAAAAAATCAAAAAACAGACATGATGAAAAATGCTAAATTTGCAATTTAAAAGAAATTCTAACGAAATGAAGAAGTTAAAACAATAAATTCAAGCATCAACGGCGAGAATGGAACATGGAAAGGATTGGAAAATAGAAATAATGGCCAACTTTTAAAATTGAAGCCAACAGAGTGAGAACATTAAATTTTAAAATAAAAGGAAATGAAATTGTAAAAGAAACCTTTAAGTTCAAAATAAGGTGCAAAAAAAAAAAAAAAGAGGAAATTTTATACTGCAAATTCAATCGCGACGGTTGTTTAAAAAAGGGAGAGGTGGAACACAAGGACTTCCTTGGAGATCACCCATCCTACTATTACTCTCGACCAACCAAGCTTAACATCGGAGTTTTGATGGGATCCGGTGTTTTAGTGTTGGTATGATCGCAACCGTCAAGAAGTGGATTGCTAAAGTATAAATGCAGGTGCGTTGAGAGATGCTCCGCTTAACGGCAACACTTTGAAATTCTAGCAAGTAACATCAAATTTGACCAAAAAATCAAAAAATAGAAATGAGGGAAAACACTAATTTGCAATTTAAAAGAAATTTTTACGAAATTAAGGAGTTATAACCACAAATTCTGGCATCAACGTCGAGAATGTAACACGGAAAGAATTGGAAAAAAGAAATAATGGCCTGCTTTTGAAATTCAAGCCGACAGATTGAGAACTTAAATATGAACATAAAAGGAAATGAATTTTTTTTAAAAAAACTTTAAGTTCTAATTAAGAAGAAGAAAACAAAAAATGAGGAAATTTTAAAATGCAAATTCGAACCGCGGCGGTTGTTAACAAAATAGGAGTGGTGCAACACGAGGACTTACCAGGAGGTCACCCATCCTAATACTATTCTCGCCCAAGCACACTTTACTTCAGAGTTCTGATGAAATCCGGTCCTTTTGTGCTGACATGAGCGCACCCGTAAGGAAGCGGATTGTAGAGTATTAATATAGAAGCTAGAGAAATGCTCTACTTAACGGCAATAACGTTTGAAATTCTAACAAGTAACATCAAATTTGACCAAAAAATCAAAAAAAGGAAGTGAGGGAAAACTCTAAATTTGCAATTTAAAAGAAATTCCAACGAAATGAAGGAGTTAAAACCACAAATTTAAGCATCAACGGTGAGAAAGGAACATGTAAAGAATTGTAAAAAAGGAATAATGGCCAGCTTTTGAAATTCAAGCCGACAGAGTGACAACGTTAAATTTGAAAAATGAAAGGAAATTAAATTGTTAAAAAACCTAAAAGTCATGATGAAGAAGCAAAAAAAAAAAAGGAGGAGATTTAAAACTGCAAATTCGAACCGCAATGGTTGTTGACAAAAAGAGAGGGGTTCAACACGAGGAATTCCCAAGAGGTCACCCATCCTTGTACTACTCTCGCCCAAGCTCGCTTATCATGGGAGTTCTGATGGGATCCAGTGCTTTAGTGCTGGTATGATCACACCCATTAGGAAGAAAATTGCAAAAGTATTAATATGGAAGCATAGAGAAATGCTCTGCTTAACTGCCTAACATTTGAAATTCTAACAAGTAACATCAAATTTGACAAAAAAATCAAAAAACAGAAATGACAGAAAATGCTAAATTTGCAATTTAAAAGAAATACTAATGAAATGATGGGGTTAAAACAACAAATTCAAGCATCAGCGGTGAGAATGGAGCCTGGAAAGAACTGGGAAAAAGAAATAATGGCCATCTTTTGAAATTCAAGCCGACAAAGTGAGAACGTTAAATTTGAAAATAAAAGGAAATGAAATTGAAAAAAAATACTTGAAGTTCTAATTAAGAAGCAAAAAAACAAAAAATGAGAAAATTTCAAACTGCAAATTCGAACCGCGACGGTTGTTGACAAAATAGGTGGGGTACAACACAAGGACTTCCCAGGAGGTCAACCAACCTAGTACTACTCTCGCCCAAGCACGTTTAACTTCAGAGTCCTGATGGGATCCGGTGCTTTAGTGCTGGCATGAGCTCACCCGTTTGGAAGCGGATTGCTGAAGTATTAATGCAGGAGCATTGAGAAATGCTCCGCTTAACGGCAACAAAATTTGAAATTCTAACAAGTAACATCAAATTTGACCAAAAAATAAAAAAAACAAAACTAAGGAAAAATGCTAAATTTGAAATTTAGAAGAAATTCTAGCGAAATAACGGAGTTAAAACTGCAAATTCAAGCATCAACGACGAGAAAGGCACATGTAAAGAATTGTAAAAAGGAAATAATGGCCGGCTTTAGAAATTCAAGCCGGCAGAGTGAAAACGTTAAATTTGAAAATAAAAGGAAACAAAATTGTTAATAAAACTTTAAGTTATAATGAAGAAGCAAAAATAAAAATAAAAAAGGAGGAGATTTAAAACAACAAATTAGAATCGCGATGGTTGTTAACAAAAAGAGAGGGGTTCAACACGAGGACTTCCCAAGAGGTCACCCATCATAGTACTACTCTCGCCAAATCATGCTTATCTTTGGTGTTCTGACGGGATCTCATGCTTTAGTGCTCGTATGACCACACCCGTTAGGAAGCGGATTGCAAAAGTATTAATACAGGAACGTAGAGAAATGCTCTGCTTAACTGCCTAACGTTTAAAATTCTAACGAGTAACATCAAATTTGACAAAAAAAATCAAAAAAAAGAAATGATGGAAAATGTTAAGTTTGCAATTTAAAAGAAATTCTAACGAAATGAAAGAGTTAAAACAACAAATTCAAGCATCAACTGCGAGAATGGAACATGGAAAGAATTGGAAAAAAGAAATAATGGCTAGCTTTTGAAATTCAAGCCGATAGAGCGAGAACGTTAAATTTGAAATAAAATTGTAAAAAAAGACTTTAACTTCTAATTAAGATGTAAAAAACAAAAAAAGGAGGAAATTTTAAACTGCAAATTCAATCACGACGGTTGTTGACAAAAAGGGAGGGGTGAACACGAGGACTCCTAGGAGGTCATCCGTACTAGTACTACTCTCGACCAAGCATGCTTAGATTCGCAGTTTTGATGGGATCCGGTGCTTTAGTGTTCGTATGATCACAACCCTCAGGATGCGTATTGATAATGTGTTATGGAGCGTAGAGATGCTCCCTGTAACGACAACAACATTTGAAATTCTAACAATTAACATCAAATTTGAACAAAAAATCAAAAAACAGAAATGGGGGGAAACGCTAAATTTGCAATTCAAAAGAAATTATAATGAAATGAAAGAGTTAAAACCACAAATTCTAGCATCAACGACGAGAATGTAACACGAAAAGAATTAGAAAAAAGAAATAATGGCCCGCTTTTGAAATTCAAGCCGACAGAGTGAGAACATGAAATTTGAAACTAAAAGGAAATGAAATTTGTTTAAAGAACTTTAAGTTCTAATTAAGAAGCAAAAAAAACAAAAAATAGGAGGGGTGCAACACGAGGACTTCCCAAGAGGTCAGCCATCCTAGTACTACTCTCGCCCAAGCACGCGTAACTTCGGTGTTCTGATGGGATCCGGTGCTTTAGTGCTGACATGAGCGCACTCGTCAGGAGGCGGATTGCTAGAGTATTAATGTAGGAGCGTAGAGAAATGCTCTGCTTAACGGCTACAACGTTTGATATTCTAACAAGTAACATCAAATTTGACCAAAAAATCTAAAAACAAAAGCAAGAGAAAACGCTAAATTTGTAATTTAAAAGAAATGCTAACGAAATGAAGGAGTTAAAACCAAAAATTCAAGCATCAATGTCGGGAAAGGAACATGGAAAGAATTTTAAAAAAGAAATAATGGCCAGCTTTTGAAATTCAAGCCGGCAGAGTGATAACGTTAAATTTGAAAATAAAAGATAATGAAGTTGAAAAAAAAATTAAGCTCTAATTAAGTATAAAAAAAGGAGGAAAGTTTAAACAGCAAATTCGAACTGCAACGGTTATTAACAAAAAGGGAGGGGTGCGACACTAAAACTTCCCAGGAGGTCACACATCCTAGTAGTACTCTCGCTCAAGCACGCTTAACTTCGGAGTTCTGATGGGATCTAGTGCTTTAGCGTTGGTATGATCACAACCATCATTAAGCAAATTGCTAAAGTATTAATTCAAGAGCATAGAGAAATGCTCCGCTAAACGGCAACAATACTTCAAAATTCTAGCAACTAACATCAAATTTGACCCAAAAAAAAAACAGAAATGACGGAAAATGCTAAATTTTCAATTTAAAATAAATTCTAATGAAATGCAGGAGTTAAAACCTCAAATTCTAGCATCAATCGGGAGAATGGAACGCAGAAAAAATTGGAAAAAAGAAATAATGGCCAACTTTTGAAATTCAAGTCGACAGAGTGAGAATGTTAAATTTCAAAATAAAAGGAAATGAAATTGTAAAAAAAATTAAGTTCTAATTAAGAAGCAAAAAAAACCAAAAAATGAGGAAATTTTAAACTGCAAATTCGAACCGCGACGGTTGTTGACAAAATAGGAGGGGTGGAACACGAGGACTTCCCAGGAAATCACCCATCCTAGTACTACTCTCGCCCAAGCACGCTTTACTTTGGAGTTCTGATGGGACACGATGCTTTGGTGCTGACATGATCACGCCCATCAGGAAACGGATTGTTAAAATATTAATTGAGGAGCGTAGAGAAATGCTCCTCTTAACGGAACAACGTTTGAAATTCTAACAAGCAACATCAAATTTGACCAAAAAATCAGAAAACGGAAGTGAGGGAAAACGCTAAATTTGCAATTTAAAAGAAATTCTAATGAAATAAAGGAGTTAAAACCACAAATTCAAGCATTAATGCCGAGAATGAAACATGGAAAGGAATGGAAAAAAGAGATTATGGTCAGCTTTTGACATTCAAGCCGACAAAGTGAGAACATTAAATTTGAAAATAAAACAAAATTAAATTGTTAGAGAAAATTTTAAGTTCTAATTAAGAACCAAAAAAACAAAAATGGAGGAAATTTTAAACTGCAAATTCGAACCGCGACGGTTGTTGAGAAAAAGTAGGGGTGCAACACGAAGACTTCCCAGGAGGTCATCTATAACACCCCACGTCAATTAATGTCACTCACAAAGGGAATGCATCAATGTCCATGAATAGTTATTGTTGTATTGAACTGATAAATTACGAGAACAAATAAATAAAACAACACAGCAGAATATAAAACTTATTTTATTTCATCATAAATCAAAACGAGTTTACGTAAGTTGTTTCCAAAACCATTACAATAGGATCAATAGTCTTTTCCAAAAACTTCAAAGTACATAAAGAAGCAAACACTTAAATAACATAAATGCATAAATCCCCACTGAGCATAAGCAAAGCCATTCATAAAGATGAGAGAGTCCCAAGCGATACATCTACTATCTTCAAGCAACTAAAAGAAATCGGTAGAAACTGTATTATTCCCTCCTTGCAAACCTGGGGGAAAAGGAAGAAAAGAGGTGGAAAGAAAAGGGGGTCAGAAATAAAGTCTGGCGAGTGCGATAAATTTAACAATATAATTATCAAAATAACTAGGCTAAGACATAAGCTGGAAAATAAGGAAATGACTATGAACAATTGGGTATGATAGGGGAAACAAGACGAAAAAAGATAACGTTAAAGGTGTCCCTAATCATTATAAGATAATTACCACACTGCACCACCACTAGTCACCCTTAAAGGTTAATCCCTCCTACAGAACTTGATAATGATAATGGTAGTTTAGTGTACCGCTAGCTACCTTTATAGGTGTCGTCTGCCCCTATCTCCATTAGGTGTACCCACTACCCCAATTCGATCGGCTCCCTAACTCGTAGATACCCGTGCATGCCCCACAGTAGGGTGTATCACTCCCCAAAGTGGCAACCCGATACAACAAAAAATGCACGGCTTATATCTACACGATGCAACAAAGTCTTACCTACCAGCAGGGGCCCACACACCCATATGAACCCGTTGGACTTGTGTTGCCACCGCTGACCTGTGTTGACCTCTTACAATCAAATCCAGTACGCGTGTCCCGTCCTCGACTTGGGTCGAGCCCACAAAGATACTTAATGGGTTACTGATTTGAAAAGGGCCCTCATGCATGACACAAGCTTTCCACCTATGCTTGGTCTCCTCTAAGGTCTTTCCCCACTTAACCCCATTCTTTATCATGTCTCTTTACATGTTTCAATCTTGGTTAAGTGCATCTAATCGTATTTCAAATGCCACCCAAGGCACCCACTTAACCCCCTCATGTCCTACTACATGCTTATCTGGTTAAGTGTGTCTTAATTCATTAAGACCGTAACCTTGTAAAGACCCCCACATTAGACTGGCATTTATCGCAACTGGATTTGTCGGGCGGGTACCGGAAGTCTTACACCATAAATGAGCCTAAGCTCGTGTCTTTACAACTGTTATGCATTTAATTTATGCCCAAGACCTCCCACATTAGACTGGCATTTGTGGCAGCTGGATTTGCCGGGCGGGTTGGGGCAGTCTTACACCACAAAAGAGTCTAACCTCGTGTCTTAGGCGATTAATTACACCTAATTAATTACCCCCAATTTGATTTAATTTCCCTATTAAAATTTCCATTCAATTACAAATTTAACTATGTCCATAATTGACTCAATTATGTCCATATATTTATGGTATATAATATTATACCGATTAATCATCACATTTAAGGCATTTACGCCAATTCACAATATTAAATCTTTTAATGTTATCCCTTTTCCCCCCTTGTACGTTCATTCGTTTGACGTGAAATATACGTTAGACTCGAATTGTCTAACTAATGGAATAAAGAAAAAACATCACAACAAGCATAGAATAAAAACTAGACATAAACATAAGGGGTGAATTTGCATGTGTGAATAAGGTTTTTAATCCAAAAACTTCCATAGGCCAAACTTGCAAACCTGGATAAACTATGGATGTCATAGATCTAATCATAAGGTGTAAACTTGCATAGGCAATAGTCACAAACTTGCATAAACTATGGATGTCAGAGATCTAATCATAAGTTGTAAACTTGCATATGTGACTTATACAACATAGACTATGATGTAAACTTGCATCTAACTCACACATGTCATAGCCTAACTTTACATCCAATTTACACACAAAATAGATGTCATGAAACATGTAAGGTTGTATATGATTCTCACTAACTTGCATATGATTCATATCTAAATTAACATCTAAACTTGCATAAATTCATATGATTTAACATATGAATTTGTTCCAACAACATAACCAAACTAGCATATGAAACATCATTATGAATTGATTGTACATAAGCCAACAATTAACATAGATTTACAACATAGATGATAACATCACAGCTTTACAACATAGATAATAACATCATAGATTTATAACATAGATAATAACATACGGTCAGTGATTCACAACATAACCATATAATCCAAGTCATAGCTCAATCCAATTAAATTGTTAATTATACTATTAAAGAAATCGAACTCACAAAAATAAGGTCTAGCCTTCTGAATTCTGAGTTCTGAAATTGATTTAGCTCGCCTTTGTAGTAGATTCGTTATTGTTTAGATTAGAGCTGAATAAAACTGAATTGATTAGCTTTGATTTCCCTCTAGTTGGTGGCGGCTACTCTAGGTTACAAGATGACAGCATGACGGCCATGATTAACATTTTAATTTGATTTTAGGGTTTGATTCTTCCCATGTTTATATAGAATTTCAATTTAATTATAGCCGTCGGATGATCTTAGGGTTAATCAAAACCACTCAGCCAGGATAGGGTGACACCTCAGCCCTAATGACTCAGCAAGGAGTCAGAAAGGACTCAGCAATGAGTCATAATATGGATCAGATTGCACCAGAAAGCTGTGCAGGCTTTCTGCTCGGCCTGGGCGCACTTGGGAGGTGCGCTAGTGCAATTTTTATACTGGCGCACTTCCCAAGTGCGCCAGTGCATATTTTTTTCCTGGTTTTCCCGCCCAACTTCGTTCGTCCATATCTCCTTCACCCGTTATCCATTTTACGCAAACTCGGACTCTATCTCAACCACAATTCCGAGACGAACACACTGGCCCAACCCATTTCCCTCAATTCTCATGTATGAGATTAATTATTCTTGAATTTAATTAATTCGATTATTGTAAAATTCAGGGTGTTACATTCTCCCCTACTTAAAGGATTTCGTCCTCGAAATCTATAAGCCAAGAAGAACGTATCCTATCATCCAATCATCCATCTACTCAACCATCAACCACTAGCAACCATGGTCCTTAAAAGATTTCTAATGCTTTTCAAGTACATATGCATAGTGTGTGTATATGTCCGTATACTAATGCTAAATCAGGCGGTCTACTGATTCAGTCGACCTCCTTAATGCAAATAATGATAATGTCACGTATCCATCATGTACGCACAGAATCCTATGCATATCATTACTACATGTGTGCACAACCATCCATTTAAATGCAACATCCATATGATACACACATTCAATGTACATTCATTTTACTAAATACATCCAGTTATATGCAATATGTAATATGAAAGTGACTGAGCCGATCTAGCGCCTAAAGTGTTTGTATATGCATCCACGAGCAACGACTAGCAAGCACTTGCATCCACATGCATCCACCATACATAACATGTCTCAAACACATGTTTCAACCATAGGACTACCCTATCTAAAGGTCAAAGATACTAGTGAGAGGATATACTAAGGATAAAACGAGTACAAGCTAAGCGATAAAGGAGAAATTAAAAGACATACCCTCGAAAAGAAAATGGTACAATGAATGCATCTTCTCTTCCGTCTCCCAAGTAGCGTTGCTCTCATCGTCTCCCCATTGCACTTTGACTAGCTTGACCACTCGATTCCTCAACTTCTTAATCTCCAACCCAAGAATGCACGTAGGAGCTCATTCAATCGTCGCATCACGCTCTATCTCCACCTCTCTAAGCAAGCTCGTCTCTACCACTTTCGCGGTCTCTTGCAAGCACTTCCTCAAATGTGATACATGGAATACGTCGTGTACACCACTGAGTCTCTCGGGCAACTCAACTCTATACGCCATCTGTCCAATCCTCTCCTTAATAGGAAATGGCCCTACGAACCTTGGTGCTAACTTCCCAACGGACCCAAAGCGAACAACATTCCGTAATGGAGACACATTGATAAAGACCTTGTCCCCAATATCAAACTCAAGATCCGTCCTCCTCTTGTCGGCATAAGATTTCTGCCTATCTTGCGCCTTCTTCATTCTCCTTCGAATCAAATCGATCTTTTCCGAAGTCTCTCTAATCATAACGGCCCCAAGTAAGATCTTATCCGTAGATTCCTACCAACACATAGGCGAACGACATGGCCGTCCATAAAGAGCCTCGAAAGGTGCTATGCCAATGCTAGACCGAAAGCTATTATTATATACAAACTCCACCAAAGGAAGATGCTCCTCCCATGTACCTACGAAGTCTAAAACACATATCCTCAAAAGGTCCTCTATAATATGATTCACCCTCTCGGTCTGGCCGACCGTGTGAGGAAGATATGCGGTGCTCAAACATAACTGAGTCCCTACCACCTCTTGCAAGCTCTTCCAAAACTTTCTAGTAAAGATAGGATCGCGATCGCTCACTACGCTTGAAGGAACACCGTGCAAACGAACTATCTCTCGAATGTATACGGAGGCTAACTATGGAGCAATCCTCTTACTCTTCCCGGGAATGAAATGGGCGCTCTTAGTAAGTCTGTCTACCACAACCCAAATCCCCATATTACCCTTCCTCGATCTTGGTAATCCGTCAACAAAGTCCATCGATACACTCTCCCACTTCCATTGTGGGATCTCCAACGGGTGAAGCAACCCACCGGGCTTCTTTTGCTCTGATTTTACTTGTTGGCACACCAAGCATCTAGCGAAAAATTCGGTTACATCCTTCTTCATACCGGCCCAAAAGTAAACTCGTCTCATGTCCATGTACATCTTGTCCCCGCCGGGATGAATGGTCATCTTCGAACGATGCGCATCATCAAGAATGGTCTTCCTCAAGTCCGCGTCTCGTGGTACACAAAGTCTACCGTCCTTACATAACCAACCCTTATCATCTAGTGTATACCGATTGAGATGGCTCGATGACTCCCCCCTTATGAGCTTCTCTACTAACTCAACCAACTGTGGGTCATCTCGCTGTGCCTCACCAATCTGTCCCAAAAGCGCATGTCTAACCTCTAAGGATGCTAGCAAACTAGGTACAAAGTCAATGGAAGGTCTAAACTCAAACATAGAGAAGAACTCTAAGTTTTGCCGCTCAATAAACAATGGACTCAAGGACAACCTTTTCCTACTTATGGAGTTTACCACCACGTTACCCTTTCCAGGGGTATATACTATCTTGAAATCGTAGGACGCTAAGAATTCCATCAACCTTTGTTGCCTTAAGTTTAAGTCCTTCTGAGAGAACCAGTATTTTAGCGATTTGTGGTCTGTAAACAATTCGAATTTCTCGCCAAGAAGATAATGGCGCCAAGACTTAAGCGCGAAAACAATAGCGGCCAAATCTAGGTCATGCGTAGGGTAATTTCTCTCATGTACTCTCAACTGCCTCCCTCCATAGGCTATTACCCTTCCCTCTTGCATTAAGACTGCGCCTAGCCCTGTCCCACAAGCATCGGTATAAACGGTAAATATCTTACTCCCATCTGGCAAAACTAAGATTGGAGTTGTGGTCAAAGCTCCCTTTAAACGTTGGAACGCATCATCACAATCTACGTCCCACGTAAAAACTAGGTTCTTCTTCATCAAGCATGTTTATGGGGCTGATATTTTGGCAAAGTCCTTGATAAACTTCCTATAATAGTCTGCCAACCCCAAGAAACTCCTCGCCCCGGTAGCCTTTTTAGGGACCTTCCAATCTTGGATGGCCACCACCTTCGCGGGATCCACAGCTATTCCTTCTTTTGGAAACCACGTGCCCTAAGTATCGCACTTCCTTCCTCCAAAAGTGACATTTAGAAAATTTATCTTTAAGGTTATGCACTCGAAGGTTCTCCAACACTTCCCAAGAGGTAGGGCATGCTCTTCCTCGCACTTAGAAAAGACCAAGATGTCGTCCACAAAGACCACCACGAATTTATTAAGGTATTCCCCGAACACCCTACTCATCAAGTCAACATAGTATGCGGGGGCGTTTGTCAAACCGAAGGACATCACAAGCCATTCATAGAAACCGTCCGGAGTCCTAAAGGCAGTCTTGTTTATGCTATCCTCCGCCACTCTCAACTGATGGAAACCAATGGCTAAGTCCAACTACGAAAACACTGAGGGACCAACTAACTGATCAAAGAGATCGTCAATCCTCGGCAATGGGTGCCTATTCTTCTTAGTAAGTTTTTAAGCTCTCTATAGTCCATACAAAGTCTAAGGGACCCATCCGCCTTCGTGGCAAATACTACTGGAGCACCCCACTCTGATATACTACGTCTTATCAACCCCTTCCCAAGCAACTCCCCGACTTGCTTGTTGAGCTCCCTCCTATCACGAGGAGCCATGTGGCGCACCGGCAGAGATATTGGTTTTGCATTGTCTACAAGATAAATACGAAAGTCTATCTCAGTTTTGGGGGTAGACCCCTCACCTCATCGAAGACATCAACATATTCACGGACTATACGAACAGAATGTAAATCATCATTGGATGCGTCAAGTGACTCAAGATAACTAAGCATCACCGGTCCTCTAGGGTCACAAGAAATGTCAAGGGTCTTTCCACTACGAGTAACCCTTCGTTTACAATCTAGTATGGCCCCATATCGGGCTAGCCAATCCATCCCTTGAATCAACCCATAGCCCATGAAATTAAGCACAAAAGCATTACATTCAAAACCAATGCCTAAGATAGACAATCTCAAATCCCTACAGACCGAATATAAATGAGCCGACCCACCAATAGGATTTGAGACTACAATGGGATCCTATAATGACCCGGGATTTTGGCGACTTTGGTTATCCGATATACCACACATATCGAACATCCAAGGATCGAAAATAACAAGAAGAAGAAGAAGAACACAACATCAGAATAACAGGAACCTCACAGCGGAACAAATAACATATAATATATATAACATAACTTGAAATATACATCTGTACTTGAATATACATCATTATCAATGTACAACACTTACAACACAGTAGAAATAACTATAGATATATGATCCTGAAGCCTCCTGCTCCAAGCTCTTCCAGTATATCTATAAATACTGACTACTTGACTGCCTGTACAAAATTGGGCACCCAAGAGTTTAGGGAAAACAACAAATAAATTCCGGGTCAGTCATGGGACTGGTATGAGTAAAACAGTTAAAAAGTTCGAACAAGTAATCGGTATCTCATAAGACCACGCCATATAACGGAATGGTTTTTTCCCTTATGAGAATCCAAATTTATCTTTATATCAAAAACCTTTTGATATTATAATAATGTCCATCAATCACAATATATTAATCGTCTAGCAGAAATGCTTTCATCTCACGTTCTACATATATAGTATACAATCAAAACCGCAAGCACGTATTGGGTAATGGGTTTCCAACTATGACAACGTATGGAACCACCTTTCTCTAGTGTCCCTCTGGAGAGGAATACAATGGATTCAACAAGAACATCTTGCAACCCGGCCACACATGACCGACCACTCATTTCGCTTGAGTGTATCGAATGTATATCACCAACGATTGGGATCAACAACCATTTCCCTAATGGGACAGTATCGACAATAGATTTTTAGAAATAAATGAAACTCTAGATCAGGTGATTATACATCCTACTTCGGAGCGACCGACTTAGCCATGCTGCCTGCCTGATTTATGTCGTTTACCGGATGACGAGGCTTGAAGCTACGCTTTATCATCAAGCCAGATTCACTTTGAATGTCACATCGTCAAATCCATCAAATCACCGATTGACTTCCTCAACCATACATTATGTGTTAGCTAAAAGAAGTTTCCTTCTCCGCTTCCACTCTTAGTACGGTTGGAGAAATCAATATACATGATTGTCTGTAAGTACTCTGTCAGACATCCGTCCATACAAGTTACCCAGGAACAGGATGAACCGAAGGCACTATTCAATACATCCATCTTAGACACTATTATCTAAGACTTATACAATAGCCCTTGCACTTTACTCCGTCTTCAATTATCTTTGGCATATATGATTCCCAACGCTTATGCCAATACACAGTGGTTCTTTGGATAATAATCCAACCGGTCTCTCCATATTAACAACCTTAAAATGGTCAAAAACATCGATAGTCTGTGATTTATCTATCAAAGAAAAACAGGTGTGCAAACAACGATATTATTTCCAAATAGAAATTCTATCAATCAATCATCAATCTTATATATATATATATATTTCATTAGTTCATTTTTCATCTCCTGTTTCCCTATATTCAACATTTCTTATTTTCTAAATGTAGAAAATATATGTTATTTCCATTGGAAAACATTTCCATTTCTTGTTTTCTATATCAGAAAACATTTCTGGTTCTTATTTGGAAAACATTTCCAAAACTCCTTCATTGGACTTAGACAGATGTTTAAACCAACCATCGTGATGCCAACTCAAGCCATTACACTTATTAACTAAATTCCTTTAACCGACCTTCACTATCGAACTCTAACCATCCCTTAGTTAAAAATGAAGTCAATCAAGTTGGGGTAATACTACCTCTCATACCTTAACTGAACAACATTTCTAACCTTGAAATAGACAAAGTTCACCTTTTAATTCTTTAACAAACTTCCTACGAACCATCGGATTCTATTTACAAACCCCCTTCTTTTCAAGTTTACGTGATTATAACAATGGTGTTATAATCTCCTGCATCCGAAATACATTATCTTTAATATGTATTTTATTTCCTAACTCGAATAATATAACGAAAACTAATTTATTTACTCTTATTCGATTTAACTCTATCGATTTACTCTGTTTGATTAACTCTGTTTGATTTACTCTAATCGATTAGCTCTTTTCTCTTAACTCCTTTTGAATAAACTATATTCGATAACCCCTTTTACTCTACTTGAATAAACCATATTCGATTTACCCCTTTAATTCTATTCGAATAAACTATATTCGATAACTCCATTTGAATAACTCTAGTTTGAATTACTCTAACTGATTAACTCTAACTGGTTTAACTCTAACTGGTTAACTTTAATTGATTAACTCTAACTGGTTAATTCTGATTTGAATAACAAATATTCGATTAACTCTATTCAACTAACTCGATTAACCCCTTTCGAATAACTAATTCGATTTGCTATCTTTCGAATACCATATTCGATTTAACTCCTTTCGAATACCATATTCGATTTAACTCCATTCAAATACCATATTCGATTTAACTCCTTTCGAACACCATATTCGATTTAACTCCTTTCGAATACCATATTCGATTTAACTTCTTTATTCCCTTTATAAAGATTTCCCCTTTTAACAACGTTTATTCATTTTTAAAGATTTACTTTTAGTAACGGTTCTCCACTTTAAAAATGATTTCCTTCTTATAACAGTTTTCTTTTTATAACGTTTTCCCTTTTTCTAAATATATCCTATTTATAAATATTCCAATTTGTAAATATTTTTATTTATAAATATTCCATTTTTAAATATTTTATTTTCAAATATTTCCTTATCAACATTTCGGTATGTTATGGCATTTAACATATCAAATCACGATGACCAATATCGTCCAAACACACATAGTCGACAACAGATTATAAATCACATCATATAGCATAATATATGAAAACAATAAAATAACTGTTGAGGAACCCAGTTGGGTTTCTCCAACCTGTTTCCTTGCATCCATAGATGTTACACAATAAAATCAACATCACTTTCAGTTCCATATGATATATTCTGTTAAACAGAGTCAACATAGAAATTCAACTAACTGATTAGCAGTTCAATCAAACAGTCAACACACAATCAATCAGCCAATATTTAACAGTTCTAAAAATACATCATGAAATTATAAACTGTTCAGAGTTATAGAGATTTACTCACAGTTGCGCTTTAATCGTTAAATAATGGTTTGCATTATTTGATTCAGTCAGACAATTTATTTCGCCATAAATTGTAACGAGCTTCGATGGACTTCCTGTCAGTTCCAGTTGTAGCTCTCGTCCATACGTTCCCAACGCAACTTACGGTTCGTGATTCTGATTTCATATGAAGAAGATACGTCATTTACAAGTTATAAGGTGTTATTGAATTAAATTGAATAAACTCAAATTTCCCATTCTATTATAAATTGGGCTCACCTTCCGGCCCAATACCATCTACATCCAACGACCCGTTTACAAACAGCCTCTTCTTCCCCGTTAATAACCGAACTCCAGATATTTTCCTCCACCCACAATCAAACTTTGACCGCTCCGTACCATTCCATTACTCCACGATAATTTATGCCACCCTAACTGTTCTCTTCTCCTCGCAAATCTCCATCAATCCACCCCAATAAACCCCAACTTGCACTAACATCTCCAGTCACGACTCCCTGGCAAAGCCGCTGTCGACATCGGCATTATTTATTCCAAAAATTTATCAAAAATACTCAAACAATTCGCTTCTTCCATCTAACCCTGATTCTACACTTCAAAACGCAAATGAGTGTCTCAACTTTGAGAACGTCGGAACCATAGGCATCGCTGTTACAAAACCAGCGAACTAAAATAGAGTTCAAACCCGAGAAACCCCACTCCAGAAAGAAGATCACCTCATGAGAAACTGAATACACTTAGTTTTGGATTTTTACAACTTTCTTTTGATTTTATAGGATTTTATAGAGATCGAACAAAAAGGGTTTCCTGAATGGAAATGTTACGGCGCAAAAATGGTTGATAGTAAAATGAATTTTCGGATTAGGAACATTTGAGGGTATTATATAGGGAATTTTAAATATTTTTATATTGAATATTATATTAAATTATAAGCCAACGCTATTTTTCTCCGCCTTCTAAAATTCTTGAACTCACACACGATACTCAAAAATCATGAAAATTGCCATCCAGCTACAGTTCCACATTGCGGTCCAAACGAAACTGGTTTCGTCGAATTCCGACTCCGTTTGCTCACACAGCGTCTTTTTAACCATCAAAACACTAACTTTTTTTCACTCTAAAAATCCGTACGGCCACATACTGACTCTAAAAATCACGAAACTTTGCATCTAACAATAATTTAACATTGCGGATCTAAAAAAATTAGTTTCGTCGAATTCTGAGGTCGTTTGCAAAACTGGCTATTTTTAAAGCTCTAGATGACCCATTTAAATATATAAATATATTTAAATATAATTAAATTAAATATTTAAAGATAAATATTATCGTATATATTCACAGTGGAATACCATACAGCTCTAGAATATTCTTATATGAATTTCTTACGTGATATTTCAAATCTGGGTCAACCTGATATTCGATTTATATTGAAATTCCTTTTTAAAATATAAATAATTTCTTTATAAATTATAAAGGAATTCCACAGTGACTTTTCTAAAATTTGATTTGGACGTAAATCAAAATCTACACGAAGAAATCCGATTTTTCTCTTCCACTAGAAAGATATACTCCACCAGCTCCACACATTTCTTGTTTCATAGAAATCCGTCTTAAAACGAATCCTGTACATTCAGTTGAAGTTCAAATCGCCAAATGGCGAACTGCCGCGCCATTTCGAGCTCGATTATAATTATATTATCACTTATACTTTCAACCTATCGGTCAAATAATATATTCGTTATTCTAATTCAATTTCTAAACTGAATTAAATATCACAGATGATCCGGTTCACACTATATCGTCATTTCAGCCAATTCTGATTATTTCTGAATTAAATATATTATTTAATTTATTATTTTAATTAAATATTCATCATTATTTAATTCCACGACCATTTAATTCACTATATCACTATATATAATTAAGTAAATTAATTATAATACCTCTGCCAATGTGGGTCCTTACATTCTTCCCCACTTTAAATAATTTCGTCCTCGAAATTGCTAAGGTAGAGAACGACCCTGTCGACTGGTTAGAACATTTTTGTTCACTTCTTAACTTCAGTTTCAACTAAACCAATTTAATTTCAATTAAAAATTTATTAAATTCTTATCAACGAAGATTTTCAAAAATCCTGAAAATTTTCTAACGCCTTAACTCTTCGAAAAATTTCGCCAGCACCTCCTTTGTACTGGTCAATCGGTCAAACTCCAACTCGCCTCACTGGGCCATCTCCAACCCAAAAGAAAATCAAACAACCAAGT
This sequence comes from Allium sativum, assembly GCA_030737875.1. Classification (NCBI taxonomy): domain Eukaryota; kingdom Viridiplantae; phylum Streptophyta; class Magnoliopsida; order Asparagales; family Amaryllidaceae; genus Allium; species Allium sativum. The sequence goes on from CM060923.1 coordinate 338,361,961, forward strand.
GGCTTGCCAATTCGGCTCATAAATCTTATATCCAATAGAAATATAAACTTGTACCTTTTGTCGGCATATCATTATATCCTTTCCACCTGTTATCAATTCAGCAGATACAAGGGTCATCCCAATCAAATTCCAATCTGCTTTTATCCACAACACAACCATTCACTTATATCCGAGCCAAATATCATTTCAACTCGAGTTTCTTCTCGATTCCCAACTCTTAACTTGATTATCACATTACTCTTCAAATTTGAATCTCACAATCCAATTTTTCTTGATATCATTCTAATTCAATCTCAGTTGCCACTCTACTGGCTTTACTTTAATTCAATTCTGCTTTCACAAATTTCTGTTAAATTTGTTTTTAATTCAAACAGTCTTTCCCTGGGAGTTTTCAAACAGTTTACTCTTTTCAAAAATCAAATTTTCCTTTTGAACATGTCATGGAGCCCTTAATTAATATTCCATTACTTAAACCACTTCTCTATTTCTTTATTAATATTTGTTAACCAAATATTTTCAATAGCCATATTGGCCTTTTATGTTATTTGGAAAACATTTCCGAATATCTCCTTCCTTTATTTTCTAAACTTTAGAAAATATATGCTATTTATAATTGGAAAATATTCCAATTACTTATCTCTTTTCCGATCTCGTTTATTTCTATACTTAGGAAATATCCTTTATTATATTTCCAAGCTTACACTTATTTGGGTTAAAACGGATGTTGTGTAAAACATCGTTACGACAACCCAAATACTATATTCAACTAACTCTTATTCAACATTGATCGTCGAGCCTGAAATCTTACTATTTATTTGTTAATAATGAAATCAATCAAGTTGGGGTATAACTACCTCTCAGACCCTGGCCGAATAACATTTATAACGTTAACACAGATATGACTACTTACTCGAATAATCAATACCATACAACTAATTCTTCACTTTTAAACACATATACACCTTCCCTTTTTATTCTTACGAGATTTTATTCTTAGTCTTCCTTTTTGATTTTACTATTCTATTTCTAAGTTCGTTTCCTTATCGACTTCTATATATATCGATACGTTGATTTCTAACTATCAAATAATCTTAAAAATATTCTAACTCCTTAAATTCCCGGGAAAAATTCGCCATAACCTCCTTTGTACTAGGAGCATCGAGATATTTCAAATAGCCTCCCATAGCCCTCACCAATCCAAAAGAAAAGAAAAAGCCAAGCGGATAACCGATACGATGCATAAAATCTCATACATGAATTATATACATACCTTTTCGTCTAGCATTCTATTTATATACCTTCATATCTTATCCATAACTATCTCATGTGTATTTATCTGCCCAATCTATTTTAACTATGCTTGATTGTTTTAACTCAATTCGTTAATTAATTTGTTAATTAACTCTTTTAGTCTATTTCACTTTTATATTTGAATATGACATGTTCAAATATATTTGAACTTGCTTATTAACTAATTTGAATCCAAATTTCAAATTTAAGTTCTATATTCGATTTCGAATATCCATTTAGAAATCCAATTCGCCTTTCAAAGTTTAACATCAAATTTGAAACTCGATTAACTAATTCCTCTTCGACTTAGTTAATTCTATTCAATTTCTATTCAAATTTTATATCACTTCTATTATTTGAATCTATCTATCAAATTCTATTCAAATTCTATATACCAAATTCTATTATTCAAATTCCATATATCAAATTATATAGTTTAAATTCCATTTGAATTATATATCAAATTCCATTTGAATTTCTATATTCAATTTCCATTTGAATTTCTATATTCAAACTCTATTTCAATTCCATTGAATTTCACATATTCAAACTCCCTTTGAATTTCTATATTCAAACTCTATTTCAATTCCATTGAATTTCATATATTCAAACTCCCTTTGAATTTCTATATTCATTTCTACTTTAATTCCATTGAATTTCATATATTCAAGCTCCCTTTGAATTTCTATATTCAATTCTATTTGAATTCTCTTTATTCAAATTCTATATTCAATTCTATACTATAAATCCCATTTTGAAATTCAACACAACTTGTCTTTCCCAAAACAAATTCAAAACAGTATCTCTGGTAGTAATTCGTCACTTACAACTCGAAAATAAATACTGATGATGCAGCTGCCATCAGCAGAATCTATTTTCCAGCGATCGAAGTGAGTTCAATACTATGCACCATTTCTAAACATTTCCACTTTGAAATTCATTTCAAAATATAATTCACACTGCTTGTAAAACAATTTAAAATCTCCCAGGATCTTAAATTTTCCTTATTTTTAATCCAAATCCATTTACAAAAAAATATCCAATTTTCCAGAATTTTAATTCAATTCCTGGTTTAAATTTCAGATTTAACTCATCTGATTTCACGTATTTCACTTATATGAATTCTGATTGGTTATTTACATAACCATTTAATTTATAATCTTACTCGATTATAATAACAACCAATATATCCACTATATTATAATTTTGATATATATATCTTCTCTATATCAAGATATACCTTGGGTAAACTTATTTTAATTTACCCTCTTTTCAAAACATATCGTGTCTACCCACCGTATTCGAGTGTTTAGTAACTCCCACCGATACAGTAGATCAAACTGATCGACCAGAACCCATAAACAACTCATCCAATAAATCCCCACAATATAAAATGATTTTTATATCAATAACAAATACGTCCACTCGTATATATACACTCAATCTAAGTCTAGGGTATTACTAACCCTATCTCTACTGAGTCACGCCACAGAGCCAAGGTAATTCACTTAACTTAAGCTCTGATACCAACTGTAATGACCCGGGATTTTCGATCCTTTGATGTTCGATATGTGTGGTATATCGGATAACCAAAGTCGCCAAAATCCCGGGTCATTACAGATCCACAACAAGACTAGTATTTAAGTTTAGTGTTTCAACTAATGATGTAGAGATAAACGAATGTCATGCGCTAGAATCGAATAAGGTACGGACAGGACGATCAAATAGAAAAACTAAACTCTTAACGGAAATGTTTCTACCTCGTTCTTGCAGCGGTGGAACTGCGAGAGACTGGACCTGCTCCCTTGCCTGCCCTGGTGCCACGAGAGCCTGAAGCTACCCTCCAGAAGTCCTTTGCCCATGTCTCTGTTTCCTTGGGCAGTCCTTAACTAGATGACCTGCCTCTCCACAGTGGAAATAGCAAGTCTTCTTCTTCTTCCTACAGTATTTACTCAGATGGCCTGGTGTCCCACAAATAAAGCACTTCTTATTTCCTTTGCCGTTATTGTTCTTCCCGCCTTTCTTGTTTTGTTGTTGCTTCTGCAATTTCTTTTGATCCCCTTTCTTCTTAGGTGCCTTATTAGCATTGGCGCCTTTCCCCTCTTCATGCATAAGCGCCGTATCAACTAGCCTTTCAAAGGTGGCCCCCATAGGGATGTGGGTCATAGCTAACCCATGTAGTGGCTCGTTCAAACCCTTAACAAATCTCGGGGCCTTCTTTTCGAGTGTATTCACCAAGTCCAAGCCAAATCTTGCCAACTGATTGAACTTGTTGACGTATTCATTCACTGATATATTCCATTGCTTCAACGCCAAAAATCTTTCCATATATAAATTCTCTTCAGCCCATTATGGAAACTTTGCCTCAAACCTACGCCGGAAATCCATCCATGTATCAACTAGACACTATCCATTAGTGACTTCCCACCAAAACGAAGCTTCATCCTTCATCAACCAAGTTGCCAATTGGACCTTCTTACAATCATCCAAATCGAATATGCCAAACATATCCTCCTCTTCTTTCAACCAATTTCTAGCTTCAATGAAAGTTTCAGACCCACTAAAAGATTTCCCACCAATCGAACGAAAGTCTTTACATATCTTGGTGAAAGTTTCTCTATGCGGAGGAATGATTGGAGCTGGGGGAGGAGGAGGCACGTCGGCCGGTCCCACGGCAGTGGCCCTAGCCTCGAGATATTAACGAAACCAACCAGGTACATGAACACCCTCTGGTATCTCATATGCCCCGGACATGATGAAAAGAAAAGGAAAGAGTTTTAAAACAAGGGAAGCGAAAGGGAGATGTATGGCTTGCGGGAATTATGCTCTTTAAAGTAAACGTTCCTTGAAAATAGCTTCTTTAAAACAAGTTTTTGAAAATACTTTCTAGGAAAATAATACTTTTGAAAACACTTTTCAAAACTTTTTATCTGTTTTTGTAACCATAGCTCTGATACCACGTGTAACACCCCACCTCCATTAATGTCGCACACAAAGGGAATGCATCAATGTCCATGAAACGTTATTGTTGTATAGAACAGATAAATTACAAGAATAAATAAATAAAACAACACAGCGGAAGATAAAACTTATTTTATTTCATCATAACTCAAAACTAGTTTACATAAGTAGTTTCCAAAACCATTACAACAGGATCAGTTGCCTTTTCCAAAAACTTCAAAGTACATAAAGAAGCAAACACTTGAATAACATAAATGCATAAATCCCTACTGAGCATAAGCAAAGCCATTCATAAAGATGAGAGAGTCCCAAGCAATACATCTACTATCTTCAAGCAACTAAAAGAAATCGGCACTAAGCTGTAGTATTCCCTCCTAGCAAACCTGGGGGGTGGGGGGAGGAAGAAAAGAGGTGGAAAGAAAAGAGGGTCAAACATAAAGTCTGGCGAGTGCGATAACTTTAACAATATAATTATCAAAATAAATAGGCTAAGGCTTAAGGTGGAAAATAAGGAAATGACTGTGAACAATTGGGTATGACGGGGGAAACAAGACAAACAAAGATAACGTTAATGGCGCCCCTAATCATTATGAGATAATTACTACACTACACCACCACTAGCCACCCTTAAAGGTTGATCCCGCCTACAGAACTTAATAATGATAATGGTAGTTTAGTGTACCCCTAGCTACCTTCATAGGTGTCGTTTTCCCCTATCTCCACTAGGTGTACCCACTACCCCCATTCGATCGGCTCCTTAACTTGTAGATATCCTTGCTGGCTCCACAGTAGGGTGTATCACTCCCTAAAGTGGCAACCCGATACAAGCAAAAATGCACGGCTTATATCTACACGATGCAACAACGTCTTACCTACCAGCCCGGGCCCACAAACACATATGAACCCTTTGGAATTGCGTTTCCACCGCTGACCCGTTTTGACCTCTTACAATCAAATCCAGTACGCGTGTCCCATCCTCGACTTGGGTCGAGCCCCCAAAGATACTTAATGGGCTACTGGTTTGAAAAGGGCCCCCATGCATGACACAAGCTTTCCAACTACGCTTGGTCCCCTCTAAGGTTTTTCCCCACTTAGCCCCATTCTTAATCATGTCTCTTTACATGTTTCAATCTTGGTTAAGTGCATCTAATCGTATTTCAAATGCCACACAAGGCACCCACTTAATTCCACATGTCACCCAAGGAATCCACTTAACCCCTCATGTCCCACTACATGTTTATCTAGTTAAGTGTTTCTTAATCCATTAAGACCGTAACCTTGTAAAGACCTCCCACATTAGACTGGCATTTGTGGCAGCTGAATTTGCCAGGTGGGTCCGGGCAGCCTTACACCACAAACGAGCCTAACCTCGTGTCTTTACAACTGTTACGCAATTAATTTATGCCCAAGACCTCCCTCGTTAGATTGGCATTTGTGGCAGCTGGATTTGCTAGGCGGGTCCGGGCAGTCTTACACAACAAAAGAGTCTAACTTCGTGTCTTAGGCGATTAACTACACCTAATTAATTAACCCCAATTTGAATTAATTTCCCTATTCAAATTGCAAATCAATTACAAATTTAACTATGTCCATAACTGACTCAATTATGTCCATCTATTTATGGTATATAAAATTATACCAATTAATTATCACATTTAAGGCATTTACGCCAATTCACAATATTAAATCTTTTAATATTATCCGCTTATCCCACGTCGTACGTTCGTTCGTTTGACGTGAAATATACATTAGACTCGAATAGTCTAACTTATGGAATAAAGAGAAAACATCACAACATGAATACAATAAAAACTAGATCTAAACATAAGGGGTGAACTTGCATATGTGAATAAGGTTTTTCATCCAAAAACTTGCATAGGCCAAAGTTACAAACTTGCATGAACTATGGATGTCATAGATCTAATCATTAGGTGTAAAATTGCATAGGCAATAGTCACAAACTTGCATAAACTATGGATGTCATAAATCTAATCATAAGGTGTAAACTTGCATATGTGATTTATACAACATAGACTATGATGTAAGCTTTCATCTAAATCACACATGTCATAGCCTAACTTTAGATCCAATTTACACATAAAATAGATGTCATGAAACATGTAAGGTTGTATATGATTCGCACTAACTTGCATATGATTCATATCTGAATTAACGTCTAAATTTGCATATATACATGTGATTTAACATATGAATTAGATCCAACAACATAACCAAACTAGCATATGAAACAACATTATGAATTGGTTGTACATAACCAAACAATTAACATAGATTTACAACATAGATGATAACATCACAGCTTTACAACATAGATAATAACATCATAGATTTACAACATAGATAATAGCATACGGTCAATGATTCACAAAATAAACATATAATCCAAATCATAGCTCAATCCAATTAATTTGTTAATTATATTATTAAAGAAATCGAACTTACAAAATGAAGGTTTTGCGTTCTGAAATCCGATTTCTGAAATTGATTTAGCTCGCCTTTGTAGTAGATCCGTTATTGTTTAGATTAGAGTTGAATAGAACTGAATCGATTAGCTTTGATTTCCCCCTAGTTGGTGGCGGCTACTCTAGGTTACAAGATGACAACATGACGGCCATGATTCAGATTTATTTTGATTTTAGGTTTGAGTCTACCCATGTTTATATAGAATTTCAATTTAATCATAGCCGTCGAATGATCTTAAGGCTAATCAAAACCACTCAGTCAGGATAGGGTGACACCTCAGCTCTAACAACCCAGCAAGGAGTCAAAAAGGACTCATCAGTGAGTCACAATATGGATCAGATTGCACCAGAAAGCTGTGCGGGATTTCTACTCGGCTGGGTGCGCTTGGCAGGTGCGCCAGTACAATTTTTGTACTGGCGCACTTCCCAAGTGCGCCAGTGCATTTTTTTTCTTCTGGTTTTCCCGCCCAACTTTGTTCGTCCATATCTCCTTCATTCGTTATCCGTTTTACGCAAACTCGGACTCTATCTCAACCAGAATTCCGAGACGAACACAATGGCGCAGCCCATTTCCCTTAATTCCCACGTATGAGATTAATTATTCTTGAATTTAATTAATTCGATTATTCAAAAATTCGGGGTGTTACATCATCCATCCTAGTACTACTCTTGCCCAAGCACGCTTAACTTTGAAGTTTTGATGGGATTCGGTGCTTTAGTGGTGGTATGATCGCACCCGTCAGGAAGCGGATTGCTAAAGTATTAATGCATGTGTGTAGAGAAATGCTCTGCCTAACGGCAACAACATTTGAAATTCTAACAAGTAGTATCAAATTTGACCAAAATATCAAAAAACAGAAATGAGGGAAAACGCTAAATTAGCAATTTAAAAGAAATTCTAAAGAAATGAAGGAGTTAAAACCACAAACTCAAGCATCAACGGCAGGAATGGAACATGGAAAGAATTGGAAAAAGAAAATAATGGCCAGCTTTTGAAATTCAAGCCAAAAGAGTGGGAACGTTAAATTTGAAAATAAAAGGAAATGAAATTGTAAAAAAAACTTTAAGCTCTAATTAAGAAGCAAAAAAACAAAAAAGGAGAAAATTTTAAACTATAAATTCAAACTGCGATGGTTGTTGAAAAAAAGGGAGGGGTGCAACACGAGGACTTCCTAGGAGTTCACCCATCCTAGTACTACTCTCCCCCAAGCACGCTTAAGTTCGGAGATCTGATGGGATCCGATGCTTTAGTACTGGTATGATCGCACCCGTCGCGAAGCAGATTGCTGAAGTATTAATGCAGGAGCGTAGAGAAATGCTCTACTTAACGACAACAACTTTTGAAATTCGAACAAGCAACATCAAATTTGACCAAAAAATCAAAAAACAGAAATGAGGGAAAATGCTAAGTTTGCAATTTAAAAAAAATTCTAACGAAATGTGGGAGTTGAAACAACCAATTCAAACATCAACAGTGACAATGGAGCATGGAAAGAACTGGAAAAAAGAAATAATGGCCAGCTTTCGAAATTCAAGCCGACAGAATGAGAATGTTACATTTGAAAATAAAAGGAAATGAAATTGTAAAAAAAACTTTAAGTTCAAATTAAGAAGCAAAAATAAGAAAAAGGAGGAAATTTTAAAATGTGAATTCAAACCGCGACGGTTGTTGACAAAAGGGAGGGGTGCAAAACGTGGACTTCCTAAGAGGCCACCAATCCTATTACTACTCTCGCCCAAGCACGCTTAAGTTTGGAGTTCTAATGAGATCCGGTGCTTTAGTGCTGGAATTATCGCACCCATCCGGAAGCGGATTGCTAAAGTATAAATGAAGGAGCGTAGATAAATGCTCCGCTTAACAGTAACAACATTTGAAATTCTAACAGTTAACATCAAATTTACCAAAAAATCAAAAAACAGAAATAAGGGAAAACACTAAATTTGAAATTTAAAAGAAATTCTATCAAAATGAACGAGTTAAAACCACAAATTCAAGCATCAACTACGAGAATGGAATTGTAAAAAAAACTTTTATTTCTAATTAAGAACCCAAAAAAGGGCAGAAATTGTAAACTGCAAATACAAACTGTGACGGTTGTTGACAAAAAGGGAGAGGTGCAACACGAGGACTTCCCAGTAGGCCACCCATCCTAGTACGACTCTCGCCCAATCAAGCTTAACTTCGGAGTTCTGATGGGATCCAGTGCTTTAGTTCTAGTATGATCGCACCCATTAGGAAGCAGATTGCTAAAGTAATATTGCAAGAGCGTAGAGGAATGCTCTGCTTAAGGGCAACAACTTTTGAAATTCTAAGAAGTAACATCAAATTTGGCCAAAAAAATAAAAAAATAGAAATGAGGGAAAACTCTAAATTTGCAATTTAAAAGAAATTCTAATGAAATGAAGGAGTTAAAACCACAAATTCTAGCATTAATGCCGAGAATGAAACATGGAAAGAAATGGAAAAAAGAGATTATGGTTAGCTTTTGACATTCAAGCCGATAGAGTGAGAACGTTAAATTTGAAAATAAAAGGAAACGAAATTGCAAAAAAAAAGAACTTTAAGTTCCAATTAAGTAGCAAAAAAACAAAAAAGAAGGAAATTTTTAACTGCAAATTCGAACCGTGACGGTTGTTGACAAAAGGGAGGGGGTGCAACATGAGGACATCCCAGGAGGTCACCCATCCTAGTACTACTCTAGCCCAAGCACTCTTAACTTTGCAGTTCTGATGTGATCCGATGCTTTAGTGCCGGTATGATCTCACCCATCAGGAAGCCGATTGCTAAAGTATTAATGCAGGAGTGTAGAGAAATGCTCCGCTTAACGGCAATAACATTTGAAATTCTAACATGTAACATCAAATTTGACCAAAAAATTCAAAAAACATAAATAAGGGAAAAAGCTAAATTTGATATTTAAAAGAAATTGTAACGAAATGAATGAGTTACAACCACAAATTTAAGCATTAACGACGAGAACTGAACATGGAATGAATTGGAAAAAAGAAATAATTGCTAGTTTTTGAAATTCAAGCCTATAGAGTGAGAACATTAAATTTGAAAATAAAAGGAAATGAAATTGTAAAAAAAAACTTAAAGTTCTAATTAAGAAGCAAAAAACAAAAAAGATGAAATTTTAAACTGCAAATTCGAACCGCGACGGTTGTTAACAAAAAGGGATGGTTACAATACGAGGACTTCTCAGGAGGTCACCCATTCTAGTACTACTCTCGCCCAAGCACGATTAACTTCGAAGTTCTGATGGGATCTGGTGCTTTAGTGTTGGTATGATCGCACCCATCAGGAAGCGGATTCGTAATGTTTTAATGCAGGAGCGCAGAGAAATTATCTGCTTAACGGGAACAAAGTTTGAAATTCTAACAAGTAACATCAAATTTGACCAAAAAATCAAAAACTAGAAACGAGGGAAAACGCAAAATTTGCAATTTAAAAGAAATTCTAACAAAATGGAGTTAAAACCACAAATTCAAGCATCAACGGGGAGAATGGAACAAAGAAAGAATTTAAAAATAGATATAATGGCCAGCTTTTGAAATTCAAGCCGATAGAGTGAGATCGTTAAATTTGAAAATAGGAGAAAAAGAAATTGTAAAAAAAACATTAAGTTCTAATTAAGAAGCAAAAAAACAAAAAAGGAGGAAATTTTAAACTACAAATTCGAACTGTGACGGTTGTTGAGAAAAAGGGAGAGGTGCAACATGAAGACGTCCCAGGAGGTTACCCATCCTAGTACTACTCTCACTCTAGCATGCTTAACTTCGGAGTTCTGACGGGATCCGGTGCTATAGTGCTGGTATGATTGCACCCGTTAGGAAGCGGATTGCTAAAGTATTAATGCAGGAGCGTAGAGAAATGCTCCGCTTAATGTCAACGACATTTGAAATCCTAACAAGTAATATCAAATTTGACCAAAAAAATCAAAAATCAAAAACGAAGGGAAACACTAAATTTGTAATTTAAAAGAAATTCTAACGAAATGAAGGAGTTAAAATCACAAATTCAAACATCGACGGCGAGAATGGAACACGGAAAGAATTGGAAAAAAGAAATAATGGCCAGCTTTTCAAATTCAAGCCGACAGAGTGAGAACGTGAAATTTGAAAATAAAGGGAAATGGAATTGTAAAAAAAAACTTTAAGTTCTATTTAAGAATCAAAAAAAAGGAGAAAATTTTAAATTGAGAAATGCTCCCCTTGATGGCAACAACATTTGAAATTCTAATAAGTAACATCAAATTTGACCAAACAATCAAAAAACAGAAATGAGAGAAAAAGCTAAATTTGCAATTTAAAAGAAATTCTAACGAAATAAAGGAGTTAAAACCACAAATTTAAGTATCAAAGGCGAGAATGGAACATCGAAAGAATTAAAAAAAAGAAATAATGGCAAGCTCATGAAATTCAAGCCGACAAAGTGAGAATGTTAAAATTGAAAATAAAAGGAAATGAAATTGTAAAAAGAAAAAACTTAAGTTCTAATTAAGAAGCAAAAAAACAAAAAAGATTGGAAATTTTAAACTGCAAATTTGAACAGCGAAGGTTGCTGACCAAAAGGGAGGGGTGCAACACGAGCACATCCCAGGAGGTCACCCATCCTAGTGCTACTCTCGCCCAAGCACGCTTAACTTCGGAGTTCTAATGGGATCCAGTGTAACACCCCGTGTATTCTATAACAATGAAATTCACAAAATAAAGTATAACTAATTTCAAATCAATGAATTAAGGGAAATGGGATACGCCATTGCGTTCATCTCGGAATTCTGCTTGATATAGAGCCCGAGCTTGCGTAAAACGGACTCCGTATGCGGGAGATATGGCCTCCGGAAGTTTCAAAATTCAGTTTAAAATTCAAACAAACAAAAACAGCTCAGAAAACAAAATTTAAATTTCAAAAATCGGGCCAGATTGGCCAGGGCGGGAATTTTCCCGCCCAAGGCACCCAGGTCGACTGGGTAGTCGACCTGGGCTACCCAGGTCGACTGGGTAGTCGACCAGGGGAACCCAGGTCGACTACATAGTCGACCTGGTGGTCGACTGGGTAGTCGACCTGGCCCGTGAGCCAGGTCTAACCCAGCCCCTCATGGTTGGCCTGGTCTGTGCTTGGCCGAATTTCCGAGTCTTGCCTTGTCACTAGGGCTAGGTGTCAGCTCCTGATTGGTCTCTCCTTCAAACGAACGGCTACTATTCATCCAAGCTCCATCGATGGTCCTAATCAACTCACAAACTCTATAAAAAGGACCTATGACTCCACCTAATTCACACAAACAAAAATGAATATGAGACCGTCATGCTACTGAGGAAAGATTAGCAATAGCCGTCAAAATTGAGAGACAATTAGGAGACAATTCGAAAGCTTAAAGCAACGTCAATTAAATAAAAACAATGCCTACAACAAAGGATAGCATCTCCAAATTCAAAATTCAGATTCCTGAATTGAAGATTTGTCATACGTTGTAAGTAGAGTGCTATTCCGATGTGAATTAATAATTGTGTTTTGATTTGTGTAAAATGAGAAATGGAATTGTACATAATTTTTGGTGATAATAATTCATAATTGTACGTTGCTATGATTCTAATTACGAATCGATTTGGGATATCGTGGTGTAACGATGTTAGGCCTATTGGATATTTGCAAGTATATGATTCATGTTAACGACCATATGTTGTGATAGTTTATTTGAGATTCATGTAAGAATATGATTCCCTATTATGCCAATATGATGTACATACTTTTATGATCACTTTTAGTGTGTAATTGGATTCAACTAAGTATTATGGTCTGTATGAATTTATGTTGGAATTAGCATCATGATTCAAGTGTAAAACCATACTTAGAGACAAAAGTAAGCATCTTTATGAACATGACTAAACTATGTTTGGTGTTATGACTAGTTGAAAATATGTTTTAGGCCTATGTTTCTATCAAAACCATATGATAATATGTTGTTATCAAAACCATGTGACAATATGTTGTTATCAAAACCATATTATAATTAAAGTTAGATTTACATTCCACTTGCAAGTTTACATGAATAGATTAAAAACCATGATTCATGTTTAGGTATGTTTATGCCATGATTCTATGAATAGATTAAAAACCAAGATTCATGTTTAGGTATGTTTATGCCATGATTATACGAATAGAATGATTCATGTTTAAGTATGTTTATGCCATGATTATATGCTATTACAATGCAAGTTCACAAGTGCCAAACTTATGTTAATTAGTTCGCTATGTTGCAAGTTCATGCGTTCACACTCCCCTTTTTATTTTACTTAGAATATATAAACACCATGTTATAAGCCTCCCCTTTTTCATGTGGCTAAGTTGGGTTTAAATGTTAAACCCAACATATGTTATATTGTAGCGAACGTATAAAACGGGGGTAATGACGATTGGGTTAAAATATAGAACATATGTGTTGGCATGTTTGACGCATGCCAACAACCTTGAAAAACAATTAAGTGGTATAAATTAATTTTTCCCAATAAAGTTGAATTAGAATAATGGGCCGCAAATATTTACATATAAATAGAAAAGAGACAAAATATGTAAATTTAGAAAATACGATGAGTTTAACCCGAGGTTGGATTGAGTTGTGATGTAAACCTGTCCGGAACCGCCCGGCTGTCCAGTAGTCACAACAATACCTATCCAATGTGGGTGGTTAAACACGAAGACCAATAAGGACCCGAGGTTAGACTGAGTTGTGGCGTAAGACTGCCCGGACCCAACCGGCAACAGGCAGCCACAACAATACCTGTCTAATGTGAGAGGTCGAGGCTTTAGTAAGACAACTAGGGCTGAGTCAGGATTGATAGGATTAAGTAAATTGAATTAGTACTTAATAAAAATGGAACATGCTAAACTATACAGACTGATTGGGGGTTAGGTTTACAAAACACTTAACCAACTTATCATGTTGGCTAGAAATAGAAAACCTAGTAGCGGGTGACCCTTTTCAGCAGTAACCCTACAAGGTGTATCAGGATACCCTGAACTAGGCAGGGTTGGGCACGATTACTGGGCTGACTGTAAGAGGTCAAATCGATGGCGGTGGTGCAGCAGTGTAGGTTCTAATTGGGTGCTGGCGTGCACACATTCCAGCGCCGAAAAATAAGGCACTGGGCACCAGTACCATACCTGTGCATTCTAGGATTGTGTCGGGCCGCCACCATGGGACTTGATACACCCCATGGTGGGACCAGTATAGGTAACTACAACATCGGGGGCCGTAAGACACATGTAACTATGCAAGTAGGAGCCGATCATTAGAAACGAATCACTTCACCCTGATTATGGGGTGCCTGTTGGGAACTAGTTTATATGGATGCAGAGACTAATATGGGGTACGATAAGTACATTCGACTCTAGACAACTTAACCTAGTTTATAGTGCTTTCCCATTTCCAGTTTATACTTATCATGCCCAATTCTTTATTCATAGACTGAATAGTCCTAGACTTACTCAGGATTTATGTCTGACTCTACTTTTCTTTTGTCTTCTTTTCTTTCGTTCCCCCTCCCCCCCGGTCCACAGGGAGGGAATACTGCAGCTTGACCAGTTTTCACATCCAGCTTGAAGAGAAAGAATGTATTGCTTGGATCTTTTGCATTTTGGACTATGGCTTTGGACCGCAGTTATGGGACTTATGCAGTTTACTTATGTTTTTATGCTTGTTTAAATAATGTAATCAAGACAGCTATGAAGATGTTATATTTTTGGAAGTATTGTAAGACAAATTATGACATGGTTTGTGTAACACGTATTTTGTTGAAATAAAAATTGCTGTTGTTTTCCTCTGTTTCAAAAATATGTGTATTTATATCTGTCTTGTGTATCTGTGACTTATACATATAAACCTCCACCAAAATTAGGGCATTCCCTTTGATAGTGACCCTAACGGAGGTGGGGTGTTTCACTTGGTATCAGAGCATAGGTTTACCAAATAAGATAAAAAGTTTTGAAAATTTATTTTCAAAAGAAAATTTAAAGAAGCATTTTTAAAGATAAAATATTATTTTATTTTAAAAAGGCATAGTCCCCCAAAAGCCATAGGTACTATCTTTTATCCTTCGTTTTGAATCTATCCTTTTTGTTTCAGCATGTCCGAAGAACTTAACTTGCCAGAGGGTATACCAATACCTGGTTGGTTTAGACGATTCTTAGAAGCAAGGGCCACTCAGCCAGGTCCTATCGTTCCTCCTCCTCCAGCTGTAGGAAATCATCCAGCTACAGCAGCACCTCTTCCTCCACCTCCTCCGCGGGGAAATACTTTTGCTAGGATATATAAAGATTTTAAAGCTATGGGAGGAAAGGACTTTCATGGAACCGAGTCCTTCGTGGTAGCCAGGAATTGGCTGAAAGAAACCGATGACTTATTCGTCATCTTTGAGGTAGAAGATAGGCAGAAGGTACCGCTGGCAGTAT
Source organism: Allium sativum (assembly GCA_030737875.1). Lineage (NCBI taxonomy): Eukaryota > Viridiplantae > Streptophyta > Magnoliopsida > Asparagales > Amaryllidaceae > Allium > Allium sativum. Next base: position 338,377,147 of record CM060923.1, read on the forward strand.
GGCTACTTAAAGGCGAGGCTTCCTACTGGTGGGAAGTCACTAATGTAGAAAGAACAGTGGAAACATGGGAGGACTTTAGGGCAATGTTTGAGGCTAAATGTAACACCCCACCTCCGCTAGGGTCACTCTTTCGGGGCACTAGCTTCTGGGGGGCGTTAGAACTGGGTAAGCATGCATAATGATATATCAAGGCAGAACAAGAACATAAATATATGTAAAACAGAGTAAGTGAGAATAAAACAGCGGAATATCTCAAACCATCTCAAAACAAGTCTTGTACATCATAAAGTCAACTGCCAAAATAAACATGTCTAGTACATCATAAACAGAAATACTGAAATACATAGTGCTATCCCCAAAATAAAGATGATAAACCATAGCGAGCTCAATGTCCAGACATACATGAGCTATCCAGCAAACAAGCAAGCGATCCAAGCTAAGCACCACTATTCCCTCCCTGAGAACCTGGGGGGGGGGGGAACGGAAGAAAAGAAGCGAAAGAAAACAGGTCAGTCAAAAAGACTGGTAAGCCCTACTACGACCAGTCTATAAACTAATAAAGTTAGCATCATGATGGAAACTGAGATGAACATACTGGCAATAGATAAAGGTGTCATCACATAAAGAAGATTAAGCTTTGCACCATAGTGTACTAGCAAACTAACATAACAGGTATTGATCCCTCAGCCCAAACTTTGGTCCAATAACATGAGGTGACCTTAATACAAGGTCCAGCCCAACGGTCTAGTCGATCGGCTCCCTATAAACCTAACACGTCAAGTGTTGGTGTCCATACGGCCCACATATGGTTGTAGTCAGACTGTGCTGGGTCCACCTTCGGGTGTATCAAGCCCTCGGGTGTCAACCCCAGACACCTAAGCAATAATGCACAGTCTAAACCTACTGGTACCCGTGCCTCGAGTTTGTCCAACACCGGACTACGTGCACGTCCGTAGCCCGCCTGGACCCGCACCGCTGTACCACTCAGCCGTCGCTTTGGTCGCTTACATCAGTCCAGTAATCGTGCCCCCGCCCTAGCCTAGCATCTAGGGTTGTGAATGATACCAAACTGGGATTACTGCTGGAACAGACCACGTTGCTAGGGTTTTCTAAGAGGGTTAAATGTGGTTTAACCCCTCACTAATCATGGATTAAATTAGTTAAGTGTAACCAACAGTTCACCACTTAACCCCATTTAATCCCTCGTATCCCCAAAATTGGTTAAGTATTAGTGGGCCATGACTTAACCCTAATCATGAGGCATTAATTAATTTAATTGTGCCTTAACCTCTCACATTAGACTTTGTTGCGGTTACCTAGTTAAGCCGGTGGGTTCCGGGTAGATTTACACCACAACTTGGTCTAACCTCGGGTCTTGGCACCACATGACCAACTTCTCACATTGGATCCTATTGTTTGTAGCCACTAGTTAAGCCGGTAGGTTCCGGGTAGAATTACGCTACAAACTCAACCCAACCTCGAGTTGGCCACACTTATGTTTTCTAAGTGTCATGTCCACTTCATTTTCAAAACATAATTACAAGTTTAACAAATACTTGGGTAGACCTAACTTAATAGGTAAATTCCCAAGGGGTAGACCTAACTTAATAGGTAAATTCCCAATCTTATATTTTCATGTATTTTAAGTTTTACCCAAACCCCCCAACGTCACTCTATCGCTTACATATTCGTCATAACGCATAAAGGATAGAAAGAGGGAACTTGGCATAACATACATGATGAATCTTACATATCATAATAAACATGCATAACATGTTGGACTTGCATAACTTAGCATAGTGAACTTGCATAAACATGCATAACTTGTTAAACTTGCAAACCATGGCATAGTGAACTTGCATAAACATGCATAACTCAATAAACTTGCAAATCATGGCATAGTGAACTTGCATAAACATGCATAACTCAATAAACTTGCAAATCATGGCATAGTGAACTTGCATAAACATGCATAACTCAATAAACTTGCAAATCATGGCATAGTGAACTTGCATAAGCATGCATAACTCATTAAACATGCATAAATCCCAACTTTCATCACATATTAACTTTAGAGTTTCTAAAATGAAGGTAAGAGGGCTTACAAATATTATGAAGACACAAATCTACAAGTAAAGATTGAGAAGCCCTTTATGCAAGCATAAAAACCCAAAACAAAGCTCCAATAAGAAACACCCTTAACAAAAATCCCAAAAATTCTAGCTTAGCAAATAAAACTTGCAACTTGATGATGTATGCAAGCTAATGATCATTCATACAACTTAGAAATGCTTGTATGAACATCATAATCTTCATAGGAATGATTTATGAAGAGGGTGGAGGCTAGGGTTTTTAAGTGGAGGCCATTTGAGAAATCAATTTGACATAGTTTGGTTGCTAGAATGAATAATGGGGTTTTAGGGTAGGATTAGGGTCTTATTTATAGAAGATTAAAGTGTTTTTAGCCCTAGGATTAACCCTAGGTTAGTTTTGGTCCATCAGATTTCGGAAGTCTCCAGAACTAAGCCACACAACCAAGCCTAGATCAAAAATGGTGCGCCAGGCAAAACTGCCCGGCGACCCCGTGTCGATAGGGCTGTCGACATGGCAGTCGACACCGTTAGACCCCTGTCGACATGCCTGTCGACTTGGGGGTCTTGGCGGGAGTTTTCCCCGCCTGACGCCAGTTGTGCCCTAACCCTTGTTTTTAACTTAAAATTTAAATCTGTTTTTATTATGGAAATTTCTGAAAACTTCAATGGGCCTTAACTGGGTCATACGGACTCCGATTTTCGAAAACTCGGACTCTATTTCGAGTATTTTTCCGAGACGAACGCAATGGCACAGCCCGTTTCCCCTTGATTCAGATTTTTAAATTAAATTCTGCCTCAATTTATATCTTAACAGGTTATTAAAAATACAGGTTGTTACATTCTCCCCTCCTTAAAGGATTTCGTCCCCGAAATCTTCAAGTTAGGAAGAACATATCCTACCATCCAACATCCATCTACTCAAAACATCATCCACGAGCAACCATTGTCCTTAAAAGATTCTAAATGTTGTATGAACATATGCAAAAGTGTGTGTATATGTACTTATCTAATGCAAAGATCAGTGCAAAATATGTTAGTGAAATGTATCCATATGTATGCAAATCCCTAACATAATGTATAATATCTACATGCGTGCTCAATCATACATCCATATGCAACATCCATGTGATAGCATACAAATTTCATCCAAGAATAAGCATAAACACTCATGCACATGAAATATGAGGAGTGTGTGAGCCGATCTAGTGCCTAATGTGTATCATGCATCCACGAGTAACCACTTGCAAACACTTGCAACCACTTGCAACCGTCAAACATAACATGTCTCAAACACATGTTTCATCCAAAGGATTCTACCTAAGGTTCTCATGATAAGATAGACACGATGAACTAGATAAACTAGATAGACATGGAAAGATAAAGAGATTGAGAGTGTACCCTCAAAAAGGAATGGATAAAGCCTACGCATCTTCTCTTCAGTTTCCCAAGTTGCGTCTTCCTCGGCTTCACCCCATTGAACCTTCACCAACTTGACCTCACGATTCCTTAGCTTCTTGATCTCTGTCCCCAAGATACGAATCGGAGCTCTCCTCAAGGTAGCTTCTTTCTCTACTTCCACATCTTCTAGAACACTTGGCTCAACCACCTCTGCTGACTTATGCAAACACTTCCGGAGATGCGAAACATGAAAAACATTATGCACTCCAGCTAGCTTCTCGGGCAATTCCACTCTATAGGCCATCTGCCCGATCCTCTCTACAACTGGAAACGGTCCAACAAACCTTGGTGCTAACTTTCCTACTGCTCCAAACCTAACCACATTCTGCAAAGGAGAAACCTTCACGAAAACCATATCCCCAACATCAAACTCCAAATCAGTCCTTCGCCTATCCGCATAAGATTTCTGTCTGTCTTGGGCCGCCTTCATCCGTCTTCTAATCAACTCGACCTTCTCGGATGTATCTCTAATCATGTCAGGTCCAAGTATAAGCTTATCTGTAGTCTCCCACCAACATGTAGGTGACTTGCACGGTCTCCCATATAAAGCCTCAAATGGTGCCATCCCAATGCTCGCCTGATAACTGTTATTATAAGCAAATTCCACAAGAGGAAGATGGTCTTCCCAAGTACCACCAAAATCCAGAATGCAAAGCCTCAACAAGTCCTCAAGTACCCTATTCACCCTTTCTGTCTGACCGTCCGTTTGTGGGTGATAAGCCGTACTCAGGTTCAACCTCGTGCCCATAGCTTCCTGCAAACTGTTCCAGAACTGACTAGTAAAGATGGGGTCTCGGTCACTGACTATGCTAGAAGGGACTCCATGTAGTCGTACTATCTCATGAAGATATACTGATGCTAGTCCAGATGCGGTCCTTTTGCTCTTCACCGGAATGAAATGAGCACTCTTCGTAAGCCTATCCACTATGACCCATATGCTTGTATTCCCTTTTCTTGACCTTGGCAATCCGTCAACAAAGTCCATAGAAATACTCTCCCACTTCCATAGCGGGACCTCTAGAGGATGCAATAGCCCACCGGGCTTCTTCGACTCGGCTTTTACTCTCTGACAAACAACACATCTAGAGACAAACTCTGCCACATCCTTCTTCATTCCAGGCCAGAAGAAAATGCGCTTCATATCCTTATACATCTTATCTCCCCCCGGATGTATAGTCAACTTGGAGCGATGTGCTTCCTCAAGAACTTTCCTCACCAAGTCTTCCACCATCGGAACACAAAGCCTTCCGTCTCTCCTCAGCCAACCCTTATCATCTATAGAATATCGAGCAAGATGACTAGATGTCTCCCCTCGAATCAGCTTATCCATAATCTCAATTATCTGAGGGTCTTCCTTCTGCGAAGCCCCAACTTGATCCAGAAGGGTAGGCCTGAGCTCAAGAGATGCTAAAGAACCGGTCATCGACTCAACTGCCAAAGAGAAATCAAAGGTTGCCAAGAACTCTAAATTCTTCATCTCAACAAATAGAGGACTTAGTGTCAACCTTTTTCTACTCAACGCATCCGCTACAACATTCCCCTTGCCAGGGGTATAGGCTATATCAAAATCATAGGACGCCAAGAATTCCATCCACCTTTGCTGCCTCAAGTTCAGATCCTTCTTCGAAAAGAGATACTTCAAAGACTTATGATCAGTATACGTGTAACACCCCACACCCGCTATAGTCACTCACTAAGGGAATGCCATAGCATCGGTGGAGTATTTTAGTGAATATAGAACAGAAAAATTACAACAAGACAGGTATAAATAGTACTTGAAATTTTAAAACATCATCTCATAACAGCGGAAATAAACATGTCTGGTTACATCATAAAAACCACGATAAAAGTCAAGTACAATATTCATCAAAATAAAGAAGTACATAATCCCACTCTCTCATACAATAGCCATAAGAAAAGAAAAGATAACTGGATAACTGGAGCTTTACATCTACCCAAGCTCCTCAAGACTGGAAACAGAAATCCGATCAAGCTCTACTACCGCTAGGATCCACCGTAGGACCTGAGGGTTGGGAAAAAGATAAAAACAACGGGGTCAGACATAAGTCTGAGTTAGTCCTATAACCCTAACAATACAACCATTAAAGTAATTAGGGTATGACATAAATAAGGTACGGTACCTCTGGGGATAATGACCACACTAAGTAGCCAACAAAACATAGGGTGTACTAAGATAACCGAGAAGACGCTTTTATCCTCCCAAGGATAATTATTAGATTACACCACCCCAGACTTATTCACCCAAGGGTAATTCCTAAACTGCACCACACCAGTTCTACCCACCAAGAGTAATTCCTACTTAAAGGTTGATCCCACTAAGTGTACTTAGTAATTTTACCGGTAGTTTCTTGTACCCCTACGCAGGTGCCGTCTGCCCCTATTTTTACTAGGTGTACCCACTACCCCCAAGCGATCGGCTCCCTACCGTAGATACCCGTGCTGGTCCCACAAAAGGGGGTGTATCATTCCCCAAAGTGGCTACCATATAATATCACTGTGCACGGCTTTATATCTACACGATGCAACAACGACTTACCAACCAGCCCGGGTCCACACACGCATATGAAACCCGTTGATCCCGCGTTGCCACCGCTAACCCGTTTTGGCCTCTTACAGTCAAGCCCAATATGCGTGTCCCGTCACCCGACTAGAGTCGAGCCTACAAAGATACGTTTGGGATATTGGTTGAAATGGGCCCCCACAAGCTACTACTTAAGCTTGTCGTTTAATCTAGTGCATCCCACTTAACCCTTTAACCATGTCCCCTTACATGTTATAGATCTTGGTTAAGTCCTTTAATCATATTTCAATTGCCACTTAGGGCACCCACAAGATTCCCACATGCCACCCATGGCACTTACTTAACCCCTGAATCATGTTTAATTACATGTTCCAACTTGGTTAAGTATTCTAATCGTATTCTCACATGCCACCCATGGCACTTACTTAACCCTTTTATCATGTTTAATTACATGTTCCACCTTGGTTAAGTATTCTAATCGTATTTTTCTATTGCCACCCAAGGCAACCCACTAGTCTCATCATGCCACCCCAAGGCACCCACTTAACCCCTCATGTCCCACTACATGCTAATATGGTTAAGTGTTTCTTAATTCATTAATTAAGATCATGACCTCATAAAGACCTCCCACATTAGACCGTCTTTTATGACTGCTGGATATGCCGGTTGGTTCCGGGCAGACTTCTGTCATAAAAAGGGCCTAACCTCGTGTCTTTACTTTAATCATGTATTTAATTTATGACTAAGACCTCTCACATTGGGCCAATCATTTGTAGCTGCTGGATGGCCGGTCGGTTCCGGGCAGACTTCCGCTACAAAAGGGTCCAACCTCGTGTCTTAGTTGATTAATTAAACCTAATTAATCACCCCCATATTAATTATCCCTAATTAATATCAAATTTTCCATAACATGGGTAGACCTAACTCAATAGGTAAATTCCCATGGGGTAGACCTAACTCAATAGGTAAATTCCCACTTATGGTAATTTATTTTTATGGTATGCTTAATCATACCCAATCGTACTTTTATTAACATATTTATTACCCCATCGTTCCCCACGTAAATCGTTCTCATTTCACGACATAATAAAGGGAAAGATCCATCACAAATATCATGGGTTTAGCATATAACTTTGTCATGGGTTAAGAGGATGTCAACTTGCATATATGAACATATATTAACCCAACTACATATAACCCAAACTTGCATATTATCATACCCATGATTTGCATAACATATGACATATGAGTTTGCATATTATCATACACATATCTTGCATAACATGTTAAACTTGCATATAAGCATCCTCATAACTTGCATAACATGTTAAACATGCATTTAAGCATACACATAACTTGCATAAGCATTCACATACTTGCATGGGCATTCATATACTTGCATAAGCATTCACATACTAGCATATCACATTAAGCTCGCATTTAAGCATATACATAACTTGTATAACATCATGCTCATAACTTGCATAATCTCATAAACTTAACTTGCATAACACTATGCACACAACTTGCATACCCTCATACACATAACTTGCATATGCACATAACTTACATAACATGTTGAGCTTGCATGTAAGCATAACTTGCATAATATGTCGAACTTACATATATGACTTGCATCTTAAAGGAGGGTAAACATGCATAGCATATAAGAGTGCCATCTTGCATATGTATATACCATATTTAAAAGGGTAAACTTGCATATCATGATTTATGCATAATACCAAACACTTAGCATGCATAAAACCACTTACTTATCATGCATAGAATCAAATACTTATTATGCATAAAATCAAATACTTATTATGCATAAAACCAAATACTTATTATGCATAAAATCAAATACTTATTATGCATAAAATCAAATACTTATTATGCATAAAATCAAATACTTATTATGCATAAACCTACCACTTAACTTGCATAAACCCAAACACTTAACATGCATAAAACCCCATACTTAGTATGCATACAATCAAATACTTATCATGCATAACGTCAAATACTTTAGCATGAATAACATCAAATACTTAACATGCATAACACCAACTACTTAGCATGCACAAAATCACATGCATAACTTGCATATCATGTTACATATAACTTGCATATATTCTCACATATAGTTTGCATAACATGTCACATATGCATAAATGTTTAACATGGTGTTTTGCATCATAAAACATGGCCTTAACTTGCATTTAACATAAAACTTGCAAATCACATATCATACAAACTTGCATAAATACATTCATCCACAAACATAGCCATGTCTTATCACATCCTACCATAATCAATTTAACAATTGATTATTAAAGCCATAGAAACTCACCAAAACAAGATTAGCAAGTTAAATGAAGCAAATCCCAATGATTAAGTAGAAGAAGATGTAGATTAGCTTGCAAATCCTCTTAGGATTTTTAGTGGAGGCTCTCCAATTTTCTAAGTGGTGGCATAATGGCCTTAGATCTATTTTTTTGTAAGGATAAGGGGGTATTAGGGTGTATATATAGATTAGTTAGATGTTTTAGGACCATAGGATATACCCTAGAACCAATCCTAGCCTTTAAAGCATGTCTTGGGGAAGAAGTCAAGTGTAGGAACCATTTAGGGCCCAAAAAAAACAGCCTAAAACTCATCCCGGGCCTCAAAACATGAGCAGTTTTTGATTTTTCGTGAAACTTTGACGGGCCATAACTTGGTCATACGGACTCCGATTTACGAAAACTCGGACTCTATTTCGCGTATTTTTCCGAGACGAACGCAATGGCACAGCCCGTTTCCCTGATTCAGAATATTAAATTTAATTCTGCTCTGATTTTATGTTATAACAAGTTATTTAACATACGGGGTGTTACATTCTCCCCTACTTAAAGGATTTCGTCCCCGAAATCTCTAAGTCAAGAAGAACGTATCCTACCAACCAAACAACCATCTACTCAACCATCAAACACTGGCATCCATTGTCCTTAAAACAATTTCTAATGATGTATGAGCATATGCAAAAAGTGTGTGTATATGTTCCCTATCTAATGTATGAACATATGCAAACCATGATAGTGCCATGCATCCATTATGTATGCGAGGGAACCCTATCGACACATACAATATTTACATGAGTGCACAATCATTCACCAAAATGCATCATCCATATGATAACACAATCATTATACATCCATAAATATAGCTTCCTACACACAATTTTATGCAATATGCAATATGAAGTGATTGAGCCGATCTAGTGCCTAGAGTGTGTGTATATGCATCCACGAGCAACCACTAGCAAACACTTGCATCCACTTGCATCCATCATACATAACATGTCTCAAACACATGTTTCAACCATAGGTTTACCCTATCTAAAGGTCAAAAGTACTAACGAGAGGACATACTAAGGATAAGATAAGCACAAGATATGTGATGAAGGAGAAGCAAAAGGATATACCCTCCGAAAGAAAAAGGGTGCCTCGAACGCATCTTCGCTTCCGTCTCCCAGGTAGCGTCACTCTCTTCATCTCCCCTTTGTACTTTGACTAGTTGAACCTCTCTGTTTCTCAGTTTCCAAATCTCTGACCCAAGGATGCAAGTAGGAGCTCGTCGAATTGTCGCATCACGCTCTGCTTCCACTTCTCTAAGCAAACTCGGCTCTACCACCTCTGCGGTCTCATGTAGGCACTTCCTCCCATAGAATACATCACTAAGTCTGTCGGGCAACTCTGCCAATGGAAGATGCTCCTCCCATGTGCCTCCAAAATCCAAGATACATAGCCTCAAAAGGTCTTCTAAAATATGATTCACCCTCTCGGTCTGGCCGTCCGTCTGAGGATGATATGCGGTACTCAAACGCAACTGAGTCCCTACCGCCTTTTGCAAACTCTTCCAAAACTCTCTAGTGAAGATAGGATCTCGATCACTCACTATACTGGAGGGTACCCGATGCAATCGAACTATCTCTCGAAGATATACAAAAGCTAGCCATGGAGCAGTCCACTTACTCTTCACAGGTATGAAATGGGTGTTCTTAGTAAGTCTGTCTACCACCACCCAAATTCCTGTATTACTCTTTCTCGACCTGGGTAACCTGTCAATAAAATCCAACGAGGCGCTGTCCCACTTTCATTGCTGAACCTCCAATGGGTGAAGCAACCCACCCAGTTTCTTTCGCTCCGTCTACACTCGTTGGCACACCAAGCATCGAGCGACATGCTCGGCCACATCTTTCTTCATACCGGCCCAGAAGAAAGCCCTCTTCATGTCTTGGTACATCTTACCCCCACCGGGATGAATGGTCATCCTAAAACGGTGTGCGTCATCAAGAATAGCCTTCCTCAAACCCTCGTCCTGCGGTACACAAAGTCTACCGTCTCTACGCAAACACCCTCTATCTCTAAGGTTTACCTACTCAAATGGCTGGACGACTCCCCCCTTATGAGCTTCTCTACTAACTCATCCAACTGTGGGTCGCCCCTCTGTGCTTCTCCAATCCGCCCCAAAAGAGTAGGTCTAACTTCCAAAGAAGCTAGCAAACCGGGTACAAAGTCAACGGAAGTCTAAAGTCAAACTTAGAAATAAACTCTAAGCTCCGTCGTTCAACGAACAATGAACTCAAGGACAACCTTTTTCTACTTAAGGTGTCTGCTACCATGTTACCCTTACTCATAGGATGCTAAAGATCCCATCCACTTTTGCTGTCCTAAGACTATGCGCTCGAAGAGTCTCCAACACTTCCCTAAGATGTAGGGCATGCTCTTCTCCACCAGAATATCATCCAAGATCATCATAACCGTCTCCTACGCAGACCACCCTAGTCGAATTCGGCATCCCCCAAATGCAAGCCCCAAAGGCCTAAACCAATATCAGACAAACGCCCAAGGGATACCTCCTTCGAATTCAGACGACCTACGTGAGACGATACTAGTAAAAATGGCTAAATAATTAAGCCCTTGACCAATTCTGGATGTTCTCGCCAGTCTCGCTCCAAAACCGTCGTTTATCCTATACTGGCCCTGCTCAGCCTATTGAGCACATACGAAAACTTATTTCGCTCCTAGAAAAGACCCAGATGTCATCTACACAGACCATCACGAACTTATTTAGGTACTCCCTGAACACCCTTCTCAACAAAGTATGCGGGGGCGTTTGTCAAACCCAATGGCATCACCAGCCACTCATAAAAGAAAACATCCGGAGTCCTAAAGGTAGTCTTTTCTATGCTATCCTCAGCCACTCTCAACTGATGAACTTCCGTGGCTGAGTCCACTACTAAAACACTGAGGCGCCAACCAACTGATCAAAGAGATCATCAATCCTTGGCAATGGGTGTCTATTCTTCTTTGTGAGTTTCTTTAGTTCTCTTTAGCCTACACAAAGTCTGAGGGACCCATCCGCCTTCATAACAAAAACTACTGGAGCGCCCCACTCCGATATACTTCGTCTTATGAACCCTTTCTCAAGCAAATCGCCTACTTACTTATGGAGTTCCCTCCTCTCACTAGGAGCCATGTGGCACACTGGCCAAGATACTGGTTTGGCCTTATCCACCAGATATATTCGGAAGTCAATCTCCCGCTTCGGAGGTAAGCCCTTCACCTCCTCAAACACATCCGGGTATTCCCGGACCGCTCTAACAGATCGCAGACTCTAGACCAACGTGTCAGGCGATTCTAGATACCTTAGCATAACAGATCCTATGGGATTACAAGTGATCTCGAGAGTGTTACTTAGGCGGCCCATAAGCCTAACAACTCTCCCTTCAAAATGAAGAACAGCACTCCTACTGGATAACCAGTTCATGCCCAAAATTAACCCATAGCCCGTGAAGCCCAACAAGCATCACATCTAAACTCAACGCTAAGTATAGAAACTTTCAAACCCAAACATATCATGGAGCCCCAACTGGGTTTGAAACAACTAAGGGATCATCTACCAAACTGGTGTCTAAGTGCAGTGACTCAACTATCAATGGTGAGATAAACGAACTCGATATATCAGGATCAAATAAAGTTTGAATTGGATAATAAAGAAATCCAAATTCCAACCTAGACGGTCTTATCCCCACCTGGTACCCTAGTCGTGAGGGAATACAACTACCCTCCAGAAGATTCCATACCTTGCCCTTGCTTCTTTGAACAATCCTAATAAGGTGTCCTATTTCTCTTAAAAGGATAACCACTTGCCTTCTTCTTCCCTATTCTCCACTCGTAACCTCCCACCAATGAGGTTTCATCTTTCATTAACCAAACAACTATTTGAGCCTTCCTCCCATCGTTTATCCAATAGATACCTACCAGTCCTCCTCCTTCTTGAACCAACTTCTAATCCGACTAACGTCTAAGTCCCTTGAAGTGGTTTTCCATCCTTATCTATCTTAGAAAGATCATCTATACGCGGAGGGGAAACTCAAAACGAGAGAAAGGAAGAGATTCAAAATGGAGAATCCGAAAGATATATATATGGCTATTGGGGATTATGCTTTCCTTTCAAAAACTTTTCTCTTAAAAGACATGTTTTTGAAAATACTCCTTTCCAAAAATGTTTTAGAAAAATAGTTTTCTAAAAATTTTATCTGTTCCGGTAACATTTGCTCTGATACCACGTGTAACACCCCACACCCGCTATAGTCACTCACTAAGGGAATGCCATAGCATCGGTGGAGTATTTTAGTGAATATAGAACAGAAAAATTACAACAAGACAGGTATAAATAGTACTTGAAATTTTAAAACATCATCTCATAACAGCGGAAATAAACATGTCTGGTTACATCATAAAAACCACGATAAAAGTCAAGTACAATATTCATCAAAATAAAGAAGTACATAATCCCACTCTCTCATACAATAGCCATAAGAAAAGAAAAGATAACTGGATAACTGGAGCTTTACATCTACCCAAGCTCCTCAAGACTGGAAACAGAAATCCGATCAAGCTCTACTACCGCTAGGATCCACCGTAGGACCTGAGGGTTGGGAAAAAGATAAAAACAACGGGGTCAGACATAAGTCTGAGTGAGTCCTATAACCCTAACAATACAACCATTAAAGTAATTAGGGTATGACATAAATAAGGTACGGTACCTTTGGGGATAATGACCACACTAAGTAGCCAACAAAACATAGGGTGTACTAAGATAACCGAGAAGACGCTTTTATCCTCCCAAGGATAATTATTAGATTACACCACCCCAGACTTATTCACCCAAGGGTAATTCCTACACTGCACCACACCAGTTCTACCCACCAAGAGTAATTCCTACTTAAAGGTTGATCCCACTAAGTGTACTTAGTAATTTTACCCGGTAGTTTCTTGTACCCCTACGCAGGTGCCGTCTGCCCCAATTTTACTAGGTGTACCCACTACCCCCAAGCGATCGGCTCCCTACCGTAGATACCCGTGCTGGTCCCACAAAAGGGGGTGTATCATTCCCCAAAGTGGCTACCATATAATATCACTATGCACGGCTTTATATCTACACGATGCAACAACGACTTACCAACCAGCCCGGGTCCACACACGCATATGAAACCCGTTGATCCCGCGTTGCCACCGCTAACCCGTTTTGGCCTCTAACAGTCAAGCCCAATATGCGTGTCCCGTCACCCGACTAGAGTCGAGCCTACAAAGATACGTTTGGGATATTGGTTGAAATGGGCCCCCACAAGCTACTACTTAAGCTTGTCGTTTAATCTAGTGCATCCCACTTAACCCTTTAACCATGTCCCCTTACATGTTATAAATCTTGGTTAAGTCCTTTAATCATATTTCAATTGCCACTTAGGGCACCCACTAGATTCCCACATGCCACCCATGGCACTTACTTAACCCCTTAATCATGTTTAATTACATGTTCCACCTTGGTTAAGTATTCTAATCGTATTCTCACATGCCACCCATGGCACTTACTTAACCCTTTTATCATGTTTAATTACATGTTCCACCTTGGTTAAGTATTCTAATCGTATTTTTCTATTGCCACCCAAGGCAACCCACTAGTCTCATCATGCCACCCCAAGGCACCCACTTAACCCCTCATGTCCCACTACATGCTAATATGGTTAAGTGTTTCTTAATTCATTAATTAAGATCATGACCTCATAAAGACCTCCCACATTAGACCGTCTTTTATGACTGCTGGATATGCCGGTTGGTTCCGGGCAGACTTCTGTCATAAAAAGGGCCTAACCTCGTGTCTTTACTTTAATCATGTATTTAATTTATGACTAAGACCTCTCACATGGGGCCAATCATTTGTAGCTGCTGGATGGCCGGTCGGTTCCGGGCAGACTTCCGCTACAAAAGGGTCCAACCTCGTGTCTTAGTTGATTAATTAAACCTAATTAATCACCCCCATATTAATTATCCCTAATTAATATCAAATTTTCCATAACATGGGTAGACCTAACTCAATAGGTAAATTCCCACTTATGGTAATTTATTTTTATGGTATGCTTAATCATACCCCATCATACTTTTATTAACATATTTATTACCCCATCGTTCCCCACGTAAATCGTTCTCATTTCACGACATAATAAAGGGAAAGATCCATCACAAATATCATGGGTTTAGCATATAACTTTGTCATGGGTTAAGAGGATGTCAACTTGCATATATGAACATATATTAACCCAACTACATATAACCCAAACTTGCATATTATCATACCCATGATTTGCATAACATATGACATATGAGTTTGCATATTATCATACACATATCTTGCATAACATGTTAAACTTGTATATAAGCATCCTCATAACTTGCATAACATGTTAAACATGCATTTAAGCATACACATAACTTGCATAAGCATTCACATACTTGCATGGGCATTCATATACTTGCATAAGCATTCACATACTTGCATATCACATTAAGCTCGCATTTAAGCATATACATAACTTGTATAACATCATGCTCATAACTTGCATAATCTCATAAACTTAACTTGCATAACACTATGCACACAACTTGCATACCCTCATACACATAACTTGCATATGCACATAACTTACATAACATGTTGAGCTTGCATGTAAGCATAACTTGCATAATATGTCGAACTTACATATATGACTTGCATCTTAAAGGAGGGTAAACATGCATAGCATATAAGAGTGCCATCTTGCATATGTATATACCATATTTAAAAGGGTAAACTTGCATATCATGATTTATGCATAATACCAAACACTTAGCATGCATAAAACCACTTACTTATCATGCATAGAATCAAATACTTATTATGCATAAAATCAAATACTTATTATGCATAAAACCAAATACTTATTATGCATAAAATCAAATACTTATTATGCATAAAATCAAATACTTATTATGCATAAAATCAAATACTTATTATGCATAAAATCAAATACTTATTATGCATAAACCTACCACTTAACTTGCATAAACCCAAACACTTAACATGCATAAAACCCCATACTTAGTATGCATACAATCAAATACTTATCATGCATAACGTCAAATACTTTAGCATGAATAACATCAAATACTTAACATGCATAACACCAACTACTTAGCATGCACAAAATCACATGCATAACTTGCATATCATGTTACATATAACTTGCATATATTCTCACATATAGTTTGCATAACATGTCACATATGCATAAATGTTTAACATGGTGTTTTGCATCATAAAACATGGCCTTAACTTGCATTTAACATAAAACTTGCAAATCACATATCATACAAACTTGCATAAATACATTCATCCACAAACATAGCCATGTCTTATCACATCCTACCATAATCAATTTAACAATTGATTATTAAAGCCATAGAAACTCACCAAAACAAGATTAGCAAGTTAAATGAAGCAAATCCCAATGATTAAGTAGAAGAAGATGTAGATTAGCTTGCAAATCCTCTTAGGATTTTTAGTGGAGGCTCTCCAATTTTCTAAGTGGTGGCATAATGGCCTTAGATCTATTTTTTTGTAAGGATAAGGGGGTATTAGGGTGTATATATAGATTAGTTAGATGTTTTAGGACCATAGGATATACCCTAGAACCAATCCTAGCCTTTAAAGCATGTCTTGGGGAAGAAGTCAAGTGTAGGAACCATTTAGGGCCCAAAAAAAACAGCCGAAAACTCATCCCGGGCCTCAAAACATGAGCAGTTTTTGTTTTTGATTTTTCGTGAAACTTTGACGGGCCATAACTTGGTCATACGGACTCCGATTTACGAAAACTCGGACTCTATTTCGCGTATTTTTCCGAGACGAACGCAATGGCACAGCCCGTTTCCCCTGATTCAGAATATTAAATTTAATTCTGCTCTGATTTTATGTTATAACAAGTTATTTAACATACGGGGTGTTACAATACAGCTCAAATCTCTCTCCCAGAAGATAATGACGCCAAGCCTTGAGTGCATATACTATCGCTGCCAGCTCTAGATCAAGAGTGGGATAATTCTTCTCATGCACCTTAAGTTGCCTACCACCAAAACATATAACTCTGCCTTCTTGCATCAGAACGGCACCCAATCCCGTGCCACAAGCATCAGTGTACACGGTAAACATCTTACCACCATCGGGTAAAGCTAGAACTGGTGCTGAGGTAAGGGCTCTCTTGAGTCTCTGAAAACCAAGCTCACAGTCCATATCCCAAGCAAAAACTAAGTTCTTCTTCGTCAACTTAGTAAGAGGAGCGGATATCTTCGCGAAGTCCTTGATGAACTTCCGGTAAAAACCTGCAAGACCTAGAAAACTTCTCACTTCGGTTACATTCCTTGGAGTCTTCCAATCCTGCACAGCAACTACTTTAGCGGGATCCACCGCCAAGCCTTGCTTAGATACTATATTCCCAAGGAACCGAACTTCCCTTCTCCAAAAGTGACACTTGGAGAACTTGGCCTTTAACTGATGCGCTCTAAGCGTATCCATCACCTCTACAAGATGTCTCGCGTGCTCTTCTTCATCCTTAGAGAAGATCAGAATATCATCCACAAAGACCACGACAAACTTGTTCAAGAACTCTCGAAACACCCTACTCATCAAGTCCACGAAATACGCGGGTGCATTCGTCAAACCGAACGGCATAACAAGCCATTCAAAGAACCCATCTGGAGTTCTGAATGCAGTCTTGTCTATACTATCTTCAGCCACTCTGAGCTGATGAAATCCAGTAGCCAGATCAAGCTAAGAGAAAACAGAAGCACCAACAAGTTGGTCAAAAAGATCATCAATCCTCGGTAATGGGTGTCTGTTCTTCTTAGTCAGCTTATTCAACTCTCTATAGTCCACACAAAGTCGAAAAGAACCATCTGCCTTAGTAGCAAACACCACAGGAGCTCCCCATTCGGATATACTTCGCCTGATGAAGTTCTTCTCAAGCAACTCCTTTACTTGCTTGCTGAGCTCCCGTCTCTCACGCGGAGCCATGTGCCGAACGGGCAAAGAAACAGGCTTAGCATTATCCACCAGATAAATGTGAAAATCAATCTCTCGTTTAGGGGGCAACCCCTTAACTTCTTCAAAAACATCTGGATAATCTCGGACCACCCTTATAGACTGAAGGGTTTCCTCTGACGAGTCGAGAGATTCAAGATAGCACAACATGACGGGATCCTTCGGATTGCATGAAATCTCTAAGGTGTTGCCAAGGTGAGTCACAAGCCTCACAACCCTATGCTCACAATCAAGTATGGCTCCATGTCTAGACAGCCAATCCATGCCCAAAATCAATCTGTATCCCCTGAAACCAAGAACATACGCACTACACAAGAACTCTACACTGAGTATAGAGATCCTCAGATCCTCACATATCATAGATAGATGAGCAGAACCCCCAATGGGATTCGAAACACAAACGGGATCATCCACTAAGCTAGTACTGAGGTGCAAACTATCAACAAGATCAGATGAAATAAAGCTATATGATGCACCAGAATCAAACAAGGTACGAACTGGAAGATCAGAAAAATAAACAAAGTTCTCAACAGAAACACTACCTCGATCGGGAACTGGAGCGGTATTGAGAGCAAGAACTTGCCCTCCTGAAGGTCCAGCACGGTGAGTCTGACCCTGCCCTTTCTTCTTCGGGCATTCCTTGCTGAAGTGTCCAGTCTCACCACAGGAAAAACATCCACCACTAAGCTTCCTTTTCTTCTTCCTACAATCCTTAGCAAAGTGTCCAGGCACACCACAGTAATTGCACTTTCCCTTGCCTTTGTTGTTGTTCCCCTTCTTGTTCTTGCTCTGATTCCCCTGACTGCTTTGACCACCTTGATTGCCTTTACCCTGAGAATCAGTCTTCTTTGCTTGAGTATCACTCGACTTGACCTCTTTCTTTCCATCTCCCTGAAGTAGAGCCATATCGACCAAACTCTCAAAAGTAGCCCCATGCGGAATATGTGACATCGCCAAACCCTGCAGCGGCTCATTCAACCCTCTAGCAAATCGAAGATCCTTCTTCTCAGGAGTGTTCACCATATCCAAATCAAAACGGGCCAGCTGATTAAACTTGTTCACATACTCCTTGACAGACATATCACCTTGCTTTAATGCAATGAACTTCTCCATCTGTAAATTCCCCTCAGCAGAAGATAGAAACTTGGCCACAAATCTAGCCCTCAAATCGGCCCAAGTCTCGACGGGCCTCGTCCCATTGGTGACCTCCCACAAATAGGCTGCTTCGTCCTTCAAAAGCCACACTGTCAATAAGATCTTCCTCTCGTCATCAATCCTAAAGATAGCAAACAAGTCCTCAGTGTCTTTCAGCCAATTCCTAGCTTCAACAAAAGATTCCGTGCCTAGGAAATTCTTGCCTCCCATCGCCTTGAAGTCTTTACAAACCTTCGTGAACTCAACCTGAGGATGCTGAGGGGGAGGAGGAGGAAGAGGAGCCTCAACAACTGGAGGAGGAGGAACAGGAACCACCGGAGGAGGGACATTAGGGTGAGGATTCTCAACTACAGGAGGAGGAGTGGGAGTAGGGTTTGCGGGGCCAGCTGCCGCCCTAGCTTCTAGAAGTCTCCTATACCAGAGTGGTACGTTTACTCCATCCGGGATGGCAAGATTCTCAGCCATACTGAAACGAAAGATAAGATAAGATTAGGTCAAGGGAACGAAGGATAACGCTAATGGCTTTTTGGGGAATAGCCTTTTAAAATACTAGACTTTTCCTTGGAAAATACTTTATACTTGTTTTAAAAATAGTTTTTCAAAAGTCCTTTAAAAACTTTTTTTTCTTTCTTGTAAACCATATGCTCTGATACCAAATTTGTAACACCCCACCTCCGCTAGGGTCACTCTTTCGGGGCACTAGCTTCTGGGGGGCGTTAAAACTGGGTAAGCATGCATAATGATATATCAAGGCAGAACAAGAACATAAATATATGTAAAACAGAGTAAATGAGAATAAAACAGCGGAATATCTCAAACCATCTCAAAACAAGTCTAGTACATCATAGAGTCAACTGCCAAAATAAACATGTCTAGTACATCATAAACAGAAATACTGAAATACATAGTGCTATCCCCAAAATAAAGATGATAAACCATAGCGAGCTCAATGTCCAGACATACATGAGCTATCCAGCAAACAAGCAAGCGATCCAAGCTAAGCACCACTATTCCCTCCCTGAGAACCTGGGGGGGGGGGGGGAAACGGAAGAAAAGAAGCGAAAGAAAACAGGTCAGTCAAAAAGACTGGTAAGCCCTACTACGATCAGTCTATAAACTAATAAAGTTAGCATCATGATGGAAACTGAGATGAACATACTGGCAATAGATAAAGGTGTCATCACATAAAGAAGATTAAGCTTTGCACCACAGTGTACTAGCAAACTAACATAACAGGTATTGATCCCTCAGCCCAAACTTTGGTCCAATAACATGAGGTGACCTTAATACAAGGTCCAGCCTAACAGTCTAGTCGATCGGCTCCCTATAAACCTAACACGTCAAGTGTTGGTGTCCATACGGCCCACATATGGTTGTAGTCAGACTGTGCTGGGTCCACCTTCGGGTGTATCAAGCCCTCGGGTGTCAACCCCAGACACCTAAGCAATAATGCACAGTCTAAACTTACCGGTACCCGTGCCTCGAGTTTGTCCAACACCGGACTACGTGCACGTCCGTAGCCCGCCTGGACCCGCACCGCTGTACCACTCAGCCGTTGCTTTGGTCGCTTACATCAGTCCAGTAATCGTGCCCCCGCCCTAGCCTAGCCTCTAGGGTTGTGAATGATACCAAACTGGGATTACTGCTGGAACAGACCACGTTGCTAGGGTTTTCTAAGAGGGTTAAATGTGGTTTAACCCCTCACTAATCATGGATTAAATTAGTTAAGTGTAACCAACAGTTCACCACTTAAACCCATTTAATCCCTCGTATCCCCAAAATTGGTTAAGTATTAGTGGGCCATGACTTAACCCTAATCATGAGGCATTAATTAATTTAATTGTGCCTTAACCTCTCACATTAGACTTTGTTGCGGTTACCTAGTTAAGCCGGTGGGTTCCGGGTAGATTTACACCACAACTTGGTCTAACCTCGGGTCTTGGCACCACATGACCAACTTCTCACATTGGATCCTATTGTTTGTAGCCACTAGTTAAGCCGGTAGGTTCCGGGTAGAATTACGCTACAAACTCAACCCAACCTCGAGTTGGCCACACTTATGTTTTCTAAGTGTCATGTCCACTTCATTTTCAAAACATAATTACAAGTTTAACAAATACTTGGGTAGACCTAACTTAATAGGTAAATTCCCAAGGGGTAGACCTAACTTAATAGGTAAATTCCCAATCTTATATTTTCATGTATTTTAAGTTTTACCCAAACCCCCCAACGTCACTCTATCGCTTACATATTCGTCATAACGCATAAAGGATAGAAAGAGGGAACTTGGCATAACATACATGATGAATCTTACATATCATAATAAACATGCATAACATGTTGGACTTGCATAACTTAGCATAGTGAACTTGCATAAACATGCATAACTTGTTAAACTTGCAAACCATGGCATAGTGAACTTGCATAAACATGCATAACTCAATAAACTTGCAAATCATGGCATAGTGAACTTGCATAAACATGCATAACTCAATAAACTTGCAAATCATGGCATAGTGAACTTGCAAAAACATGCATAACTCAATAAACTTGCAAATCATGGCATAGTGAACTTGCATAAACATGCATAACTCAATAAACTTGCAAATCATGGCATAGTGAACTTGCATAAACATGCATAACTCAATAAACTTGCAAATCATGGCATAGTGAACTTGCATAAGCATGCATAACTCATTAAACATGCATAAATCCCAACTTTCATCACATATTAACTTTAGAGTTTCTAAAATGAAGGTAAGAGGGCTTACAAATATTATGAAGACACAAATCTACAAGTAAAGATTGAGAAGCCCTTTATGCAAGCATAAAAACCCAAAACAAAGCTCCAATAAGAAACACCCTTAACAAAAATCCCAAAAATTCTAGCTTAGCAAATAAAACTTGCAACTTGATGATGTATGCAAGCTAATGATCATTCATACAACTTAGAAATGCTTGTATGAACATCATAATCTTCATAGGAATGATTTATGAAGAGGGTGGAGGCTAGGGTTTTTAAGTGGAGGCCATTTGAGAAATCAATTTGACATAGTTTGGTTGCTAGAATGAATAATGGGGTTTTAGGGTAGGATTAGGGTCTTATTTATAGAAGATTAAAGTGTTTTTAGCCCTAGGATTAACCCTGGGTTAGTTTTGGTCCATCAGATTTCGGAAGTCTCCAGAACTAAGCCACACAACCAAGCCTAGATCAAAAATGGTGCGCCAGGCAAAACTGCCCGGCGACCCCGTGTCGACAGGTCTGTCGACAGGGCAGTCGACACCCTTAGACCCCTGTCGACATGCCTGTCGACTTGGGGGTCTTGGTGGGAGTTTTCCCCGCCTGACGCCAGTTGTGCCCTAACCCTTGTTTTTAACTTAAAATTTAAATCTGTTTTTAATATGGAAATTTCTGAAAACTTCAATGGGCCTTAACCGAGTCATACGGACTCCGATTTTCGAAAACACGGACTCTATTTCGAGTATTTTTCCGAGACGAACGCAATGGCACAGCCCGTTTCCCCTTGATTCAGATTTTTAAATTAAATTCTGCCTCAATTTATATCTTAACAGGTTAATAAAAATACAGGTTGTTACACTAAATTTCTCTCAGAAGCTGAAAGGAGTCTTCAGTTGGAAAAATTCTTATTTCTTAAGCAAGGGAATATGACAGTCAAAGAGTATGTTAACTAGTTCGATCAGCTGGCTAGGTTCAGACTGAACCTAGTCAACACCCCGCACAAGAAGGCTCTCCGCTTTGTCAAGGGGTTGAATGAGCCATTACACAGTTTGGCCATGACCCATATACCCATGGGAGCTATGTATGAAAGGTTGGTGCAGATGGCATTGCTGAACGAAGAGGATAAGGGCAAGAAGGAGACAATGGCAGAAAGCTCTCAAGGGAAGAAAGAGGGTTTGCAGCCTAAGAAGACAGACTTTAAGAAGGGCGAGAAAGACAACAAAGAGAAGAGGAAGTGTAATTTCTGTGGCAAAGTGGGGCACTTGGTGAAAGATTGCCGTAAAAAGAAGGCCAAGATAAATGGTGGGTGCTTTTCTTGCGGTGAAACAGGCCATATGGCTAAGGATTGCCCAAAGAAGCGAGGGAAGGGGCAGAGGGCTGGATCCACCTCAGGGGCACAAGTTCATGCCTAGAAGCGCCACCTCTGCAGCAGCGAGGTATAAATACTTCTGTAGAAAGTGTAGTTTATCTTTATCATCACCCAGTTCGCACTTTATTTGATTCTGGTGCATCACACTCCTTTATCTCATCTGCTTTAGTAGAATCTCTGCACCTAGAAACTAGTATGGTAGAGGACCCCTTAATTGTTTCAAATCCAATTGGGGGCCCAGCTCATTTGTCTATGATCCATGTGGGATTGAAAATTTCTATTCTAAGCGTCGAATTTAAATGTAGTGCCTTTGTTTTGGGCTTTTCGGGATATGGTTTGATTTTGGGCATGGATTGGCTATCCAGTAACGGTGCCATCCTGGATTGTGAGAAAAGGGTGGTTAGGCTTCTGACCCAACTCGGTAACACTCTGGAAATTACATGTAATCGCTCGTACACGGTTTTGCTTAGTTATCTTGAATCGCTAGATGCTTCTGTTGAGAGTTTGCAATCGATTAAAGTGGTCCATTGATATCCGGATGTCTTCGAAGAGGTGATGGGCTTACCTCCGAAGTGGGAGATAGACTTCCGCATATATCTTGTAGATAATGCAAAGCCTGTTGTGTTTCCCGTTAGACACATGGCTCCACGGGAAAGGAAAAAGCTCAGTAAACAGATTAAGGAGCTTCTAGAAAAGGGGTTCATTAGAAGGAGTATTTCAGAATAGGGCGCTCCAGTGGTGTTCGCCACAAAGGCAGATGGTTCACTCCGTCTATGTGTTGACTATAGGGAGCTCAATAAGCTAACGAAAAAGAATAGGCACCCTCTCCCCAGAATTGACGATCTGTTTGATCCGCTTGTAGGAGCGTCTGTTTTCTCCCAACTCGATTTAGCGACCGGATTTCATCAGCTAAGGGCGGCTGAAGATAGCATCGATAAAACGGCATTATGAACCCCAGATGGCTTCTTTGAATGGCTTCTCATGCCTTTTGGCTTGAAAAACGCACCCGCTTACTTCGTGGACCTAATGAGTAGGATGTTCAGAGATTTCCTCAATAAGTTCGTAGTGGTCTTCGTAGGCGATATCTTGATCTTCTCAAAGAGTGAAGAAGAGCATGCTCAGCACCTAAGGGCAATCATGGAATCTCTGCGAGTCCATCAGCTAAAAGCCAAATTCTCTAAATGCCACTTTTGGAGAGAAGAAGTGAGGTTCCTTGGGCACATAGTATCCAAAGAAGGGTTAGCTGTAGACCCGGCTAAGGTAGTTGCGGTGCAGGACTGGAAGACACCAAAGAATGCAACAGAAGTCCGAAGCTTTGTTGGGCTAGCAGGCTTCTATCGGAAATTCATCAGAGACTTTGCAAAGATATCAGCTCCGCTCACAAAGCTGACCAAGAAGAATCTAGTGTTCAATTGGGACTTGGATTGCAAATTTGCTTTTCAACGACTAAAAAGGGCTCTTACAACAGCCCCAGTTTTGACGTTTCCATATGGAAGCAAGAAGTTCACCGTTCATACAGGTGCGTGTAGGACAGGGTTAGGCGCTGTCTTGATGCAAGAAGGGAGGGTAGTAGCTTATGGTGGAAGGCAATTGAAAGTTCATGAAAAGAACTACCCGACCCACGATCTTGAGTTAGCCGCCATCGTCTTTGCACTCAAGTCTTGGCGACACTATCTGCTAGGTGAGAAGTTTGAACTTTACACTGACCATAAATCGTTGAAATATCTTTTCTCGCAGAAAGATCTAAACTTGAGGCAACAGAGATGGATGTAGTTTCTTGCCTTGTACGATTTCGAGATCTCCTACACTCCGGGCAAAGGCAACGTAGTGGCAGACGCGTTGAGCCGAAAGAAACTGACCCTAAGCCCGCTGTTTGTTGAAAGACACACTACAACAAAAACACCATATTACAACTTTAATTTTACAACGGTGATAAACGCACCGTTGTAATAAATGGGTTTTTACAACGGTGGTAAAAGCACCGTTGTAATAAATGGTTTTTTACAACGGTGGTATAAACACCGTTGTAATAAAAGCCTATCACAACTTTTATTTTTTGACTGTTGTAATATATGACTATATTATAATATTACTTATTTCCATTAAATAATTTTTAATAATTAATATTTACAACTAATTAGTAATTATTAATTAATAACCTATATATTAATATTAAATATTTAATTAAAAATACTTCAATAAATAAATAATTCATGCTAATAATTAGTAATTGACAACCAATTAGTAATTATTAATTAATAATCAATAAATACATATTAAATATTTAATTAAAAATACATCAATAAATAAATAATCCCTACTAATAATTACTAATTAACAACCAATTAGTAATTATTTAATAATAATCAATATATAAATATTAAATATTTAATTAAAAATAATTATTTATAACTACTTCATTATTAAGTACTAGTAATTAATTAGTAAGTAATAACTAATGAGCGGTTAATAATCAATAAGTAAATAACAATTAATAAATATTTAATTTATAATTAATCATGACTATTAGTAGTAATTAATATTTAGTATATAATATTTTTTAATAAGTAATCGTTGTTGAAAGTTTTTCTAAAATCTTTTATCAAATATGATCCCTACGGGGGGGGTCCAGGGGGGGTGGCAACCCCCCAAGGTGGGGGTGCGGGGGCAACGCCCCCGCTAACGGGGTTCGACCTACCTCCAACAATTTTGTGTACTGTTGAATTTGAATCTTACTCAAAATTCAACAACAATCGTTAATTAAGTAACAATTATAAGTTAAAAATCAGTAGTAAATAATAATAATAATTTATAATTAACTAAAATAATAATTGAAATTAATGATGAAAACATATATTAAATAAGTAATAACTCCACGCTGCAGCTATTTTTAGGGACAGTTTAATAGTTCAATCCAAATTTTAAGCGGAAAACCAAAAAAATTGGCTCTAACTACTTCAAGTTTAAGCGGGAAACCGAAAAATTAGCACCGACCTACATCGTATTTTTTTTAACAGTTGCGTCCACCCATTCTTCCCCTAAATCAATATCGACCTACCTCCAACCATTCGTTTCCCCAAATCAAAAACTAAAACTCAATCGAGTTTTCCTGTCCTACAATGGTGACTAGGGTTTCCGCCGCCCCATTCTCTTCCTCAGTTTCCGCTCTTCTGCTCTTCTTTTCCTCGTCGTATCCCTTCCTCTTGTCCCCTCTCTTCTCCGTCCTCTAGCCCTAGCTTTCATCGTCGTGGGTAGGAGCTCGCCTTTCTTCCTCTATCTCTACTTAATCGGCCGCCTCTTTTCTGGTTTTCTCCTCTTAGTCGATCTGTTTTGTGGATCTATTTTGGATTTGCTGAATACGGTAAGTTTTGGATTTGCTATTTCCCACCTTAAAAGTTTTGGGGGAACGCACGTCTGCCTTGTTCGTAGCTCACTAATCCTCTTTCAGATCTCGCAGTTACTATATGCTGTGGATTAAACATATTCCAGTGTGCCAGATGTTGTCAATATCTTCATTGTACTGGAGCATCACTATTGGAATTTAAGGTATTGTGACTGTGGTGGCTTTTGTTGGTTTGTTTTATTGACTTGGTTGGACTTGGATATGTCATTTGTGCTGTGAGTGTTTTGACTTGGGTGTTCGTGTGGTCGTTCTTGAGTTGTCTGTGCTTTGGTTAGCTTTAGGATTTGTTGGTATTGCTCGGTGGTTTTGGGTTGCTGGTCGGTTGTGCTTTGTCGGAGTTCTTATTGATTGTCTTTGAAGTGTTAAATTGTGTTAAATTGTTTCGATTTCATATTAGTCTTTGAAGTGTTAATATGTTTGTCTAGAACTATGTACCTCACTCTAAGTGAATAATACACTTAGAAATAGATGGTTGCCAATTTTCCTTATCCTTATGTTCTTCATTGGTCCAAGTAACTAGCTTGTTTGTTTTGCGTAAATGCACTGTTGTTGACAATTTATAATTGTTACACATAACTCTTATGTCTGTATATTGGAATAGATAACGTTATCTAGGCCCGATAATTCTCCTTTGATCCCACTTTGGATTAGGAGTTGCAAAGATGTTAGTAGCATGCATCTAAGTATTGACAGGATTTCATTTGATTTTGATTCATGCTTATGATTAAATTAAATTTTGCTACAAACAAGTTTTAGCTGATGGAATATCCAGTTTTCAATATCTGATACCACTAATTCACTATCAAACGATATGTTGGGTTAGTAAATGTGTATAATATAGATCATGGTTCAGCTGAATAATTTGTGGGAACCATGTCAGACCATATTTTTAGCCGAAATTGCTGAAATAAAACGTTGATATCTATGCTTTATTGGTGCCATCTATTGTTATTAATATGCGACTAATGCAAGGCAAAATGTTTTTTCTAATAGATACTCGAGTGGGAGTTAGCATGGAAAAAAGTATGAAAATTTCATTGGTTTGGCTGAAGAATCCAAGATCAAGTAAGGTTTCTACCTCAGAAATAAGGTTTTGCATGCAATTTTTTTTCCATAGTTCTGGGTAAAGTAGCAGTTTTTAGGCTATGTCTGTCCGGAAAGATATATAATTCTGTCCACAAAACCGATAAAAAAATTATATATGTTTGTGTGTGTGTGTGCGCGCGCGCATGCATATATATATATATAAATATGTATGTGTATATATATATATATATAAATTGATTTTTTTTCGACACAAAAATAAATGAAATGCAAAATATATATGCATTTGGGCATCACTGTACTCATGAATGAATGACACAGAGTAATAAGGATATTTGACGATGAGCATGATGTTGAAATGGATGATCGATTGGGGATGCTGGAGCATAAAGACTTGGTGTATGTCAGTGTGTATGTATATTTATACGAAAGTGTGTATGTAACTGAGTGTATTGAGTGATCAGTTTGTAGTGAGGAATGTATGTATTGTTATGACTGTATTACGTAAAAGTGAGTTGTACGATAGTGGATCAGAAAGTTGTACTAATTCAAATATTGAAATAAAATATTTAATTGATTATTTCAGATCAGTGTAGTATCATTTTATTCAATATAAATATTTATTTTTATATGAAATGTAATGTATAACGAAACAAAAATCATATTGTTATAATTAATTGTAGTAGGAATTACTACAACGGTGGAAAAAAGTTATAATATATATTACTACAACGGTGGAAAAAAGTTGTAAAATATACATATTACAACGGTGTTGCAACAGTGTAAAAACGTTGTAAAAGATATGAGTCTATTACAACTTCTTAATACACGACGGTTTGCCCACCGTTGTAAAATGTATATTACAACGGTGTTCCACCGTTGTAATAGGGTCATTTTGTTGTAGTGACAAAGCCTAGAGTTTATAGCCAGCTTTGACTTTAGGTCCTCCTCCGACTTTGTACCGGGCTTGCTAGCCTCTCTCGAAGTACGCCCGACTTTAGTGGACGCAATAGGGACGGCACAATGCGAAGACCCTCAGCTTGTGGAGACGATTGATAGGCTCATTAGGGATGAGACTTCAAGTCACCTCAGCAGGTACTCCATCGACGACAAGGGTTGGCTAAGGCAAGACGAAAGACTATGCGTCCCACATACAAGGGATTTAGTAAAGAAGGTTCTTGAGGAAGCACATCACTCCAAGATGACGATATATCCAGGCGGAGATAAAATGTACAAGGACATAAAGAGAAATTTCTTTTGGAACAGCATGAAGAAGGACGTGGCAGATTTCGTTTCTAAGTGTATGGTGTGCCAACAGGTTAAGGCAGAACAGAAAAAGCCTGGCGGTCTGCTCCATCCTCTAGAGGTCCCGCAGTGGAAGTGGGATAGCATCTCAATGGGCTGCCTAGGTCTAGAAGAGGCAACACTAGCATTTGGGTAATAGTGGATAGGCTTACTAAAAGCGCCCACTTTTTACCTGTCAAAAGTAAAAGAACTGCCTCATCCCTAGCATCTCTTTACCTCAAGGAAATTGTTAGACTCCATGGAATACCATCTAGCATTGTTAGTGACCGAGACCCTATCTTCACAAGTGAGTTTTGGCGGAGTCTGCAAGAAGCGGTAGGCACACAGTTATGCTTGAGCACAGCCTATCATCCCCAAACCGATGGCCAGAAAGAAAGAGTGAACAGAGTTTTAGAGGACCTTTTTAGACTGTGCGTCCTTGAATTCGGAGGGACATGGGAAGACCATCTTCCTTTGGTGGAATTTGCCTACAACAACATCTACCAAGCCACCATCGGAATGGCGCCCTTCGAAGCTTTATATGGAAGACCATGCCGATCGCCCACTTGTTGGTGGGAGTCTACTGACAAGCTCATACTTGGACCAGATATGATCCGAGAGACTTCAGAAAAAGTAGACTTAATACGGAAAAGAATGAAGACAGCCCAAGACAGACAGAAATCCTACGCCGACAATAGGAGGACCGACCTTGAATTTGAGGTTGGGGATAGAGTTTTTTTAAGGTATCTCCGCTGAGGAACGTTGTTCATTTTGGAACCACAGGAAAGTTAGCACCAAGGTTCGTAGGACCGTTTCCTATTATTGAGAAAATTGGGAAAATGGCCTATAAATTAGAGCTACCCGAAAAGTTGGCCGGAGTTCACAACGTTTTCCATGTTTCACACCTCCGAAAATGTCTACATGAATCTGCTGAAGTGGTAGAGCCAAATATCCAAGAAGAAGCTGAAGTGGAACGCGAAGCAACCGTGAGGAAAGTTCCAACCCGCATATTAGGAACGGAAGTGAAGAAGCTACGCAACAGCGAAGTCAAGCTCGTCAAAGTTCAATGGAGCAACGTCGAGGGAGACGCAACTTGGGAAACGGAAGTTAGAATACGCGTAGCCAACCCTTTTCTTTTCGAGGGTACATATTTGATCTTTCTTTTTCCTTAAGTTGCGCTTTTATCTATCTTTTTAGGTATATCTCCTCGACCTTATTTTTTTAGGTAGAAAATCTTTGGATGAAAACATGTAATTGAAACATGTTATGGATGATGGTTGCAAGTGGTTGTAAGTGATTGCCAGTGGTTGCTCGTGGTTGCATATACACACACAATCTAGATTTTAGATCGGCTCAGTCACTTCATATTGCATATGCATAAATGTATTTATATTCATATATGGTTGAATTTTAATGTTTTGTCATATGGATGTTGCATTTATATGAATGATTGTGCACTCATGTAGAATCATGAATAGGAGAATTTGCATACATAATGGATTCATGGCACTTACATAATTTTCATTAAGGAGGTCAACTAAATCAGTAGACCGACTGATTTTGCATTAGATAAGTACTTGTACACACACTTCGCATATGATCATGAAGCATTAGAAGTCTTTTAAGGACAATGGATGCTCATGCTCATGTTTGATGGATGAGTAGATGGATGTTTTGATGTTAGGACGTACATTCTTCATGAACTTGAAGATTTCGGGGACGAAATCCTTTTAAGTGGGGGAGAATGTAACACCCCGTGTATTCTATAACAATGAAATTAACAAAATAAAGTATAACTAATTTCAAATCAAAGAATTAAGGGAAACGGGATACGCCATTGCGTTCGTCTCGAAACTCTGCTTGAGATAGAGTCCGAGTTTGCGTAAAACGGATTCCGTATGAGGGAGATATGGCCTACGGAAGTTTCAGAATTCAGTTTAAAATTCAAACAGACAAAAACAGCTCAGAAAACAAAATTTAATTATCAAAAATCGGGCCAGAATGGCCAGGGCGGGAATTTTCCCAACCAAGGCACCCAGGTCGACTGGGTAGTCGACCTGGGCTACCCAGGTCGACTGGGTGGTCGACCTGGGGAACCCAGGTCGACTACATAGTCGACTGGGTAGTCGACCTGGCCCGTGAGCCAGGTCGAACCCAGCCCCTCCTGGCTGGCCTGTGCTTGGTCGAATTTCCGAGTCTTGCCTTGTCACTAGGGCTAGATGTCAGCTCCGGATTGGTCTCTCCTTCAAACGAACGGCTAATATTTATCCAAGCTCCATCGACGGTCCTAATCAACTCACAAACTCTATTAAAAGGACCTAAGACTCCACCTAATTCACACAAACAAAAATGAATATGAGACCGTCATGTTGCTGAGGAATGATTAGGAATAGCCGTCAAAATTGAGAGACAATTAGGAGACAATTCGAAAGCTTAAAGCAACGTCAATTAAATCAAAACAACGCCTACAACAAAGGATAGCATCTCCAAATTCAGAATTCAGATTCCTGAATTGAAGTTTCGTCATACGTTGTAACTAGAGTGTTATTCCGATGTGAATTAATAATTATGTTTTGATTTATGTAAAATGAGAAATGGAATTGTACTTAATTTGTGGTGATAATAATTCCTAATTGTACGTTGCTATGATTCTAATTACGAATCGATTTGGGATATCGTGGTATCACGATGTTAGGCTTATTGGATATTTGCAAGTATATGATTCATGTTAACGACCATATGTTGTGATAGTTTATTTGAGATTCATGCAAGAATATGATTCACTATTATACCAATATGATGTACATACTTTTATGATCACTTTTAGTGTGTAATTGGATTCAACTAAGTATTATGGTCTGTATGAATTTATGTTGGAATTGGCATCACGATTCAAGTGTAAAACCATACTATTGTATTAGAGGCAAAAGTAAGCATCTTTATGAACATGACTAAACTATGTTTGTTGTTATGCCTAGTTGAAAATATGTTTTAGGCCTATGTTACTATCAAAACCATATGATAATATGTTTTTATCAAAACCATGTGATAATATGTTGTTATTAAAATCATATTTTAATTAAAGTTAGATTTACATTCCACTTGCAAGTTTACATGAATAGATTAAAAACCATGATTCATGTTTAGGTATGTTTATGCCATGATTCTATGAATAGATTAAAAACCATGATTCATGTTTAGGTATGTTTACGCCATGATTATATGAATAAAATGATTCATGTTTAAGTATTTTTGTAACAACTCGTATTTCGATAACATGTTAAAACGAGAATCAAGGCAGAATTTAATTTTAAATTCTAAATCAACTAAAACGGGCTATGCCATTGCGTTCGTCTCGGAAAAATACGCGAAATAGAATACGAGTTTTCGAGAATCGGAGTCCGTATGACCCGTTAAAGGCCCAAAGAAGATTTCTGGGAATTTGAATTTCAGAAACAGTTTTGGAAATCAGATCTGAGGCTAGGCGGGAAGTTTCCCCGCCTAGGCCATGTCGACAGGGCTGTCGACAGGCCTGTCGACTTGGGCCCACACCAAGTCGACAGCCCTGTCGACTGGCCTGTCGACAGGGGGTAGCCGGGGCAAGCTGCCTGGCGCACCTGCTTGTCTCACCTGGTCTTGTTCTTGGGCTGGTTCTGGAAGCTTCCGAGATCTGATGGTCCTAATCTATCCTAGGGTTAATCTAAGGGCCTAAAACACTCCTAATCTCTATAAAAAGACCCTAAACCTAACCTAAATCCCTAAAAATCAAACCTAGCAACTAAGTGCTGCCAAAATCAATTTTGATCATGGCCTCCATCTCCAATCCCTAGAGCCTATGCATTCAAATCGGGTTCAAATCAAGATATGCAAGCTTGCTACACCAAATGGAGGCCAAATCAACATTGTTATGCGAGTTTCATGATGGTTCTTCCTCAAAGGAGCCACCTTTCTTCGTCAAAATGATGCATGATCCCCTTTCCTAAGCCTTGACTATGTAAGTTCTAGCTACTTTTGGATCAAAACGGTATTTTTAATGTTGACATGGGGTAAAATGAGATAAAACATAAGTATGCATGTATGTGAACCTAACTTTGTCCCTTTTCTATGATCTATGACCTTAGACTAAGATGTAGCAACTTAATCATGTCACTCATGTTATGTTTAGCCTAGTTTACCTTGCAAGTTGGGATCTTTATGCATGGAATGCTAGCATGAACCTTTAGGAACCACTTTACTTGTGAAACATTGGCTAAGACAAGATTTTGGGGCTTAGGCATGTTTATGAACCCAAACCCCTTATGCTAACATGCAAGTTTGTGGCCAAATCCTTTATGAGATTATGCATGCTCGTGGCCAAACCCTTTTTGATAATGTGCATGTTTGTGTCCAAAATACCTTATGACACTATGCATGTTTATGGCCAAAATACCTTATGACACTATGCATGTTTATGGCCAATCCCTTTATGATGTTATGCATGTGGAAGCCAAGCCCTTTTTGGCATCATGCATGTTTTGAGACCAATATGTGACATAGTATCCTTACTATGTTGACTCGCTTTGCTTGCGTTGGGAAAACACGATTTTGGGTAGTTAGATAAACATGAACATGTCGCAAAATCTTAACTTGAATATGACATGTGTTTATACTTGAAAATATGACTTGAAAGATAACATGGAAGATGACATGTAAGTATGCATAAAAACATGAGCTTGGGAATTTACTTATTAAGTTAGGTCTACCCTTTGGGAATTTACCTATTAAGTTAGGTCTACCCAAATGCTCGAAAACTTGTAACATGTTTTGGAAACATGATGAACTTAGATAATA
This sequence comes from Allium sativum, assembly GCA_030737875.1. Taxonomy (NCBI): domain Eukaryota; kingdom Viridiplantae; phylum Streptophyta; class Magnoliopsida; order Asparagales; family Amaryllidaceae; genus Allium; species Allium sativum. The sequence continues at coordinate 338,410,522 of CM060923.1, forward strand.
TAAGTATGGCCAACTCGAGGTTGGGTTGAGTTTGCAACGTAAAACTACCCGGAACCGACCGGCCTAACTAGTAGTTGCAAACAATAGGACCCAATGTGAGAAGTTGGTCATGTCGCGCTTAAGACCCGAGGTTAGAGTAAGTTGTGGTGTAAATCTGCCCGGACCCGCCCGGCTTAACTAGTAACCACAACAAGGTCTAATGTGAGAGGTTGAGGGTGCATTAATTAAATTAATGCCACATAATAGGGTTTAGTTAATTTGATTAATGAGGCTTAACCAAATATGATATGGACAAATGGGTTAAGTAATTTGATTAGGCTAATGATACTTAACAAAACATGATAAGCTTGGGTAGGTTAAGTAACTTGATTTGCCTAATGACACTTGACCATTTTTATACGACTAGTGGACGGGATTAAGTTAACCAACACTTAATCAATCCAACACGATAACGTGATAAGGTTAAGTAAATTTTCTTAATGACACTTAACCGTATAATACAGTTAATGGATGGGGTTAAGATTAGGCTTAACTAATCTAAACATGGTAATCGGATGGGGTTAAGTTAGCCTAGACTTAATTAATCCAACTTGGTAATTTAATGGGGTTAAGTTAAACACTTAACTAATTTATCACGATGATTTGATGAGGTTAAGTGACCTATACTTAACCAATCTAACTCGTTAATTTGATGAGGTTAAGTTAATCTATACTTAACCAATCTAACGTGAAAACATGATAAGGCTAAGTCACGAATCACTTGAATACGCTTGACCGATTTGATGACAAGGTCAAGTTAATTTATATAGTTAACCAATCTAAAATGATAACTAGACGAGGTTAAGTTATGGATTGCTTAATATACTTAGCCAACTTGATACATGGTTTGTAGGGTTAAGTCTTGGACTTGGATACTTAGCCAATTTTGACATGGTTTGTAGACGGGCTAAGTTATGAACTTAAGTGACACTTAACCCATTAGATAAACCCTAATTCGGAGGATTAGGTAAATAACCATAGTTAACAAGGATTATGGAAATAAGGCTAAGTGGTAAACCTTAGTTAAGGGAAACTAAGTAATAATTCTTAGTCAAGGAAATTTGGACCATTTCTTAGATAGGTTAGTAACCCGATACGTTAGGTCAACATTTAAGTATGCGTGTAGGAGCAGGCTATCTGATTTAGATAAAGGCTCCAACGAACTGGGTAACGAAGCAGCGGCTTCGGGGAACGTGAGGATATTCTTGGGATCCCTCTGTGAGCTGCCAGGTCATTATACTAGGCTCCCGAGAGGTTGAGGTCTGCGGTAGAAGAACCAAGAATATGCCTTGGTTGCTATGCGAGCGACCTAAAGACTGGGGTGGATAGCAGTGAGTCGACGAATACATAAGGTGCCCGAGATAGCAAGTTCGTCGATCATCTACCATCTTGAGTCAAGCATGTACGTACGGAAAGGCAGGGAACACCCAACAGACCATGATTTGCTATCTAATTATGGGTGAGGTAGGATGTGGGCTGGCCGGAGTGTAGTTCTCATGCAAGATTTTCTCTTGTGTTGCCTTTCACTAGTTGAGGGAGGGGTCTCGTGGGACCATAGCCACATGTAGAAAAGCAGACCTTAGTATCTGCATCGGCAGATAAATCTAAAGCTCCCGACCGAGTCCTGTATTTCTTGGTTTGCCCTGTGACAGGACTCGGGTGGCACGATGTGATACATGTGCATACAGTAATAGAAAAACGATTCACGATGAATGCGTGGGAAAAGGGCGCGGTCGAGGGTTAGCGTAATCCCTAGTGGCCTAGGTGGTTTAACCCAAACCGAAATACGAAAGCGTGCAATAGGTAAGCGTAATCCCTAGTGGTGCTAGGTGGCGTAAGTCCTAGTAGTTCAAACGATGATTCATATGGAAGAGCCTAGTTAGAACAAGGGTGACAGTCCAAATGATTCCAAGGATAATACGACATGAGGAAGCCCGTACGAGGTACGGCAAAGGACTGAACTTATATACATGGAAAGAAACATATGATTTGAGTAACCTATATATGCGATATATTAGGTTGACATGGACCATCACACGACCTTGAGCAAGGGACATTCATGGTTAACACATGACGCGGGTAGGGATACTAGTACGAGAGGTGCAGAGCAAATATACATGTTAGAACTAGGAAGAATATACATAATAGATACCGTGGGATGTTAGACGGGGTAGATACCTTGGGATAATGTACTCGATAGAAATCTGACGATGTGATACCTTGACTTATCATAACACCGTAATTTTTCATGATACCTTAGTTTACCTTGCCGCAGTAGTTTAACCGGCTACTCTGGTTTATCTATCTTGTAGTTATCCTTATGTTTACTTTCAGTTTATGCATGTCATGTTACCTTTACCTGTTTTTATACTGGAAGTAGATAGGACTTACTCAGTCTTTTTGACTGACCCGTTTTGTTTCGCCTCTTTTCTTCCGTTCCCCCCCCCCAGGTTTCAGGGAGGAAACAATGCTGTTTAGTTCGGACTTCTTCTGCTTGAAGGTCATCATGGATGGCTTGGACTTCTCTTGGCTATGGCTACTTTACTGTTTTACTTGGGGAATAATTTATGAAAAAGTCTTTATGCTTCTTTACTATTGCAAGACAGGTTTTGATGTACTCTGATGTAAAAGGCTTTAGACCTTATTTATTCATGTTACGAAAGTTTGATTTTACTTCCGCTATTTATATATATATGTTCTGTCTTGTGATATTTCTGTGCATGTTTACCAAAAATGCCCCTCTAAAGCTAGTGCATTCCTTTGCGAGTGACCCTAGCGGAGGCGGGGTGTTACATTTGGTATCAGAGCAGAAGGTTACCAGACTGGGCAAAAGTTTTTAAAGACCTTCTGAAAACTATTTGAAAATCGTTTATAAAGAAGCATTTTTCAAGAAAATTTTCTTTTAAAAAGAAAAAGGCTATTCCCCAAAGGCCATTAGCACTATCCTTGTTTCCTTGATTGAATCTCCTTTCCTTTCTTTCCTCCATCTGTAGTCACAGTGGTTTTAACTACGACTAGTCTTTTCTATCTACGGAAGTGCTTTCCATACGATGGAGGTGGTCCTCGAGAGACCAGTGGTCACGTTATAAGAAAGGATAGTGAGAAAGAGGATAAAGGTTACGAGCTTGAGGATGAGCAACTTGTTGGTATGGCTTAGTCCTCAAAGGAGGGAGAAAGATGAACAATGAAACCCATGACGAGAGAGTACCTTTGGCATGGTAAAACGGGATAGATAGTTAAGTATCATGGGACAAGGACAAGATCATTGGGAGGGCAATAGTATGCTCTCATTTCTAGGGTACCTCAGAAGGAGGGTAACGATCTTGTTAAAGGTTTAGCTTTTCTTCTCTATCATCCTGTCGGGACTTTGTTTTGATCACCGCATCTTTTAAGTCCGCTTCGATAGTTGAGTCTCTGCACCTTAGTACTAGCGTAGTAGGGGATCCCGTTTTTGTCCCAAGTCCTATTGGAAGATCGGTCCATTTATTCATGACTTGTTTGGATTTGAGAATGTCTATGCCGAGTATTGAGCTTGGAAATAATGCTTATGTTTATAAGCTATGGGGGGATTCTAGGGATGAAGTGGTTATCCAGTAGGGGGTGCCACTCTCGGTTTTGATAGGAGGGTAGTTAGACCTTTTGACTAGCCTTGGTAATACCCTCGAAGTATCGTGTAACCCTTTTTAGGTTCTAACATGACTAGTTACTTAGAATCCCTTGATGCCTTTATTGGAAATTTGAAGCCCGATCGAGTGGTGTTCGCCGATAAGACGGATGGTTTATTCCACTTATGCATGGGTTATAGAAATCACCCTAGTAAGTGCGCTTGGTAACCTGGTTGACATCTGTTTACCTTCGAGAGAAAGTTCTTCTACATGGAATACCTTATAGTATATAAACGAGATCCAAGATTCACTAGTGAATTTTGGAAAGCTTGCATGAGATCATGAGTACGCATTCCTGTTTTCGCCAAGTATTCTAGAAGGAAAGAATAAGTGAAAGTGAAACGAGAGGCGATAGTGAAATGAATTTCAATCGCACCTTGGAAATAGGAATCAAGGAGCTACGAAATCATGAAGTCAAAGGCAGTCAAGGCACGATGGAACTAAGCTCAAGGTAATGCGACTCAGGAGACTGAAGACTAAATACGTGCATAATATCTCTTTTGGGAATATATCCTTGATCCCTGTTTTCTGTTGAGCTTGCTTGTAGGCTATCTTTTATGGATATCCTCTCGGACCTGTCTCTGTTACAAATCCTGTACGGAGTTTGTTTTGTTTATCTTCTCGACCCTGTTTCAGGGAATCTTAGGTAGAACCCTATGGATGTAAACATGTATTTGAAACATGTTATGGTTGATATGGTTGCAAATGGTTGCAAGTGGTTGCTCGTGGATGCGCGAATTTACATTAGATATTAGCTCGACTCGGTCACATTTCATATTGCATATGCACGAGTATTTATACTTGTTTATGGATGAAATTGAATGTGTTACCATGTGGACGTTGCATATGGATGAATGTTTGTGCACGCATATAGTATCTATATGACTAGGACTATTTGCATACATGTTGGATTCATGGCACTATACATATTTTGCATTAGAAAGATTATTCAGGCCTGATCATTAGCATTAGCTAAGGGACATGTACACACACGTTTTGCATACATTCATAAAGCATTAGGAGTCGTTTAAGGACAATGTTTGCTTGTGGATGATGGTTTGAGTAGATGGATGATGGAGGGTAGGATATGTTCTTCCTAACTTTGAGATTTCGGGGACGAAATCCTAAAAGGTGGGGAGAATGTAACAACTCGTATTTCGATAACATGTTAAAACGAGGATCAAGGCAGAATTTAATTTTAAATTCTAAATCAACTAAAACGGGCTATGCCATTGCGTTCGTCTCGGAAAAATACGCGAAATAGAGTCCGAGTTTTCGAGAATCGGAGTCCGTATGACCCGTTAAAGGCCCAAAGAAGATTTCTGGGAATTTGAATTTCGGAAACAGTTTTGGAAATCAGATCTGAGGCTAGGCGGGAAGTTTCCCCGCCTAGGCCATGTCGACAGGGTTGTCGACAGGCCTGTCGACTTGGGCCCAGACCAAGTCGACAGCCCTGTCGACTGGCCTGTCGACAGGGGGTGGCCGGGGCAAGCTGCCTGGCACACCTGCTTGTCTCACCTGGTCTTGTTCTTGGGCTGGTTCTGGAAGCTTCCGAGATCTGATGGTCCTAATCTATCCTAGGGTTAATCTAAGGGCCTAAAACACTCCTAATCTCTATAAAAAGACCCTAAACCTAACCTAAATCCCTAAAAATCAAACCTAGCAACTAAGTGCTGCCAAAATCAATTTTGATCATGGCCTCCATCTCCAATCCCTAGAGCCTATGCATTCAAATCGGGTTCAAATCAAGATATGCAAGCTTGCTACACCAAATGGAGGACAAATCAACATTGTTATGCGAGTTTCATGATGGTTCTTCCTCAAAGGAGCCACCTTTCTTCGTCAAAATGATGCATGATCCCCTTTCCTAAGCCTTGCCTATGTAAGTTCTAGCTACTTTTGGATCAAAACGGTACTTTTAATGTTGACATGGGGTAAAATGAGATAAAACATAAGTATGCATGTATGTGAACCTAACTTTGTCCCTTTTCTATGATCTATGACCTTAGACTAAGATGTAGCAACTTAATCATGTCACTCATGTTATGTTTAGCCTAGTTTACCTTGCAAGTTGGGATCTTTATGCATGAAATGCTAGCGTGAACCTTTAGGAACCACTTTACTTGTGAAACATTGGCTAAGACAAGATTTTGGGGCTTAGGCATGTTTATGAACCCAAACCCCTTATGCTAACATGCAAGTTTGTGGCCAAATCCTTTATGAGATTATGCATGCTCGTGGCCAAACCCTTTTTGATAATGTGCATGTTTGTGGCCAAAATACCTTATGACACTATGCATGTTTATGGCCAATCCCTTTATGATGTTATGCATGTGGAAGCCAAGCCCTTTTTGGCATCATGCATGTTTTGAGACCAATATGTGACATAGTATCCTTACTATGTTGACTCGCTTTGCTTGCGTTGGGAAAACACGATTTTGGGTAGTTAGATAAACATGAACATGTCGCAAAATCTTAACTTGAATATGACATGTGTTTATACTTGAAAATATGACTTGAAAGATAACATGGAAGATGACATGTAAGTATGCATAAAAACATGAGCTTGGGAATTTACCTATTAAGTTAGGTCTACCCTTTGGGAATTTACCTATTAAGTTAGGTCTACCCAAATGCTCGAAAACTTGTAACATGTTTTGGAAACATGATGAACTTAGATAATATAAGTATGGCCAACTCGAGGTTGGGTTGAGTTTGCAACGTAAAACTACCCGGAACCGACCGGCCTAACTAGTAGTTGCAAACAATAGGACCCAATGTGAGAAGTTGGTCATGTCGCGCTTAAGACCCGAGGTTAGACTAAGTTGTGGTGTAAATCTACCCGGACCCGCCCGGCTTAACTAGTAACCACAACAAGGTCTAATGTGAGAGGTTGAGGGTGCATTAATTAAATTAATGCCACATAATAGGGTTAAGTTAATTTGATTAATGAGGCTTAACCAAATATGATATGGACAAATGGGTTAAGTAATTTTATTAGGCTAATGATACTTAACAAAACATGATAAGCTTGGGTAGGTTAAGTAACTTGATTTGCCTAATGACACTTGACCATTTTTATACGACTAGTGGACGGGATTAAGTTAACCAACACTTAATCAATCCAACACGATAACGTGATAAGGTTAAGTAAATTTTCTTAATGACACTTAACCGTATAATACAGTTAATGGATGGGGTTAAGATTAGGCTTAACTAATCTAAACATGGTAATCGGATGGGGTTAAGTTAGCCTAGACTTAATTAAACCAACTTGGTAATTTAATGGGGTTAAGTTAAACACTTAACTAATTTAACACGATGATTTGATGAGGTTAAGTGACCTATAATTAACCAATCTAACTCGTTAATTTGATGAGGTTAAGTTAATCTATACTTAACCAATCTAACGTGAAAACATGATAAGGCTAAGTCACGAATCACTTGAATACGCTTGACCGATTTGATGACAAGGTCAAGTTAATTTATATAGTTAACCAATCTAAAATGATAACTAGACGAGGTTAAGTTATGGATTGCTTAATATACTTAGCCAACTTGATACATGGTTTGTAGGGTTAAGTCTTGGACTTGGATACTTAGCCAATTTTGACATGGTTTGTAGACGGGCTAAGTTATGAACTTAAGTGACACTTAACCCATTAGATAAACCCTAATTCGGAGGATTAGGTAAATAACCATAGTTAACAAGGATTATGGAAATAAGGCTAAGTGTTAAACCTTAGTTAAGGGAAACTAAGTAATAATTCTTAGTCAAGGAAATTTGGACCATTTCTTAGATATGTTAGTAACCCGATACGTTAGGTCAACATTTAAGTATGCGTGTAGGAGCAGGCTATCTGATTTAGATAAAGGCTCCAACGAACTGGGTAACGAAGCAGCGGCTTCGGGGAACGTGAGGATATTCTTGGGATCCCTCTGTGAGCTGCCAGGTCATTATACTAGGCTCCCGAGAGGTTGAGGTCTGCGGTAGAAGAACCAAGAATATGCCTTGGTTGCTATGCGAGCGACCTAAAGACTGGGGTGGATAGCAGTGAGTCGACGAATACATAAGGTGCCCGAGATAGCAAGTTCGTCGATCATCTACCATCTTGAGTCAAGCGTGTACGTACGGAAAGGCAGGGAACACCCAACAGACCATGATTTGCTATCTAATTATGGGTGAGGTAGGCCGTATGATGTGGGCTGGCCGGAGTGTAGTTCTCATGCAAGATTTTCTCTTGTGTTGCCTTTCACTAGTAGAGGGAGGGGTCTCGTGGGACCATAGCCACATGTAGAAAAGCAGACCTTAGTATCGGCATCGGCAGATAAATCTAAAGCTCCCGACCGAGTCCTGTATTTCTTGGTTTGCCCTGTGACAGGACTCGGGTGGCACGATGTGATACATGTGCATACAGTAATAGAAAAACGATTCACGATGAATGCGTGGGAAAAGGGCGCGGTCGAGGGTTAGCGTAATCCCTAGTGGCCTAGGTGGTTTAACCCAAACCGAAATATGAAAGCGTGCAATAGGTAAGCGTAATCCCTAGTGGTGCTAGGTGGCGTAAGTCCTAGTAGTTCAAACGATGATTCATATGGAAGAGCCTAGTTAGAACAAGGGTGACAGTCCAAACGATTCCAAGGATAATACGACATGAGGAAGCCCGTACGAGGTACGGCAAAGGACTGAACTTATATACATGGAAAGAAACATATGATTTGAGTAACCTATATATGCGATATATTAGGTTGACATGGACCATCACACGACCTTGAGCAAGGGACATTCATGGTTAACACATGACGCGGGTAGGGATACTAGTACGAGAGGTGCAGAGCAAATATACATGTTAGAACTAGGAAGAATATACATAATAGATACCGTGGGATGTTAGACGGGGTAGATACCTTGGGATAATGTACTCGATAGAAATCTGACGATGTGATACCTTGACTTATCATAACACCGTAATTTTTCATGATACCTTAGTTTACCTTGCCGCAGTAGTTTAACCGGCTACTCTGGTTTATCTATCTTGTAGTTATCCTTATGTTTACTTTCAGTTTATGCATGTCATGTTACCTTTACCTGTTTTTATACTGGAAGTAGATAGGACTTACTCAGTCTTTTTGACTAACCCGTTTTGTTTCGCCTCTTTTCTTCCGTTTCCTCCCCCCAGGTTTCAGGGAGGAAACAATGCTGTTTAGTTCGGACTTCTTCTGCTTGAAGGTCATCATGGATGGCTTGGACTTCTCTTGGCTATGGCTACTTTACTGTTTTACTTGGGGAATAATTTATGAAAAAGTCTTTATGCTTCTTTACTATTGCAAGACAGGTTTTGATGTACTCTGATGTAAAAGGCTTTAGACCTTATTTATTCATGTTACGAAAGTTTGATTTTACTTCCGCTATTTATGTATATACGTTCTGTCTTGTGATATTTCTGTGCATGTTTACCAATAATGCCCCTCTAAAGCTAGTGCATTCCTTTGCGAGTGACCCTAGTAGAGGCGGGGTGTTACAATTTTTATGCCATGATTATATGCTATTACAATGCAAGTTCACAAGTGCCAAACTTATGTTAATTAATTCACTATGTTGCAAGTTCATGCGTTCACACTCCCCTTTTTATGTTACTTAGAATATATAAACACCATGTTATAAGCCTCCCCTTTTTCATGTGGCTAAGTTGGATTTAAATGTTAAAACCAACATATGTTATATTATAGCAAACGTATAAAACGGGGGTAATGACGATTGGGTTAAAATATAGAACATATGTGTTGGCATGTTTGACGCATGCCAACAAACTTGAAAAATAATTAAGTGGTATAAATTAATTTTTCCCAATAAAGATGAATTAGAATAATGGGCCACAAATATTTACATATAAAAAGAAAAGAGACAAAATATGTAAATTTAGAAAATACGATGTGTTTGACCCGAGGTTGGATTGAGTTGTGATGTAAACCTGCCGGGAACCGCCCGGCTGTCCAGTAGTCACAACAATACCTATCCAATGTGTGTGGTTAAACACGGAGCCCAATAAGGACCCTAGGTTAGACTGAGTTTTGGCGTAAGACGGCCCGGACCCAACCGGCAACAGGCAGCCACAACAATACCTGTCTAATGTGATAGGTCGAGGCTTTAGTAAGACAACTAGGGCTGAGTCAGGATTGATAGGATTAAGTAAATTGAATTAATACTTAATCAAAATGGAACATGCTAAACTATACAGACTGATTGGGGGTTAGGTTTACAAAACACTTAACCAACTTAGCATGTTGGCTAGAAATGGAAAACCTAGTAGCGGGGTCCCTTTTCAGCTGTAACCCTACAAGGTGTATAAGGATACCCTGAACTAGGCCGGGTGGGGCACGATTACTGGGCTGACTATAAGAGGTCAAATCTACGGCGGTGGTGAAGCAGTGTAGGTTCTAATGGGGTGCGGGCGTGCACACATTCCAGCGCAGAAAAATAAGGCACTGGGCACCAGTAGCATACCTATGCATTCTAGGATAGTGTCGGGTCGCCACCATGGCACTTGATACACCCCATGGTGGGACCAGCATAGGTAACTACAACATCGGGGGCCGTAAGACACATGTAACTATGCAAGTAGGTGCCGATCATTAGAAACGAATCACTTCACCCTGATTATGGGGTGCCTGTTGGGAACTAGTTTATATTGATGCAGAGATTAATATGGGGTACGATAAGTACATTCGACTCTAGAAAACTTAACCTAGTTTATAGTGCTTTCCCATTTCCACTTTATACTTATCATGCCTAATTCTTTATTCATAGACTGAATAGTCCTAGACTTACTCAGGCTTTATGTCTGACTCTACTTTTCTTTCGTCTTCTTTTCTTTCGTCCCTCCCCCCCCCCCCCAGGTCCACAGGGAGGGAATACTGCAATTTGACCAGTTTTCACATCCAGCTTGAAGAGAAAGAATGTACTGCTTGGATCTTTTGCGTTTTGGACTATGGCTTTGGACCGCGGTTATGGGACTTATGCAGTTTACTTATGTTTTTATGCTTCTTTAAATAATGTAATCAAGACAGTTATGAAGATGTTATGTTTTTGGAAGTATTGTAAGACAAATTATGACATGGTTTGTGTAACACGTATTTTGTTGAAATAAAAATTGCTGTTGTTTTCCGCTGTTTCAAAAATATGTGTATTTATATCTGTCTTGTGTATCTGCGACTTATACTTATAAACCTCCACCAAAATTAGGGCATTCCCTTTGAGAGTGACCCTAACGGAGGTGGGGTGTTTCATCCAGTGCTTTAATGTTGGTATGGTCGCACCCATCAGGAAGCAGATTGCTAAAGTATTAATGCAGGAGCGTACAGAAATGCTTCGCTTAATGGAAACAACGTTTGAAATTCTAACAAGTAACATCAAATTTTAACAAAAAAAATAAAAAGCTGAAATGGGGAAAAACTCGGAATTTGCAATTTAAAAGAAATTCTAACGATATGAAGGTGTTAAAACCACAAATTCAAGCATCAACGGCAAGAATGGAACATGAAAAGAATTAGAAAAAAGAAATAATAGCCAGCTTTTGAAATTCAAGCCGACAGGGAGAAAACGTTAAATTTGAAAGTAAAAGGAAATGATATCGTTAGAAAAAACTTTAAGTTCTAATTAAGAAGAAAAAATACAAAAAAGGAGTAAATTTTAAACAGCAAATTCGAACTGCGACAGTTGTTGACAAAAAGGGAAGTGTGCAATGAGAGGACCTCGCAAGAGGTCACCCATCCTAGTACAACTCTCGCCCAAGCACGCTTAACTTCGGAGTTCTGATGGGATCTTATGCTTTATTGCTCTTATGATCGCACATGTCAGGAAGCGGATTACTAAATTATCATCGCAAGAGCATAGAGAAGAGCTCCGCTTAACGACAACATCGTTTGAAATTCTAACAAGTAACATCGAATTTGACCAAAAAATCAAAAAATAGAAATGAGGGAAACCGCTAAACTTTCAATTTAAAAAAAATTCTAATGAAATGAAGGAATTAAAACCACAATTTCAAGCATCAATGGCGAGAATGGACAATGGAAAGAATTGGAAAAAAGAAATAATGGCCAGCTTTTGAAATTCAAGCCGATAGAGTGAGAATGTTAAATTTGAAAATAAAAGGAAATAAAACTATAAAAAACTTTAAGTTCTAATTAAGAAGGGAAAAAAACAAAAAAGGATGAAATTTTAAACTGCAAATTTGAACCGCGACGGTTGTTGATAAAAAGGGAGGGTTGGAACACGAGGACTTCCCAGGAGGTCACCATCCTGGTAATACTTTCGCGCAAGCACGCTTAATTTCGGAGTTTTGATGAGATCCAGGGCTTTAGTGCTAGTATGTTCGCACCCGTCATGAAGCAGATTGCTAAAGTATTAATGCAGGAGCGCAGAGAAATATTCCGTTTAACGGAAACAACGTTCGAAATTCTGATAGGTAACATCAAATTTTACCAAAAAATCAAAAAGTAGAATTGAGCGAAAATGCTAAATTTGCAATTTATAAGAAATTCTACCAAAATGAAGGAGTTAAAACCACCAATTCAAGCATTAACAGCGATAATGGAATTGTAAAAAAAACTTTAAGTTCTAATTAAGAAGCATTCAAACAAAAAAGGAGGAAACTTTAAACTTCAAATTCAAACAACAACGGTTGTTGACAAAAAGGGAGGGTTGCAACACAAGGACTTCCCAGGAGGTCTCCAATCCTAGTACGACTCTCGTCCAAGCACGCTTATCTTCGGAGTTCTGATGGGATCTGGTGCTTTTGTGCTCGTATGATCGCACCCGTCAGGAAGCAAATTACTTAAGTAATAATGCAAGAGCGTAGAGGAATGCTCCGCTTAATGGCAACAACGTTTGATATTCTAACAAGTAACATTAAATTTGACCAAAAAATATATATCAAAAAACAGAAATGTGGGAAAACGGTAAATTTGCAATTTAAAATAAATTCTAATGAAATGAAGGAGTTAAAGCCACAAATTCAAGCATCAACGACGAGCATGGAACATGGAAAGAATTCGAAAAAAGTAATAATGGTCAGCTTTAGAAATTCAAGCCGATAGAGTGAGAACATTAAATTTGTAAATAAAAGGAAATGAAATTGGAAAAAAAATTAATTTCTAATTAAGAAGAAAAAAAACCAAAAAAAGAGGAAATTTTAAACTACAAATTCGAACGGCGACAATTGTTGACAAAAAGGGAAGGTTGCAACACGAGTACTTCCCAGGAGGTCACCCATCCAAGTATTACTATCGCTCAAGCACGCTTAACTTTGGAGTTCTGACGGGATCCGGTGCTTCAGTGCTGGTATGATCGTGCCCATCAAGAAGTGGATTGCTAAAGTATTAATGCCGGAGCATAGAGAAATGCTCCGCTTAACGACAACAACATTTGAAATTCTAACAAGTAACATCAAATTTGACCAAAAAATCAAAAAACAGAAATGAGGGAAAACGCTAAATTTTCAATTTAAAAGAATTCTAACGAAATGAAGGAGTTAAAATCACGAATTCAAGCATCAACGACAAGAATGGAACAGGGAAAGAACTGAAAAATAGATATAATGGCCAGCTTTTGAAATTCAAGCCGATAGAGTGAGAACATTAAATTTGAAAATAAGAGGAAAAGAAACTGTGAAAAAAACTTAAAGTTCTGATTAAGAAGCAAAAAAACCAAAAAGAGGAAATTTTAAACTTTAAATTCGAACTGCGACGGTTGTTCACAAAAAGGGACGGGTGTAACACGAGCACATCCCAGGTGATCACTATCCTTGTATTACTCTCGCCGAAGCATGCTTAACTTCGGAGTTCAGATGGGATCCGGTGCTTTAGTGTTGGTATGATCACCCCCATCAGGAAGTGGATTGTTAAAGAATTAATGCAGAAGCATAGAGAAATGCTCCTCTTAACGGCAACAACGTTTGAAATTCTAACAAGCAACATCAAATTTTACCAAAAAAATCAAATAACAGAAATGGGGGGAACACTAAATTTGCAATTTAAAAGAAATTAAAACGGAATGAAGGAGTTAAAACCACAAATTCAAGGATCAACGGCGAGAATGGAACATGAAAAGAATTAGAAAAAAGAAATAATGGGAAGCTTTTGAAATTCAAGCCGATAGGGTGAGAATGTTATATTTGAAAATAAAAGGAAATGAAATTGTAAAAAAAACTTTAAGTCCTAATTAAGAAGCAAAAAAACAAAAAAGGATGAAATTTTAAACTGCAAATTCAAACCGCGATGTTTGTTGACACTAATGGAGGAGTGCAACACGAGGACTTCCCAGGCGGTCACCCATCCTACTACTACACTCGCCCAAGCACGCTTAACTTTGGAGTTCTGATGGGATCCGCTGCTTTAGTGCTGATATGATCACACCCATCAGGAAGCAGATTTCTAAAGTATTAATACAGGAGCATAGAGGAATGCTTCGCTTAACAGTAACAACGTTTGAAATTCTAACCAGTTACATCAAATTCGACCAAAACATCTAAAAATATAAATGAGGGAAAACGCTAAATTTGCAATTTAAAAGAAATTCCAACAAAATGAAGGAGTTAAAACCACAAATTCAAGCATCAACAGTGAGAATGGAACATGGAAAGAATTGTAAAAAAGAAATATTGGGCAGCATTTGAAATTCAAGCCAACAGAGTGATAACGTTAACTTTGAAAATAAAAGAAATGAAATTGTAAATAAAAAACATTAAGTACTAATTAGAAAGCAAAAAAAAGGAAGGAATTTTAAGTGGAAAATTCGAACCGCGACGGTTGTTGATAAAAGGGAGGGGCGCAACACGAGGACTTCCCAGGAGGTCACCCAACCCGGTACTACTCTCGCCAAGCACGCTTAACTTCGGAGTTCTGACCGAATCTGGTGCTTTAGTGCTAGTACGATCACACCTGCCAGGAAGCGGATTGCTAAAGTAATAATGCAGGTGCGTAGAGAAATGCTCTGCTTAAAGGAAATAACGTTTTGAAGTTCTAACAAATAACATCAAATCTGACAAAAAAATTAAAATAATAGGAAATAGGGAAAACGCTAAATTTGCAATTTAAAAGAAATTCTAGTGAAATGGAGTTATAACCACAAATTCAAGCATCAATGGCGAGAATGGAACGTTGAAAGAATTGGAAAAAGAAATAATGGTCAGCTTTTGAATTCAAGCCGACAAAGTGAGAAATTAAAATTTGGAAATAAAAGGAAATGAAATTGTAAAACAAAAATTTTAAGTTCTAATTAAGATGCCAAAAAACAAAATATGAGGAAATTTCAAACTAAATTCAAATTGCGACGGTCGTTGACAAAAAGGGAGGGGTGCAACACGAGGACTTTCCAGAAGGTCACCCATCCTACTACTACTCTAGCCCAAGCATGCTTAATTTCGAAGTTCTGATGGGATCCGGTGCTTTAGTCCTGGTATGATCGCACTCGTCAGGTAGCGGATTGCTAAAGTATTAATGAGGGAGCATAGAGAAATTCTTCGCTTAAGGGCAATAACGTTTAAAATTCTAAAAACTAACATCAAATTTGACCAAAAAATCAAAAAAAAAGAAATGCGGGAATACACTAAAATTGCAATGTAAAAGAAATTCTAACGAAATGAAGGAGCTGAAACCAAAAACTCAAGCACCAACGGCGAGAATGGAACATGGAAAGAATTGGAAAAATGAAATAATGGCCAACTTTTGAAATTCAAGCCGACAGAGTGAGAACTTTAATTTTGAGGATAAAAGGAAATGAAATTGTAAAATAAACCTTTACGTTCTAGTTAAAAAGAAAAAATACAAAAAAGGAGGAAATTTTGAACTGAAAATTCGAATCTCGACTATTGTTGAAAAAAAGGGAGAGGCGCAACACGAGGACTTCCCAGCAGGTCACCCATCCTAGTAATACCCTCGCCCAAGCACGCTTATTTTCGAAGTTTTGATGGGATCCGTTGCTTTAGTGCTGGTATGATCGCACCCGTCAGGAAGTAGAATGCTAAAGTATTAATGCAGAAGCGCAGAGAAATGCTCCGCTTAACGGCAACAACGTTTGAAATTTTGACAAGTAACATCAAATTTGACCAAAAAAATCAAAAAACAGAAATGAAGGAAAACACTAAATTTGCAATTTAAAAGAAATTCTAACAAAATGAAGGAGTTAGAACCATAAATTCAAGCATCAAAGGCGAGAATGGAACATGGAAAGAATTGAAAAATAATAATAATGGCAAGCCCATGAAATTCAAGCCGATAGAGTGAGAACGTTAAATTTGAAAATAAAAGGAAATGAAATTGTAAAAAAAACTTTAAGTTCTAATTAAGAAGCGAAAAAACAAAAAAGTAGGAAATTTTAAACTGCAAATTCGAACCGCGACGGTTGTTGACAAAAAGGGAGGGGTGCACCACCAGCACATCCCAGGAGATCACCCATCCTAGTACTATTCTCACCCAAGCACGCTTAACTTCGGAGTTCTGATGGGATCCGGTGCTTTAGTGATGATACGATCGCGCCCATCAGGAAGCAGATTGTTAATGTACTATTGTGGGAGTGTAGAGAAATGCTCCGCTTAATGGCAACAACGTTAAAATTCTAACAAGTAACATCAAATTTTACCAAAAAATCCAAAAACAGAAATAGGGGAAAGCACTAAATTTTTTATTTAAAAGAAATTCTAACGAAATGAAGGAGTTAAAACCATAAATTCAAGCATCAAAGGCGAGAATGGAACGTGGAAAGAATTGAAAAAAAGAAATAATGGCAAGCTCATGAAATTCAAGCCAACAAAGTAGGAACGTTAAATTTTAATATAAAATAAAATAAAATTGTAAAAAATAACAATAAATTCTAATTAAGAAGAAAAAAAACAAAAAGCAGAAAATTTTAAACTGCAAATTCGAAACGCTACGGTTGTTGACAAAAAGGGAGGGGTGCAACACGAGCACATCCCAGGAGATTACCCATCCTAGTACTACTCTCGCCCAGCACGCTAAACTTCGGAGTTTAGATGGGATCCGGTGCTTTAGTGCTGGTATGATCGCACCCATCAGGAAGCGAATTGTTAAAGTATTAGTGTAGGAGCATAGAGAAATGCTCCGCTTGACGGCAACAATGTTAGAAATTCTAACAAGTAACATCAAATTTTACCCAAAAAAATAAAAAAATCAGAAATGGAGGAAACGCTAAATTTGCAATTTAAAGGAAATTCTAATGAAATGAAGGAGTTAAAACCACAAATTTAAGCATCAAAGGCGAGAATGGAACATGGAAAGAATTGAAAAAAAGAAATAATGGCAAGCTCATGAAATTCAAGCCGATAGAGTGAGAACGTTAAATTTGAACATAAAAGGAAATGAAATTGTAAAAAAACTATAAGTTTTAATTTAGAAGAAAAAAGCAAAAAAATAGGAAATTTTAAACTACAAATTCGAACCGTGATGGTAGTTAACAAAAAGGGAGGTGTGCAACACGAGCACATCCCAGGAGATCACGATCCTAGTACTACTCTCGCCCAAGCATGCTTAACATCAGAGTTCTGATGGGATCCGGTGCTTTAGTGCTGGTATGATCGCACCCATCAAGAAGCGGAATGTTAAAGTATTAATGTAGAAGCGTAGAGAAATACTCAACTTGACGACAACAACATTTGAAATTCTAGCAAGTAACATCAAATTTTACAAAAAAAATCAAAAAACATAAATGGGGGAAAACGCTAAATTTGCAATTTAAAAGAAACTCTAAAGAAATAAAGGGGTTAAAACCACAAATTCAAGCATCAAAGGCGAGAATGGAACATGGAAAGTATTGAAAAAAAGAAATAATGGCAATCTCATGAAATTCAAACCGACAGAGTGAGAACGTTAAATTTGAAAATAAAGGAAATGAAATTGTAAAAAAAAAACTTTAAGTTCAAGTTAAGTAGCAAAAAAACAAAAAAGTTGGAAAATTTAAACTGCAAATTCGAACCGCGACGGTTGTTGACAAAAAGGGAGGGGTGCAACACGAGCACATCCCAGGAGATCACCGATCCTAGTACTACTCTCGCTGAAGCACGCTTAACTTCGGAGTTCTGATGGGATTTGGTGCTTTAGTGCTGGTATGATCGCTCCCATTAGGAAGTGGATTGTTAAAGTATTAATGCAGGAGCGTAGAGAAATGCTCCGCTTAACGGCAATAACGCTTGAAATTCTAACAAGTAACATCAAATTTTACCAAAAAAATCAAAAAAAGGAAATGGGTGAAAATGCTAAATTTACAAATTTAAAGAAATCCTAACATAATGAAGGAGTTAAAACCACAAATTCAAGCATCAAACGTGAGAATGGAACGTGGAAAGAATTGAAAAAAAGAAATAATAGCAAGCTCATGAAATTCAAGTCGACAGAGTGAGAACGTTAAATTTGAAAACAAAAGGAAATGAAATTGTAAAAAAAAAACTTTAAGTCCTAATTAAAAAGTAAAAAAAAAGAAACAAAAAAGGAGGAAATTTTAAACTACAAATTCGAATCTTGACTGTTGTGACAAAAAGGGAGGGGTGCAACAAGAGGACTTCCCAGTTGGTCAACCATCCTTGTGCTAGTCTCGCCCAAGCACGCTTAACTTCGAAGTTCAGATGGGATCCGGTGCTTTAGTGCTGTTATGATCACACCCGTCCGGAAGCAGATTGCTAAAGTGTTAATGCAGAAGCATAGAGGGATGCTCCGTTTAATGGAAACAACGTTTGAAATTCTAACAAGTAACATCAAATTTTACCAAAAAAATCAAAAAAAAAGCAGTGGGGTAAAAGACTAAATTTGCTATTTAAAAGAAATTCTAATGAAATGAAGGAGTTAAAACCACAAATTCAAGCATCAAAGGTGAGAATGGAACGTGGAAAGAATTAAAAAAAAAAAGAAATAACGGGAAGCTCATGAAATTCAAGTCGATAGAGTGGGAACGTTAAATTTGAATATAAAAGGAAATGAAATTGTAAAAATAACTTTAATTTATAATTAAGAAGCAAAAAAACAAAAAAGTAGGAAATTTTAAACTGCAAATTCGAAACGTGACGGTTGTTGACAAAAAGGGAGTGGTGCAACATAAGCACATCCCAGGAGATCACCTATCCTAGTACTACTCTCGCCCAAGCACGCTTAACTTCGGAGTTCTGATGGGATCCGGTGCTTTAGTGCTGGTTTGATCGCACCCATCAGGAAACGGATTGTTAAATTATTAATGCAGGAGCATAGAGAAATGCTCTGCTTGATGGCAACAACGTTTGAAATTCTAACAAATAGCATCAAATTTTACCAAAAAAAAATTAAAAATTCAGAAATGGGTGAAATGCTAAATTTGCAATTCAAAGGAAATTCTAATGAAATGAAGGAGTTAAGACCACAAATTTAAGCATCAAAGGCAAGAATGGAAAATGGAAAGAACTAAAACAAGAAATAATGGCAAGCTCATGAAATTCAAGCCGAAAGAGTGAGAACGTTAAATTTGAAAATAAAAGGAAATGAAATTGTAAAAAAAAGTTCTAATTAAGAAACAAAAAAACAAAAAAGTAGGAAATTTTAAATTACAAATTCGAACCAAGACGGTAGTTGACAAAAATGAAGGGGTGCAACACGAGCACATCCCAGGAGATCACCATCCTAGTACTACTCTCGCCCAAGCATGCTCAACTTCGCAGTTCTGATGGGACCCGGTGCTTTAGTGCTGGTATAATCGCACCCATCAGGAAGCAGATTGTTAAAGTATTAATGCAGAAGCGCAGAGAAATGCTCCGCTTAACGGCAATAATGTTTGAAATTCTAACCAGTAACATCAAATTTTACCAAAAAAATCAAAAAAAAAATATGGGGGAAAACGCTATATTTGCAATTTAAAAGAAACTCTAAAGAAATGAAGTGGTTAAAACCACAAATTCAAGCATCAAAGGCGAGAATGAGACATGGAAAGAATTGAAAAAAAGAAATAATGGCAACCTCAGGAAATTCAAATCGATAGAGCAAGAACGTTAAATTTGAAAATAAAAGTAAATGAAATTGTAAATAAAACCTTTGAGTTCAAATTAAGAAGCAAAAAAACAAAAAAGTTGGAAATTTTAAACTACAAATTCGAACAGCGACGGTTGTTGACAATAAGGGAGGGGTGCAACACAAGCACATCCCAGGAGATCACCCATCCTAGTACTACTCTCGCCAAGCTCGCTTAACTTTGGAGTTCTGATGGGATCCAGTGCTTTAGTGTTGTTATGATCACAACCATTAGGAAGCAGATTGTTAAAGTATTAATGCAGGAGCGTAGAGAAATGCTCCGCTTAATGGCAACAACGTTTGAAATTCTAACAAGTAACATCAAATATTACCAAAAAATAGAAATGGGGGAAAACACTAAATTTGCAAATTAAAAGAAATTCTAACGTAATGAAGGAGTTAAAACCACAAATTCAAGCATCAAACGCGAGAATGGAACGTGGAAAGAATTAAAAAATAATAATAATGGCAAGCTCATGAAATTCAAGCCGACAGAGTGAGAACGTTAAATTTGAAAACAAAAGGAAATGAAATTGTAAAAAAATACTTTAAGTTCTAAATAAAAAGCAAAAAAACAGAAAACGAGGAAATTTTAAACTACAAATTCGAATCTTTACTGTTGCTGACAAAAAGGGAGAGGTGCAACACAATGACTTCCTAGGAGGTCATCCATCCTAGTACTAGTCTCGCCCAAGCACGCTTATCATCGAAGTTCTTATGGGATCCGGTGCTTTAGTGCTGTTATGATCACACCGGTCAGGAAGCAGATTGCTAAAGTATTAATGCAGAAGCATAGAGAATTGCTCCACTTAACGGCATAAACGTTTGAAATTCTAACAAGTAACATCAAATTTGACCCAAAAAAAAAATTCAAAAAACAGAATTGAGGGAAAATGCTAAATTTGCAATTTAAATGAAATTCTAACGAAATGGAGGAGTTAAAACCACAAATTCAAGCATCAAAGGCGAGAATGGTGTAGCAGCCCTGAGTTTTGGGGGATATTTAAAATTTTATTTTTAAGTAATTTCAATGAGATTTGGCCATTTAAAATAATTTATTTAAATAAAAAAAAAATCATTTTCTCCCTTTATGTTTTGAGGTGATAATAAGTAGCGAACATATATAATATTAGGATATTAAGTGAGATTTCTGAACTTTAAAATAAAAATCTATTATTTATTGCAATGTAAAGTTATATATGTGTGAACCGATTGTAGCGACTTGTTGGATTTACTTGGATGTGATAGAATTAGGATCAAAATTGCACGTAAAATAAAAATGTTCTTTTTATTGTATATATTAATGATAGAGTTGTGTACAAATAAAGAAATTTCCTTTTCATTTGTAATGTAAACATTGGAATGGTACACCAACATAAAAATTCCTTTTTATTTGGTATGTGAAAATAAAATTGTTATTTTATCGATAAATGATATGTATAAATAAGTTTTCCACTTATGTAGAAAACATACTTTGTAGATAAATATGTCACTTATTTAGATTTTATTCATGTCATGAATAAAAATGTTCTTTTTATTTGCATTTGAAATATAGGATTTGTCATCAGAACATTTTTATTAACAATGTTTATGTTAAAATAAAAAGGTTTGATAGGAATGCACATTTTATATGTAATTGAAAGATTAAATAGAAATTTACATTTTATATGTAAATAAAGGGTGAAATAAAAGTTACACTTTTATATGTAAATAAAATGTGAAATAGACATTTGCATTCTCAATATAAAAATTGGAATTTAATAGGAATAAATTTTGATTTACTAAGTAAGTTTAAATTTTATTTTCATTAAAATAAAGTTGGCTAATAATTATAATATTTGCTTGAAAACCATAGATTTATGAATATGATTGGAATTACTTTAAAATAACAACCGTTATGTTTCATTTCTTTATCTATTTTAAATCAGTATGAAATTTATGAGATCTAAATGTTAGATAATAAATTTTTAGATAATAATTTTATCATGAACTTTAACTAACGTTTATTGTTTTCATAGAGATTTATAACTTGTTGATTTGTAATTGGAAAGATAATTAACTTTGATAATAAAATTGGAAATTAAAATAAACAATTAATATGGATTTAAATGGAAATTTAAGAAAGAAGAATTTGATTCGATTCTAAACTTTTTCCTAATGATATAACAAGTATAGTAGTTAATATAACTATGATTTTGGGATGCTAGTAAATTTGAAATGGGAAATTCAGCAGGTTAATTAATTACTTCAAAACGGAAACTACAAATATAAAAGTCATATAAAAAAATGTAATTGTAAATGATCTATTTTGGGTCCTCATAAGTAAGATTTATAACTAGAACCATTTTAATCATATTTGGAATTTCATATATGTTGAAAATTTTAAATTAACTTATGTGGTAATATTATACGCTCGTTGTTTGTGTAATGAACGTCCACGAGTAATAAGTATCATTATTTATGTGAATTTAAAATTTAAATTATCAATTGATTTATATGGTAATTATTGAGAGTTGGGATTAAATATTAAATTATTTATGTTAAATTGGGTTAATAAATCCATAATTTAATTTTGTAATTGATTGTGGAAATTTATTGGTGTAATTAATAATTGAAATACAATTTTGAATTTCCAACTTACATGAAAAATAGTAACTTTATTTATCATAATTGAAATTAAAATTTGGTTTGTTTTGATAAATATTAGAATTTATATTTATGTATTTGAATGAAATGGAATCAATTAATCTATAATTGGATTTAAAATTGAATGTTCAATCAAAATTGTAATTAATAGGAATCAATGCAATGGTATAATTGTTTATTTCTCCTATTGGACCATCTACACATATGCCAAATAAATTCAGTTCCACCTCGTCAGCCAATTTTCATCATACGTATATTCTCCATCTTCTCATTTCTTTCTCTAATGGCAGATCAAAACATAACTTGAAAATCAATGTATGCATTTCGATGAACACCTTATACTTGGAACGAAGATGATGAGGGGGCCTAAATTTGGATTAATAGGTTAAAGGGAAAATTTAGTTCATTATTTAAATTAATTATTTACTAAATTATCAAATCTTTAATTTATCGTATCATCTTCGTACGAGATCCAATTTACGAACCGTAAGTTGCGTTGCACTCGAATCAGAGAGATCTACAACTTGGGACAGGCTAGTTCTGAAACAGAGCAGATCAAATTTAGACCAAATCTCAAGCGAGGTGAGAATTCTTTTCTTTTAAAATAATTAAACTTTATTAATTATAATCATGTAAAAAAAAATCATTTTTGATTTGCTTTTAAATTAAGGTTGTTGTATATGTAATTTGATTTGGTTTGTTTGATGTTGTTAGAATGACCTGTTAAGGTGATTGATTATTATGTTAGAAATAAAATTATCATTTATTTATGTTTTGTTGAATTAGATTATGGTCAAATTTAGAAATACCATTATTTATAGAAATGTTATGCTAGGAAAAAAACATTTTAGTTAGATGTTTATTCGATTAAAAATAACATTTATTTTATAGAAATGTTATATTAGATTTCAAAAGCCATTCTGATTAGAAATATGTTGTGTAAATCAAAAACATCACTTGGATAGAATCATGACATGTGTTGGCTAGCTTTTTGACCAAGCCACCCAGGTTCATTCATAAGAAGAAAGCATGAAACCACATTCTCTGAGTACATGAAGGAACGGATCGCACCATTGACTCGCCCCTCATCGGATCGCCCCCATATCAGATCGCACCTTATCGGATCGACCCATTTCATCAGCGAAACGACACCTCTATGCGACTCGATCCATGCATGTGTTATTGCCCAGTATTGACCGATCCGATCCCCTGGTGCTTGGCGGAGCCTCTGACCCGTTCAAACAGGAGCTAGTCTTCAGCGATCAGAGACGCACGGATCTAGCGACACGTGTCCCTAACCGTCATTTTGACCAATTCTCCCCATTTGCACGATCCGATTTTCCAGGGGATCGCGACACCTATCCGCAACGGCTAATTTGACTATTTCTTCAACGGCAGCGATGCGATCCGATGTTCTCGGGATTCGTGCCACGTGTTACCATGACCCTCCTGACAAAATCAGCTATAAATAGCCCGGAGCTTGGCATTTTTTGGGATCTTTTTGGCAATATTGAGTACTGAATCCGCCATTATTGTCAGACTACTAGAGTATTGAGAGAAATCCTTCATTGTATTAGCTTTCAAAGTATAATCAATAATATATAAAGTGGACGTATGCTTGTTAACGCCGAACCACTATAAATTCTGTGTGTTATTTTCTTTTTCCCCATTCTTCAGTTGAAACTCTATAAGATTCAGAACAATTTGGGTGTTAGGTCCAAATTTTAATCTAACATTTTGGTGCTTTCACTGAGAATTCAGTCCTAAAGTTTCACTATTCAGTTCTTTGAAGATTCCAGTGATTCGGGTATCATGGCTGGAAAGAGATCTAAGGAAGCACGAGCTTCACGAACCAATGAAACAATCGAAGAAAGTTTGCACGAGCTAGGCAATGAGGAAACTCTGGATCGCGGAGCGCAGGTGGCCACCCGATCCGATGGAGACGCCACGCTCCGAGTCGACGAGAACGAGGCGATCCAGACTGCTGAAGGGGTTGTTACTCGATCCAGAGATAACGCCTCGAATCCTCCACGCATCGTGACCACGAACCGATCCCAGGGGGCGTTGCGAGCCACCATCCTCGATCCACAGCGATCCGAATTGATGACCAAACTACAACTCGACCTGGAAAGGAGCCTGTGACTCGCTCCTACCGTCCTGGCCCCTCCACTCGACCTGGCTCAAGCTCTTTGCGCATAAGAGAAGGTGATGATGACCAATATGACCCTGCTGCTCCCGTTACTGAGGGGAATCTCTCTCTCTTTTCCGAAATGTGGGAGAGATTGTTTGATGAATTGGCTGGCCAGAGGCAGGATAGCTCCGTCCTGCGACAAAATTTGACTGCTATGGATAAAAGGCTTGATGAACTCGCAAGGCAAAGGACGCCACTAGCTCATCCGCTCACTCCAGGATATTCTTCTTCGTCAGAGGAATCGCCGAGACCCCCGCGGCGACCATATGAGAGAGCCTAAAACATAGAGCAGCTTCGGTTCGGAACCCTGCCATCACGGGAAGAAGAAGCGCTGGAGGCGGGGCCCTCAAACCGTAATGTGAACAACCACGCCGTGACTCCCAAAGCTCGAGATGTGGACAATCCTGTACAGAACAGACTATCTCAGCCCCGTCATCGCGCACGTGCTCATGGTAACAGGGGGCAACGAAGCCCTATCCGAGCCCCAGATTTTGTGACTGCTCCCGGAAGAGAGACTAGAGAACCCCGCCGTGCCAGAAGCACTGACCCTGAACCTCCGCTGACCAGTGCAAATGTGGCAGCCATGATCCATCAAATCCTGGCAGATAGCCGTGGGCAACAGAATGAAGATTTGGGAATTGACCGCAGTCACACCCCTTTCACTGATGATATCTTGGATGCGACTTTCCCGAGGCGTTTCAACATGGCACAGATGAACCGATATGCGGGTACGTCTGATCCTGTCCAGCATCTGATGAGATACTCTTGGTCAATGACCGCTGCCGCAGCTTCTGACGCTGTCAAGTGCAAAGCATTTCCCATATTCTTGGAGGATGTAGCATTGTTATGGTTTACTCGCTTGCCAGCAAGATCGATTTCTAGCTTCAGGGAGTTGAGTGAGAAGTTCGTAGAACAATTCCGTATCTATGCATAAAAGACAAAGAGTGTGATTGATTTGTTCCTTGTCAAGCGGCGACCAGGCGAGAGTTTGAGGGCGTACCTAGACCGTTTCAACTTGGCCGCTACTGAAGTTAAAGATCCCCATGAACCAACCATTGTCGCAGCACTTATTGATGGAGTAGATAAAGACACTGAATTCGGGAGATACCTGGCAGGCAAAACACCCCATACTAGAGAGTTATTCTACGAAAAATCTAACGTACATTTACGTCGGGAAGAAGTATATGCTAACCGAAAGGCAAAAACAGCCGATAAGGAGGAAATCCAGAGCAATGTCGCCATTAAGCAGACAGGAGACAGCTCGGGGAAAGTCGTGGTTAATGTTGAAAATCGGAATCAGGGTGGTCGTCAGTCAGGGAACAACAATAATAATGGTAACGGCAACAACCGGAAGAGGAACCGAGGGAACGACTCCCAGAGAAGGACTCGTCCCAGGGACTTTGAAAGTTATACACCAATAAATGATACTCTGGAAAATATCTTCATGGATGCATATGAAGTCCTCCAGAATAAGAGGCCACCTCCCAGAGAGTCGACAGAGAAAGAACGTGAAACGGGGAAGTTTTGTCTCTTTCATCAGATTCACGGCCATTCGACAAATGAATGCCGTCACCTAAGAGATGTAGTCGAAAGGCTGCTTCGAGAAGGAAAGTTAGATGAATACAGAGTAACGCCCAGAGACAGGGGTCAAGCAGTACAGGCCCCAAATCAGAACCAGAATCACCTTGTTGCTAGGCCGACTGCCCAGCAAAAGGGAAAGAACATTGTTATCAATACCATAATTGGAGGACTTTATCTTGCCGGGCATAGTTCCAAGGCATTATATCAATATGTCAATGCAGCCAAGCAACACCTTGAGGTAGGGGAGTGTAGCAACCCTGAGGACAATATCCCGGTAAAGCAACAAAAGATGATGACAGACGATGTCGTTTTCCGAGAACGAGAAAGCATTGGAGTCCATGCTCCGACTGAAGATCCATTTGTAATTACAGTACCTATTGGACCAGCCACTGTTCATAAGGTTTTAGTTGACAACGGGAGTTCCGTCAACATTCTTTTCAAAAGGACATTTGACTAGATGAACCTCTAAATAAAAGACTTGAAGCCCTGTCAAGGATGGATCTGTGGATTCAACGGAGCATCTACCGCTCCAATGGGTTATGTAGAGTTACCGGTTACGCTTGGGGAAGGAGAACGCCTGAGAGTGAGAATCCTTCCCTTCGTGGTTTTGGACATTGAATCGCCCTGCAATGCCTTCTTGGGCCGACCGGCCCTTGCAAAGTTTAGAGCATGTATAGCCGCTTGGTGCTTGTTATTGAAATTCCCCACAGAAGCAGGCATTGGTATCGTCAGAGGAGATCAGGTTGCTGCGCGAGCATGTTATGTTGCCGAACTAAAATTACTTCGCAATGGAGGGGACATTGAAACTAAAGGCGCTTCTCCCCCTACGGGGGCGGAAACCTTATAGCAACTAAAGAGCATAGTCGTTGGAGAGTCGCCCAGAGAGTTTCCCGAGGATATAGATCCCAGAGAGGATCAAGCACCCGGGGGCAGAATGGCGACTCCCAACGAGACAACTGTGGATGTACCGATCGATGACAGTGACCCGGAGAAGGTCCTTAAGATTGGATCCCAGTTAAATCCGAATCTCGCTAAAGAATTGACGGATTTCTTAAAAAACAACTTGGATGTATTTGCTTGGACCCACGCGGATATGTGTGGGATATCCCCATCAATCATGAGCCATTCATTAAGCATTGACCCTAAATATCCTCCGGTAAAGCAAAAAAGGCGAATGTTGGGCCCGGAGAGGTCCGCTGCCTTGAAAGAAGAAGTTGGAAAGCAAAAGAGTAATGGATTTATCAGAGAATCGACCTACCCAGACTGGATTTCGAATCCAGTCCTGGTAAAGATGGCCAACGGGAAGTGGCGAACGTGTATCGACTTCTCGGATTTGAACAAAGCCTGTCCAAAAGATAGTTTCCCGTTACCCCGGATTGACCAGTTGGTAGACTCGATGGCGGGTCATGAGCTTCTCTCATTTATGGATGCTTATTCAGGATATAACCAGATTCCGATGCATGTTCCAGATCAAGAACACACTAGTTTTATCACGAATCTGGGATTATATTGTTATGTGGTGATGCCCTTTGGCTTGAAGTATGCGGGCGCTACATATCAACGTTTAGTCAACAGAAAGTTTTATAACCAGATCGGAAAAACAATGGAAGTATAAGTCGACGATATGTTGGTTAAGTCCAAGCAATCTTCCCAACACACTATTGATTTGGCAGAGATATTCGGCATTCTTCGAAAGTACGGAATGAAACTCAACCCAACCAAATGTTCCTTCGGTGTTGCCTCCGGAAAATTCTTGGGATTCATCGTCAGTTCCCGTGGTATTGAGATTAATCCAGACATGATCGCGGCAATCAAAGACATTTAGGAACCTAGGTAAATTAGGGATGTGCAAAGCCTTGCAGGAAAAGTGGCCGCACTAAGAAGATTTATCTCCAGGGCTACGGATAAGTGCATCCCATTCTTCGAATTAATAAAGCGGGGGAAATGCCACTTCAAATGGACGCCCGACTGCGTAGAAGCATTTCAGAATTTACTAAGGCACCTGGAGAAACCTCCGATATTATCTAAGCCAATGGATCACGAGGACTATTCGTGTATCTGGCAGTGTCATCCCATGCGATCAACTCAGCGTTGGTAAGAGAAGAGGGTAAGGTCCAAAGACCTGTGTATTACGTGAGAAAAAAATTAACGGCAGCAGAGCGTAATTATCCAAGGATAGAAAAGTCGGCGTATAGTTTACTGATCACCTCTAGAAAGCTTTGACATTATTTTCAGGCGCATCCCATTACCGTATACACCAATCACCCACTCAAGCAAGTTTTACAGAGACCGGAGGCGTCTGGAAGATTACTCAAATGGAACATTGAGCTAAGTCAATTTGATCTGAACTTTCAGCCCAGACGGTCAATTCGGGGGCAAGTGATAGCCGACTTCATAGCAGAGTTTACCGTACCGGAGGAAGATATAGCCAATGAAGAGGTCAATCCTTCAAAATTACTTTTCGATCCCAATGCCTGGAGATTGTATACTGATGGCGCCAGGAATGACGAAAGATCCGGCGCTGGAATAGTGCTTGAAACTCCCGAGAAACGATTGATAACCTATGCAATCCGGATGGAGTTTCATGCCACTAACAACGATTCCGAATATGAAGCTCTGATAGCCGGATTAAAGATCGCAAAGGAATTAGAGGTCACAAAACTGAACATCTTCTGCGACTCCAAGTTAGTTGTGTACCAAGTTACTGGAAGATTCCAGGCTAAAAGTGCAAGATTGATTTTATACTTAAAGAAAGTGAAAGAGTTGCTGAACGATTTTAATCACTACAGCATATCTCATATTTCGCGATCAGAGAATCAGCAGGCGGATAAGTTGGCAAAGATGGCTAGTTCCGACGATCCTGAAGTGACCGGGCTAGCCCCCGTTGCAGTACTTCGGTCCCCTAGCATAGATCAAATGGAAATCAACCTAATATTAGAGATGGAACCGGAAAGGGAGTCCTGGATGACCCCTCTGAAGAGTTTCCTGATGAATGGAGCGCTTCCAACCAAGAAAAGCGAGAGGCGTAAAGTAATTCGTAAAGCCGCCCGATATGTTCTGCAAGGCGGAGTTCGTTACAGGCAAGGATTTTCGATGCCCCTCCTCCGGTGCATAGCTCACGATGACATCAAGCGTGTGCTGCAGGAGGTTCACGAAGGCGAATGAAGCGACCACACTGGAGGGTGAACTTTGGCAAAGAAGGTGTTGCGGCATGGTTATTTCTGGCCTACCATAAACAAGGATGCGGCAAGATACGCACGACGGTGTGATGCGTGCCAGAGATTTTCAAAAATACCTAGAGCACCTCCTAACCAGTTAAAAACAATGATGAGCCAATGGCCTTTCGCTATGTGGGGAATTGATATCATTGGAAGTCTCCCCATAGCAAGGAGCGGAGCAAAGTTCGCTATTGTGGCCGTGGATTATTTCACTAAGTGGGTCGAGGCTGAGCCACTAACTACAATCACTACCAAACGAGTGATCAATTTTATCATTCGAAACATCATTTGCCGATTTGGGATTCCAAAGATTGTGATAACGGATAACGGAACTCAGTTCGATAGCGCTGAATTCAGAAATTTCTGCCAAAAATACCACATTGAGAATCGGTACACCTCTATGGCGCACCCGCAATCGAACGGACAAGTCGAAGCGGCAAATAAAGTAATTAAGTCCATTCTGAAAAGAAGACTGAAGCGGGCTAGAGCCATGTGGGCTGATGAATTGCCCTTGGCACTATGGGCCTACAGGACAACATATAAATCGGCAAAAGGACATACCCCGTTATCCCTTGCTTTTGGAACGGAAGCAGTCATCCCGGTTGAGACAAAGGTACCTTCTCACCGGGTGACTTATTATGATCCGATGACCAATAATGAATTGCTCCTTGAGTCCCTAGATATGATCGAAGAAAAGTGGGATGAAGCAGACCTACGTGCCTTGAGATGCAAACAACAGGTCGCTCGATATTACAACAAAAAGGTTCGAGCCCGAACCTGGCAACCCGGAGACTTGGTTCTGAAACGTGTTTTTCCACCCCCAACTCATATGGGAGCGAAGTAGGAAGGACCGTACTCTATTCTGAGCAAGCTTGATAATGGAACCTTCAAGCTGGCAACCGTAGATGGAAAGGAAATCCCCAGAGTGTGGAATGCCCAACATTTACGGCCATACTTAACATAAAAGTTTCAAATCTATTCTTTTGCATTGTTGAAAACCATGTACAAGGCACGACCTGCCTAGAATATTCTGATTCCTTAAAGCAAAAAATTATAAAGTGGACGTAGGTCATGATTCGACCGAACCACTATAAAAATATTGTGTGTTATTTACCTTTACTGTACCTTTATTTATCTGCCTGTTTATTTGTTATAAAAATCGTTTTGAATAATCCACCGATCCCAGAAGCATATAGTCTAAATGTCTTCCATCAGAATGGAATGTAATCACAAGTCAAGATTCTGAGGATACAATAAAGTAAATTATATCATTGATAGCACTCTAACTCTGCAGAGAGAGAGAGAGTATAAAAGCGTCTCCGATTGAGCGCTGAGAAAGAGCTCCTTCCCCGCTGAAGGATCGGGGAGCGAATGAATCGCTGAGCTCGAACTCTAACTCTCCAGAGAGAGAGAGAGTATAAAAGCGTCTCCGATTGAGCACTGAGAAAGAGATCCTTCCCCGCTGAAGGATCGGGGAGCGAATGAATCGCTGAGCTCGAACTCTAACTCTCCAGAGAGAGAGAGAGTATAAAAGCGTCTCCGATTGAGCGCTGAGAAAGAGATCCTTCCCTGCTGAAGGATCGGGGAGCGAATGAATCGCTGAGCTCGAACTCTAACTCTCCAGAGAGAGAGAGAGTGTAAAAGCGTCTCTGATTGAGCGCTGAGAAAGATCTTCTTCCCTGCTAGAGGAACGGGAACCGACTGAACTATTGAATTTGAACAAAGGGTCTTAAACAAGCGGCTACCCTAGCTAAGTTTAGCTTTCAGCCCTAGCTCAACTAGGCAAACAGCCTTCAATTTGCTAACATAGCCCAACACAAGAGATTCAGTACCATAAGAACAGTTATCCTATGAAATTTTCTAAGTCCCCATATTCAGAAATAGGGGGCAACATGCGAATAATGCTAATCAATCTTTAATAAGCCCTAGTTAAGCGCCACATTAATGATTGATTGGGGGCCATATGCATATACACACGAACTTTAATGCAGCAGTACAGCACGAAAATTTTCTTTCTGTTGTGTGATTGATTTGTAGATATAATTAGATCGTCTGTTACTAAACATGGAAAGTTTATTTGAATACAGGTACACAATGATGCAAAAAGAGATAAACTTTCATTTATGTACCGCAAACCTACTAAGTGAAAAACAACATAGAAAGGAAAGTGAGGGCCAGTCTCACAATTACACTTCCTGGCCAGTGGAAAACCTAAAGACAAAATATCAACAAGCAACAATATCCTGTTTACGCTTTGGCCTCTTCTCCTGCTTCTGTTTTTCCAGCTTCGCCCTGTCGGCATCGGACTGATCCCCTTTCTTCCTCTTCCTTTTGTCTATGAGAGGAACATCCGACTCTTACGAAGATTTCTTTCCACCTCTTTTCTCTTCCTTCTATCAGAAAGGGAAGCCGGGAAGTCATCGGGATTTGCAAAATGAAGCTGTCCGCTGATGGATTTGGCTGGATTTTCGAAATCATCCCAGTTTTGGGATCAAATTCTGCAAGAGGGACTACGTCCAAAGCCTCATCTGCCACTTTCTTCGGAGCCATCTCTTTCTCCTGCCTAGCCTTTCGGCTGGCCAAGGTTTCGTCGTCATCGTCGTCGGCTTTTTTGGCATCGATAATGTCTTCCTCATCCTCTACATGGCGCCCATCCATGTCTTTCAAGGCCTCGATGGTCTCAGCATCCTTGGGAACATCAGTACTAGGTACCGGGATGCTTCTTTCTACTATTGTGACCTCATCCTGCTTTGATATATCAATACCGGCACTTGGCGAGAAAGCCTCCTTCTCCACTTCTTTTTCTTTTTCAGCACCCTTGTCGACGGGCTCGCCACCTGTATCATGAGGAACACACATTACTAATTCAATTGGTTGTTCTACCAGACGACGACAATTCGCAATTGCTTTGGCGAATTGTGGAGAAAAAAGGGAGATACCTTCCGTAGATCCTCCTTCTTGAGTAGCTGCAGGAGCTCCAACAACCACGGGAGTTAGGCCCAAATGGATTAGTGGATCATCGGGATGGTATTCCTCAACTCCGGAGGTCTTGGGCTCCACGGCTGAACTCGAACCCTCGTCAGCTTTGCCTTTACCCTTAGCCAGGGCCCTCTCCTTTTCCATCTCCGCTAGAATCAGACGACGACCCTCTGCTAGGTCCTTAGGCTCATTATCCCTCAAGATGCTCTTCATCAACTCATCCTCATCAATTTCTTCGACCCCCAATCTCTGCTTTTCACCCTCAACAATGGCATCCCATAAATTGGCTAAAGTAACGTGGTAATCCGGGATCCACGAGATGTTGCGAGTTTTGAGAACTTGGCCAAGGAAGTCGAAAATCATCTCTTCAAACCCCTCGATATCCTTCTCTCTTTCGAGGAGCTTGTTGTTAGAAGCAGTGGCCAATTCGATGGCACTTTCAACATTCTTTTCGGCGAGAGCTGCCCGTCTCTCCGCGTTCGCGACCTGATCATTTAAAATCACCTTTTCTGCTTTAACCAATGCCAAACTTTCTTTTAAACTTGCTTTTTCTGCCTCCCAAGCAGCTCTCTCAGCTTCTAAATGGCCTTTTGTTGTTTTCAACTCGATATTGGCCATTTTGAGATCTTCAACCTCCTTCTTTAAGGCCATTTTCTCTTGGCTATTGGAGTCAAGTTCCGAATGAAAGCGCTGCTTAGCATTCTCTAATTCAATCTTATAATTTTCAGCATCTCTCCGCGCTAAAGCAAGTTGGGATTGAGCATCTTTCAGGTCCTTCTCCATCTTTGTCCTGGCCCTTTCGTTGTTTTCAAGTTTCTCTTTAGATCTATATGCTTCTATTTCGAGCGTTCGTATGACTTCTGAAAGGTTAACTGCATGTTTCTTCATCATCTCATACTGCCTGGCAACGTGGCGAATGTGCCCGACAACTTCATTATCCCAGTTCTTAGGGACCGGTTCCAAGGCTGGAACAAATGTCATCTTGTCGAAAAATATGTTTGGGAATTGTTCCTGCAGCTTTTCCAGCCAACCTTGAATCTCGGGACCATGCATGTAATCCCATGACCCGGGGGCAGCCAACTCTGGCTGGCTGGAAGGGACGATGTCACTCCTCTCCTTTTCAGACTCTTTGAATGGATCCTTGCCCTTATCTTTAGATTCGTGATGCCTTTTTGACGACCTGCTGTGGGAAGGTGCACTCTTTGGAGGAGTTAACTCTTTAGGAAGTTTCTTTCCCCCTGCAGGAACTATCGGATAACTGGAAGGCTTGGTAGAGGTCGATTTTGGTGGAGACTGGGGTTGCAAGGAAGTCGGCTTGTGAGAAGGGCCGCGAGAACGCTCAGTACCCAGATGAAGACTGGGTGTGCCCTCACGAAGAGAACGATAAGAGTAAGATCGTCTGCGGGACATCTTTCCTGCAAAAAAGAAAAGAGCATATTAAAAACCTTTGAATATTGACGATATAAGAGTGCGAGGCCAGATAGTCTGTGTGAATTGTGCATCCCATATAATTCCCCGTAACAGACCCGGGCCTGAAGACAGGCTTAGCTGGCTAGTTTCTTGTTCTCTAGTTGGAGAGATGGCCTCCTCAAGATCAGGGAAGAATGGCCCCCCTTCAAAGTCCATCTCTGTATATACATCATTGGGTAGAGGAATTTTGCTCAGCTCGTCGAATAACTGCTCTTCTGTCAAATCATCGGGAGCAGCGGTTTCGATTGGAGTAGAAATTGGGATTTCCTTGGACTTCTCACCGCGGACCTCATCCCCTCTGTAAATGTTCAGGTCCTCATCGTCTTGGATGACTATCGGGGAAGGACTCTTGCGAAACTTAGTTGTCTCTACCGCTTGCGAAGTTCCCTCTCCCTCCGTTGGGGGCACGTACTTATAAGGTTTGTCGCCAGCGCCAAGTCCAAATCTTCTATCTAGAAGACGATGCTTATGAAGATTTTCATCAGTAATGCATTTTTTGATCCTTAGAAAGTCGGATCTGCTACGTAGAAGAATGGACAATCGATTGTTGTATAGCGGACCCTCCGTTTTCGGGAAGACGTGATCTGTTTAAGACAAAAAAAAGGGGGAGAATGTTAACGCCTAGACTTCTTGAACAAGATATTCAATTAAAAGCTTAAAGTTTACTTGATTTGAGCCATCTTCTTGAGCATCTGGCCTGTTTCTTTATATAAAACCAATCAGACTTAGGATCCCCTATATTGCTATATCCGTCGTACAGAACCTTCCTATTCGCCACCGATTCAAAGAAAGAGAAATTTGGGGTTGCCGAAGAACGATGCTTGAAAAGAAAGAAGAATGTCAAATCTATGAATTTAAGTTCGGCATGTAGGATCTCCGCGTATGCAACATATAGGGTGTATAGAGATGCGTAGGCGTTAGGATGAAGCTGCATCGGAGCAATACCCAGTCGTTTTAAAGTCTCAATGGCGATCGGAGGAAACAGAGGGATAGCTCCTACCAAGCACATGGTTCGACTAATTGCCATATATCCTTCCGGAGCTAAGTGGGGTCTATCCTTGCTACCGGGTGTCAAAACATCATCCCAAGGAATCCCATGTCTCAGGTAGATTCTTTTAAGCTTTATATCATCGAGCTTAGATGCTAAAGAATCAGAAAATTTATCTATTCCGAGCGCGCCAGGAATCTCGTCAGTAGCTCGCCTGTCTAGCTCAGATTCTTCACTAGATGAAGTACCTTCAGACGGATTTGATTCTGTTGCCTCGTATTCGGAGCTAGAATCTTCACCTCTTGGGTTAATTGGAGGGACCTCAGGGTTGTATTGCTCAGGAACCTCGGACTCTGTTTCTGTAGCGGATCTTGAAGAGGATTTATTATCCGACATTACTGCTAGGCGAGAAAACATGAAAAGTGAGATTAAAGCTACCCGTCCCCCGTGCGTGCAAGTGCCGGTGTGTGTGCTTGTGCGTGCATTAAAGATAAAGCGTAAAAGCTATCAAGATCATCAAAGTATTAGTCGTCATATGCAGTTCAAATTATGTGGTCATTCAGTCCAGAAAGTCCAAATCAAGGCCCTAGCCTAACTGTTCAGAGTTTTATGGTGACAAGGCATTGTCTAAGGTTCAAAAATTGGTTCGGATCGCAGGGTAGAGGGATCGCCCTCCTTCGGATCGCAGGGTAGAGGGATCGCCCTCCTTTGGATCACAGAGGAGAGGGATCGCCCCCCTCACGAATCGTGAAATTGAGTTATCGG
Source organism: Allium sativum (assembly GCA_030737875.1). NCBI lineage: Eukaryota > Viridiplantae > Streptophyta > Magnoliopsida > Asparagales > Amaryllidaceae > Allium > Allium sativum. Next base: position 338,446,105 of record CM060923.1, read on the forward strand.
GGTCTTTGCTGGATCGTTACAGTCCCCCACGATGCGCGCCACTACCGCCACCACGACCTTCTGACTCGCCACTGGCCTTCATCTTCTTCCTTTCTGCTCCTTGCCTACGATCCGAAGCAGCCTTCTTTCTTCTCCTTCCTCCTCCGTTTTCCTCCTCTCCTTCTCGTTTCCGAACTTCAACCTCTGAACCTATCAGCCATGGCGCCTCGCTGGTTCCCCCAAAAAATCACAAAATCCCATCGTTTCTCCCTCAAACCAGTCGAAAAAACTCACAGAATTGAGAGCGACATCGCATAAGGATTCTTTCGATAGATTACCTTTATAAAAGTTGGGAGAACAGTCAGATTATTGGAGGTTTGAAAAACTCGGGTGTTTCCTCAGTGATGCAGGCGATATGATACGAAAGAAGGAAGAAGGAAGAAAGTGAAGGGGAGGGTCGACTTATATAGGCAAAAGGGCGACCGTTTGTCTCCCTTTTTTTGTTTTATTCGATCCGCGAAAATAGGCGGGCCGCGAACCAAAAGCCCACCACGTCTCGGGGAGAAGCCCATTTCGTTCCGTTCCGTAAAGAAGCTCAAGCGCTCACCAAAGAACGAGACGAACGGCTCGAATGGCTTGCTAAAGGACCGCGACTCGAGTATGCGATACGAATCGATAAATCACCAACAGATTCAGTGATGAAGGCTCTGAAAAGTCCTAGAAAAGGAATCGTTCACTGTTTTGCGACTCGATGCGAAAAGACGGTTCTATCACTTCGAAGCATGTTCCATCATCGATAAAACATACTTTGAGGGGGGAAAATGTTGGCTAGCTTTTTGACCAAGCCACCCAGGTTCATTCATAAGAAGAAAGCATGAAACCACATTCTCTGAGTACATGAAGGAACGGATCGCACCATTGACACGCCCCTCATTGGATCGCCCCCATATCGGATCGCACCTTATCGGATCGCCCCCATTTCATCAGCGAAACGACACCTCTATGCGACTCGATCCATGCATGTGTTATTGCCCAGTATTGACCGATCCAATCCCCTGATGCATGGCGGAGCCTCTGACCCATTCAAACACGAGCTAGTCTTCAGCGATCCGAGACGCACGGATCTAGCGACACGTGTCCCTAACCGTCATTTTGACCAATTCTCCCCATTTGCACGATCCGATTTTCCAGGGGATCGCGACACCTGTCCGCAACGGCTAATTTGACTATTTCTTCAATGGCAAAGATGCGATCCGATGTTCTCGGGATTCGTGCCACGTGTTACCACGACCCGCCTGACAAAATCAGCTATAAAGAGCCCGGAGCTTGGCATTTTTTGGGATCTTTTTGGCAATATTGAGTACTGAATCCGCCATTATTGTCAGACTACTAGAGTATTGAGAGAAATCCTTGATTGTATTAGCTTTCAAAGTATAATCAATAATATATAAAGTGGACGTAGGCTCGTTAACGCCGAAACACTATAAATTCTGTGTGTTATTTTCTTTTTCCTCATTCTTCGGTTGAAACTCTATAAGATTCAGAACATTTTGGGTGTTAGCTCCAAATTTTTATCTAACAACATGTAAATTACAAATACCATTTGTGTTAGAGAATTAAATTTGTTAGTTTATGTAGAATTGTTTTTCATTAAAATGAATCAATTATTAATGAAGTATTATGTGTGGATTTGAATCTTGATGGATTTGTTGGTACCAAAGATATAATTTTGGTAACATGTTTTAGCTTAGATCATGAAATGAATGTGACACCATAACATAATTTTTGTTTCATGTGTTGAATCACGATGCGAAAATTTATACCTTATGTTGACACCAAATTATATAATGTTCTCATAAGTGGTGGTTGTGACATTTGACACCAAATTATATGTTGTTCTAATATGTTGTTATGAAATTGACACCAAAATTATAAGTCGTCCTCATATGTAGGTGAAAATAAAAAAAATATCATATCTCTAGTGCGTTAATGAAAACAAGGAAAATTATCATATTTCTTGCGCATTAATGAAAGTATGGTAATTTATAAAATCTTTAGCGCGTTCATGAAGATAGAAAAATTATCATATTTTTAACGTATTCATGAAATTAGAAAAATAAATATATTTTTAGCATCGTAGTTAAAATATGAGAATAAACTTATGTTTACCTTAAGTGTAGTAACATGAAAATATTCATTTATTTTGATTAAAAGAAAAGCACATTATTTACATAGTCATTTTTGTCAAATTACAAAGGAATTTCCACCGTCACTTTTCTCAAATTACAAAATTGATATTTTCACCGACATTTTTTTTGTCAAATTAAAAAGATGATTTCACTATCATTTTTGAAAAAAAAAGAAAAATTTATTTCACCGTCAGTTTAGTGGTAGTGAAAAGAATGGATCTTAAAGTATCATTATTGTTGTCATTTTATATGCAAAAAGAATAGAAGAGTTTAAAGTACATTTTTGTCATAAAATGTTGAAATAGAATAAAAGTAGTCGTTCATTTTAGAAAGTAAAGCAAACATTTATGTTATTATAAAAAGTTGTCATTTATGTTAATTAGAAGTCGTCATTTTTGTTAGAATTCAAGAACGTCATTTATGATTAGAAAGCACATTTATGTTAGAAAGAACAATTATGTTAGAAATAAACATTTATGTTGGGATTCAAAAATATTAGTACATTAAAATTTATCTTTTTAATGTAATATAAAAAAAAGAAAGGGAATTCAAGTTGTTGACGCTAATGAAATCATTTCTTGGATTATACTTTTGTACACCAACAATATAACCTTTCATATGCTAATGAAAACAAGATAATCATTTATTGAATTCAATACTTGTACATTAAAAATGCCACCTTCAATAGGTTAGGAAAATAAAATAATCATTTTATGTAAGGGTACATTTCTATATGAAAAAGAAACATATTTATATAAAAGAAATATATTTATGTAAGTGTACATATTTATGTAAAAGTACCTTTTTATATATATAAAGAGGTTACATTAAAATACTGGGCATTACTATTACAATAGAAAGATTGGAATATATAAAGAGCATTTTTAGTATGAGGATTATTTTGATAAAGAACGTTTAAAATAATTTTCATTAAAGTATTTATAATCGTAATTAAAAATTACAATTGTACTTGGACCCGAGGTTAGGTCACATTTGTGGTGGAAGTCTGCCCGAACCCAACCGGCATATCCAGCAGTCACAAATGTTGGACCTAATGTGAGGGGTCCAAGTGCGCAAATACAAATTGGGCCAAGACACGAGGTTAAGCTCAACTTGTGGGATAAGTCTGCCCGGAACCGACCGGCCTATCCAGCATCCACAAGTTGCAGGCCTAATGTGAGAGGTCTGGCCCATATTAAAAATACAAATAGTTAAATTCAAGATGAACATTATTTTAACCATCATGTTTAAAGAAGAGAATATTACATATTTTATGTAATTAGATTAAAAGAAGAAATTTATATTTTTATTAAAAGAAAGAAAGAAAATTACATTTTTTTTCTTGTGAAATCAAGATTAAAGGTAAAAGTTACATTTTTTATGTAATTGGTATAAATAAAGAAAAGTTTACATTTTAATGTAAGTTAGATTAAAAAGGGAAAATTTCATTTTTCATGTAGGTAGATTAAAAGTGTGAAATTACATTATTATGTAATTGGATTTTAACTAAAAAGAATAAGGATATGAAATTTATATTTTAATGAATTAGATTTTCATTAAAAGGATTAAAGATATGGAAGTTTCATTTTCATGTAAATAGATTATCACACAAAATTATCATTTTGTTTGTAATGGAAAATTATTACTTTTGCTTTGCATTGAAAAGATAATAAAATTATCAATTTTGTTACATTGAAATAAAGAAACAAAAATACTCATTATTGTAGAAGTAAAACTGGATGAACAAAAATATTCATCTGTTTAAATTGAAATGAAACACAAAAATGCTCATTTTTGTTGGAATTGGTATGATAAACAAATAATACATTTTGTGTAATTCGAAAGATGAAACAAGAAAATGTACATTGTTGTTTATAAGATGTGTATGTGTATGAAAGTAAATGGTGTGTACATTGTACGTTAATGTTGTATGTACGAATAGGAATATTTTTCGTTAGCAAAATGTAATGAAATAAAATACATTTCATTACACATTATAAACATTTCGATAGGTTGTGAAACAATACATTCACTACTTGTGATATAATTACGTTAATGAAATGGAATTTGAATTATTTTTTATATATATAAAAATAAAGATAAATCGTTATAAATTACTAATAACGATATGAAATGATTTCCAACTTATATACATACGAGAATTATTTGGAAAGTTCGAGTCTATCTTATTCCAAATAATTTAAGCGACGTTTCAAATTCAAGTTTTGAAGACAACGATAGAAGACCGACGATCTTCATATCGAATGGACGACGACGGGTGATGCCCGTGATTGGAGTAGCTACCTTGAAGGGGCTACAGTGGTGGTCGTCCGGGCGTAGTGTCGATTACTACGGATTTGGCTTTCGCTCAGACCCAGAGCATAAGCTTATGAATGGAACGTGTGTCTGACATTGTACTCCTTTATATTATGTTTATTGATTTTCTGTCGAATGTATGAATGTTTGGTGGCGGAGAATTTATTCTGTTGCTTAACACCCTTTCATATATTTCGGCAAAGGATTGGTAGTGTGATATGGAGTGACGATGTGGCATGCTAAGATGCATATGATCAAGGCTTTTGTTGAAAAGCAGGCCTTGTGGTTGATGATCAAAGCACAGCCTGTTTAGGCATAGCTTTGTGTATAGCGTGACTTCGCGAGCCTCACACACCGGCGGAGTCTAAAACGGGAGAAGGGAACACAGGGAGAGCAGCACGTTTCTTTCTAGCTAGAAGTGGTGATTTGGCTTTAACACGGCCCGACATTTTACTTATGTGGATGATGGAATGAGGCGCCTCGGATGATAGGTCCTATAGGACCGGAAAACGTGTGTTCAGGAATAACTAATCTGCAACTCGTGCCCTGCAGCTATACAAGGGTTCACTGCGGGGGATCCTGAGGCACTAGCTAGAGCGTCTCGAATCGGTAAGGAGCTCCTCCCTAGCCTTGACTCATGATGGAAACCCAATTTCCAATACGATCTCATGCGGTTTTGTTTGTATTACTAGTATTGAAGCATAGTATTATGGTATCTATGTGTCCTAGGATTGATACATTATGATTGAAATGTTTTTGAAACTTGTACACACTAATAATAATATCAAAATCCGATTTTATCGTATCAAGCATTTTTGACCATTATAAGGTAAAACCCTATCCTCCAGTTTGCGTTGCATTATGTGATGGGACTGGGGTCTTATGATGGTTTCCTTTTTCTAAAAAGCATTGTGTTGTTTAACGATTTACTTTAAGTTATGCACGACAATCCATTGGAGTAAACCCGTTCCGCGTTAGCGGCGTGGTCCTTGGATTTGCTTTATTACTATTAGTTAAATTAGTTAAGAATTCTCACACTAGTCCCATGATCGACCCGTTGTTCGTTTCCACCTTTACAAACTCGGGTGCCCGCTCTTCACACGGGAAGTCGAGTAGTTTGTCTACAGGTTCTTATCTCGAGTAGGATTCTGGATTGGAGCTTAAAGCTGTGTCCAGAGCATAGTCGTCTTTCGCTGTATCTATTTTATTGTTTCCGCCGCAATGTATTGTAATAATGTAAAATTATCTTCCGCTGTAATTATCAGTCAATGTACTCTGATATTCTGTACTCTGATGTAACATTTATTACTGATGTTATAAAAGTCTGCTGTTGTTGTTCTGATGTTGTTGTATTCCCAAAGTTAAAGTATTCGTGGATTTCCAACTTTTGGGTCAGACTTGTGTGATTTATGGTCGATCCAAAGGGCGGGAATTTACGGGTCTTTACAAATGGAGCATAGAAAGAATTGAAAAAAAGAAATAATAGCAAGTTCATGAAATTCAAGCTGATAGAGTGAGAACATTAAATTTGAAAATTAAAGGAAATGAAATTGTAAAAGAAAAAACTTTAAGTTCTAATTAAGTAGGAAAAAAACAAAAAAGTTCGAAATTTTAAACTGCAAATTCGAACCGCGACGGTTGTTGACAAGAAGGGAGGGGTGGAACACAAGCACATCCCAGCAGATCACCCATCCTAGTACTACTCTGACCCAAGCATGCTTAACTTCAGAGTTCTGATGGGATCTGTTGCTTTAGTGTTGGTATGATCGCACCCACCAGGAAGCGGATTGTTAAAGTATTAATGCAGGAGCGTAGAGAAATGCTATGCTTAACGGCGACAACATTTAAAATTCGAACAAGTAACATCAAATTTGACTAAAAATAAAAAAACAGAAATGAGGGAAAACGCTGAATTTGCAATTTAAAAGAAATTATAACGAAATGAATGAGTTAAAACCACAAATTCAAGCATCAAAGGCGAGAATGGAACATGGAAAGAATTGAAAAAAAGAAATAATGGAAAGCTCATGAAATTTAAGCCGATAGAGTGAGAAAGTTAAATATGAAAATATAAGGAAATGAAATTGTAAAAAAAAACTTTAAGTTCTAATTAAGAAGGTAAAAAACAAAAAAGCAGGAAATTTTAAATTGCAAATTCGAACCGCGAAGGTTGTTGACAAAAAGGGAGGGGCGCAACACGAGCACATCCTAGGAGATCACATATCCTATACTACTCTCGCCCAAGCACGCTTAACTTCGGAGTTCTGACGGGATCTGGTGCTTTAGTGCTGGTGCGATCACACCCATCAGGAAGCGGATTATTAAAGTATTAATGTTGGAGCATAGAGAAATGCTTCGATTGGCGGCAACAACGTTTCAAATTCTAACAAGTAACATCAAATTTTACCAAAAAAATTTCAAAAAACAGAAATGGGGGAAAACACTAAATTTTTAATTTAAAAGAAATTCTAACGAAATGAAGAAGTTAAAACCACAAATTCAAGCATCAAAGGCGAAAATGGAACATGGAAAAATTGAAAAAAAGAAATAGTGGCAAGGTCATGAAATTCAAGCCGACAGAGTGTGAAAGTTAAATTTGAAAATAAAAGGAAATGAAATTGTAAAAAAAAAACATCAAGTTCTAATTAAGAAGGAAAAAAACAAAAAAGTAGGAAATTTTAAACTGCAAATTCGAACTGCGACGGTTGTTGACAAAAAGGGAGGGGTGCAACACGAGTACGTCATGGGAGATCACCCATTCTAGTACTACTCTCGTCCAAGCATGCTTAACTTCGGAGTTCTAATGGGATCCGGTGCTTTAGTACTGGTATGATCACACCCATCAGGAAGCGGATTGTTAAAGTATTAATTCTGGAGCGTAGAGAAATTCTCTGCTTAACGGCAACAACGTTTGAAATTCTAACAAGTAACATAAAATTTTAACAAAAAAAAAATCAAAAAACAGAAGTAGGGGAAAACGCTAAATTTGCAATTTAAAAGAAATGCTAAAGAAATGAAGGAGTAAAACCACAAATTCAAGAATGCTTAACCTCACCTAAGCATGCTTAACCTCGGATATCTAATGGGATCTGGTGCTTTAGTACTTGTATTAGCTCACCCATTAGGATGAGGATTGCCAAAGTATTAATGCATCAGCGTAGAGAAATGCTCCGCATAACGACAATAATGTTTGAAATCCTAACAAGTAACATCATGTTTGACCAAATAATCAAAAAACAGAAATGAGAAAAAACGCTAACTTTGAAATTTAAAAGAAATTCTAACGAAATGAAGGAGTTAAACCACAAATTCAAGAATCAATGGCGAGAATGGAACATGGAAAGAATTGGAAAAAAGAAATAATGGCCAGCTTTTGAAATTGAAGACGATAGAGTGAGAATGTTAAATATGAAAATAAAAGGGACTAAAACTGTAAAAAAAACTTTAAGTTCTATCTAAGAGGCAAAAACGGAAAAATGGAGAAAATTTGAAACTGTAAATTCGAATCACGACGGTTGTTGACAAAAAGGGAGGGGTGCAACATGAGGACTCCCCAGGAGGTTACCCATCCTAGTACTACTCCCGCCAAATCACGTTTAACTTTGGAGTTCAGATGGGATCCGGCGCTTTAGTGCTGGTATGATCGCACCCGTCAGAAAGCAGATTGCTAAATTATCAGTGCAGAAGCGTAGAGAAATGCTCCGTTTAATGGTAACAACGTTTGAAATTTTGGCAAGAAACATAAAATTTGACCAAAAATCAAAACCAGAAATGAGGGAAAACTCTAAATTTGCAATTTAAAAGAAATTCTAACGAAACGAAGGAGTTAAAATCACAAATTCAAGCATCAACGGTGGAATGGAACACCGAAAGAATTGAAAAAAAGAAATAATGGCCAGCTTTTGAAATTCAAGACAACAAAGTGAGATCGTTAAATTTGAAAATAAAAGGAAATGAAATCCTAAAAAAAAACCTTTAAGTTCTAATTAAGAAACAAAATAACAAAAATAGGGGGAATTTTAAACTACAAGTTCTAACCGCGACAGTTGTTGACAAAAAGAGAGGGGTTCAACATGAGGGCTTCCCAGGAGGTCACCCATCCTACTACTACTCTTGCCCAAACATGCTTAACTTCGATGTTCTGAAGGGATCTGGTGCTTTAGTTCTGGTACGATCGCACTCGTTCAGAAGCGAATTGCTAAAGTATTAATGCTGGAGCGTAGAGAAATGCTCCACTTAACAGCAACAACGTTTGAAATTCTAACAATTTACATCAAATTTGATCAAATAATCAAAAAAAAGAAATGAGCGAAAACACTAAATTTGCAATTTAAAAGAAATTCGGACAAAATAAAGGAGTTAAAATCACAAATTCAATCACCAACGGCGGGAATGGAACATGGAAAGAATTGAATAAAAGAAATAATGGCCAACTTTGGAAATTCAAGCCGATAGAATGAGAACATTAAATTTGAAAATAAAAGGAAATGAAATCTTAAAAAAAAAATTTAAGTTCTAATTAAGAAGCAAAATAAAGGAGGAAATTTTAAACAGCAAATTCGAACCGCGAAGGTTGTTGACAAAAAGGGAGGGGTGCAGCACGAGGACTTCTCAAGAGGTCACCGATTCTAGTACTACTCTCGCCCAACCACGCTTAACTTCGGAGTTCTGATGGGATCTGGTTATTTAGTTCTCGTATGATCACACTCGTTCGGAAGCGGATTGCTAAAGTATTAATGCAGGAGCATAGAGAAATGCTCGCTTAATGGTAACGACGTTTGAAATTCTAACAAGTAGCATCAAATTTGACCAAATAATCAAAAAACATTAATGAGGGAAAATGCTAACTTTGCAATTTAAAATAAATTCTGACAAAAGGAAGGAGTTAAAATCACAAATTCAAGCATCAGCAGCGAGAATGGAACACGGAAATAATTGGAAAAGAAATAATGGCCAGCTTTTGAAATTCAAGCCGATAGAGTGAGAATGTTAAATTTGAAAATAAAAGGAAATGAAATTGTTACAAAAAAAATTTAAGTTCTAATTGAGAAGCAAAAAAAAAGGGAGGAAATTTTAAACTGCATATTCGAACTGCGATTGTTGTTGACAAAAAGGGAGGGGTGCAATACGAGGAATTCCCAGGAGGTCAACCATCCTATTACTACTCTCGCCCAAGCACGAATTACTTCGGAGTTCTGATGGGATCTGATGCTTTAGTGCTAGTATGATCGCACCCATTAGGAAGAGGATTGCTAAATTATAAATGCAGGAGCGTAGAGAAATGCTCCGCTTAGTGGAAACAACGTTTGAAATTCTAACAAGTAACATCAAATTTGACCAAATAATCAAAAAATTGAAATGACGGAAAACGCTAACTTTGAAATTTAAAATTGACGAAATAAAGGAGTTAAAACCACAAATTCAAGCATCAGCGGCAAGAATGGAACATGGGAAATACTGGGAAAAAGAATAATGGCCAGCTTTTGAAATTCAAGCCGATAGAGTGAGAACGTTAAATTTCAAAATAAAAGGGACTGAAACTGTAATAAAAAAAAACTTTAAGTTCTAATTAAGAAGCAAAAGATGAAAAAAGTAGGAAATTTGAAACTGGAAATTTGAACCGGGATGGTTGTCGACAAAAAGGGAGGGGTGCAACATGAGGACTTCCTAGGAGGTCACCCATCTTAGTACTACTTCTGCCCAAGCACGCTTAACTTTAGAGTTCTGATGGGATCCGATGCTTTAGTGTTGGTAGATCGCACCAGTCAGAAAGTGGATTGCTAAAGTATTGTTTCAAAGGCGTCGAGAAATGCTCCGTTAGCGGCAAGAACTTTTGAAATTCTAACATGTAACATCAAATTTGACCAAAAATCAAAAAACAGAAATGAGGGAAAATGCTAAATTTCCAATTTAAAAGAAATTCTAAAGAAATGAAGGAGTTAAAATCTCTAATTCAAGCATTAATGGCGGGAATGGAACACGGAATGAATTGGAAAAAAGAAATAATGGTCAGCTTTTGAAATTCAGGCCGACAGAGTGAGAACGTTAAATTTGAAAATAAAAGGAAATGAAATCGTAAAAAAAACTTTAATTTCTAATAAAGAAGCAAAATAAAAAGGAGGAAATTTTAAACTGCAAATTCGAACCGCGACGGTTGTTGACAAAAAAGGAGGGGCGCAACACGAGGACTTCCCAGTAGGTCACCCATCCTAGTACTACTCTAGCACAAGCACGCTTAACTTTGGAGTTCTGATGGGATCTGATTCTTTAGTGCTGGTATGATCGCACTCGTTTGGAAGCGGATTGTGAAAGTATTAATGTAGAAGTGTAGAGAAATGCTCCACTTAAAGGCAACAACGTTTGAAATTCTAACAAGTAACATCAAATTTGACCAAATAATCAAAAAACAGAAATGAGGGAAAACGCTAACTTTGCAACTTAAAAGAAATTCGGACAAAAGGTAGTAGTTAAAACCACAAATTCAAGCATCAACATCGAGAATGGAACATGGAAAGAACTGGAAAAAAGAAATAATGGCCGGCTTTTGAAATTCAAGTCGATAGAGTGAGAACATTAAATTTGAAAACAAAAGGAAATGAAATTGTTAAAAAAAAAACTTTAAGTTCTAACCAAGAAGTAAAAAAATAAAGTGGAAATTTTAAACTGCAATTTCGAACCGCGACGGTTGTTGACAAAAAGGGAGGGGTGCAACACGAGAACTTATTAGGAGGTCACACATCCTAGTACAACTCTAGCCCAAGCAAGCTTGACAACAGAGTTCTGATGGGATCTGGTACTTTAGTGCTGGTATGTTCGCACCCGCTAGGAAGCAGATTGCTAAAGTATTAATGTAGAAGCGTAGAGAAATGCTCTGCTTAACTGCAATAATGTTTGAAACTCTAACAAGTAACATCAAATTTGTCCAAAAAAAAAAAAAAAACAGAAATGAGGTAAAATGCTAAATTTGCAATATAAAAGAAATTCTAACAAAATGAAAGAGTTAAATCCACAAATTGAAGAATCAACGGCGAGAATAGAGCATGGAAAGAATTGGAAAAAAGAAATAATGGCCAGCTTTTGAAATTCAAGCCGATGGAGTGAGAATGTTAAATTTGAAAATAAAAGGAAATGAAATTGTAAAAAAAAAACTTTAAGTTCTAATTAAGAAGCCAAAAAACAAAAAAGGAGGAAATTTTGAACTACAAATTCGAATGCGACTGTTGTTGACAAAAATGGAGAATTGCAACCCAGGACTTCCCAGGAGGTCACCTATACTAGTACTACTATAGCCCAAGCACGCTTAACTTTGAAGTTCTGATGGGATCCAGTGCTTTGGTGCTGGAATGATTGCACCCGTCCGGAAGCGGATGGCTAAAGTATTAATGCAGGAGCATAGAGAAATGCTCCGCTTAACGGCAACAGCGTTTGAAATTCTTACAAGTAACATCAAATTTGACTAAAAAATCAAAAAAAAAAATGAAGGAAAACGCAAAATTTGCAATTTAAAAGAAATTCTAACGTAATAAAGGATTTAAAACCACAAACTCAAGCATCAACGGCTAGAATGGAACATGGGAAGAATTGGAAAAAAGAAATAATTGCCAGCTTTTGAAATTCAAGCCGACCGAGTGAGAACGTTAAATTTAAAAACAAAAGGAAATTAAATTGTAAAAAAGACTTTAAGTTCTAATTAATAAGCAAACAAACCATAAAACTTTAAGCGGAGCAAAATCGAACCGCGATGGTTGTTGACAAAAAGGGATGGGTGCAACACAAGGACTTCCCAGGAGGTTACCCATCCTAGTGCTACTCTCACCCAAGCATGCTTAACTTCCGAGTGTTGATGGGATCCATTGCTTTATTGCTGGTATGATCGCACCGATTGGGAAGCGGATCGCTAAAGTATTAATGCAAGAGCATAGAGGAATGCTCTGCTTAAAGGGAAAAACGTTTGAAATTCTAACAAGTAACATCAAATTTGACCAAAAAATCAAAAAACAGAAATGAGGGAAATAAATATTGTAATTTAAAAGAAATTCAGACGAAGTAAAGGAGCTAAAACCAGAAATTCATGCATCGACGGCGAGAATGGAACATGGAAATAATAGGAAAAAAGAAATAATGGCCAGCTTTCGAAATTCAAGCCGATAGAGTGAGAACATTAAATTTGAAAATAAAAGACAATGAAATTAAAAAAAAACTTTAAGTTCTAATTAAGAAGCCAAAAAAAGAGGAATTTTAAACTACAAATTCGAACCGCGACGGTTGTTGATAAAAAAAAGGAGGGGTACAACACGAGGACTTCCCAGGATGTCACCCATCCTAGTACTAATCTCGCCTAAGCACGTTTAAATTCGGAGTTTTGATGGGATCTGGTGCTTTAGTGCTAGTATGAACACACCTGTCAGGAAGCCGATTGCTAAAGTGTTAATGCCGGAGCATAGATAAATGCTCCACTTAACGGCAACAATGTTTGAAATTCTAACATGTAACATCAATTTTGACAAAAAAAAATCAAAAAACAGAAATGAGAGAAAGCTAAATTTACAATTTAAAAGAAATTCTAATGAAATTATGGAGTTAAAACCACAAATTCAAGCGTTAACAGCGAAATGGAACATGGAAAGAATTGGAAAAAAGAAATAATGGGAAGCTTTTGAAATTCAATCTGATAGAGTGAGAACGTTAAATTTGGAAATAAAAGGAAATGAAATTGTAAAACAAAAATTTTAAGTTCTAACTAAGAAGCAAAAAAACAAAAAATGAGGAAATTTTAAACTGCAAATTCGAACCATGATGGTTGTTGACAAAAGGGAGGGGTGCAACACGAAAACTTTCCAAGAGGTCACCCATCGTAGTACGACTCTCGCCCAAGCACGCTTAACTTCGGAGTTCCGATGAGATCCGGTGCTTTAGTGCCGGTATGATCGCATCCGTCAGGAAGCGGATTGCTAACATTTTAATGTAGGAGCGTAGATAAATGCTCCGTTTAACGACAACAACGTTAGAAATTCTAACAAGTAACATCAACCAAAAAATCAAAAAAACAGAAATGATGGAAAACGCTTTGTTTGCTATTTAAAAGAAATTCTAACGAAATGATGGAGATAAAAACACAAACTCAAGAATCAACTGCGAGAATGGAATATGGAAAGAATTGGAAAAAAGAAATAATGGGCAACTTTTGAAATTCAAGCTGATAGAGTGAGAACGTTGAATTTGAAAACAAAAGGAAATGAAATTGTAAAAAAAACTTTAAGTTCTAATTATGAAGATAAAAAAACAAAAAAGGAGGAAATTTTGAACTGCAAATTCGAACCGCGATGGTTGTTCACAAAAAGGGAAGGGTGCAACACGAGGACATCCAAGGAGGTCAACCATCCTAGTACTACTCTTTCCCAAGCATGCTTAACTTCCGAGTCCTGATGGGATCCGGTGTTTTATGGCTGGTATGATCGCACCCATCACGAAGCGGATTGCTAAAGTATTAATGCAGGAGTGTAGAGAAATGCTCCGCTTAATGGCAACAACGTTTGAAATTCTAACAAGTAACATCAAATTTGACCAAAAAATCAAAAAATAAAAATAAGGGAAAATGCGAAATTTACAATTTAAAAGAAATTCTAACGAAATGTAGGAGTTAAAACCACAAATTCAAGCATCAACGGTGAGAATGGAACGTGGAAAGAATGGGAAAAAAAATAATGACCAGCTTTTGAAATTCAAGCCGACAGAGTGAGAACGTTAAATTTGAAAATAAGCGGAAATGAAATTGTAAACAAAAACTTTAAGTTATAATTAAGAAGAAAAAAGAGGAAATTTGAAACTGCAAATTTGAACCGTGACGGTTTTTGATAAAAAGGGAGGGGCGCAACACGAGGACTTCCCAGGAGGTCACCCATCCCAGTATTACTCTCGCCCAAGCACACTTAACTTCGGAGTTCTGATGCGATCCGGTGCTTTAAGGCTGGTATGGTTGTACCCGTTAGGAAGCGGATTGCTAAGGTATTAATGTTGGAGCGTAGAGAAATGCTCCGCTTAACGGCAACCACGTTTGAAATTCTAACAAGTAACATCAAATTTGACCAAAAAATTAAAAAATGGAGATGAGGGAAAATGCTAAATTTACAATTTAAAAGAAATTCAAACGAAATGATGGACTTAAAACCATAAATTCAAACATCAATGGAGAGAATGGAACATTAAAAGAATTGGAAAAAAGAAATAATGGCAAGCTTTTGAAATTCAAGCAGACAAAGTGAAAAAGTTAAATTTGAAAATAAACGGAAATGAAATTGTAAAAAAAAACTTTAATTTCTAATTAAGAAGCAAAAAACAAAAAAGGAGGAAGTTTTATACTGCAAATTCGGGCCGCGACGGTTTTTGCCAAAAAATAAGGGGTGCAACACGAGGACTTCCCAGGAGGTCACCCATCTTGGTACAACTGTAACACCCCACACCCGCTATAGTCACTCACTAAGGGAATGCCATAGCATCGGTGGAGTATTTTAGTGAATATAGAACAGAAAAATTACAACAAGACAGGTATAAATAGTACTTGAAATTTTAAAACATCATCTAATAACAGCGGAAATAAACATGTCTGGTTACATCATAAAAACCACGATAAAAGTCAAGTACAATATTCATCAAAATAAAGAAGTACATAATCCCACTCTCTCATACAATAGCCATAAGAAAAGAAAAGATAACTGGATAACTGGAGCTTTACATCTACCCAAGCTCCTCAAGACTGGAAACAGAAATCCGATCAAGCTCTACTACCGCTAGGATCCACCGTAGGACCTGAGGGTTGGGAAAAAGATAAAAACAACGGGGTCAGACATAAGTCTGAGTGAGTCCTATAACCCTAACAATACAACCATTAAAGTAATTAGGGTATGACATAAATAAGGTACGGTACCTCTGGGGATAATGACCACACTAAGTAGCCAACAAAACATAGGGTGTACTAAGATAACCGAGAAGACGCTTTTATCCTCCCAAGGATAATTATTAGATTACACCACCCCAGACTTATTCACCCAAGGGTAATTCCTACACTGAAAAAGATAAAAACAACGGGGTCAGACATAAGTCTGAGTGAGTCCTATAACCCTAACAATACAACCATTAAAGTAATTAGGGTATGACATAAATAAGGTACGGTACCTCTGGGGATAATGACCACACTAAGTAGCCAACAAAACATAGGGTGTACTAAGATAACCGAGAAGACGCTTTTATCCTCCCAAGGATAATTATTAGATTACACCACCCCAGACTTATTCACCCAAGGGTAATTCCTACACTGCACCACACCAGTTCTACCCACCAAGAGTAATTCCTACTTAAAGGTTGATCCCACTAAGTGTACTTAGTAATTTTTACCCGGTAGTTTCTTGTACCCCTACGCAGGTGCCGTCTGCCCCTATTTTTACTAGGTGTACCCACTACCCCCAAGCGATCGGCTCCCTACCGTAGATACCCGTGCTGGTCCCACAAAAGGGGGTGTATCATTCCCCAAAGTGGCTACCATATAATATCACTGTGCACGGCTTTATATCTACACGATGCAACAACGACTTACCAACCAGCCCGGGTCCACACACGCATATGAAACCCGTTGATCCCGCGTTGCCACCGCTAACCCGTTTTGGCCTCTTACAGTCAAGCCCAATATGCGTGTCCCGTCACCCGACTAGAGTCGAGCCTACAAAGATACGTTTGGGATATTGGTTGAAATGGGCCCCCACAAGCTACTACTTAAGCTTGTCGTTTAATCTAGTGCATCCCACTTAACCCTTTAACCATGTCCCCTTACATGTTATAAATCTTGGTTAAGTCCTTTAATCATATTTCAATTGCCACTTCGGGCACCCACTAGATTCCCACATGCCACCCATGGCACTTACTTAACCCCTTAATCATGTTTAATTACATGTTCCACCTTGGTTAAGTATTCTAATCGTATTCTCACATGCCACCCATGGCACTTACTTAACCCTTTTATCATGTTTAATTACATGTTCCACCTTGGTTAAGTATTCTAATCGTATTTTTCTATTGCCACCCAAGGCAACCCACTAGTCTCATCATGCCACCCCAAGGCACCCACTTAACCCCTCATGTCCCACTACATGCTAATATGGTTAAGTGTTTCTTAATTCATTAATTAAGATCATGACCTCATAAAGACCTCCCACATTAGACCGTCTTTTATGACTGCTGGATATGCCGGTTGGTTCCGGGCAGACTTCTGTCATAAAAAGGGCCTAACCTCGTGTCTTTACTTTAATCATGTATTTAATTTATGACTAAGACCTCTCACATTGGGCCAATCATTTGTAGCTGCTGGATGGCCGGTCGGTTCCGGGCAGACTTCCGCTACAAAAGGGTCCAACCTCGTGTCTTAGTTGATTAATTAAACCTAATTAATCACCCCCATATTAATTATCCCTAATTAATATCAAATTTTCCATAACATGGGTAGACCTAACTCAATAGGTAAATTCCCATGGGGTAGACCTAACTCAATAGGTAAATTCCCACTTATGGTAATTTATTTTTATGGTATGCTTAATCATACCCAATCATACTTTTATTAACATATTTATTACCCCATCGTTCCCCACGTAAATCGTTCTCATTTCACGACATAATAAAGGGAAAGATCCATCACAAATATCATGGGTTTAGCATATAACTTTGTCATGGGTTAAGAGGATGTCAACTTGCATATATGAACATATATTAACCCAACTACATATAACCCAAACTTGCATATTATCATACCCATGATTTGCATAACATATGACATATGAGTTTGCATATTATCATACACATATCTTGCATAACATGTTAAACTCGCATATAAGCATCCTCATAACTTGCATAACATGTTAAACATGCATTTAAGCATACACATAACTTGCATAAGCATTCACATACTTGCATGGGCATTCATATACTTGCATAAGCATTCACATACTTGCATATCACATTAAGCTCGCATTTAAGCATATACATAACTTGTATAACATCATGCTCATAACTTGCATAATCTCATAAACTTAACTTGCATAACACTATGCACACAACTTGCATACCCTCATACACATAACTTGCATATGCACATAACTTACATAACATGTTGAGCTTGCATGTAAGCATAACTTGCATAATATGTCGAACTTACATATATGACTTGCATCTTAAAGGAGGGTAAACATGCATAGCATATAAGAGTGCCATCTTGCATATGTATATACCATATTTAAAAGGGTAAACTTGCATATCATGATTTATGCATAATACCAAACACTTAGCATGCATAAAACCACTTACTTATCATGCATAGAATCAAATACTTATTATGCATAAAATCAAATACTTATTATGCATAAAACCAAATACTTATTATGCATAAAATCAAATACTTATTATGCATAAAATCAAATACTTATTATGCATAAAATCAAATACTTATTATGCATAAAACCAAATACTTATTATGCATAAAATCAAATACTTATTATGCATAAAATCAAATACTTATTATGCATAAAATCAAATACTTATTATGCATAAACCTACCACTTAACTTGCATAAACCCAAACACTTAACATGCATAAAACCCCATACTTAGTACGCATACAATCAAATACTTATCATGCATAACGTCAAATACTTTAGCATGAATAACATAAAATACTTAACATGCATAACACCAACTACTTAGCATGCACAAAATCACATGCATAACTTGCATATCATGTTACATATAACTTGCATATATTCTCACATATAGTTTGCATAACATGTCACATATGCATAAATGTTTAACATGGTGTTTTGCATCATAAAACATGGCCTTAACTTGCATTTAACATAAAACTTGCAAATCACATATCATACAAACTTGCATAAATACATTCATCCACAAACATAGCCATGTCTTATCACATCCTACCATAATCAATTTAACAATTGATTATTAAAGCCATAGAAACTCACCAAAACAAGATTAGCAAGTTAAATGAAGCAAATCCCAATGATTAAGTAGAAGAAGATGTAGATTAGCTTGCAAATCCTCTTAGGATTTTTAGTGGAGGCTCTCCAATTTTCTAAGTGGTGGCATAATGGCCTTAGATCTATTTTTTGGTAAGGATAAGGGGGTATTAGGGTGTATATATAGATTAGTTAGATGTTTTAGGACCATAGGATATACCCTAGAACCAATCCTAGCCTTTAAAGCATGTCTTGGGGAAGAAGTCAAGTGTAGGAACCATTTAGGGCCCAAAAAAAACAGCCCAAAACTCATCCCGGGCCTCAAAACATGAGCAGTTTTTGTTTTTGATTTTTCGTGAAACTTTGACGGGCCATAACTTGGTCATACGGACTCCGATTTACGAAAACTCGGACTCTATTTCGCGTATTTTTCCAAGACGAACGCAATGGCACAGCCCGTTTCCCCTGATTCAGAATAATAAATTTAATTCTGCTCTGATTTATGTTATAACAAGTTATTTAACATACGGGGTGTTACATTCTCCCCTACTTAAAGGATTTCGTCCCCGAAATCTCTAAGTCAAGAAGAACGTATCCTACCAACCAAACAACCATCTACTCAACCATCAAACACTGGCATCCATTGTCCTTAAAACAATTTCTAATGATGTATGAGCATATGCAAAAAGTGTGTGTATATGTTCCCTATCTAATGTATGAACATATGCAAACCATGATAGTGCCATGCATCCATTATGTATGCGAGGGAACCCTATCGACACATACAATATCTACATGAGTGCACAATCATTCACCAAAATGCATCATCCATATGATAACACAATCATTATACATCCATAAATATAGCTTCCTACACACAATTTTATGCAATATGCAATATGAAGTGATTGAGCCGATCTAGTGCCTAGAGTGTGTGTATATGCATCCACGAGCAACCACTAGCAAACACTTGCATCCACTTGCATCCATCATACATAACATGTCTCAAACACATGTTTCAACCATAGGTTTACCCTATCTAAAGGTCAAAAGTACTAACGAGAGGACATACTAAGGATAAGATAAGCACAAGATATGTGATGAAGGAGAAGCAAAAGGATATACCCTCCGAAAGAAAAAGGGTGCCTCGAACGCATCTTCGCTTCCGTCTCCCAGGTAGCGTCACTCTCTTCATCTCCCCTTTGTACTTTGACTAGTTGAACCTCTCTGTTTCTCAGTTTCCAAATCTCTGACCCAAGGATGCAAGTAGGAGCTCGTCGAATCGTCGCATCACGCTCTGCTTCCACTTCTCTAAGCAAACTCGGCTCTACCACCTCTGCGGTCTCATGTAGGCACTTCCTCCCATAGAATACATCACTAAGTCTGTCGGGCAACTCCGCCAATGGAAGATGCTCCTCCCATGTACCTCCAAAATCCAAGATACATAGCCTCAAAAGGTCTTCTAAAATATGATTCACCCTCTCGGTCTGGCCGTCCGTCTGAGGATGATATGCGGTACTCAAACGCAACTGAGTCCCTACCGCCTTTTGCAAACTCTTCCAAAACTCTCTAGTGAAGATAGGATCTCGATCACTCACTATACTGGAGGGTACCCGATGCAATCGAACTATCTCTCGAAGATATACAAAAGCTAGCCATGGAGCAGTCCACTTACTCTTCACAGGTATGAAATGGGTGTTCTTAGTAAGTCTGTCTACCACCACCCAAATTCCTGTATTACTCTTTCTCGATCTGGGTAACCTGTCAATAAAATCCAACGAGGCGCTGTCCCACTTTCATTGCGGAACCTCCAATGGGTGAAGCAACCCACCCGGTTTCTTTCGCTCCGTCTTCACTCGTTGGCACACCAAGCATCGAGCGACATGCTCGGCCACATCTTTCTTCATACCGGCCCAGAAGAAAGCCCTCTTCATGTCTTGGTACAACTTACCCCCACCGGGATGAATGGTCATCCTAAAACGGTGTGCGTCATCAAGAATAGCCTTCCTCAAACCCTCGTCCTGCGGTACACAAAGTCTACCGTCTCTACGCAAACACCCTCTATCTCTAAGGTGTACCTACTCAAATGGCTGGACGACTCCCCCCTTATGAGCTTCTCTACTAACTCAACCAAATGTGGGTCGCCCCTCTGTGCTTCTCCAATCCGCCCCAAAAGAGTAGGTCTAACTTCCAAAGAAGCTAGCAAACCGGGTACAAAGTCAACGGAAGGTCTAAAGTCAAACTTAGAAATAAACTCTAAGCTCCGTCGTTCAACGAACAATGAACTCAAGGACAACCTTTTTCTACTTAAGGTGTCTGCTACCATGTTACCCTTACTCATAGGATGCTAAAGATCCCATCCACTTTTGCTGTCCTAAGACTATGCGCTCGAAGAGTCTCCAACACTTCCCTAAGATGTAGGGCATGCTCTTCTCCACCAGAATATCATCCAAGATCATCATAACCGTCTCCCACGCAGACCACCCTAGTCGAATTCGGCATCCCCCAAATGCAAGCCCCAAAGGCCTAAACCAATATCAGACAAACACCCAAGGGATACCTCCTTCGAATTCAGACGACCTACGTGAGACGATACTAGTAAAAATGGCTAAATAATTAAGCCCTTGACCAATTCTGGATGTTCTCGCCAGTCTCGCTCCAAAACCGTCGTTTATCCTATACTGGCCCTGCTCAACCTATTGAGCACATACGAAAACTTATTTCGCTCCTAGAAAAGACCCCAGATGTCATCTACAAAGACCATCACGAACTTATTTAGGTACTCCCTGAACACCCTTCTCAACAAAGTATGCGGGGGCGTTCGTCAAACCCAATGGCATCACCAGCCACTCATAAAAGAAAACATCCGGAGTCCTAAAGGTAGTCTTTTCTATGCTATCCTCAGCCACTCTCAACTGATGAACTTCCGTGGCTGAGTCCACTACTAAAACACTGAGGCGCCAACCAACTGATCAAAGAGATCATCAATCCTTGGCAATGGGTGTCTATTCTTCTTTGTGAGTTTCTTTAGTTCTCTTTAGCCTACACAAAGTCTGAGGGACCCATCCGCCTTCATAACAAAAACTACTGGAGCGCCCCACTCCGATATACTTCGTCTTATGAACCCTTTCTCAAGCAAATCGCCTACTTACTTATGGAGTTCCCTCCTCTCACTAGGAGCCATGTGGCACACTGGCCAAGATACTGGTTTGGCCTTATCCACCAGATATATTCGGAAGTCAATCTCTCGCTTCGGAGGTAAGCCCTTCACCTCCTCAAACACATCCGGGTATTCCCGGACCGCTCTAACAGATCGCAGACTCTAGACCAACGTGTCAGGCGATTCTAGATACCTTAGCATAACAGATTCTATGGGATTACAAGAGATCTCGAGAGTGTTACTTAGGCGGCCCATAAGCCTAACAAATCTCCCTTCAAAATGAAGAACAGCACTCCTACTGGATAACCAGTTCATGCCCAAAATTAACCCATAGCCCGTGAAGCCCAACAAGCATCACATCTAAACTCAACGCTAAGTATAGAAACTTTCAAACCCAAACATATCATGGAGCCCCAACTGGGTTTGAAACAACTAAGGGATCATCTACCAAACTGGTGTCTAAGTGCAGTGACTCAACTATCAATGGTGAGATAAACGAACTCGATATATCAGGATCAAATAAAGTTTGAATTGGATAATAAAGAAATCCAAATTCCAACCTAGACGGTCTTATCCCCACCTGGTACCCTAGTCGTGAGGGAATACAACTACCCTCCAGAAGATTCCATACCTTGCCCTTGCTTCTTTGAACAATCCTAATAAGGTGTCCTATTTCTCTTAAAAGGATAACCACTTGCCTTCTTCTTCCCTATTCTCCACTCGTAACCTCCCACCAATGAGGTTTCATCTTTCATTAACCAAACAACTATTTGAGCCTTCCTCCCATCGTTTATCCCATAGAAACCTACCAGTCCTCCTCCTTCTTGAACCAACTTCTAATCCGACTAACGTCTAAGTCCCTTGAAGTGGTTTTCCATCCTTATCTATCTTAGAAAGATCATCTATACGCGGAGGGGAAACTCAAAACGAGAGAAAGGAAGAGATTCAAAATGGAGAATTCGAAAGATATAGATATGGCTATTGGGGATTATGCTTTCCTTTCAAAAACTTTTCTCTTAAAAGACATGTTTTTGAAAATACTCCTTTCCAAAAATGTTTTAGAAAAATAGTTTTCTAAAAATTTTATCTGTTCCGGTAACCTTTGCTCTGATACCACGTGTAACACCCCACACCCGCTATAGTCACTCACTAAGGGAATGCCATAGCATCGGTGGAGTATTTTAGTGAATATAGAACAGAAAAATTACAACAAGACGGGTATAAATAGTACTTGAAATTTTAAAACATCATCTCATAACAGCGGAAATAAACATGTCTGGTTACATCATAAAAACCACGATAAAAGTCAAGTACAATATTCATCAAAATAAAGAAGTACATAATCCCACTCTCTCATACAATAGCCATAAGAAAAGAAAAGATAACTGGATAACTGGAGCTTTACATCTACCCAAGCTCCTCAAGACTGGAAACAGAAATCCGATCAAGCTCTACTACCGCTAGGATCCACCGTAGGACCTGAGGGTTGGGAAAAAGATAAAAACAACGGGGTCAGACATAAGTCTGAGTGAGTCCTATAACCCTAACAATACAACCATTAAAGTAATTAGGGTATGACATAAATAAGGTACGGTACCTCTGGGGATAATGACCACACTAAGTAGCCAACAAAACATAGGGTGTACTAAGATAACCGAGAAGACGCTTTTATCCTCCCAAGGATAATTATTAGATTACACCACCCCAGACTTATTCACCCATGGGTAATTCCTACACTGAAAAAGATAAAAACAACGGGGTCAGACATAAGTCTGAGTGAGTCCTATAACCCTAACAATACAACCATTAAAGTAATTAGGGTATGACATAAATAAGGTACGGTACCTCTGGGGATAATGACCACACTAAGTAGCCAACAAAACATAGGGTGTACTAAGATAACCGAGAAGACGCTTTTATCCTCCCAAGGATAATTATTAGATTACACCACCCCAGACTTATTCACCCAAGGGTAATTCCTACACTGCACCACACCAGTTCTACCCACCAAGAGTAATTCCTACTTAAAGGTTGATCCCACTAAGTGTACTTAGTAATTTTTACCCGGTAGTTTCTTGTACCCCTACGCAGGTGCCGTCTGCCCCTATTTTTACTAGGTGTACCCACTACCCCCAAGCGATCGGCTCCCTACCGTAGATACCCGTGCTGGTCCCACAAAAGGGGGTGTATCATTCCCCAAAGTGGCTACCATATAATATCACTGTGCACGGCTTTATATCTACACGATGCAACAACGACTTACCAACCAGCCCGGGTCCACACACGCATATGAAACCCGTTGATCCCGCGTTGCCACCGCTAACCCGTTTTGGCCTCTTACAGTCAAGCCCAATATGCGTGTCCCGTCACCCGACTAGAGTCGAGCCTACAAAGATACGTTTGGGATATTGGTTGAAATGGGCCCCCACAAGCTACTACTTAAGCTTGTCGTTTAATCTAGTGCATCCCACTTAACCCTTTAACCATGTCCCCTTACATGTTATAAATCTTGGTTAAGTCCTTTAATCATATTTCAATTGCCACTTAGGGCACCCACTAGATTCCCACATGCCACCCATGGCACTTACTTAACCCCTTAATCATGTTTAATTACATGTTCCATCTTGGTTAAGTATTCTAATCGTATTCTCACATGCCACCCATGGCACTTACTTAACCCTTTTATCATGTTTAATTACATGTTCCACCTTGGTTAAGTACTCTAATCGTATTTTTCTATTGCCACCCAAGGCAACCCACTAGTCTCATCATGCCACCCCAAGGCACCCACTTAACCCCTCATGTCCCACTACATGCTAATATGGTTAAGTGTTTCTTAATTCATTAATTAAGATCATGACCTCATAAAGACCTCCCACATTAGACCGTCTTTTATGACTGCTGGATATGCCGGTTGGTTCCGGGCAGACTTCTGTCATAAAAAGGGCCTAACCTCGTGTCTTTACTTTAATCATGTATTTAATTTATGACTAAGACCTCTCACATTGGGCCAATCATTTGTAGCTGCTGGATGGCCGGTCGGTTCCGGGCAGACTTCCGCTACAAAAGGGTCCAACCTCGTGTCTTAGTTGATTAATTAAACCTAATTAATCACCCCCATATTAATTATCCCTAATTAATATCAAATTTTCCATAACATGGGTAGACCTAACTCAATAGGTAAATTCCCATGGGGTAGACCTAACTCAATAGGTAAATTCCCACTTATGGTAATTTATTTTTATGGTATGCTTAATCATACCCAATCATACTTTTATTAACATATTTATTACCCCATCGTTCCCCACGTAAATCGTTCTCATTTCACGACATAATAAAGGGAAAGATCCATCACAAATATCATGGGTTTAGCATATAACTTTGTCATGGGTTAAGAGGATGTCAACTTGCATATATGAACATATATTAACCCAACTACATATAACCCAAACTTGCATATTATCATACCCATGATTTGCATAACATATGACATATGAGTTTGCATATTATCATACACATATCTTGCATAACATGTTAAACTCGCATATAAGCATCCTCATAACTTGCATAACATGTTAAACATGCATTTAAGCATACACATAACTTGCATAAGCATTCACATACTTGCATGGGCATTCATATTCTTGCATAAGCATTCACATACTTGCATATCACATTAAGCTCGCATTTAAGCATATACATAACTTGTATAACATCATGCTCATAACTTGCATAATCTCATAAACTTAACTTGCATAACACTATGCACACAACTTGCATACCCTCATACACATAACTTGCATATGCACATAACTTACATAACATGTTGAGCTTGCATGTAAGCATAACTTGCATAATATGTCGAACTTACATATATGACTTGCATCTTAAAGGAGGGTAAACATGCATAGCATATAAGAGTGCCATCTTGCATATGTATATACCATATTTAAAAGGGTAAACTTGCATATCATGATTTATGCATAATACCAAACACTTAGCATGCATAAAACCACTTACTTATCATGCATAGAATCAAATACTTATTATGCATAAAATCAAATACTTATTATGCATAAAACCAAATACTTATTATGCATAAAATCAAATACTTATTATGCATAAAACAAATACTTATTATGCATAAAATCAAATACTTATTATGCATAAAACCAAATACTTATTATGCATAAAATCAAATACTTATTATGCATAAAACCAAATACTTATTATGCATAAAATCAAATACTTATTATGCATAAAATCAAATACTTATTATGCATAAAATCAAATACTTATTATGCATAAACCTACCACTTAACTTGCATAAACCCAAACACTTAACATGCATAAAACCCCATACTTAGTATGCATACAATCAAATACTTATCATGCATAACGTCAAATACATTAGCATGAATAACATCAAATACTTAACATGCATAACACCAACTACTTAGCATGCACAAAATCACATGCATAACTTGCATATCATGTTACATATAACTTGCATATATTCTCACATATAGTTTGCATAACATGTCACATATGCATAAATGTTTAACATGGTGTTTTGCATCATAAAACATGGCCTTAACTTGCATTTAACATAAAACTTGCAAATCACATATCATACAAACTTGCATAAATACATTCATCCACAAACATAGCCATGTCTTATCACATCCTACCATAATCAATTTAACAATTGATTATTAAAGCCATAGAAACTCACCAAAACAAGATTAGCAAGTTAAATGAAGCAAATCCCAATGATTAAGTAGAAGAAGATGTAGATTAGCTTGCAAATCCTCTTAGGATTTTTAGTGGAGGCTCTCCAATTTTCTAAGTGGTGGCATAATGGCCTTAGATCTATTTTTTGGTAAGGATAAGGGGGTATTAGGGTGTATATATAGATTAGTTAGATGTTTTAGGACCATAGGATATACCCTAGAACCAATCCTAGCCTTTATAGCATGTCTTGGGGAAGAAGTCAAGTGTAGGAACCATTTAGGGCCCAAAAAAAACAGCCCAAAACTCATCCCGGGCCTCAAAACATGAGCAGTTTTTGTTTTTGATTTTTCGTGAAACTTTGACGGGCCATAACTTGGTCATACGGACTCCGATTTACGAAAACTCGGACTCTATTTCGCGTATTTTTCCAAGACGAACGCAATGGCACAGCCCGTTTCCCCTGATTCAGAATATTAAATTTAATTCTGCTCTGATTTATGTTATAACAAGTTATTTAACATACGGGGTGTTACAACAACTCTCGCCCAAGCGCGCTTAACTTTGAAGTTCTAATGAGATCCGGTGCTTTTTTGCTGGTATGATCGCATCCTTCAGGAAGCGGATTGCTTAAGTATTAATGCAAGAGCGTAGAGAAATGCTCCGCTCAACGGCAATAACATTTGAAATTCGAATAAGTAACATCGAATTTGACCAAAAAATCCAAAAACAGAAATGAGGGAAAATGCTAAATTTGCAATTTAAAAGAAATTCCAATGAAATGAAGGAGTTAAAACGATAAATTCAAGCCTCAACAGCGAGAATGGAAAATGGAAAGAATTGGAGAAAAGAAATAATTGACCGCTTTTGAAATTCATGCCAACAGAGTTTAAATTTGAAAATAAAAGGAAATGAAATTGTAAAAAAAAAATTAAGTTCTAATTAAGAAGCAAAAAAAAAGGAGGAAATTTTCAACTGCAAATTTGAACAGTGACGGTTGTTGACAAAAAGGGAGGGGTGCAACACGAGGACTTCCCAGGAGGTCACCCATCCTTGTTCAACTCCCGCCCAAGCACGCTTAACTTTGGAGTTCTGATGGGATCCAGTGTTTTAGTGTTGGTATGATCGCACCCGTCAGAAAGTAGATTGCCAAAGTATTAATGTGGGAGCGTAGAGAAATGCTTCGTTTAACGGCGACAACGTTTGAAATTCTAACAAGCAACATCAAATTTGAACAAAAATAAAAAAAACAAAAATGAGGGGTAATTCTAAATTTGCAATTTAAAAGAAATTCTAGCGAAATGGAGTTGACGAGGATGGAACACGGAAAGAATTGAAAAAAAAAAAGAATAATGGTCAGCTTTTGAAATTTAAGCCGATAGAGTGAGAATGTTAAATTTGAAAATAAAAGGAAATGAAATTGTAAAAAAAACTTTAAGTTTTAATTAAGAAGAAAAAATAAAACAAAAAAGGGGGAAATTTTAAACAGCAAATTCGAACCACGACGGTTGTTGACAAAAAGGGAGGGTTGCAACACGAAGACTTCAAAGTAGGTCACTCATCCTAGTACTACTCTCGCCTAGCACGCTTAACTTTAGAGTACTGATGGGATCCATTGCTTTAGTGCTGGTACGATCGCCCCTGACAAGAAGCAGATTGCTAAAATATTAATGTACAAGCGTAGAGAAATGCTCCGCTTAACGGCATGACGTTTGAAATTCTAACAAGTAAAATCAAATTTGACCAAAAAATCAAAAAAACAGAAATGAGGGAAAACGCTAAATTTGCAATTTAAATGAAATTCTAACGAAATGAAGGAGTTAAAACCAAAAATTCAAGCATCAACGGCGAGAATGGAACATGGAAAGAATTGGAAAAAGGAATA
Source organism: Allium sativum (assembly GCA_030737875.1). Lineage (NCBI taxonomy): Eukaryota > Viridiplantae > Streptophyta > Magnoliopsida > Asparagales > Amaryllidaceae > Allium > Allium sativum. The sequence goes on from CM060923.1 coordinate 338,474,376, forward strand.
ATGGCCAGCTTTTGAAATTCAAGCCAATAGAGTGAGAATGTTAAATTTGAAAATAAAATGAAATGGAATATAAAAAAAAACTTTTAGTTCTAATTAAGAAGGAAAAAACAAAAAAGGAGGAAATTTTAAACTACATGTTCAAACCGCGACGGTTGTTGACAAAAAGGGAGGGGGGCAACACGAGGACTTCCCAAGAGGCCACCCGCCCTAGTACCCTCGCCCTAGAACACTTAATTTCGGAGTTTTGATGGGACCCGATGCTTTAGCGCTGGTATAATCGCACCGGTCAGGATGTGGATTGATAAAGTGTTAATGCAAGAGCGTAGGGAAATGCTCCTCTTGACGGTAACAACGTTAGAAATTCTAACAAGTAACATCAAATTTGGCCAAAAAAAATCAAAAAACAGAAATGAGGGAAAACGCTAAATTTATAATTTAACAGAAACTCTAACAAAATGGAGGAGTTAAAACCTCAAATTCAAGCATCAACCGCGAGAATGGAAAAGGGAATAATTGGAAAAAAGAAATAATGGCCAATTTTTGAAATACAATCCGACAGAGTGAGAACGTTAAATTTGAAAATAAAAGAAATTGAAATTGTAAAAAAAAACTTTAACTTCTAATTAAGAAGCAAAAAAAACACAAAGGTGGAAATTTTAAACTTCAAACTCGAACCGCGACGGTTGTTGACAAAAAAGGGAGTACTACACGAGGACTTCCCAGAAGGTCACCCATCCTAGTACTACTCTCGCCCATGAACGCTTTACTTCGGAGTTCTGATGGGATCCGGTGCTTTAGTGCTGGTATGATCGCACCTGTCTGGAAGCGGATTGCTAAAGTATTACTGCAGAAGCGTAGAGAAATGATGTAACACCCCACGTCCATTAATGTCGCTCACAAAGGGCATGCATTAACTTCCATGAAGGTTTTAAGTGAATATAGAACAGAAAAATTACAACAAGACAGATAATAAGTAGTACTTGGAAATCTAAAACTTCATTTTATTGCAGCGGAAATTAAACATGTTTGTTACATCATAAAACCATAATCAGAGTCAAGTACAATGTCCATATTTTAAAACAAAATACATAACCCTATTACACAAATATCCATTAAAGAAGATAACAAGCTGGACTTTACTTCAACGGTCCAAGCTTTCCAAAGAGAGATGAAGCAATCCAATCAAACTCCACTAGAACTTGGCCCAACCTGAGGACCTGGAGGGGAAAAAGGATAGAAATGGAGGGGGTCAGATGTAAAGTTTGGCGGGCATGATAATTCTAACAACACTATTATCAAAGTAACTAGACTAAGGCATAAACTGGAAAACAAGGAATGTCTATGGACTTTGGTTATGGAAGAGCAGATAAAGATAACGTTAAAGATAACATTAAATTCATACCTAATTACTAACGAATAATTACTACACTGCACCGCACATTGCTACACTGCACCGCACCAGTCACCCTAAAGGTTGATCCCACTTGCTTCACACAGAAACTATATAAATAGTCTTGTGTACCCCTAGCTGACTACATAGGTGCCGTCTGCCCCTATCTCCACTAGGTGTACCCCACTTCCCACTTTCGATCGGCTCCCTACTCGTAGATACCCCTGCTGGCCCCTCAGTGGTGTGTATCACTCCCCTAAAGTGGCAACCCGATACAACTGAGAATGCACAGCTTATACCTACACGATGCAACAACGTCTTACCTACCAGCCCGGGTCCACACACGCATATGAAACCCGTTGGACTTGCGTTGCCACCGCTCCCCGTTTTGGCCTCTTATAGTCAAACCCAGTATGCGTGTCCCGTCCTCGACTTGGGTCGAGCCCACAAAGATACGTTTGGGATACTGGTTGAAATGGACCCCCACAAGCTACCCACCTAAGCTTGTCACCACTAGTATATCCCACTTAACCCTCTTAGTCATGTTCATTTACTTGTGTGTTTGGTTAAGTCTTACTAATCGTATTTCACATGCCACTAAGGGCACCCACCAGATTCCTCATGCCACCCAAGGCACCTACTTAACCCCCATGTCCCACTTTACATGTTAATCTGGTTAAGTATTTCTTAATTCATTCAGGCCATAACCTCATAAAGACCTCTCACATTAGACTGGCATATATGTCAGCTGGATTTGTCGGGCGGGTCCGGGCAGTCTTACACCATAAAAGAGTCTAACCTCGTGTCTTTACAACTGTTATGCTTTAGTTTAGGCCTAGGACCTCTCACATTGGGCTGACATTTGTGACCACTGGATTTGCTGGGCGGTTCCGGGCAGGTTTACGTCACAAACGAGTCCAACCTCTTGTCATAAGCATTGATTGACACTTTCAATCTTTTACCGCAGTTTTAATAATTCCCTATTCAAATTATTAATTAAGTCCACTTTTATTGATGTCCATAATTGACTCAATTATGGTCATCCACTCATGGCATGCAAAATCATATCAATTGCAACACAACATCTTATTATTAATTCCTTAATATTACCCCTACCCCACGTTTATACGTTCGCTTATTCAACGCATAACATACGTTAAACAACATATAGGCAAATAAAGTAAATCTAATCATAATAGGGGTGAAACTTGCATAAGCTACACATGTTAAGGATCTAAAGATGTCAACTTGTTAAATGTCACAATTTACATGATATGATCATAACCCAAATTTTTGTATGCACTTGCATATGGGGTTTTAGACAACATAACGATGGTGTTAACTAGCATAGAATTTCACATATGTCATAGCATAATTCTAGATGTCATAATAGATGTCATGGCATATGTTCATAACTTTTCACTAATCAACCTAGACTTACATACATGGTATGTCATATAGATCAACATAACCCAAACATGATGATTTAATTAACATGAACTAACTAGCATAGATAATAACATGTATGATTCATCACAATTTAGCATAGAAAACTACAACTTATACAATATCATCATAGCATGACTTACAACATATAGGATATCATCATCACATAGCATAGGATTTATAACATACATGATAACATAAGGTTTTCAACAACAACAACATATATGATAATCCACATCATCTAATTATAATCCATTCATGACTTAATACAATTAATTTAATAATAATCTTGTTCAGATCATCATACTCACAATTAGAGAAGAAAAGAGAGTCTAGATTTGCTTTAGAATTGAATAGAGTTAGGATTTTGCTAAGCTTTTCTTCCTTCTTAGTTGGCGGCGGCTAGACTGAGTTCCATGGCGGCAGGATGACTGTAACTATTCTATTTTTCTTATGAATTAGGGTGAGAGACTACCTAGGTATTTATAGAGTTTAGGGTTTATTTAGACCGTCAGATCAACTCAGAACTAATCCCAGCCATTTAGATTAGGTCAAAAACCCTAATGTGTCATCACTCAGTCAAAAACAGGCTTAGTCAAAACCCTAGCCGACTGACCAGGTCGACACCATAGTCGACCTGGGGGGGCAGGTCGACACTAGTGTCGACCCCCAAGTCAACCTGCCTGGGCAGGAAAATTCCCGCCCAGCCCGCATCTGCACTTCAGTTTGAATTTTAAATTTTTCCTGCGAGTTGTTTTGAATTTTCTGAAACTTCCGATGGCCATAACTTCTTCATACGAAGTCCAATTCACGCAATCTCGAACGCTATTTCAACCAGAATTCCGAGACGAACACAATAGCGCAACCCGTTTCCCACAATTCTCACGTCTTAGATTAGTTATTCTTTAATTTGTGAATATTAATATTAGTAGAATTACGGGGTGTTACATTCTCCCCTCCTTAAAGGATTTCGTCCCGGAAATCTTCAAGTCAAGAAGAATGTATATCCTAACATCCAATCATCCATCTAATCAACCATCAAACACAGGCATCCATTGTCCTTATAGACTTCTAATTCTTTCATGTTTAAATGCACAATGTGTGTATATGTCCATAACTAATGCAAAATCAGGCGGTCCACTGATTCAGTTGACCTCCTTAATGCAAATCTTTATAGTGCCATGCGTCCATTATGTATGCAAAAGTTCCTTAATGCTACATATTATTTCTATATGCTTGCACAATCATCATCTGAATGCAGCATCAATATGATAAAAACAAATCCTCATACATTCATTGTACTAAATACAGCCATTTATATGCAATATGCAATATGAAGTGACTGAGCCGATCTAGTGCCTAATAGTGTGTGTATACGCGTCCACGAGCAACCACTAGCAAACACTTGCATCCACTTTGCATCCATCATACATAACATGTCTCAAACACATGTTTCAACCATAGGATTATCCTAACTAAAGGTCAAGGATACTAGCGAGAGGATACTCTAAAGGTAAGATAAGTACAAGCTAAGCGATAAAGGAGAAATTAAAGGACATACCCTCGAAAAGAAAAGGATATCGTGAACGCATCTTCTCTTCTATCTCCCAAGTAGCGTTGCTCTCATCATCTCCCCATTGTACTTTGACTAGTCTGACCTCTCGATTTCTCAGCTTCTTAACCTCTGACCCAAGAATGCGCGTAGGAGCTCGTCCAATCATCGCATCACGCTCTATCTCCACCTCTCTAAGCAAGCTCGGCTCTACCACTTCGGCGGTTTCGTGCAAGCACTTCCTCAAATGTGACACATGGAATACGTCGTGTAGACCACTAAGTCTCTCAGGTAACTCCACTATATACGCCATCTGTCCAATCTTCTCCTTAATAGGAAACGGCCCTATGAACCTTGGTGCTAACTTACCAACGGACCCAAAGCGAACCACGTTCCGCAATGGAGACACTTTGACAAAGGCCATGTCCCCAACTTCAAACTCAAGATCCGTTCTCCTCTTGTCCGCATTAGATTTGTGCCTATCTTGCGCTGCTTTCATCCTCCTTCGAATCAAGTAGATTTTCTGTGAAGTCTCCCTAATCATATCGGGCCCAAGTAAGATCTTATCCGTAGATTCCCACCAACATGTAGGTGAACGACAAGGCCGTCCGTAAAGAGCTTCGTAAGGTGCCGTGCCAATGCTAGACTGAAAGCTGTTATTATATGCGAAATCCACCAATGGAAGATGCTCTTCCCATGTACCCCCAAAGTCTAGGATACATAGCCTCAATAGGTCTTCTAGAATACGATTCACCCTCTCGGTTTGGCCATCCGTCTGAGGATGATATGCGGTGCTCAAACATAACTGAGTCCCTACTGCCTCTTGCAAGCTTCTCCAAAATTCGCTAGTGAAGATAGGATCGCGGTTTCTCACTATTCTAGAAGGAACACCGTGCAAACGAACTATCTCTCGAACGTATACAGAAGCTAACCATGGAGCAGTCCTCTTACTCTTCACGTGAATGAAATGGGCGCTCTTAGTAAGTCTATCTACTAAAACCCAGATCCCCGTATTACCCTTCCTTGATCGAGGTAATCCATCCACAAAGTCCATCGAGACACTTTCCCATTTCCATAGTGGAACCTCCAATGGGTGAAGCAACCCACCGGGCTTCTTTTGCTCCGCTTTTACCTGTTGGAACACCAAGCATCTAGCGACATACTCGGCCATGTCCATCTTCATACCGGCCCAAAAGTAAACTCGTCTCATGTCCATGTACATCTTGTCCCCGCCGGGATGAATAGTCATCTTCGAACGATGTGCATCATCAAGAATGGTCTTCCTTAGGTCATCGTCTTTTGGTACACAAAGTCTACTGTCCCTACGTAACCAACCCTTACCATCTAGGGTATACCTATAGATATGGCTTGATGACTCCCCTCCTTTGAGCTTTTCTACTAACTCAACCAACTATGGGTCGTCTCGCTGTGCCTCGCCAATCCGTCCCAAAAGCGTAAGTCTGACCTCCAAGGATGCTAGCAAACCGGGTACAAAGTCAACAGAAGGTCAAAGTCAAACATCGAAATGAATTCTAAGCTTCGCCGCTCAACAAACAAAGGACTTAAGGATAATCTTTTTCTACTTAAGGCATCGGCCACTACGTTACCCTTGCCAGGGGTATATGCTATTTCGAAGTCGTAGGACGCTAAGAACTCCATCCACCTTTGCTGCCTTAAGTTCAAGTCCTTCTGAGAAAATAAGTACTTTAAAAATTTGTAGTCAGTGAATAATTCGATTTTCTCGACAAGAAGATAATGACGCCAAGACTTAAGCGTGAAAACAATAGCGGCCAACTCTAGGTCATGTGTGGGGTAATTCTTCTCATGCGCTCTCAACTGCCTTCCACCATAGGCTATTACCCTACCCTCTTGCATTAAGACTGCGCCTAGTCCTGTCCCACAAGCGTCAATATAAACAGTAAATGGCTTACTCCCATCTGGCAATACTAAGACTGGGGCTGAGGTCAACGCTCTCTTCAAACGTTGGAACGCATCATCACAATCTACGTCCCATGTGAAGACTAGGTTCTTCTTCATCAGGCGTGTCAATGGAGCTGATATCTTTGCGAAGTCTTTGATAAACTTCCTATAGTAGCCAGCCAAACCCAAGAAACTTCTTACTTCGGTATCATTTTTAGGGACCTTCCAATCTTGGATGGCCACCACCTTCGCGGGATCCACAGCTATCCCTTCCTTGCAAACCACATGCCCTAAGAATCGTACTTCCCTCCTCCAGAAGTGACACTTGGAAAATTTAGCTTTAAGGCTATGCGCTCGTAGGGTCTCCAACACTTCCGTAAGATGTAGGGCATGCCCTTCTTCATCCTTAGAAAAGATCAAGATGTCGTCTACAAAGACTACCACGAATTTGTTAATGTACTCCCTAAACACCCTACTCATCAAATCAACAAAGTATGCGGGGGCGTTTGTCAAACCGAAGGGCATCACTAGCCATTCATAGAAACCGTCCGGAGTGCTAAAGGCAGTCTTTTCTATTCTATCCTTAGCCACTCTCAACTGATGGAAACCAGTGGCTAAGTCCAACTGCGAAAACACTGAGGCACAAACTAATTGATCGAAGAGATCGTCAATCCTCGGCAGTGGGTGTCTGTTTTTCTTAGTGAGCTTATTAAGTTCTCTATAGTCCACATAAAGTCTAAGGGACCCATCCGCCTTCGTGGCAAATACTACTGGAGCACCCCACTCCGATATACTTCGACTAATGAACCCCTTCTCAAGCAACTCCTTCACTTGCTTATCGAGTTCCCTCCTTTCACGTGGATCCATGCGGTGTACTGGCAAAGATACTGGTTTTGCATTATCCATAAGATATATTCGAAAATCTATCTCCCGCTTCAGAGGTAAGCCCTTCACCTCCACAAACACATCTGAATATTCTCGGACCTCTCTAACAGATCGTAGATTTTCCACCGACACGTCAAGCGATTCTAAATAACTAAGCATAACGGAATTTATGGGATAACACAAGATTTCGAGAGCGTTACCAAGGCGGGTTATGAGCCTAACTACTCTCCTTTCACAATCAAGAATGGCCCCATTTCTTGATAACCAATCCATTCCTAAAATTACCCATAGCCCATCACACCTAAATTCAATGCTAAGTATAGAAATTTTCAAATCCAAACACATCATGGACAAATAAGCTGAGCCCCCAATTGGATTCGAAAAAACTAAGGGATCCTCTACTAAACTGGTGTTTAAGTGCAGTGATTCAACAAATGATGTAGAGATAAACGAATGCGATGCGCCCGAATCAAATAAGGTACGGACATGGTGATCAAACAGAAAAACTAAGCTTTCAAAAGAAATGGTTCTACCTTGTTCTTGCAGCGGTGGGACCGCGAGAGCCTGAACTTGTCCCCTTGCCTGCCCTGGTGCCATAAGAGCCTGCATCTGTCCTCCCGAGGAAGCTCCTGCCCTCTGCCCTTCTTTGGGCAGTGCTTCACTAGATGTCCTGCTTCACCACAATGAAAACAGCCAGTCTTCTTTTTCTTTCGGCAATCCTTGCTCAAATGGCCTGGTGTCCCATAGTTAAAGCATTTCTTCTTTCCCTTGCCATTATTGTCTTTACCACCCTTCTTGTTTTGTTGTTGTGGTTTCTTCTGATCCCCTTTCTTCTCGGGTGCCTTATCAGCTTTAGCGCCTTTCTCCTCGTGCATGAGTCCCATATCTATTAGCTTCTCAAATGTGGCCCCCATAGGGATGTGGGTCATAGCCAACCCTTGCAATGGTTCATTCAATCCATTAACGAACCTCAGCGCCTTCTTCTCCGGCGTGTTCACTAAGTCTAAGCCAAACCTTGCTTCAATGTCAAGAACCTTTCCATATATAGATTCTCTTCCGCCCTTGAGAGAAATTTTGCCACAAACTTACGCCTAAAATCCGCCCACGAATCAACAGGACGCTCCCCATTAGTGACCTCCCACCAGAACGAGGCCTCTCCCTTCATTAACCAAGCTGCTAATTTGACTCTCCTCCCTTCTTCGACTTCAAAGATTTCTAGTAATTCTTCCACCTCCTTAAGCCAATCTCTAGCTTCCACAAACGTTTCTGACCCTAGAAAAGGTTTTCCACCCATAGCCTTAAATTCCTTGCACGTCTTTGCAAAAGTATCAACACGAGGAGGAGGAGGAGGAGGAACGGGTGCAACAGGTGGTGGAGGAACATTGGCTGGACCTGCGACGGCCCTAGCCTCTAATAACCTCCTATACCATCCTGGTATCGTCACACCGTCAGGTAGATTAAGATCTTCAGCCATGCTGAAACGAAAAAGGAAAGATTCAAAATGGAGAATTCGAAAGATAAAGATATATGGCTATTTGGGGATTATGTTTTTCTTAAAAACTTTCCACTTTAAATAACATGTTTTTGAAAGCACTTCTTCCAAAAATACTTTAGGAAAATAGTTTTTCTAAAATTTTTATCTGTTCTGGTAACCTTAAGCTCTGATACCACGTGTAACACCCCACGTCCATAAATGTCACTCATAAAGGGAATGCATTAACTTCCATGGAGGTTTTAAGTGAATATAGAATAGAAAAATTACAACAAGACAGATAATAAGTAGTAATTGGAAATCTAAAACTTCATTTTATTGCAGCGGAAATTAAACATGTTTGTTACATCATAAAACCATAATCAGAGTCAAGTACAATATCCATCTTTTAAAACAAAATATATAACCCCATTACACAAATAGCCATTAAAGAAGATAACAAGCTGGACTTTACTTCAACGGTTCAAGCTTTCCAAAGAGAGATGAAGCAATCCAATCAAACTCCACTAGAACTGGGCCCAACTTGAGGACCTGGAGTGGAAAAAGGATAGAAATGGAGGGGGTCAGACATAAAGTCTGGCGATTATGATAATTCTAACAATACTATTATCAAAGTAACTAGACTAAGGCATAAACTGGAAAACAAGGAAATGTCTATGGACTTTGGGTATGGAAGAGCGGATAAAGATAACGTTAAAGATAACATTAAAGGCATACCTTATTACTAACGAATAATTTCTACACTGCACCGCACATTACTACACTGCACCGCACCAGTCACCCTAAAGGTTGATCCAACTTGCTTCACACAGAAACTATATAAATAGCCTTGCGTACCCCTGGCTGACTTCATTGGTGTCGTCTGCCCCTATCTCCACTAGGTGTACCCCACTACCCACTTTTGATCGGCTCCCTACTCGTAGATACCCGTGCTGGCCCCGCAGTGTGGTGTATCACTCCCCTAAAGTGGCAACCCGATACAAATGAGAATGCACGGCTTATACCTACACAATGCAACAACGTCTTACCTACCAGCCCGGGTCCACACACGCATATGAAACCCGTTGGACTTGCGTTGCCACCGCTCCCCGTTTTGGCCTATTATAGTCAAACCCAGTATGCGTGTCCCGTCCTCGACTTGGGTCGAGCCCACAAAGATACGTTTGGGATACTGGTTGAAATGGACCCCCATAAGCTACCCACCTAAGCTTGTCACCACTAGTATATCCCACTTAACCCTCGTAGTCATGTTCATTTACATGTGTGTTTGGCTAAGTCTTACTAATCGTATTTCACATGCCACTAAGGGCACCCACCAGATTCCTCATGCCACCCAAGGCACCTACTTAACCCCCATGTCCCACTTTACATGTTTATCTGGTTAAGTATTTCTTAATTCATTCAGGCCATAACCTCATAAAGACCTCTCACATTAGACTTGCATTTATGGCAGCTGGATTTGTCGGGCGGGTCCGGGCAATCTTACACCATAAAAGAGTCCAACCTCGTGTCTTTACAACTATTATGCTTTTGTTTAGGCCTAGGACCTCTCACATTGGGCTGACATTTGTGACCACTGGATTTGTCGGGCGGTTCCGGGCAGGTTTACGTCACAAACGAGTCCAACCTCGTGTCCTAAGCCTTGATTGACACTTCCAATCTTTTACCCCAGTTTTAATAATTCCCTATTCAAATTATTAATTGAGTCCACTTTTATTGATGTCCATAATTGACTCAATTATGGTCATCCAATCATGGCATGCAAAATCATATCAATTGCACCCCAACATCTTATTATTAAATCCTTAATATTACCCCTACCCCACGTTTATACGTTCGCTTATTCAACGCATAACATACGTTAAACAACATATAGGCAAATAAAGTAAATCTAATCATAATAGGGCTGCACATGTTAAGGATCTAAAGATGTCAACTTGTTAAATGTCACAATTTACATGATATGATCATAACCCAAATTTTTGTATGTACTTGCATATGGGGTTTTAGACAACATAATGATGGTGTGAACTAGCATAGAATTTCACATATGTCATAGCATAATTCTAGATGTCATAATAGATGTCATGGTATATGTTCATAACTTTTCACTAATCAACCTAGACTTACATACATGGTTTGTCATATAGATCAACATAACACAAACATGATGATTTAATTAACATGAACTAACTAGCATAGATAATAACATGTATGATTCATCACAATTTAGCATAGAAAACTACAACTTATACAATATCATCATAGCATGACTTACAACATATAGGATATCATTATCACATAGCATAGTATTTATAACATACATGATAACATAAGGTTTACAACAACATATATGATAATCCACATCATCTACTTATAATCCATTCATGACTTAATCGAATTAATTTAATAATAATCTTGTTAAGATCATCATACTCACAATTAGAGAAGAAAAGAGCGTCTTGATTTGCTTTAGAATTGAATAGAGTTTGGATTTTGCTAAGCTTTTCTTCCTTCTTAGTTGGCGGCGGCTAGACTGAGTTCCATGGCGGCAGGACGACGGTAACTATTATATTTTTCTTATTAATTAGGGTGAGAGACTACCTAGGTATTTATAAAGTTTAGGGTTTGTTTAGACCGTCAGATTAACTCCGAACTAATCCCAGCCATTTAGATTAGGTCAAAAACCCTAATGGGTCATCACTCAGTAAAAAACAGGCTCAGTCAAAACCCTAGACGAATGACCAGGTCGACACCCAGGTCGACACCATAGTAGACCTGGGGGGGGTGGGGGCAGGTCGACACTAGTGTCGACCCCCCAATCGACCTGCCTGGGCGGGAAAATTCCCGCCCAGCCTGCTTCTGCACTTCAGTTTGAATTTTAAATTTTTCCTGCGAGCTGTTTTGAATTTTTTGAAACTTCCGATGGCCATAACTTCTTCATACGAAGTCCAATTCACGCAAACTCGGATTCTATTACAACCAGAATTCCGAGATGAACATAATGGCGCAACCCGTTTCCAAAAATTCTCACGTCTTAGATTAGTTATTCTTTAATTTGTGAATATTAATATTAGCAGAATTACGGGGTGTTACAAATACTTTGCTTAATGACGAATCGTTTGAAATTCTAACAAGTAACATCAGATTTGACAAAATAAAGAAATGAAGGAAAATGCTAACTTTGTAATTTAAAAGAAATTCTAACAAAATGAAACAGTTAAAACCACAAACTAAAGCATCAATGGCGAGAATGGAACATGGAAAGAATTGGAAAAATGAAATAATGGCCAACTTTTGAAATTCAAGCCGACAGAGTGAGAACTTTAAATTTCAAAATAAAAGGAAATGAAATTGTAAAAAATTCTTTAAGTACTAACTAAGAAGAAAAAAAATAAAAAAGGAGGAAATTTTAAACTGCAAATTCGAACCGCGACGGTTGTTAACAAAAAGGGAGGGGTGCAACACGAGGACTTCCCAGGAGGTCACCCGTCCTAGTAATACTTTCGTCCAAGCACGCTTGACTTCAGAATTCTGATGGGATCCGGTGCTTTAGGGCAGGTACATCGGACCGATCAGGAAGCAGATTGCTAAAATATTAAAGTAGGAGCATAGAAAAATGCTTCGCTTAACGGCAACAATGTTTGAAATTCTAACAAGTAACATCAAATTTGACCAAAAAACAAAAAACCAAAATGAGGAAAAATGGTAAATTTGCAATTTAAAGAAATTCTAATGAAATGAAGAAGTTCAAACCACAAATTCAAGCATCAACGGCGAGAATGGAACACGGAAAGAAATGGAAAATAGAAATAATGGCCAGCTTTTGAAATTTAAGCCAACAGAGTGAGAGCGTTAGATTTTAGAATAAAAGGAAATGAATTGTAAAAAACTTTAAGTTCTAATTAAGAAGCAAAAAAGGCGGAAATTATTAACTGCAAATTCGAACCGCGACGGTTGTTGAAAAAAAGGGTGGGGTGTAACACGAGGACTTCCCAGGAGGTCACCCATCCTAGTGCTACTCTCGCCTAAGTACGCTTAACTTCGAAGTTGTGATGGGATCCAGTGCTTTAGTGTTGGTATGATCGCACCCGTCAGGAAGCGAATTGCTAAAGTATTAATGCAGGAGCGTAGAGAAATGCTCCGCTTAACGGCAACAACGTTTGAAATTCTAACAAGCAACATCAAATTTGACCAATAAATCAAAAATCAGAAATGACGGAAAATGCTAAATTTGCAATTTAAAAGAAATTCTAACGAAATGAAGGAGTTAAAATCACAAGTTTAAGATTCAACAGCAAGAATGGAACACAGAAGGAATTGGAAAAAAGAAATAATGGCCAGCTTTTGAAATTTAAGCCAATAGTGTGAGAACATTAAATTTGAAAATAAAAGGAGATGAAATTGTAAAAAAAAACTTTAAGTTCTAATTAAGAAGCAAAAAAAAAAAAAAAAAAAAGGAAATTTTAAATGGTAAATTCGAATCACGACGGTTATTGACAAAAAGGGAAGGGGTGCAACATGTGGACTTCCCAGGAGATCACTCATCCTAGTACTGCTCTCGCCCAAGCGAGCTTAACTTCGAAGTTCAGATGGGATCCGGTGCTTTTGTGCTGGTATGATCGCACCCATTAGGAAGCGGTTTGCTAAAGTATTAATGCAGGAACGTAGAGAAATGCTCTACTTAACCGCAACAACATTTGAAATTCTAACAAATAACATCAAATTTGACTAAGAAGTCAAAAAACAGAAGTGAGGGAAAGCACTAAATTTGCAATTTAATAGAAATTCTAACGAAATGAAGTTGTTAAAACCACAAATTCAAGCACCAATGGCGAGAATAGAACATGGAAAGAATTGGAGAAAGGAAATAATGGTCAGCTTTTGAAATTCAAGCCGATAGAGTGAGAATATTAAATTTGAAAAATAAAAGGAAATTAAATTGTAAAAAAAAACATTAATTTGTAATTAAGAAGAAATCAAAAATAAACCAAAAAAACAGGAAATTTTAAACTGCAAATTCGAACCGCGATGGTTGTTGACAAAAAATGAGGGGTGCAACACGAGGAAGTGCGAGGTCACCCATCCTAGTACTACTCTCACCCAAGCACGCTTAACTTCGGAGTTCCAATGGGATACTGTGCTTTAGTGCTGGTACGATCGCACCCATCAAGAAGTGGATTGCTAAAGTATTAATGCAGGAGCGTAGAGAAATTCTCCACTTAACGACAACAATGTTTGAAATTCTAACAAGTAACATCAAATTTGACCAAAAAATCAAAAAACAGAAATGAGGGAAAATGCTAAATTTACAAATTAAAAGAAATTCTAATGAAATGAAGGAGTTGAAACTACAAATTCAAGCATCAATGGAGGGAATGGAACATGGAAAGAATTGGAAAAAAGAAATAATGGTCAACTATTGAAATTCAAGCCGGTAGAGTGAGAACATTAAATTTGGAAATAAAAGGAAATGAAATTGTAAAACAAAAATTTTAGTTCTAATTAAGAAGCAAAAAAACAAAAAAAAGGGGAAATTTCAAACTGCAAATTCGAATCGCGATGGTTGTTGACAAAAAGGGAGGGGTGCAACATGAGGACTTTCCAGGAGGCCACCCATCCTAGTACTACTTTCGCACAAGCACAATTAACTTCGGAGTTCTGATGAGATCCGGTACTTTAGTGCTGGTATGATCGCACCGATCAGGAAGCGGATCGTTAAAATATTAATGTAGGAGCGTAGAGAAATGCTCCGCTTTACGGCAATAACGTTTGAAATTGTAACAAGTAACATCAAATTTGACCAAAAAATAAAAAACCAGAAAGGAGGGAAAATGAGACATTTGCAATATAAAAGAAATTCTAAAGAAATGAAGGTGTTAAAACCACAAATTCAAGCATCAACGGTGAGAATGGAACATGGAAAGAATTGGAAAAAAAAAATAATGGCCAGCTTTTGAAATTCAAGCCGATTTAGTGAGAACGTTAAATTAGAAAATAAAAGGAAATGAAACTGTAAAAAAAAACTTTAAGTTCTAGTTAAGAAGTAAAGAAACATCAAAGGAGGAAATTTTATACTGCAAATTCGAACCATGACGGTTGTTGAAAAAAGGGAGGGGTGCAACATGAGGACTTCCCAGGAGGTCACCCATCCTAGTACTACTCTCGCCCATGCACGCTTAACTTCAGAGTTCTGATGGGATCCCGTGCTTTAGTGTTGGTATGATCACACCCGTTAGGAAGCGGATTGCTAATGTATTAATGCAGGAGCGTAGAGAAATGCTCGTTTTAACAGAAATGAAATTGTAAAGGAAAAATTTAAGTTCTAATTAAGAAGCAAAAAAACAAAAAAGGAGGAAATTTTAAACTGCAAATATGAACGGCGGCGGTTATTGACAAAAAGGGAGGAGTGCAACACGATGATTTCCCAGGAGGTCACCCATCCTTGCACTAATCTCGCCCAAGCATGTTTAACTTCGGAGTTTTGATAGGATCTGGTGCTTTAGTGCTGGTATTATCGGACCCGCCAGGAAGCGGATTGCTAAAATATTAATGTAGGAGCGTAGAGAAATGCTCCGCTTAACGGCAAATTCTAACAAGTAACGTCAAATTAGACCAAAAAATCAAAAAACATAAATTAGGGAAAACACTAAGTTTGCAATTTAGAAGAAATTCTAATGAAATGAAGGAGTTAAAACCACAATTCAAGCATCAACAATGAGTATGGAATATGGAAAGAATTGGAAAAAAGAAATAATGGTCAGCTCTTGAAATACAAGATGAAAGAGTGAGAACATTAAATTTCAAAATAAATAGAAATGAAGTTGTAAAAAAAACTTTAAGTTCTAATTAAGAAGCAAAAAAACAAAAAAGGAGGAAATTTTAAATTGCAAATTCGAAACATGACAGTTGTTGACAAAAAAGGAGGGGTGCAGCACGAGGACTTTCCATGAGGTCAACCATCCTAGTACTACTCCCGGCCAAGCACGATTAACTTCGGAGTTGTTATGGGATCCGGTGCTTTAGTGCTTGTATGATCGCACCCGTCAGGAAGCAGATTGCTAAAGTATTAATGAAGGTGCATAGAGAAATGATCCGCTTAAGGGCAACAACGTTTGAAATTCAAAAAAGTAACATCAAATTTGACAAAAAAATCAAAAAATAGAAATGAGTGAAAATGCTAAATTTGCAATTTAAAATAAATTCTGATGAAATGAAGGAGTTAAAACCACAAACTCAAGTTTCAACGGCGGGAACGAGACATTGAAAGAATTGGAAAAAAGAAATAATGGCCAGCTTTTGAAATTCAAGCCCATCGAGTGAAAACGTTAAATTTGAAAATAAAAGGAAATGAAATTGTAAAAAAAATTAAGTTCTAATTAAGAAGCAAAAAAACAAAAAAGGAGGAAATTTGAAATTGGAAATTTGAACCGCGACGGTTGTTGACAAAAAGGGAGGGGTGCAACACGAGGACTTCCCAGGAGGTCACCCATCTTAGTACTACTCTCGCCCAAGCATGCTTAAAATCGGAGTTCTGATGGGACCGGTGCTTTATAGCTGGTATGATCGCACCTGTCAGGAAGCGGATTGCTAAAGTATTAACGCAGGGACGTAGAGAAATGTTCTGCTTAATGGCAAAAACATTTAAAGTTTTAACAACATAAAATTTGACCAAAATATCAATAAACAAAAATGAGGGAAAACGCTAAATTTGCAATTTAAAAGAAATTAAAACGAAATGAAGGAGTTAAAACTACTAATTCAAGCATCAACGGTGAGAAAGGGACGTGGAAAGAATTGGAAAAAAGAAATGATGGCTAGACTTTTGAAGCTAACAGAATGAGAACGTTAAATTTGAAAATAAAAGGAAATGACATTGTAAAAAAAGCCTTTAAGAAGTTCACATTAAGAAGCAAAAAAAACAAAAAAGGAGGAAATTTTAAACTGCAAATTCGAACCGCAACGGTTGCTGACAAAAAGGGAGGGGTGCAACACGAGGACTTCCAAGGAGGTCACCCATCCAGGTAACTAATCTCGCCCAAGTACGCTTAGCTGCGGAGTTCTGCGGGATTCGGTGCATTAGTGCTGGTATGATCGCACCTGTCAGGAAGCGGATTGTAAAAATATTAATGCAGGAGCATAGAGAAATGCTCAACTTAACGGCAACAACTTTTGAAATTCTAACAAGTAACATCAAATTTGACCAAAAAATCAAAAAGCAGAAATGAGGGAAAACGCTAAGTTTGCAATTTAAAAGAAATTCGAACGAAATGAAGGAGTTAAAACCACAATTCAAGCATCAACGACGAGTATGGAACATGGAAAGAATTGGAAAAAAGAAATAATGGTCTGTTCTTGAAATTCAAACGGACAGAGTGAGAACTTTAAATTACAAAATAAAAGGAAATGAAATTGTAAAAAAAACTTTAAGTTCTAATTAAGAGGCAAAAAAAAAACAAAAAAGGAGGAAATTTTAAACAGCAAATTCGAACCGCAATGTAACACCCAATGTCCGTTAATGTCACTCACAAAGGGAATGCATTAACTTCCATTAAACATTATAAGTAAACAGAACAGAATGTTACAAGATAGATACATAAACTAGTACTTGAAAAATTTATACCTTAATTACAGCAGAAATAGAAGTATGTTTGATTACATATTTCAAAACAACAATATCGGAATTCAAGTACATAAATATCAGTCTTGTACAAATGCCTTCAGAGTACGTAATTTTAAAGCCATAATCCCCAAAGGAAAATGCCATAAATAGGTAGAATCGAATCCAAGCAATACTTCAAGCACTCTAGCACTTCAAGCAGAGAGAAATATAAGTCAAGACCTTACGTTCCCAACCTGATTACCTTGGGGGGATCGGGAACAGAAGAAAAGAGGCGAAACAAACTAGGTCAGACATATGTTTGGTAAGTCCAGTTTCAGCATATAAACAGATAACAAAATCATTACATGTAAATAAAACTGGATGAGGGATAGCCGTAACAGGAGTAGCAAGTTAACAGAAGAAACAGAATGATAAAGGCGAACCTAAGCTCCTTACTTAGTTTTCACTTCTTTATACTAATACTTGTATAACAGAATTAGGTGTTGTCCTATTGTCTAAACAGAAAACAGAATGATCTCTTCAGAAACACGATGCTAGAAATGGGCCTTTAGACGGTACAGAAACAGAACCAGGAACGAAATTAGAGACAGAAACAGAATAATCCCTACAGACACAGAATATTAGAGTTAGGTGTACACTAGTAATGTGCCTTTACCACCTTAACAGACGGTACCACACAGAAACAGATTGGTGTTACCACCCCAATAGAAACAGACGGTACCCCAACAGAAACAGACAGAACTAAGTGTACCCTAAATTCTACCCTAAGCGATCAGCTACATAATACATGAATACCCTGTGCCGGCCCCACAGAAGGGTATATCTCTCCCTAAATTGGCAACCTATAGACACAGACCTATTTACAGATGTCACGGTGTTTTACATCCTCAAAGCAGACCGGATCCATACACGCATATGACCAGGTAGGAATGCGCCATCAACACCCCTCGCCATTATCAGAGTGAACCTCTTACAATTAGTTCAGTAAGCGTGCCCAGACCCCTCTTAGTGTTGGGTCATAGTTTTTACACCAAAAAGGGTTACTGACTAATATGGGTCCCAAACAATAGATGACACAAGTAGTTACCCCTACTAACCTTGTGTCCTCAGACTAACAGATTTCAGTTTAACTTGTTTACAGATTTCAAATGTACAAAGTTCAATTTAATTAGATTTCAGATCAGACATACAAGTTAATAGGTTTTCAGACTAACAGATTAGATGTACAGATTAACAAGTTCTCAGACTAACGGATCAGATATACAGATTAACAGACTTACAGATTGTTTTACCTAACTTTGTATTGGGCCTATAGGTTCACGAAACGGGATTATTTGATTTATTAGTCCAGGTTTTTTACCCCTATCCGCCCAACACATTTTAGGCATCATATTTATCATATATTTGCATTATTTAAGTATTAATGCACAAACCTCTCACATTAAGTCTGTAGCTTGTGGCCGCTGGATGTGCCGGGCGGTTCCGGGCAGACTTCTACCACAAGCCAGACCTAACCTCATGTCTAAGCATCCTTTTGCCTATGACCTCTCACATTGGACTGATAGTTTGCGGTTGCTGGTTAAGCTGGTTGGGTCCGAGCAGGCTTCCACCGCAAACTGAGTCTAACCTCGTGTCTCAGCATTCTTATTTGTAGCTAAAGTTTTCATTCACAGATTATGCCAATTTAGATTAATTATGCCAACTTAACAAATTAACTTCTTTACAAGTTACAGCCAATTATTCAAAGTTCCATTAACATGTTTTGCTCAATTTTAGATCGAGCCTAGAGATTAAATACCCAAATCACAGTATTCAATTCCAACGGATCTAGCTGATTGGGCAATTTAATAGATTTAAACATATCCTAAAGTTCTATTAACTTATCTTTCCTAATAATAAATTAAGCCTCATTTTACGTGCCCAAATTATGGTCATAATTCTCAACATAACATATGCCCAAATTTAGTAAGATTTTCCACATTACAGAATATTCTCTAAAAGCCCCAAATCATGATATACAATATGAATTATGTCAATTTATAGCCATTGATTACTGCGCATGTCAAATATCCAAAAATCCGAATTAGGCGTATTCACATTAATAGTTATCCCTATTTTAATATAGGTTTTTCAAGCCTAAGTCACATATCCTTTTTCTTCCAAGTCATAGATCGTCATATAAAATATGCCCCAAATCTAGCTCTTAAATTACAACATGTATTATGTCCTCAAAATCAGATCCTGAATTATAACATGCATTATGTCCCTAAATTACAAGTCATATGTTGTCATACATTAATTCTCCTTCTTTCAAATCATAAACTGTCATATATAGTATGCCCAGATCTAGATCTTAAATTGCGACTTACGTTGTATTCCCAATTTAGTCATAAATCAGTTATGTCCAATTATGCATTATTCAATATTTTACCCAAATTTAGTGTTCGTGTGTCAATCTCTTATGAGATTTGGATCAGGCTCGTAGTAGCCTGGCTGTAGAACAGAAGGAAGGAAGAGATACATGATAGTTTCAATAAGATAGTTCTACACAGAAAAACAGATCTGATAAACAAAGAATAAGATGGATGTACACAGAAAAACATATTTGATAAACAAGAATAAGATAGATCTCCAATTCATATTTATACCCATGTCAGGATCATAATTAAATTTCATATCTGAAAACAACTGTACTCATAAATCGTGGTTTAAGAAAGAGAAGAACGATTCCGGGATTTGATTTTCTTGAGTTGATTTAGCATTTCATTGATGTTGGCGTTGATTTATTATCTTTACCTTCACTTTCGAGTTGATTAATTAGGGTGGAGGCTAGGTCACTTTAGGTTTTAGGAGCATGGAGGCACCATTCCCCTTTGTTAATGAATTTGGGTTTAGGTTTAGCTATGTATATATAGATGTCTAGGATCGATTAGAGCTCTTAGATTAACCCAGAAACCATTAGGACCACTCAGATGCCACATCGGCCCTTAGGGCGAATCGGGCCATGAGTTGACGGTCAAACACCCTGGATCACCCCCAGTCGACCTAGCGGGGCTCGGTTCGACTCCAAAAATTGTACGGTTCGGCTATACCCCCTCTTGATTCACTGTTTTAAACTTTTTTGAATATTTATTTATTTAATTATATATATATATATTTCTCTCATATGTGTACAAACTTCAAGGCTTAATAATATCTTCATAAGGTACCCGTTTTGTGCAAACCAAATGTCTATCTTGACATAAAATTTTGAAACGAACATAATAGCACAACCCATTTCACTTAATTCTTCTTCTAAAAATTAAATATACTTTAATTTGTGAATTTGAAGGTTATAAAATTACGTGGTTTCTCACCTCCTTAAGAATTTCGTCCCAGAAATCTCCAAGTTAAGAAGAATGTATCCTACTATCCAATCATCCATCTACTCAACCATCATCCACAAGCATCCATTGTCCTTAAAAGGTTTCCTAATGCCGTGTGTACATATGCAAAGTGCGTGTATATGTTTCTTATCCAATGCTAAATCAAGTGGTCTACTGATCCAGTTAACCTCCTTAATGCGAATTATGTTAGTGCTATGAGTCCAATTATGTATGCAAGAAATCCTATTTGATACACATCATTTCTATATGAGTGCATAACCATTCATCCTAATGCAACATCCATGTGATCAGTCAATCATTTTGCATCCACAAAAATTGAAAAATGCACACACATCCATATGCAGTACTAAAGTGTTATTGAGCCAATTTAGTGCCTAGTGTGTGTATATGCATCCACGAGCAACCACTAGAAAACACTTGCATCCACTTGCAACCATCAAACATAACATGTCTCAAACACATGTTTACACCCATTAGTTTCTACCTGAAGGCCGAAGGCTCGATCGATAGGATACAACCGGGTGATAGAAGCAAGTACAATTAAAATAAAGGTTCTGTTCCCATTAGACATCGGTTAAGAAAATAAATCCCTATGTATCAACCCCGAAGACCGAAATCAATATCAAATTGACACTCAGAGAATTACTCCTATTAAACAATGTCAAAACTTGAAATCTACTTCACGCTTCGAGTAAAAACTCCTATCCTTTTCAGAAATATTCAGATACTTACAGACTACTGGTAAAGATCAGATTATCAAATGATTCTTAGGAAACTAAGCATGATAAAACCCTACCATATCCCACAAAAACCAGAATGTATGCGTCATAGTCAACTTAACACTTAACACAGATACCCTAAAACCCTAATTTATCACGAAAAGATGATTCGTAACCCTTATAGGGTTTGAGACTATAACGGGATCAGAAACAAGACTAGTATTAAAGTGCAGAGTCTCAATTACAGAATCAAAATGCCAGAATCAAAAAGAGTTTTACTCAATAATCAGATAAAGAAATTAAACCTTCTGCAGCAATTTTCCTATCTCTATCCTATCCACCAGCTACGAAAGCATTCGCCTGCCCTTCAGAAGTAGGTTCTGCCCTCTGCCCTTGCCCTCGTTTCTTCGGGCAGTCCCTAGTGAAGTGTCCCATTTCTCCGCAGCTGAAGCAAGCGCCCTTCCTCTTTCTGCAATCCTTGTTCAGATGAGTCAAGCTTCCATAAGTAAAGCACTTTTTCTTTTTCTTATATTCAGACTTTTCATCCTACTTTTGTGTTTCCTTTTTGGGCCATGATTTCTTGTTTTGTGGTCCTTAGATCTTTTCCTCTTTCTTCTCACTTTTGGCTTCCTCTTCATGCATTAATGCCATGTCAAACAATTTCTCGAATGTAGCCCCCATAGGAATGTCGGTCATAGCCAACCCATGTAGCAGTTCATTCAAACCTTTAATGAATCTCAGGGCCTTCTAATCATGTGTGTTCACAAAGTCTAAGCCAAATCTCGCTAATTGGTTGAACTTGTTGATGTACTCCTTTACTGACAAATTCCCTTGCTTCAATGCTAAGAACCTCTCCATGTATAAATTCTCTTCTACTCGTGAGAGAAATTTCAACTCGGACCTATGTCTATAATCCCTCAATGTCTCCACTGGACGCTCTCCATTCGTGACTGCCCACCAAAACGAGGCTTTGTACTTTATTAACCAAGCAACTAGTTGGACATTCCTTTCGTCTTCTATCTCGAAGATACCAAATAAATCTTCTACCTCCTTAAGCCAATTTCGAGCTTCAATAAATGTCTCTGACCCGTGTAAAGGTTTCCCTCTCATCGCTCGAAAATCCTTCTATATCTTCGAAAAAGTATCAACGCATGGAGGGGGAAGAGGAGGAGGAGGAGGAGGAATGTCTGCTGGGCTTGCGGCGGTGGCCCTGGCCTCCCGATATCTTCGGAACCAAGTTGGTATCGGTATGCCCTCAGGTATCTCGGGTACCCCAGACATGCTGAAAAGAAAAAGGGAAGAGATTCAAAATGGAGAATCGAAACAAAGATATATGGCTTTTGGGGATTATGTTTATCAAAATAAACTCTACTTTTGAAAATACTTCCTTTTTAAAACCTTTTTGAAAATAGTTTTTAAAAACTTTTATCCAATCTGGTAACCTTCAGCTCTGATACCAAGTGTAACACCCCATGTCTGTTAATATGACTCACTAATGGAATGCATTAACATCCATGAAGCATAATAAGTAAATAGAACAGAATATTACAAGACAGATACATAAAGTAGTACTTGAAAAATTTATAACTTTATTACAGTAGAAACATAAGTAAGTTTGGTTACATTTTTCAAAACCACAATATTAGAATTCAAGTACATAAATATCAGTCTTTTACAAAAGCCTTCATAGTACGTAATTTTAAAGCCATAATCCCCAACAGAAAATGTAATAAATAGGTAGAATCAAAGCCAAGCAATACTTCAAGCACTGTAGCACTTCAAGCAGAGGGAAATCTAAGTCGAGCCCTTACGTTTCCAACCTGAGTAACTGGGGGGAAACAGAAGAAAAGAGGTGAAAAAAACTTGGTCAAACATACGTTTGGTTAGTCCAGTGGCTTTCAACATATAAACAAATTACGGTATCATGACATTTAACTAAAACTGGATGAGAGATAGCCGTAACACGAGTAGCAGGTTAACAAAAGAAAGAGAATGATATGGTCTAAGCTAAGCTCCTTACTTAGTTTTCACTTCTCTATACTAATACTTGTATAACAGAATTAGGTGTTGTCCTATTGTCTAAACAGAAAACAGAATGATCTCTTCAGAAACACGGTGCTAGAATACCAACCGAACAGAGATAGACGGTACAGAAACTGTAACAACCCGAAATTTAACAACATGTTAAGACAAGAATCAAGGCAGAATTAAATGTTAAATTTTGAATCAGGTAAAATGGACATCACCATTGTGTTCCTCTCGAAAAAATACGCGAAATAGAGTCCGAGTTTTCGAAAATCGGAGTGAGTATGACCAAGATATGGCCAAAACAAGTTTTCAGCGGTTTTTTGGCAGACTGACTTGTGTCGACTGCCAAGTCGACTTGCAAGTCGACCTCCACCCCCTGGTGTCGACTGGTGAGTCGACTCCCCCCCGCCCCAGTTCGACTAGGGAGTCGACCCCAGGGTCGACCTGGGGGTCGACCTGCCTGGTCGGACCCAGGCAGCCTGGTGCACCTGTTTTGCTGTTTAGCTCGGTTTTGGAGGCTTGTGACGATTTTTGAGGGCTTGGATCTATCCTAGGGTTAATCTAATGGCCTAAACTACTCCTAATCCCTATAAAAAGAACCCTAACCTAGCCTAAACCCTCATTAATTGATCCTACAACTAAACTATGCCAAAATTTCTAGTGATCATGGCCTCTACTCAAAACCCTAGCCTCCATCCTCTTGTCATAAATTCTATCTTCATTCTCTTAAAAGATTAGATGATCATTTGAGTGTTTCTAAGTTACGTGAGAGTTGTTAAGCTCGATTCAAGGCAAAAGTTGCAACCTTGCTACTTCAAAGCAAAGATTTCTATTGGTATTTTGCTCAAGGGTTCCATTTGGAGCTTATCATTTGGGGGTTTTTGGTGTCGCTTGAGTGGCTTCGTCTCAATCTTTGTATTATATGTCGTTTTATTGCCTTCATAGCATTTTAAGCCCACTCCTACTATTAGATATTAACTATGAAGTTAAATGTTCATGTTGCAAGTTGGGTTTGAACATTAAGTATCATACATGCTATCATGTTATGTATCTCATCATGTTTGTAAAGACATTATCTTGATCTTTGAGCTAAAAAGCTATAGGCTTTATGTTGAATGTTGCATTATGCAACATGAGAGCTATCATATCCCTTATGATAACTTGCACGTAATGCTATATGTGAACTTCTAGGCATCTTTCTATGCCACTTATCATCATGATTCGCCTATGTGCTAAGTTTGGGGTTATGCATGTTTTTGAGGCTTAATAATGTAACATGCAAGTTAATGAACACACTTACGCCTCATATGCCACTATGATTAACTTGTGGCCTTATACCCTTTTTGTCATGCCTTTTCCAAGTTCCTTCTTTAATCCATTATGCGTTGTTGTGAATGTATATGCGAGTTTAAAAGCGTTGGGGTTAGGTTATGGGGAAACTTTAATGACATGAAACATGATTTGGGTAAATTGGTATAAACGTGACAACATGTAACTTTGGCTATGAGCATGGGACTTGGAAACTTGACAAGTATGGGTTGTAAGTGTAACAAGACACTAGACCAAACATGAAAATGGCCAACTCGAGGTTGGGTTGAGTTTGTAGCATAAATCTACCCGGACCCACCCGACTTAACTAGTGGCTACAAACAATAGGATCCAATGTGAGTAGTTGGTCATGTCGCGCTTAAGACCCGAGGTTAGACTAGGTTGTGGTGTAAAACTATCCGGACCCGCCCAGCTTAACTAGTAACCACAACAAAGTCTATGTGAGAGGTTAAGAGTGCATTAATTAAATTAATGCCACATGATAAGGTTAAGTAAATTTGACTAATGACACTTAACCGATATGACACGAATGGGTAGGTTAAGTGGGACCGGGCTTGATTTCTTAATGACACTTAACCATACAAGACAATTAGGGGATGGGGTTAAGTAATTTATGCTTAACTAATCCGACTTGATAATTAGATGGGTTTAGTAATCCACACTTAACTATTCTAAACACGGTAAATTCGATGAGGTTAAGTAATCCATACTTAACTAATCTAACATGGTAATTAGATGGGGTTAAGTAACTTAGACTTAACTAATCTAAACACGGTAATTAGATGGGGTTAGGTAACTTAGACTTAACTAATCTAAACATGGTTATTAGATGGGGTTAAGTAACCTTCACTTAACTAATCTAAACACGGTAATTCGATGGGGTTAAGTTAAACACTTAACCAATCTAAACATGGTAACTCAATGAGGTTAAGTAACCAATACTTAACCAACTTAACACGGTAATTTAATGGGGTTAAGTAACTTATACTTAACCAATTATACATGATGATTTGATGAGGTTGAGTAACCTATACTTAACCAATCTAATATGCGGACCTGATAGGATTAAGTCACAAGATCTTTTAAATAAACTTATCCATTGTAATACGATTAGTGGATGGGGTTAAGCTAACCCATGCTTAACCAATCTGACTCGATAATCTGATGGGATTAAGATAATCTATGCTTAATCAATCTAGCAGGATAATCTGATATGGTTAAGACAAATAAATACTTAACCAATTTGACTTGATAGGGTTAAGTCACGAGCTGCTTGGTACACTTAACCAACTTGTAGGCTAAGCCTTGAACTTGAGTACTTAGCCAATCTTGACATGATTCGTAGGCGGGTTAAGTCATGAACTTGGATTGCAAAACTTAACCCATTTGAAAAAACACTAGCTCAGGGGACTAGGTTGGGAATCGTAGTTAACAAGGATAGCGGAAAGAGGGGCTAAGTGGTAAACCTTAGTAAGGGTAACTAAGTAATAATTCTTAGCTAAGGACATGGGAATAGTTCATAAAGAGATGAGTAACCTAGTACGGTAGGTCATCGCTTAGTATACGAGGGGGAGCAAGTTATCTGACTTGGATAAAAGCTCCAGCGGACTGGGTGATGAAGCGGAAGCTTCGGGGAATGTGAGGGTACTCTTGGTATCCCTATGTGAGGTGGCAAGTGGTTCATGAAACCCGGCCTCACAGGGGTTAAGGTCTGCGGTAGAAGAGCCAGGAGTATGCCTTGGTTGCTATGCGAGCGACCTAAAGACTGGGATGGATTAGCGTGGAGTCGACGATACTTGATTTTGCCCCGGGATAGCATGTCGCCGACTACCTACCATCCTTAGTCAATCGTGTACGTACGAAAAGGCAGGGAACTCCCAACAGACCATATACTAGCTATCGAGTTATGGGTGAGGTTGGCTATCTGGAAGTGGGCATCGATGGGCCTTAGTGTAGTTCTCAAACATGATTTTTCTTGGATTGCCTTTCAGTAGTTGAGGGAGGGGTCACGTGGGACTATAGCCACGGGTACAAAAACAGACCTTGATATCTGCATCAGCAGACGACTTAAAGCTCCCGACCGAGTTCCGTATTTCTTGGTTTGCCCTGGCACGGAACTCGGATGGCACATTGAGAAACATGTGCGTCTAGACATGGAAAACGGTTCACGATACATACGTAGGATAAAGGGCGCGGTTGACGGGTGGCATAATCCCTAGTGGCCCTAGGTGACTGAACCCAAACCGAGACATGGAAACGTTCATTAGGTAGCATAATCCCTAGTGGTCCTAGGTGGCATAAATCCTAAGTGAACGCGCGATAGTTCATGGTAAGGAAACATAACTAGATCAAGGGTAGCAGTCCAAAATAACCTCAAGGATAAAACGTTTACATGGGAAAGCCCGTATGGCCTACGGCAAAGGACTGAACTTATACATGGAAAGAAACATATGAGTTGGGAAAACCTACATATGTTATATATTAGGTTGACATGGACCATTACATGACATTGGGCAAGGGACATTCATGGTTAACACATGACGCGGGTTGGGATACTAGTACGAGAGGTGAAGAGCAAATATACATGTTAGAACCATGAGAAATATACATGATAGATACCGTGGAATGTTGTACAGGATAGGTACCTTGGGATAGTATACTTGATAGAAACCTGACAATGTGATACGTTGATTTATTTGACACCGTAATTTATCATGACACACTCGTGTATCTTGGTACAGTAGCTCATCCTGTTACTTTGGTTTAGCTTATCTATCTTGTCCTCATACTTATGTTCATCTCAGTTCCTCATGCCAGTTAACTTTACTAGTTTATATACTGATAGTAGATAGGGCTTACCAGTCTTTATGACTGACCCCGTTTTGTTTCGCCTCTTGTCTGTCGTTTCCCCCCAAGGTTACAGGGAGGAAATGCTATAGTAGTTTGGACTTCTTCTGCTTGAAGGTCGTCACGCATGGCTTGGACTTTTCTTGGTTATGGCTACTTTACTGTTTTACTTGGGGAATAATTTATGAAATAGTTTTATGCTTCTTTATTATTGCAAGACAGGTTTTCATGTATTCTGATGTAAAAGGCTTTAGACCTTATTTTATAAGGTAATGAAATTTGTTTTACTTCCGCTGTTATATATATATATATATATATGTTCTGTCTTGTAATATTTCTGTGCATGTTTACCACGATAATGCTTCACCAAACCTAGTGCATTCCCTTTGTGAGTGACCCTAGCGGAGGTAGGGTGTTACATTTGGTATCAGAGCAGAAGGTTACCAGACTGGGCAAAAGTTTTTAAAACCTTCGGAAAACTATTTGAAAAACCATTTAAAAAGAAGCATTTTTCAAGAAAAGTTTTTAAAGGCTATTCCCCAAAAGCCATTAGCACTATCCTTTGTTTCCTTGATCGAATCTCTTTTCCTTTCTTCCCTCCATCTGTAGTCACAGTAATTCTAACTGCGACTAATCCTTGTCTAGCTACGTAAGTATTTTCCCGTGCGATGGAGGTGGTTCTCGAGAGACCTGTTGCCGTAGTACAAGGAAGGATAATAAGAGTAAGGATAAAGGACGCGAGCTTAAGGATAAGCAACTGTTGCTATGGCTTAGTCCATCAAGGATGACAAGGACAAGATCATCGGAGAGGGCAATTGTACGCTCCCATTTCTAGGGTACCTAAAAGAAATGGTACCGTTTCTGGTAAAGGTTTAGTCGTTCTTTTCTATCATCCCGTCCAGACTTTGTCTTGATCATCGTATCATTTAAGTATGCTTGGATAGTTGAGTCTCTGCACCTTAGTACTAGCATGGTAGAGGATCCCCGTTTTTGTCCCAAAATCTGGTTGGAGAGTCGGTCCATTTATTCATGACTTGTTGGATTTGAGAACGTCTATGCCAAGTGTTGAGATTAGAAGCAATACTTCTATTGTTGAGCTATGGATGGATTCTAGGGGTAAAGTGGTTATCCAGTAAGGGATAACATTCTCGGTTTTGAAAAGAGGGTAGTCAGACTCTTGGCTTGCTTTGGTAATACCTTCGAAGTCTCGTGTAACCTTTTAGGCTCTGTCATGGTTAGTTACCTAGAATCTCTGGATGCATTTATCGGAAATCTCTGATCCAATCGAGTAACGTCCGCCAATAAGACGGATGGTTCATTCCACTTAAGCATGGGTTATAGGAATCACCCTAGTAAGTGCACGTGGTAACATAAATTTGCATTGGTAAACGAGATCCAGAATTCACTAGTGGAGAGGTTGCATGAGTACGTAGATATGGTTGAGCCAAGTATACTAGGGAAAGAATAAATGAAAGTGGAACGAGAGGCGACAGTGAAAAGAGTTCTGACTCATACCTTGGAAATAGGAATCAAGGAGCTACGAAACCATGAAGTCAAAGGCGGTCAAGGCACAATGGAATTAAGCTCGTGGAAATGCGGCTCAGATGCGCGCATCATGTCTCTTTTTAAGTGTGTATCTTTGATCCTTGGTTCACCTGTAGAGCTTACTTGCATGCTATCGCTTGGTGGATATCCTCTCGGTCCTGTTTCTGTTACAAACCTCGTAAGGAGTTTGTCTTGTTTATCTCCTTGATCTTATCTTGCGAACCTTAGATAGAACTCTATGGATGTAAACATGTATTTGAAACATGTTATGATTGATATGGTTGCAAATGGTTGCAAGTGGTTGCTCGTGGATGCGCGAATACACATTAGATACTAGATTGACGCGGTCACGGTTCATGTTGCATACGCACGAGTATTTATACTTGTTTATGGATGAAATTGAATGTGTTATCATGCGGATGTTGCATATGAATGAATGTTTGTGCACGCATATAGTACTTATATGACTAGGGCTATATGCATACATGTTGGACCCATGGCACTAAACATATTTTGCATTAGAAAGATCATTCAGGCCTGATCATTAGCATTAGCTAAGGAGCATATACACACACGTTCTGCATATGTTCATATGGCATTAGAAATCGTCTAAGGACAATGGTTGCCTGTGGATGATGTTTTGAGTAGATGGATGATGGATGGTAGGATACGTTCTTCCTAACTTGGAGATTTCGGGGACGAAATCCTTAAAGGAAGGGAGAATGTAACAACCCGAAATTTAACAACATGTTTAGACAAGAATCAAGGCAGAATTAAATGTTAAAATTTGAATCCGGTAAAATGGACATCACCATTGTGTTCCTCTCGAAAAAATACGCGAAATAGAGTCCGAGTTTTCGAAAATCGAAGTCCGTATGACCAAGATATGGTCAAAACAAGTTTTCAGCAGTTTTCTGGCAGACTGACTTGTGTCGACTGCCAAGTCGACTTGCAAGTCGACCTCCACCCCCTGGTGTCGACTGGGGAGTCGACTCCCCCCCTGCCCCAGGTCGACTGGGGAGTCCACCCCAGGGTTGACCTGGGGGTCAACCTGCCTGGTCGGACCCAGGCAGCCTGGTGCACCTATTTTGCTGTTTGGCTCGGTTTTGGAGGCTTGTGACGATTTTTGAGGGCTTGGATCTATCCTAGGGTTAATCTAACGGCCTAAACTACTCCTAATCTCTATAAAAAGACCCCTAACCTAGCCTAAACCCTCATTAATTGATCCTACAACTAAACTATGCCAAAATTTCTAGTGATCATGGCCTCTACTCAAAACCCTAGCCTCCATCCTCTTGTCATAAATTCTATCTTCATTCTCTTGAAAGATTAGATGATCATTTGAGTGTTTCTAAGTTACATGAGAGTTGCTAAGCTCGATTCAAGGCCAAAGTTGCAACCTTGCTACTTCAAAGCAAAGATTTCTATTGGTATTTTGCTCAAGGTTTCCATTTGGAGCTTATCATTTGGGGGTTTTTGGTGTCTCTTGAGTGGCTTCGTCTCAATCTTTGTATTATATGTCGTTTTATTGCCTTCATAGCATTGTAAGCCCCCTCCTACTATTAGATATTAACTATGAAGTTAAATGTTCATGTTGCAAGTTGGGTTTGAACATTAAGTATCATACATGCTATCATGTTATGTATCTCATCATGTTTGTAAAGACATTATCTTGATCTTTGAGCTAAAAAGCTATAGGCTTTATGTTGAATATTGCATTATGCAACACGAGAGCTATCATATCCGTTTTTGATAACTTGCATGTAATGCTATATGTGAACTTATAGGCATCTTTCTATGTCACTTATCATCATGATTCGCCTATGTGCTAAGTTTGGGGTTATGCATATTTTTGAGGCTTAATAATGTAACATGCAAGTTAATGAACACACTTACGCCTCATATGCCACCATGATTAACTTGTGGCCTTATACCCTTTTTGTCATGCCTTTGCCAAGTTCCTTCTTTAATCCATTATGCGTTGTTGTGAATGTATATGCGAGTTTAAAAGCGTTGGGATTAGGTTATGGGGAAACTTTAATGACATGAAACATGATTTGGGTGAATTGGTATAAACGTGACAACATGTAGCTTTGGCTATGAGCATGGGACTTGGAAACTTGACACGTATGGGTTGTAAGTGTAACAAGACACTAGACCAAACATGAAAATGGCCAACTTGAGGTTTGGTTGAGTTTGTAGCATAAATCTACCCGGACCCGCCCGGCTTAACTAGTGGCTACAAACAATAGGATCCAATGTGAGAAGTTGGTCATGTCGCGCTTAAGACCCGAGGTTAGACTAGGTTGTGGTGTAAAACTACCTGGACCCGCCCGGCTTAACTAGTAACCACAACAAGGTCTAATGTGAGAGGTTAAGAGTGCATTAATTAAATTAATGCCACATGATAAGGTTAAGTAAATTTGACTAATGACACTTAACCGATATGACACGAATGGGTAGGTTAAGTGGGACCGGGCTTGATTTCTTAATGACACTTAACCATACAAGACAATTAGGCGATGGGGTTAAGTAATTTACGCTTAACTAATCCGACTTGATAATTAGATGGGTTTAAGTAATCCACACTTAACTAATCTAAACACGATAAATTTGATGAGGTTAAGTAATCCATACTTAACTAATCTAACATGGTAATTAGATGGGGTTAAGTAACTTAGACTTAACTAATCTAAACACGGTAATTAGATGGGGTTAGGTAACTTAGACTTTACTAATCTAAACACGGTAATTAGATGGGGTTAAGTAACCTTCACTTAACTAATCTAAACACGGTAATTCGATGGGGTTAAGTTAAACACTTAACCAATCTAAACATGGTAATTCAATGAGGTTAAGTAACCAATACTTAACCAACATAACACGGTAATTTAATGGGGTTAAGTAACTTATACTTAACCAATTATACATGATGATTTGATGAAGTTGAGTAACCTATACTTAACCAATCTAATATGCGGACCTAATAGGGTTAAGTCATAAGATCTTTTAAATAAACTTACCATTGAAATACGATTAGTGGATGGGGTTAAGCTAACCCATGCTTAACCAATCCGACTTGATAATCTGATGGGATTAAGACAATCTATGCTTAATCAATCTAAAAGGATAATCTGATAGGGTTAAGACAAATAAATACTTAACCAATTTGACTTGATAGGGTTAAGTCACGAGCTTCTTGGTACACTTAACCAACTTGTAGGCTAAGCCTAGAACTTGAGTACTTAGCCCATCCTGACATGATTCGTAGGCGGGTTAAGTCATGAACTTGGATAGCAAAACTTAACCCATTTGACAAAACCCTAGCTCAGGGGACTAGGTTGGGAATCGTAGTTAACAAGGATAGCGGAAAGATGGGCTAAGTGCTAAACCTTAGTAAGGGTAACTAAGTAATAATTCTTAGCTAAGGACATGGGAATAGTTCATAAAGAGATGAGTAACCTGGTACGGTAGGTCATCGCTTAGTATACGAGGGGGAGCAAGTTATCTGACTTGGATAAAAGCTCCAGCGGACTGGGTGACGAAGCGGAAGCTTCGGGGAACGTGAGGGTACTCTTGGTATCCCTCTGTGAGGTGGCAAGTGGTCCATGAAACCCGGCCTCACAGGGGTTAAGGTCTGCGGTAGAAGAGCCAGGAGTATGCCTTGGTTGCTATGCGAGCGACCTAAAGACTGGGATGGATTAGCGTGGAGTCGACGATACTTGATTTTGCCCCGGGATAGCATGTCGCCGACTACCTACCATCCTTAGTCAATCGTGTACGTACGAAAAGGCAGGGAACTCCCAACAGACCATATACTAGCTATCGAGTTATGGGTGAGGTTGGCTATTTGGAAGTGGGCATCGATGGGCCTTAGTGTAGTTCTCATACATGATTTTTCTTGGATTGCCTTTCAGTAGTTGAGGGAGGGGTCACGTGGGACTATAGCCACGGGTAC
Organism: Allium sativum; assembly: GCA_030737875.1. NCBI lineage: Eukaryota > Viridiplantae > Streptophyta > Magnoliopsida > Asparagales > Amaryllidaceae > Allium > Allium sativum. The sequence continues at coordinate 338,507,496 of CM060923.1, forward strand.
AAAAACAGACCTTGATATCTGCATCAGCAGACGACTTAAAGCTCCCGATCGAGTTCCGTATTTCTTGGTTTGCCCTGGCACGGAACTCGGATGGCACATTGAGGAACATGTGCGTCTAGACATGGAAAACGGTTCCCGATACATACGTGGGATAAAGGGCGCGGTTGACGGGTGGCATAATCCCTAGTGGCCCTAGGTGGCTGAACCCAAACCGAGACACGGAAACGTTCATTAGGTAGCATAATCCCTAGTTGTCCTAGGTGGCATAAATCCTAAGTGAACGCGCGATAGTTCAGGGTAAGGAAACATAACTAGATCAAGGGTAGCAGTCCAAAATAACCTCAAGGATAAAACGTTTACATGGGAAAGCCCGTATGGCCTACGACAAAGGACTGAACTTATACAGGAAAGAATTCTACGAGTTGGGAAAACCTACATATGCTATATATTAGGTTGAAGTGGACCATTACATGACATTGGGCAAGGGACATTCATGGTTAACACATGACGCGGGTTGGGATACTAGTACGAGAGGTGCAGAGCAAATATACATGTTAGAACCATGAGAAATATACATGATAGATACCGTGGGATGTTGTACAGGATAGGTACCTTGGGATAGTATACTTGATAGAAACCTGACAATGTGATACCTTGATTTATCTTGACACCGTAGTTTATCATGATACAATCGTGTATCTTGGTACAGTAGTTCATCCTGTTACTTTGGTTTAGCTTATCTATCTTGTCCTCATACCTATGTTCATCTCAGTTCCTCATGCCAGTTAACTTTACTAGTTTATATAATGATAGTTGATAGGGCTTACCAGTCTTTATGACTGACCCCGTTTTGTTTCGCCTCTTGTCTTCCGTTTCCCCCCCAGGTTACAGGGAGGAAATGCTATAGTAGTTTGGACTTCTTCTGCTTGAAGGTCGTCACGCATGGCTTGGACTTTTCTTGGCTATGGCTACTTTACTGTTTTACTTGGGGAATAATTTATGAAATAGTTTTATGCTTCTTTATTATTGCAAGATAGGTTTTGATGTATTCGGATGTAAAAGGCTTTAGACCTTATTTTATAAGGTAATGAAATTTGTTTTACTTCCGCTGTTTTATATATATGTACATGTTCTGTCTTGTAATATTTCTGTGCATGTTTACCTCGATAGTGCTTCACCAAACCTAGTGCATTCCCTTTGTGAGTGACCCTAGCGGAGGTGGGGTGTTACAGAAACTAAATCAAGAACGAAATTAGAGATAGATACAGAATAATCCCTACGGAAATATAATATTAGAGTTAGGTGTACACTAGTAATGTGCCTTTACCACCTTAACAGATGGTACCATCCAGAAACAGATAGGTGTTACCACCCCAATAGAAACAGACGGTACCCCAACAGAAACAGACATAACTAAGTGTACCCTAAATTTTACCCCAAGCGATCGGCTCCTTAATACATAAATACCTTGTCCCGGCCCCTCAGAAGGGTGCATCACTCCCTAAAGTGGCAACCTATAAACACAGACCTATTTACAAATGTCATGGTGTCTTACATCCTCATAGCAGACCGGATCCATGCACGCACATGACATGGTTTGAATGCGCCATCAACACCCCTCACCATTATCAGAGCAAACCTCATGCAATTCATTCAACAAGCGTGCCGGGACCCCTCTTAGTGTTAGGTCATATTTTTGATACCAGAATGGGTTACTGACTAATATGGGTCCCAAACAACAGATGACACAAGTAATTATCCCTCCTAACCTTGTGTCCTCAGACTGAAAAATTTAAGATTAACTTGTTTACAGATTTCATATGTACAAAGTTCTGATTAACTAGTTTTCAGATCAGACATACAAGTTGACAGGTTTTCAGACTAACGGATTAGATGTGCTGATTAACAAGTTCTCAGACTAAAAGATCAGATATACAGATTAACAGACTTACAGATTGTTTTACCTAACTTTGTATTGGGCATATAGATTCACGAAACGGGTTTATTAGATTCATTAGTCCAATTGTTTTAACCCTATCCACCCAACACGTTTTAGGCATAATATTTATCTTAGATTTGCATTAATTAAATATGAATGCACAGACCTCTCACATTAGGTCGGTAGCTTGTGGCCGCTGGATGTGCCGGGCAGTTCCGGGCAGACTTCTGCCACAAGCCAGAACTAACCTCATGTCTAAGCATCCTTTTCCCTATGACCTCTCACATTGGACTGACAGTTTGCGGTTGCTGGTCAAGCGGGTTTGGTCCGGGCATGCTTCCATTGCAAACTGAGTCTAACCTCGTGTCTCAACATTCTTATTTGTATCTAATGTTTTCATTCACAGATTATGCCAATATCTGATTAATTATGCCAATTCAACAAATTAACTTCTTTACAAGTTACAACAAATTATTTAAAGTTCCATTAACATGTTTTTCTCAATTTTAGATCGAGCCTACAGATTACATACCCAAATCATAGTATTCAATTCCAACAGATCTAGCGGATTGGGCAATTTAATAGATTTAAACATATCCTAAAGTTCTATTAACATATCTTGCCTAATCATAAATTAAGCCTCATTTTACATGCCGAAATTATGGTCATAATTCTCTACATAACATATGCCCAAATTTAGTTAGATTTCCCACAATACAGAATATTCTCTAAAAGCCCCAAATCATGATATACAACATGAATTATGCCAATTTATAGTCGTTGATTACCGCATATGCCAAATATCCAAAAATCTGAATTAGGCGTACTCACATTAATAGTTATCCCTATTTTAATATAGGTTTTTCAGGCCTAAGTCACATATCCTTTTTCTTCCAAGTCATAGATCGTCATATAAAATATGCCACAAATCTAGCTCTTAAATTTCAACATGTATTATGTCCTAAAAATCAGATCTTGAGTTATAACATGCATTATGTCCCTAAATTACCAGTCATATGTTGTCATTCATTAATTCTCCTTCTTCTAAATCATAAACCGTCATATATAGCATGCCTAGATCTAGATCTTAAATTACAACTTATGTTGTGTTCTCAATTTAGCCACAAATCAGTTATTTCCAATTGTGCATCATTCAATATTTTCCCCAAATTTAGCGTTCGTGTGTCAATCTCTTATGAGATTTGGCTCAGGCTCGTAGTAGCCTTGCTATAGAATAGAAGAAAGTAAGAGATACAGAATAGTTACAATAATATAGATCTACATAGAAAAACAGATCTGATAAATAAAGAGTAAGATGGATCTACAAAGAAAAACAGATATGATAAATAAGAATAATATTGATCTCTAATTCAGATTTATACCAATGTCAAGATCATAATTAAATTTCATATCTGAAAATAACTGTACGCACAAATCATGGTTTATGAAAGAGAAGAACGTTCTGGGATCTGATTTTCTAGAGTTGATTTAGCTTTCCGTTGATGTAGGCGTTGATTTGTTATATTTATCCTCTCTTTTGAATTAATTGATTAGGGTGGAGGCTAGGTCACTTTAGGTTTTAGGAGCATGGAGGCACCATTCCTCTTTATTAATGAATTAGGGTTTAGGTTTGGATATAAATATATAGATGTCTAGGATCGATTAGAGCTCTAAGATTAACCCAGAAACCATCAGGACCACTCAGATGCCACATCAGCCCTTAGGGCGAATCGAGCCATGGGTTGACAGTCAAACACCCTGGATCGACCCCCAGTCGACCTAGCGGGGCTCGGGTCGACTCCAAAAATGGTGCGGTTCGGCTATTCCCACTCCCGTTTCGCTGTTTTGAACTTTTTTTAATATTTATTTATTTAAATTTTTTATATATATCTATATATATTTCTCTCATATGCATACAAACTTCGTGACTTAATAACATCTTCATAAGGTATCCGTTTTGTGCATACCAAATGTCTATCTTGACCCAAAATTTTGAAACGAAAATAATAGCGCAACCTATTTCACTTAATTCTTCTTCTAAAAATTAAGTATACTTTAATTTTTGAATTTTAATGTTATAAAATTACGGGATGTTACACGCGACGTTTGTTGACAAAGAAGGAGGGTTGCAACACGAGGACTTCCCAGGAGGTCAGCTGAAACTCCCCACCTCCGTGAAGGTCACTCACAAAGGGAATGCCTTAACTTTGGTGGAGGGTTATAGGTAGAAGACATAGAAAATTTTACAAGAAAAATAAATATAAGTAGCGAAAATCCAATATTTATTGCATACGTGGTTCAAATACAAAAGCCTTACATCAAATTGTCTCAAAATAACTTCCAAAACATTACACCATAATTTCTGTCTTGTTTATTTAATAAAGAGGCATAAACCATAAATAAAACTGCATAAATCCCTAAGTGTAATATTCAAAAGCCATAGCCGAGGTGAGAGAGTCCCAATCATACATCTACATTCTTAAAGCTTGCAAAGAGTCTGACTAAGCTGGAGTATTCCCTCCCTATGGACCGGGGGAGGGGACGGAAGAAAAGAGGACAAAAGAAAACGGGTCAGACAATAAGTCTTGTAAGTTCAGTGATTACTAGTATTTAAACAAGGAAAGGGATCTTGACATTAATAACAGAACATAGGACAATACCCTAATATAAGGTAAGAGGAACATGTGATCGCACCCATTACTATAGTCTCTGCACCTACTTAACCATTGGTTCAACCAGCCCCACGTGTTCATAACAAACGATCCCCTTAATGATCGGCTCCTACTTGCATGCATTCATATCCTTTGTCCTTCAGCCCTGCTTGACTATAGATACCTGTGCCGGTCGCACCATGGGGTGTATCGGTCCCTCTGGTGGCAACCCGACACGATTCAAGATGACAAATATATACTACTGATGCCCAGTGCCTCCTTTTTCCACTCCGGAGTATGTGCACGCCCATATTCCGTCGGAACCTACACTGACGCACAAACCGCCGACGTTTTTGACCGTTTATAATCAGCCCAGTAATCGTGCCCCACCCTGCCTAGTTAAGGGTACCATGATACATCTATGTGGGTTACTGCTGAAATGGGTTCCCGTTACTAGGGTTTTTTAATCAACATGTTATTCGGTTAAGTGTCCAAGTTTACCTAACCCCACCTGTCCATTTAGTAAACATGTTGAATCGGTTAATTGTTTCCCTAATTGACTTAACCCTACCAATCCCGACTTAGCTTTAATTTATTCATTAAAGCACCAACCACTCACATTAGACAGGTCTTGTTGTGGTCAGTGGATATGCCGGTCGGTTCCGGGTAGTTTTACACCACAACTTAATCTAACCTCGGGTTCTTTTGGGCTTGATGCACTAACCACCCACATAAGACAGGTCTTGTTGTGGTCGCTGGATATGCCGGTCGGTTCAGGGCAGTTTTACACCACAACTCAGTCTAACCTCGGGTTAGGCATATTCGTCTTTTCTAAATCCATATATTTTCTATATATGTCTAATTCTATATGTAAATTAATCTTAATTTAATCATGCCATAATTATCCTTATATTATGCTCACAATAATTGTATATCAAATATACCATTTTATGAACAAATACATGCCATGAAATTTTCATATTTCCCATAGTTATCCCCGTGGAACGTACGCGTGAATCACATAAAATGTTGGGCTAGTAAATTAGCCCAAACCCATCAACAAAAAGGGGAAATAAACAAGGGACACGGAATAAACATAAAATAGCTTACATTTAACTTATCATGTGTAACTTGGCATAGAAGTATCATTAACTTAATTAAACGGGTAAAGGAGAACTTGTGACTAAGTTGGATCTAATTGTCATGTAAACTTAATATAGGTCTAGCATGGAGGCTTAACATATAAACACAATTTTAAACCACGACTTAGCTAGTAACTTATGTATGTCAAAACATAAGAAAGATACTATAAACATATTTCAATCACAACTTAGCATATTAACTTATGTATGTTAAAACATAAGAAAGCTACAATAAACATATTTAAATCACAACTTAGCATGATAACTTATGTGTCTCAAACATAAGAGGACTACTATAAACATATTCGAATCACAACTTAACATGATAACTTATGTGTGTTAAACATAAGAGAGTTACTATAAACATATTCGAATCACAGCTTAGCACGATAACTTATGTGTGTTAAACATAATAGAGCTACTATAAACATATTCGAATCGCAACTTAGCAAGATAACTTATGTGTTAAAACATAAGAGAGCTACAAATCCAATTTTACAATATAAATAGATTCAACTTAACATAGTTCTAAATATAATGAATGTTGATCTAACATGTAAGCATGTGATTTAGATCATAAACTTGCAAGTAAACACTAAATTATAACATGACATGTTTCACCATTTAATTGGCATAATACGTTCATTTCCCAATCATAATAATTCCCAATATATAAAATGTGGTATGTTCATCACCACAAGCATACAGACATGATCAATCGCAACGGTAATTTAAGATAAATTAGAATCAAACTTTATTTATCTTGTACAAAAGCATCATTCTATATTCGAATTATAACATATCATGATTCATTTGAAAGAACATTTAAATCTATGTAATAACCAACTTACATTACTAAAAAGGAATTCTTGATTTCAGAAATCTGAATTCTGAAATTGGTATACTCGCCTTTGACGTAGATCGTTGAATTTGATTACTTTAATTTGATTTCGATTCAGGTTTTTTTCTTGTCTTTGAATTGAAAGCGGTAGCGGCTACTCCAAATTCTCTATTGACGGCATGATAGTTCCAGGATAATTTTTGTGTGATTTTAGGTTGAGCATTGGGTTGTTTATATAGAATTTCAATTTAATTAGAGCCGTCAGATGATCCTAGAGTTATCCACAACCATTCAGTCAGTATAGGTGACACCTCCTTACTAATGACTTAGTAAGGAGTCAGAAAGGACTCAGCAATGACTCACAGTGTATATCAAATTTCACCAGAAAGCTGTGCAGGCTCTCATCTCGGCCTAAGCGCACTTGGCAGGTGCACTAGTGCAAATTTTGTACTAGCCCACTTCCCAAGAACGCTAGTGCATATATATATATATATATTTATATATATATATACTTTTTTCTTTCTTCTGGTTTTCTGCTTAATTTCGTTCGTCCATACCTCCTTCATACGGTGTCCGTTTTACGCAAACTCGGACTCTATCTCAAGCAGAATTCCAAGACGAACGCAATGACATAAGCCGTATCCCTTAATTCTCACATTTGAAATTAATTATTCTTTGATTCGTTACTATAACGTTAAAAGAAAATACAGGGTGTCACATTCTCCCCTCCTTTTAGGATTTCGTCCCTGAAGTCTTCAATTCGAGAAGAACTTATATCCTATCATCCAATCACCTATCCACTCAGCCATCAAACACAGGCGTCCATTGTCCTTAAAAGATTTCTAATGCTTCATGATCATATGCATAGTGTGTGTACATGTCCTTATCTAATGCAAAATTAGGAGGTCTACTGATTCAGTTGACCTCCTTAATGCAAATTATGTCAGTGCATTGAGTCCATTATGAATGCAATTTTTTTCTACTCAAAATTTCCCATATGAGTGCACAATCATTCATACAAATGCAACATCCATATGATAACACATCAAGTTTTAGTCCATATACAAATACATATATGCATATGCAATATGAAAGTGACTGAGCCGATCTAATACCTAATGTGTGTGTATATGCATCCACGAGAAACCACTAGCAACCACTTGCAACCACTTGCAACCATCAACCATAACATGTTTCAATTATATGTTTCAATCCAAATGGGTTTCTACCTAATGATAAAGGATATGATTGAGGAGATATACCTAAAAAGGTAGATACGAGTATAAACTTAAGGAAAAAGAGATCAAGGATGTACCCTCAAAAAGAAAAGGGTAGGCTAGGCGTATTCTGTCCTCAGTTTCCCATGTCGCGTCTTCCTCGGCGTCGCTCCATTGAACTTTGACAAGCTTAACTTCACGGTTGCTTAGCTTTTTGAATTCTATTCCCAAGATACGGGTTGGAACTCTCCTCACAGTTGCTTCTCGTTCAACTTCTACTTCCTCTAGCATGCTTGGTTCTACCACTTTCGTAGACTCGTGTAAGCACTTTCGCAGGTGAGAGACATGAAAGACATTATGAAACCCAGCCAATCTTTCGGGCAGTTGTACCCTATAAGCCATCCTCCTAATCTTCTCGATGATATGGAACGGCCCTACAAATCTTGGTGCTAACCTTCCTGCGGATCCAAAGCGAACGACATTCCTCAAAGGAGATACTTTAAGGAACACCTTGTCTCCAACTTCGAACTCAAGGTCAGTTCTTATTTTGTCTGCGTAGGACTTCTGTCTATCTTGGGCAATCTTCATTCTTCTTCGTATCAGTTCTACTTTCTCTGAAGTTTCCTTAATCATGTCTGGTCCAAGTATGAGCTTGTCTGTGGACTCCCACCAGCAAGTTGGTGACCTGCACGGTCTTCCATATAAAGCTTCGAAAGGCACCATGCCTATCGTAGCTTGGTAGCTATTGTTATAAGTGAATTCCACCAAAGGTAGATGAACCTCCCATGCACCTCCGAAGTCAATAATGCATAATCTCAAGAGGTATTATAATACTCAGTTGACTCTTTCCGTTTGGCCATCGGTTTGAGGGTGATAGGCTATGCTTAAGCATAGCTGTGTGCCTACAGCCTCTTGTAAACTCTTCCAAAACCCTCTCATAAAGATAGGGTCTCAATCACTCACTGTGCTGGAGGGTATCCCATGGAGTCGATCTATCTCTTTAAGATATATAGATGCTAGATATGAGGTAGTCCTTCTACTTTTGACAGGTATAAAGTGAGCGCTTTTAGTAAGCATGTCCACTATTACGCAAATACTGGTATTGCCCCTTCTTGACCTAGGCAACCCTTCTATAAAGTCCATCAAGATGCTATCCCATTTCCACTGTGGGACATCTAGAGGATGGAGCAGACCACCAGGCTTCTTCTACTCCGCCTTGACTTATTGGCATATTAAACACTTAGAAACAAATTCAGCCACGTCTGGCGTCATGCCATTCAAAAAGAAAACTCTTTTGATGTCTTTATACACTTTGTCTCCGCCTAGGTGTATGGTCAGCTTGAAATGGTGGGCCTCTTCTAGAACCATCTTTACCAAACCACTTGCTGTGGGTCACATAGTCTTCCACCTCGTCTCAACCGGCCCTTGGCATCAATGGAGAACCTATTGAGGTGACTAGAAGTCTCACCCCTAATTAACTTGTCCATCACATCGGCTAGCTTAGAGACTTCTCTTTGCGCGGCTCCGATTGAGTCTAATAGAGTTGGCTGCAGTTCTAACGTTACTAGCAAGCCAGGTACAAAGTCAGAGGAGGGTCTGAAGTTAAAGCTTTCTATGAACTCCAAGCTTTTCGTTTCCACAAAGAGAGGGCTTAAGGTCAGTTTCTTTCTACTCATGGCGTCTGGTACTACATTGCCCTTGCCAGGAGTGTTGGAAATCTCAAAAACGTACGAGGCAAGAAACTCCATCCATCTTTGCTTCCTCAAGTTGAGATCTTTCTACGAGAAAAGGTATTTTAATGATTTATGATCAGTAAATAATTTGAACCTTTCTCCTAGTAGATAATGACGCCATGATTTAAGGGCGAGAACGATGGCAGCTAGTTCTAAATCATGAGTTGGGTTATTCTTCTCATGGATCTTCAACTGCCTTCCTCCATAGAAAACTACTTTGCCTTCTTGCATTAGGACAGCGCCTAATCCTGTTCTGCACGCGTCTATATATACTGTAAACATCTTGCTTCCAACAGGCAATGCCAGAACTGGGGCCGTTGTTAGAGCCCTTTTCAAACGTTGGAAAGCGATATCGCAATCCAAATCCCAATTGAAAGCTAGGTTGTTCTTTGTCAACCTTGTAAGTGGAGCTGAGATTTTTGCAAAATCTTTGATGAACTTTCGATAAAAGCCTGCTAGCCCGAGAAAGCTTCGGACTTCGGTTGCGTTTCGAGGAACCTTCCAATCTTGCAAAGCAACCACTTTTGCGGGGTCCATAACTATCCCCTCTTTGGACACCACGTGTCCAAGGAACCTAACTTCTTCTCTCCAGGAATGGCATTTGGAGAATTTCTCTTTCAACTGATGTGCACAGAGAGTATCCATGACTTCTTTAGATGCTGAGCATGCCCTTCCTCATTATTTGACAAGATCAAAATATCGTTTACGAAGACCACAACAAACTTATTGAGGAACTCTCAGAACACCCTGCTCATTAAATCAAAGAATTAAGCAGGTGCATTTGTCAAGCCGAAGGGCATGACAAGCCACTCGAAGAAACCATCAGGATTTCTGAACGCGGTCTTGTCAATGCTGTCTTCAACCACTCTTAGCTGATGAAACATGATAGCTAAATCTAGTTGGGAGAAAACGGATGCACCTACAAGATGATCGAAAAAATCATCTATTCTCAAGAGTGGGTGCCTATTCTTCTTGGTCATCTTGTTTAGCTCCCTATAATCAACGCACAGGCGAAGTGAACCATCCGCTTTTGTTGCGAACACAACTGGAGCACCCCATTCAGAAATACTCCGCCTTATAAACCCCTTCTCAAGCAATTCTTTAACTTGATTGCTGATTTCTTTCCTCTCCCTTGGAGCCATGTGTCTAACGGGTAAAGCAACGCGTTTTGCGTTGTCAATGAGGTTTATGCGGAAGTCTATCTCCTGCTTCAGAGGTAAGCCCTTTACCTCTTCAAACACATCCGATTATTCACGGACTACCCTTACAGAATGCAAGTTCTCAATAGACGCATCAAGAGATTCTATATAACTAAGCATAACGGAGTTCATGGGATTACAAGAAATTTCGAGAGTGTTACCTAGGCGAGTCATGAGTCTAACCACTCTCTTTTCACAATCGAAGACGGCATCATTACTAGATAGCTAGTCCATGCCTAGGATCAAACCATACCCCGTGAAGCCCAAATCAAATGCATTACATCTCAACCCAATGCTTAGTATAAATATTTTCAAATCCAAACAAACCATTGACAAATAAGCTGAGCCACCAATTGGATTTGAAACAACTAAGGGATCCTCTACTATACTGGTGTCTAGGTGCAGAGATTCCACTAAAGCAGTAGATATAAAAGAGTGCGATGCGCCGGAATCAAATAGTGTACAAACAGGATGATCAAAAAGATAAACTAAACTTTCGACAGAAATATTTCTACCTCGTTCTTGCGGAGGTGCCATGAGAGCATGAACTTTTCTTCCAGAAGACGGTCCAGCTCTCTGCCCTTGCTTCCTTGGGCAGGCCTTAGCCATGTGTCTTGTCTTACCACAGTGGAAACAGCCACCCGTCTTCCTTTTCTTCTTCTTGCAGTCTTTGACCAGATGTCTAGGAATGCCCCAAAAATTACACTTTCTTTTGTCACGGGGTTCGTTGTTCTTCCCGCCTTACTTTGAATTAGCCTTCTTGTTCTGTGACCCGTCCCCCTTCTTATCTTGAGGCACTTCCACTTTTGCCTCTTTCTTGTCCTTGTCTTCCTCATGTAAGAGTGCCATGTCAACTAACCTCTCGTAAGTAGCCCTCATAGGTACATGGGTCATAGCCAAGCTGTGAAGTGGCTCATTCAATCCCTTGACAAAACGGAGAACCTTCTTAATAGGAATATTCACTAAATCCAGTCCAAATTGGGCCAGTTGATTGAATTGGTTGACGTATTCCTTGACCATCATACATCCTTGCTTAAGAGATAAGAACTTTTCCAGCTGTAAACTTCGTTCAGCTTGTGAGAGGAATTTCATCTCAAACCTCATTCTGAAATCCATCCATGTTTCAACCTGTAACAACCCAGATTCCAACGGACCGAATTTTTTCAAAAATTCATTCCATTGAGACCCGAGTTGGTTGCTCTGGTATCAGGCAGAAAAGACAAAGGAAAGAGATATGTCAGAGTACGAAAAAACACCTCACGTCGGAAGGAATAAAATATAATATATTTTGAAACATAGCTTTACCATAATCACAATATTGCTAAATCAGTATTCCCAAAGTTATAAGTCTCTATCTAACTTGCGAATGTTATGAGGAGGGGTCCGAACATAAGTTCTGTGTGAATTAATTTAAACTACACTTCTTGAATAATCCTACATATACCATTCAATTACACTTTCTTATTTATTAGGTTATACGTGTTATTAGAACTCAAAGCTTACACACACGTCACACCCATCTACCCCCAAGTAGATTAACCTAATGTAGTGTATATGTAGCTACCCCCAAACTAAGGTACACCCTATGATACCCCACTTGCACTGTCTCTTCCGTATCACCACAGTAGTATGCGCAGTCCCTCATCCTATGCCATACAACGCTACATCCGCATAGAACCATTATCGTTGTGCTACGTAAGCGTACCAACTGCTATCCTCGAACTATTCGATCGAGCTTGGTACCATCATCGAATAATGCCCTCTAGTTTACGATACACCACCCAGAGCAGACATTGTTGTACCTAGACTTTCCCACGTACATAACATCAATCGTACTTAATGTTTCTACTGCACATAACCTCTACTTGTGCACCCAAGTTGCGTGGCAGGGCTACACCAGAAAACAGGGAACTTGATCGGGAGCTTTTCCATATCTGTATGGGCCCGCCTCTAAGAGTGTCCAATGTACAGATATCCCTTGGGTCTGGTTTTTCTATGGTGGCTATGGCCACACCTCAGCCACTCCCTTAACTAGTAAAACCACATGAGCTAAGCGACTACCCCTAACAAGCAAACAATCTAAACATCCATGTGGGGTCTCCCCGCACCCGTCCCTTGATAGAAAAGGTTAACGATAAATAGGGGTTAGCTCTTGTCTTTTCGCATTCCTTCGGTTGCTGATGACAGGCGTCTGATGATCTTGCTATGGTTTGGTCTTGACCGTCCACCTCCGCCTGAGTCAATCACCGAACCACCCTTAATGCAACCGTGTACAACATTCTGACTGCCCCCTACTTGTGCAGTCAAGGACCACCCACCTGATAGATCCGCACAGGCTCAACCTCTGTAATCCTAGCCTGAAGCTAAACCACTACAGAGGACTACCAGGAGCACCTTTTCCGTCTATGGAAGCTGCCTGCGTCCCCTTCCAGTCTGTTGGAGCCACCAAAATAGCGAACGTGCGCTCTGCTCGTGCCTTATGACACCATCATGATCTATCTCGTTGGGTTATTCATCCTACAACGTACGGACTGCTTCAAGCGCCTTAGTTTTATATGTCATTAGACCCTAACTCTGACAATTTATTTCACGCTTGTGCCACCTCGTCAACTTTCTCATTTAACTTGTTTATTCACACTAGCTTCTCCCTTTTTTTCCGTATTCACCAAGTTACCCTTGCTTATTAATTCAATTTGTTCTTAACCCACGTAAGTCCATTAATAAGCCCGCAACATGTTATTTTCCAATCTCATAAATTATTCCCTTTTTGGCTTACAACAACATGTTATACTTAATTCATAGTTAAGTATTATCCCACATACATACTAATTAGGAGAATAACCTTGTAAACACCAGCCCCGAAGACCAAAATCAACATCAGACTTGCACCTAGAGAATTACTCAACCCAACAAACATATATGATTTTAATTTACTTCTTTTCCACCCATATAAACTATAACATTTTTAATTTCACATTTCTTATTTCTAAACCACTTTATTTAAGTATACCTTTACATATAAGTTATCCCGTCTTACTTATCATTTCCTATAACTTATCTCGCCCCATAAGTTATAATTTCCACCTATTATCATTTCTTGCCTTATTCAAGTTTATTCATAATAGGTTATTTATCATTCCCCATTTCTTGTCATTAATTTTAGATTTGACTTATTTCATTGTATAAGTCGTCCCATGCTTCAAGTCTTGTATTACATCTTAAGTCATAACCTTCCCTTGTCCCTGTGACAAGTTTGCCAATTATTTAATTTTACATCACAGCAACTCAAGTTTATAGTAGGTAAATATCATTCCCCATTACTGTGTCATTAATTTTAAATTTGACTTAACCCTTCCTTCTACTTAGCCCGTTACTTAAACTTTACCCAATTCAATTAATTCATGATATCGTTACGGGTCCCATTTGGTTAAGCATATCTAAATTCTGTTTCACATGTCACATGTGTCCCACTTAACCCCCTTTTTACTACAGTTTCCATGTCTTACACATGTTTTACTACGGTTAAGTCTACCTTGGTTGCATCTTACATACATGTCTCTCAACGGTTAAGTCCACATTTGTTGTGTTTTACATATCATTTATATCACCCACTTTATTATGGTTAGTATTTCTTAATTTATTTATAATGCCGCAACGATGTATGGCCTCTCACGTTAGACGTCCGTTCATGGCTGCTGGATTTGTCGGGCGGTTCCCGACAGTCTTACACAACAAACGCGCCTAACCTCATGTCATAAACCGTTACTCCTCTAGTTCTTGCCGTTGATCTCTCAATTTGGACGTCCGCTTGTCGTTTCTAGATTCGCCGGGTGGTTCTGGGCAGTCTTACATCACAAACGCGTCTAACCTCGTGTCATAGGCGTTCATTAACAATCATCTTTCACCCAAACCACAAATTCATGTCATATGTTCCAAAATCAACTTAATTACATTTCATTTTTATGCTCATTCAAATTTGCCTTTCACTACACCAGTTATGTAATAGTTATCCAATTTTCATATTACCCAAATTATCCAATTATAACCAAATTCACTAACTCGATGTTATTCATACCCAAACATGCCAATTTCCAATATCCAATTATACACAAATTCATATAATCAATATTTTCCAAATATATATACCCCAACATTCCCACGCTCATACATATAATCTAATTCACCCTTTACGCTTACTTTTCAAGTCACGAATAAATTTCACCAATCCATGTTATCCAATTACATGTTGTTAATATTGAATTATACCAACTCCATATCCAGTGACAATTATGCCAAACTTGCATAAATTCATCATTATAGATTATATTCCTCGACTGCATAAAGTAGATTATGCCCAATATATGCAATAACAATTGTTATGCCACAAACCCCAAAATTACAGATTATATTCCTATATCCCCATATTCCAATCGTGCGTATTGTATAATAAGATTTCGTCTAGGTTCGAGATAACCTAGATCCAAAAATATAAAGGGAAAAGGATAAAAAGGAGGGAACTCAAACGTAGTCATAAATAAAATAAGAGATCTTATTAAATTAACATCATATTCATTATGGGGAATGGTAAGCGATAGAAGCAACATTATGCAACAAATATAGTTCAAATCCACTCACCTTGACTAGATTAGAGAAATAAGCGATTTTTTGTTGATGGACAGCGCTGATTTAATCTTCTAATTTGATTATTGGTGAAGAGCATAAATTGTTGATGAAGAACTTTGCTTGTTGATTTTATTAAACTCCAAAGTTTGTGAAGAACTTGCAATTTATTTTATGGTTTTGGGGACACGGCCATGTTTGGTTGAAGTTTGGCGGCACGAGTGGTCAGAAGGAATTGCTTATGAATTAGGTTAGGTCTAGGCCCTATTTTATAGGTGTAGAGAGCGTTTTAGAGCCGTTAGATCGCCCAAGAAGACATCTGGTTCATCCAGCACATCAAAAATCGTCACTGCCCAGATCTGGAAAAACCAGGGGGAGAGGTCGACAGTAATGTTGACCCCTAGGTTGACCTTGCTGGGTAGGTCGACCCCCAGGTCGACCTCCCCGGGTAAGTCGATCCCCAGGTCGACCTTCCTGAGTATTTTCCTACGTAAATTCTGAATTTTTGTTGAATCTTCCGAAGGCTATAACTCTTTCATATGGAGTCCTATTTTCTAAAACTTGGACTCTATTCGAAGCAGAATTTCGAGACGAACGCAATGGTAATGTCCGTTTTACTTAATTCTTAAAATTTAAATTAAGTATCCTTATTTTATTGTCTTCTCTGTTAGTACACTGTTATCGAATTAATTTTCCCTTCTCTTCCATATATTAATAAATTTTCCGTTATACATCACCATTATTTACCTATCTATGCATATACACGTATTTTTACATACATTTAACTATATTAAAAATGCGGGGTGTTACATTCTCCCAACCTTAAAGAATTTCGTCCCCGAAATTCGATAAGAGTAAAATAGATAACCCCTTGCATTATCCATCCATCAAGTGTGCATCCAATTGTTGCAAACATTGTGCACATGTGCAAAGTGAGATACATCATAGTAAAGTATGTATGCCTAATTTGGATCCACCTATATGTGCGAAAACTTTAAAAACTCTTTCAAAACATGATGCTCATATCCTAAATATACTTCCAGTTCTATATGGATGCAATATTTTTGAAAAATCAAAATGTTTTTCATCTAAATTTTCCTACACTCTTATAGAGAAAGAGCATAGTTCATCCAATTTTCGTATCCAAAACCGTACCAACCATAATTAAATTCGAATTTTAGAAAAAAAAAATCTAATTTTCCAAATTCGATTTCTTATGTTATGAAAACGGAAAATTTTACATCCTCCGTTTTTCTTTTCTAATTGCACTTGGATTTTTACATAACTATTCTGTAAATATATCCTATTCACCTATCCAAGTACAACCACATAAAAAAATTTCTTCTCTTTTTCCACTTATCTTGGAAAAAAAATCATATTTATTCATCTTTTTCTTAACATTACCATTTTCTTTTCCCGTTAGTTTGTTTCTTTATTGGATTTGTTATTTTCTTCTTAATTGGGCTATTCTCTTTCTTAGCTTATTTGACTTACTCCAATTACTCAAATTTATTTTCCAAATAAGCTTTTCTGTTTTTAACTCAAACAACATCATACATAGCTACTAACAAGGGCAAAGAATCATAAGACTATTTCTCTAAAGAAAAGTCCAACCACCAACTCTCTACACTTACTTGCCCTTCCACTACCTAGTATTCACTACTAGTTCTTGCTGTGTATTACTAGCCTATACTTTATCTCTTTTTCTCAAGCAAAAAACCTAGGTTTCTCAATGTTTATGCAATCAACAGGAATTTTCTATTTGTTTAATATTAGTTAATCTTTGATCGGAAATTAGCAAGAGAATAATTCCGTAAGCATCAACCGCAAAGACCGAAATCCACATCAGATTGATACTAAGAGAATCACTCAACTCTACCAATCTCTAGTTACGATCTATTTCATTAATTCATAGCCTTAACTTTATATCGATCTTTCTAGGCCTTAATCCTTACCTACCCCATTCTTTTAAAAGTATGGTTTGGCCTCCTTCTTTGCATTGCATATTTCTTTCAAAAATTAAAAGTGTTAAAACTTTATTTTCTCTTCTCAAAAACTTGCTATTGCCAAACCATAAAAACATGTTACAAAGTAAAATTGCAATTTTTTTTTTCAAATCACAAAATCTGGAGTAGACAAGGATAACTAATGGGTTACACTGTTCCTATTTACAATGTTAACTTTGGTTGCTAAGGTGCAAATATCTATTCTATTCCTACACTCTACCTCTTTTTTGTTCACCAAACAAAATTTCTTTTTAAAACAATAATCAAAATTTATTGTTAACCGAATAGAGATTTCAAAACTTCTTTTCATATATGAACACTAGCGAGCTATTTATGCTCCATAATATGCACCTTTTTATGAGAGAATTCTATTAAAACAAGAAATCACTATTTTACGCAATATACCTCACTTTACTTTAAAACCCATCATGCACTAAAAATATCCAAATACGTTTAAGATCAAAACTTTGGAAAAATACCATAAACTCTCTTACAGATTCAAGTTCTTAAAAGCTTATTATTTGGTAAGACTCAAAGCGGGTCTTCAACTCGACTAGCCTTTCCTAGGCACTTATGCAAATTCAATTCTCTCGACTTTATATATATATATATATATATATATATATATATATATTCCTAATCCATTTTCCACATCTTAACCTTTTCCAATCTATAAGGTTTTACTTCCGAACGCACTACTCTGAAATTGCATTCCAGTTTTAATTCTATGGGATACTTTCTTTCTTAAATACCAATTCATATTGTACACTTTCCAACCAAACTGTAACACCCCACCTCCGCTAGGATCACTCACAAAGGGAATGCACTAGTTTCGGAGGAGCGTTATCGAGGTAAACAAACACAGAAATATTACAAGATAGAACATAGATAAAACAACAGAAAAATCAAAAGATAAATTTCATTACTTTCAAAAATAGTCAAAACCTTTTACATCAAATAGCCAAGGTCATTATTTTCCATTATAATAAATTCTGTCTTGCATAAATAAAGAAGCATAAACTTGAAACAACAAAAGGAGCTTAATTCCCCAAAGGTAGCAGAAATGCAGCCATAGCATAGCTCAAGATCAAACTGTACCTGAGATGAACCGAAAGCAAGTGAAATCCAAGCTAAGTGCTAGAGTTTCCTCCCTGAGAACCTAGGGGCGGGGGAACAGAAGAAAAAGAGGCAAAAGAAAATGGGCCAGTAATAAAGACTGGTAAGTTCAAGTGACTTTCAGCATAAAAACAGTTAAAGGTAATATGACATGTATAAACTGAAAGTAATCATATGGATGATGACAAGATGGGCAAGATAGACTAAGATAACATAATAAATTAAGTATAAATCAAGTACAGCATCACGTATTCAAGGTTCGCTGCATCAACTGTACTAGAATCCCAAACCCATGTCTTATATTAATCAAGAAATGATTCCTTGGTCCAATATCATGAAATGACCCATTTCTACGTCCAACGAAACGATCCACTAGTCGATCGGCACCCTACAAGTTTTAGCTCGTCATGTGTCTGTGTCATACGGCCCTATCGCGAATGTAGTCACCTGTGCTAGGTCCACCATAGGGTGTATCAAGCCCTATGGTGCCAACCACCGACACGAATCAAGCATGCACAGATAAAACTGCTGATGCCCAATGCCTGCTTTTTCAACTCCGGACCACTTGCACGACCATAGCCCGCCTGAACCTACACTGGCGCACCAACACAGCCTTCGTTCAGGTTGCTTATAATCAGCCCAGTAATCGTGCCCTGGTGTAACACCCCACCTCCGCTAGGGTCACTCGCAAAGGAATGCACTAGCTTTAGAGGGGCATTATTGGTAAACATGCACAGAAATATCACAAGACATAACATATATAAGTAGCGGAAGTAAAATCAAACTTTCATAACATGAATAAATAAGGTCTAAAGCCTTTTACATCAGAGTACATCAAAACCTGTCTTGCAAAAATAAAGAAGCATAAAAACCTTTTCATAAATTATTCCCCAAGTAAAAACAGTAAAGTAGCCATAGCCAAGAGAAGTCCAAGCCATCCATGATGACCTTCAGGCAGAAGAAGTCCGAACTAAACAGCATTGTTTCCTCCCTGTAACTTGGGGGGGGGGGAAACGGAAGAAAAGAGGCGAAACAAAACGGGTCAGTCAAAAAGACTGAGTAAGTCCTATCTACTTCCAGTATAAAACAGGTAAAGGTAACATGACATGCATAAACTGAAAGTAAACATAAGGATAACTACAAGGTAGATAAACCAGGATGGCCGGTTGAACTACTGTGGCAAGGTAAACCAAGGTGTCATGATAAACTGCGGTGTTATGATAAGTCAAGGTATCACATCGTCAGATTTCTATCGAGTACATTATCCCAAGGTATCTACCCCGTCAAACATCCCATGGTATCTATTATGTATATTCTTCCTAGCTCTAACATGTATATTTGCTCTGCACCTCTCGTACTAGTATCCCTCCCTGCGTCATGTGTTAACCATGAACGTCCCGTGCTCAAAGTCGTGTAATGGTCCATGTCAACCTAATATCGCATATATAGGTTACTCAAATCATATGTTTCTTTCCATGTATATAAGTTCAGTCCTTTGCCGTACCTCGTACGGGCTTTCCCATGTCGTATTATCCTTGAAATCGTTTGGACTGTCACCCTTGTTCTAGCTAGGCTCTTCCGTATGAATCATCGTTTGAACTACTAGGACTTACGCCACCTAGCACCACTAGGGATTACGCTTACCTATTGCACTCTTTCGTATTTCGGTTTGGGTTAAACCACCTAGGCCACTAGGGATTACGCTAACCCTCAACCGCGCCCTTTTTCCGATGCATTCATCGTGAATCGTTTTTCTATAACTGTATGCACACGCATCACATCGTGCCATCCGAGTCCTGTCACAGGGCAAACCAAGAAATACAGGACTCGGTCGGGAGCTTTAGATTTATCTGCCGATGCAGATACTAAGGTCTGCTTTTCTACACGTGGCTATGGTCCCACGAGACCCCTCCCTCAACTAGTGAAAGGCAACACAAGAGAAAATCTTGCATGACAACTACACTCCGGTCAGCCCACATCCTACGACCTACCTCACCCATAATTAGATAGCAAATTATGGTCTGTTGGGTGTCCCCTGCCTTTCCGTACGTACACGCTTGACTTAAGATGGTAGATGATCGACGAACTTGCTATCTCTGGCACCTTATGTATCCGCCGACTCACTGCTATCCACCCCAGTCTTTAGGTCGCTCGCATAGCAACCAAGGCATATTCTTGGTTCTTCTACCGCAGACCTCAACCTCTCGTGAGCCTAGTATAATGACCTGGCAGCTCACAGAGGGATCCCAAGAATATCCTCACGTCCCCCGAAGCCGCTGCTTCGTTACCCAGTTCGTTGGAGCCTTTATCTAAATCAGATAGCCTGCTCCTACGCGTATACTTAAACGATGACCTACCGTATCGGGTTACTCATCTATCTAAGAAGTGGTCCAGATTTCCTTGACTAAGAATTATTACTTAGCTTCCCTTAACTAAGGTTTACCACTTAGCCTTATTTCCATTACCCTTGTTAACTATGGTTATTTACCTAATCCTCCGAATTAGGGTTTATCTAATGGGTTAAGTGTCACTTAAGTTCATAACTTAGCCCGCCTACAAACCATGTCAAAATTGGCTAAGTATCCAAGTTCAATACTTAACCCTACAAACCATGTGTCAAGTTGGCTAAGTATATCAAGCAATCCATAACTTAACCTCGTCTAATTATCATTTTAGATTGGTTAATTATATAAATTAACTTGACCTTGTCAAATTACCGAGTCAAATCGGTCAAGCGTATTCAAGTGATTCGTGACCTAGCCTTATCATGTTTTTACGTTAGATTGGTTAAGTTTAGATTAACTTAACCTCATCAAATTAACGAGTTCGATTGGTTAAGTATAGGTCACTTAACCTCATCAAATCATCGTGTTAAATTAGTTAAGTGTTTAACTTAACCCCATTAAATTACCAAGTGGGATTAATTAAGTCTAGGCTAACTTAACCCCATCCGATTACCATGTTTAGATTAGTTAAGCCTAATCTTAACCCCATCCATTAATTGTATTATACGGTTAAGTGTCATTAAGAAAATTTACTTAACCTTATCACGTTACCGTGTTGGATTGATTAAGTGTTGGTTAACTTAATCCCGTCCACTAGTCGTATAAAAATGGTCAAGTGTCATTAGGCAAATCAAGTTACTTAACCTACCCAAGCTTATCATGTTTTGTTAAGTATCATTAGCCTAATCAAATTACTTAACCCATTTGTCCATATCATATTTGGTTAAGCCTCATTAATCAAATTAACTTAACCCTATTATGTGGAATTAATTTAATTAATGCACCCTCAACCTCTCACATTAGACCTTGTTGTGGTTACTAGTTAAGCCGGGCGGGTCCGGGTAGATTTACACCACAACCTAGTCTAACCTCGGGTCTTAAGCGCGACATGACCAACTTCTCACATTGGGTCCTATTGTTTGCAACTACTAGTTAGGCCGGTCGGTTCCGGGTAGTTTTACGTTGCAAACTCAACCCAACCTCGAGTTGGCCATACTTATATTATCTAAGTTCATCATGTTTCCAAAACATGTTACAAGTTTTTCGAGCATTTGGGTAGACACAACTTAATAGGTAAATTCCCAAAGGGTAGACCTAACTTAATAGGTAAATTCCCAAGCTCATGTTTTTATGCATACTTACATGTCATCTTCCATGTTATATTTCAAGTCATATTTCCAAGTATAAACGCATGTAATATTCAAGTTAAGACTTTGCGACATGTTCATGTTTATCTAACTACCCAAAATCGTGTTTTCCCAACGCAAGCAAAGCGAGTCAACATAGTAAGGATACTATGTCACATATTAGTCTCAAAACATGCATGATGCCAAAAAAAAGGCTTGGCTTCCACATGCATAACATCATAAAGGGATTGGCCATAAACATGCATAGTGTCATAAGGTAATTTGGCCACAAACATGCATATTATCAAAAGGGATTTGGTCATAAACATGCACAACTTAAAAAGAGGGGATTGGCCACGAGCATGCATAATCTCATAAAGGATTTGGCCACAAACTTGCATGTTAGCGTAAGGGGTTTGGGTTCATAAACATGCATAAGCCCCAAAATCTTGCCTTAGCCAATGTTTCATAAGTAAAGTGGTTCCTAAAGGTTCATGCTAGCATTTCATGCATAAAGATCCAAACTTGCAAGTTAAACTAGGTTATGCATAGCATGAGAGGCATGATTAAGTCACTCACATGGCCTAAGATCATAAATATGAACACAAGAGGCATGGTAAGGTTCATATAGATTCGCATAAGCATGTTTAGCCTCATTTTATCCCATGTCAACATTAAAAATACCGTTTTGATCCAAAAGTAGCTAGAACTTACATAGCATGGCAAGAGGACTAGGAGCATGAATCGTTTTGGCGAAGAAAGGTGGCTCCTTTGATGAAGATCCGCCATGAAACTCGCATAGAAATGTTGATTTGGCCTTGATTTGATGTAGCAAGCTTGCACCTTTTGATTTGAACTTGATTTGGATGCATAGGCTCTAGGGATTTGAGATGGAGGCCATGATCAAGATTGATTTTGGCAGCACTTAGTTGCTAGGTTTGATTTTTAGGGATTTAGGCTAGGTTTAGGGCCTTTTTATAGAGATTAGGATAGTTTTAGGCCCTTAGATTAACCCTAGGATAGATTAGGACCATCAGATCTCGGAAGCTTCCAGACCCAGCCCAAGAACAAGACTAGGTGAGACAACCAGGTGCGCCAGGCTATATGCCCCGGCCACCCCCTGTCGACAGGCAAGTCGACAGGGCTGTCGACTTGGTCTGGGCCCAAGTCGACAGGCCTGTCGACAGCCCTGTCGACATGGCCTAGGCGGGAAACTCCCCGCCTAGCCCCAGATCTGATTACCAAAATCTGTTTCCGAAATTCAAATTTCCAGAAATCTTCTTTGGGCCTTTAACGGGTCATACGGACTCCGATTCTCGAAAACTCGGACTCTATTTCGCGTATTTTTCCGAGACGAACGCAATGGCACAGACCGTTTCATTTGATTCAGAATTTATAATTTAATTCTGTCTTGATTCTCGTTTTGACATGTTATAGAAATACGGGTCGTCACACGAAACACGGGTTGTTACATTCTCCCCTCCTTTTAGGATTTCGTCCCCGAAATCTCCAAGTTAGGAAGAACGTATCCTACCATCCATCATCCATCTACCCAAAACATCATCCACAAGCAACCATTGTCCTTAGATGATTTCTAATGCTGTATGAATATATGCAAAACATGTGTGTACATGTTCCTTAGCTAAGGCTAATGATCAGGCCTGGATAAGCTTCCTAATGCAAAAATATGTATAGTGCCATGAATCCAACATGTATGCAAATAGTCTTAGTCATATATATACACTATATGCGTGCACAAACATTCATCCGTATGCAACGTCCACATGGTAACACATTCAATTTCATCCATAAACAAATATAAATACTCGTGCATATGCAATATGAAATGTGACCGAGTCGAGCTAATATCTAATGTAAATTCGCGCATCCACGAGCAACCACTTGCAACCATTTGCAACCATATCAACCATAACATGTTTCAAATACATGTTTACATCCATAGGGTTCTACCTAAGATTCCCTGGAACAGGGTCGAGAAGATAACTAAAACGAACTCCTTACGGGGTTTGTAACAGAAACAGGACCGAGAGGATATCCCTAAAAGATGGCCTACAAGCAAGCTCAACAGAAAACAGGGGTCGAGGATATATTCCCAAAAGAGATATCATGCACGTATTTAGTCTTCAGTCTCCTGCGTCGCATTACCTTGAGCTTAGTTCCATCGTGCATTGACCGCCCCTTTTTCTTCACGATTTCGCAGCTTCTTACTTCCTGTTTCCATAACATGAGTTGGAACTCATTTCCTCGTCGCCTCTCGTTCCACTTGCACTTATTCTTTCCCTAGTATACTTGGCTCAACCATATCTACGTACTCAAGCCAGCTCTCCAAAATTCACTAGTGAATTCTGGACCTCGTTTTCCGATGCCAATCCAAATTGCCAAGAGTCCTTACTAGGGTGATTCCCATAACTCATACATAATCGAAACGAACCATCCGTCTTAGCGGCGAATTCTATTCAAACGGATTACCAACAACTGCATCCTGGGATTCTAGGTAACTAGCCATGACAGAACCCAAAAGGTTACACGAGACTTCGAGGGTATTACCAAAGCAAGCCAAGAGTCTAACTACCCTCCTTCTAAAACCGAGAGTGGCATCCCTTACTGGATAACCACTTCATTCCTAGAATCCATCCACAACTTATAAACTTAAGCATTATTTCCAAGCTCAACACTTGACATAGACATTCTCAAATCCAAACAAGCCATGAGTAAATGGACCGATCTTCCAATAGGACTTGAGACAAAAGCGGGATTCTCTACTACGCTAGTACTAAGGTGCAAAGACTCAACTATCGAAGCGGACTTAAAAGATACGGTGATCAAAACATAGTCCCGACAGGATGATAGAGAAGAAAAGCTAAACCTTTGACAAGATCGTTACCCTCCTTCTGAGGTACCCTAGAAATGAGAGCATACTATTGCCCTCCGAATGATCTTGTCCCTATTCCATGATACTTAACTATCCATCCCGTTTCACCATGCCAAAGGTACTCTCTCATCACGGGTTTCATTGTTCATCTTTCTCCCTCCCTTGAGGACTAAGCCATACCAACAAGTTGCTCATCCTTAAGCTCGTATCCTTTATCCTCTTCCTTACTATCCTTTCTTATAACGCGGCCACTGGTCTCTCGAGAACCACCTCCATCGTAAGGAAAACACTTTCGTAGGTAGAAAAGACTAGTCGCAGTTAAAACTACTGTGACTACAGATGGAGGAAAGAAAGGAAAAGAGATTAAATCAAGGAAACAAGGATGATGCTAATGGCCTTTGGGGAATAGCCTTTTTCTTTTTAAAAGAAAATTTTCTTGAAAAATGCTTCTTTGTAAACGGTTTTTCAAATAATTTTCAGAAGGTCTTTAAAAACTTTTGCCCAGTCTGGTAACCTTCTGCTCTGATACCAAATGTAACACCCCACCTCCGCTAGGGTCACTCGCAAAGGAATGCACTAGATTTAGAGGGGCATTATTGGTAAACATGCACAGAAATATCACAAGACAGAACATATATAAGTAGCGGAAGTAAAATCAAACTTTCATAACATGAATAAATAAGGTCTAAAGCCTTTTACATCAGAGTACATCAAAACCTGTCTTGCAAAAATAAAGAAGCATAAAAACCTTTTCATAAATTATTCCCCAAGTAAAAACAGTAAAGTAGCCATAGCCAAGAGAAGTCCAAGCCATCCATGATGACCTTCAGGCAGAAGAAGTCCGAACTAAACAGCATTGTTTCCTCCCTGTAACCTGGGGGGGGGGGAAACGGAAGAAAAGAGGCGAAACAAAACGGGTCAGTCAAAAAGACTGAGTAAGTCCTATCTACTTCCAGTATAAAACAGTTAAAGGTAACATGACATGCATAAACTGAAAGTAAACATAAGGATAACTACAAGGTAGATAAACCAGGATGGCCGGTTGAACTACTGTGGCAAGGTAAACCAAGGTGTCATGATAAACTGCGGTGTTATGATAAGTCAAGGTATCACATCGTCAGATTTATATCGAGTACATTATCCCAAGGTATCTACCCCGTCTAACATCCCACGGTATCTATTATGTATATTCTTCCTAGCTCTAACATGTATATTTGCTCTGCACCTCTCGTACTAGTATCCCTCCCCGCGTCATGTGTTAACCATGAACGTCCCGTGCTCAAAGTCGTGTAATGGTCCATGTCAACCTAATATCGCATATATAGGTTACTCAAATCATATGTTTCTTTCCATGTATATAAGTTCAGTCCTTTGCCGTACCTCGTACGGGCTTTCCCATGTCGTATTATCCTTGAAATCGTTTGGACTGTCACCCTTGTTATAGCTAGGCTCTTCCGTATGAATCATCGTTTGAACTACTAGGACTTACGCCACCTAGCACCACTAGGGATTACGCTTACCTATTGCACGCTTTCGTATTTCGGTTTGGGTTAAACCACCTAGGCCACTAGGGCTTACGCTAACCCTCAACCGCGCCCTTTTTCCCACGCATTCATCGTGAATCGTTTTTCTATAACTGTATGCACACGCATCACATCGTGCCATCCGAGTCCTGTCACAGGGCAAACCAAGAAATACAGGACTCTGTCGGGAGCTTTAGATTTATCTGCCGATGCAGATACTAAGGTCTGCTTTTCTACACGTGGCTATGGTCCCACGAGACCCCTCCCTCAACTAGTGAAAGGCAACACAAGAGAAAATCTTGCATGAGAACTACACTCCGGTCAGCCCACATCCTACGACCTACCTCACCCATAATTAGATAACAAATTATGGTCTGTTGGGTGTCCCCTGCCTTTCCGTACGTACACGCTTGACTTAAGATGGTAGATGATCGACGAACTTGCTATCTCGGGCACCTTATGTATCCGCCGACTCGCTGCTATCCACCTTAGTCTTTAGGTCGCTCGCATAGCAACCAAGGCATATTCTTGGTTCTTCTACCGCAGACCTCAACCTCTCGTGAGCCTAGTATAATGACCTGGAAGCTCACAGAGGGATCCCAAGAATATCCTCACGTCCCCCGAAGCCGCTGCTTCGTTACCCAGTTCGTTGGAGCCTTTATCTAAATTAGATAGCCTGCTCCTACGCGTATACTTAAACGATGACCTACCTTATCGGGTTACTCATCTATCTAAGAAGTGGTCCAGATTTCCTTGACTAAGAATTATTACTTAGCTTCCCTTAACTAAGGTTTACCACTTAGCCTTATTTCCATTACCCTTGTTAACTATGGTTATTTACCTAATCCTCCGAATTAGGGTTTATCTAATGGGTTAAGTGTCACTTAAGTTCATAACTTAGCCCGCCTACAAACCATGTCAAAATTGGCTAAGTATCCAAGTTCAAGACTTAACCCTACAAACCATGTGTCAAGTTGGCTAAGTATATCAAGCAATCCATAACTTAACCTCGTCTAATTATCATTTTAGATTGGTTAATTATATAAATTAACTTGACCTTGTCAAATTACCGAGTCAAATCGGTCAAGCGTATTCAAGTGATTCGTGACCTAGCCTTATCATGTTTTTACGTTAGATTGGTTAAGTTTAGATTAACTTGACCTCATCAAATTAACGAGTTCGATTGGTTAAGTATAGGTCACTTAACCTCATCAAATCATCGTGTTAAATTAGTTAAGTGTTTAACTTAACCCCATTAAATTACCAAGTGGGATTAATTAAGTCTAGGCTAACTAACCCCATCCGATTACCATGTTTAGATTAGTTAAGCCTAATCTTAACCCCATCCATTAATTGTATTATACGGTTAAGTGTCATTAAGAAAATTTACTTAACCTTATCACGTTACCGTGTTGGATTGATTAAGTGTTGGTTAACTTAATCCCGTCCACTAGTCGTATAAAAATGGTCAAGTGTCATTAGGCAAATCAAGTTACTTAACCTACCCAAGCTTATCATGTTTTGTTAAGTATCATTAGCCTAATCAAATTACTTAACCCATTTGTCCATATCATATTTGGTTAAGCCTCATTAATCAAATTAACTTAACCCTATTATGTGGCATTAGTTTAATTAATGCACCCTCAACCTCTCACATTAGACCTTGTTGTGGTTACTAGTTAAGCCGGGCGGGTCCGGGTAGATTTACACCACAACCTAGTCTAACCTCGGGTCTTAAGCGCGACATGACCAACTTCTCACATTGGGTCCTATTGTTTGCAACTACTAGTTAGGCCGGTCGGTTCCGGGTAGTTTTACGTTGCAAACTCAACCCAACCTCGAGTTGGCCATACTTATATTATCTAAGTTCATCATGTTTCCAAAACATGTTACAAGTTTTTCGAGCATTTGGGTAGACCTAACTTAATAGGTAAATTCCCAAAGGGTAGACCTAACTTAATAGGTAAATTCCCAAGCTCATGTTTTTATGCATACTTACATGTCATCTTTCATGTTATCTTTCAAGTCATATTTCCAAGTATAAACGCATGTCATATTCAAGTTAAGACTTTGCGACATGTTCATGTTTATCTAACTACCCAAAATCGTGTTTTCCCAACGCAAGCAAAGCGAGTCAACATAGTAAGGATACTATGTCACATATTTGTCTCAAAACATGCATGATGCCAAAAAAAAAGGCTTGGCTTCCACATGCATAACATCATAAAGGGATTGGCCATAAACATGCATAGTGTCATAAGGTAATTTGGCCACAAACATGCATATTATCAAAAGGGATTTGGTCATAAACATGCACAACTTAAAAAGAGGGGATTGGCCACGAGCATGCATAATCTCATAAAGGATTTGGCCACAAACTTGCATGTTAGCGTAAGGGGTTTGGGTTCATAAACATGCATAAGCCCCAAAATCTTGCCTTAGCCAATGTTTCATAAGTAAAGTGGTTCCTAAAGGTTCATGCTAGCATTTCATGCATAAAGATCCAAACTTGCAAGTTAAACTAGGTTATGCATAGCATGAGAGGCATGATTAAGTCACTCACATGGCCTAAGATCGTAAATATGAACACAAGAGGCATGGTAAGGTTCATATAGATTCGCATAAGCATGTTTAGCCTCATTTTATCCCATGTCAACATTAAAAATACCGTTTTGATCCAAAAGTAGCTAGAACTTACATAGCATGGCAAGAGGACTAGGAGCATGAATCGTTTTGGCGAAGAAAGGTGGCTCCTTTGATGAAGATCCGCCATGAAACTCGCATAGAAATGTTGATTTGGCCTTGATTTGATGTAGCAAGCTTGCACCTTTTGATTTGAACTTGATTTGGATGCATAGGCTCTAGGGATTTGAGATGGAGGCCATGATCAAGATTGATTTTGGCAGCACTTAGTTGCTAGGTTTGATTTTAAGGGATTTAGGCTAGGTTTACGGCCTTTTTATAGAGATTAGGATAGTTTTAGGCCCTTAGATTAACCCTAGGATAGATTAGGACCATCAGATCTCGGAAGCTTCCAGACCCAGCCCAAGAACAAGACTAGGTGAGACAACCAGGTGCGCCAGGCTATATGCCCCGGCCACCCCCTGTCGACAGGCAAGTCGACAGGGCTGTCGACTTGGTCTGGGCCCAAGTCGACAGGCCTGTCGACATCCCTGTCGACATGGCCTAGGCGGGAAACTCCCCGCCTAGCACCAGATCTGATTACCAAAATCTGTTTCCGAAATTCAAATTTCCAGAAATCTTCTTTGGGCCTTTAACGGGTCATACGGACTCCGATTCTCGAAAACTCGGACTCTATTTCGCGTATTTTTCCGAGACGAACGCAATGGCACAGACCGTTTCATTTGATTCAGAATTTATAATTTAATTCTGTCTTGATTCTCGTTTTGACATGTTATATAAATACGGGTCGTCACACGAAACACGGGTTGTTACACCAGGCCTGCCAGGTCCCAGGGTACCATGATACATCTAGTGGGTTATTGCTGAAACGGACCGCGTAACTAGGGTTTCCGTCCACTAGGTCGAGTGTTGTCATTTAAATTCCTGACTTAACCCCTATCAGTCTAGCATGTCAAGTTGGTTAAGCGTTGTCATCCAAGTTTGTGACTTAACCCGCCTACGAATCATATATCATGTTGGTTATGTTTTGTCTTTTCATGTTCATGACTTAACCCTATCTTGTGGCATTGATTCATTAATGCACCCCAATCTCTCACATCAGACCTGTTGTTGTGGTCACTGGATATGTCGGGCGGTTCCGGGCAGAATTACACCACAACTCAGTCTGATCTCGGGTTTTCAAGCGCGATATGACTAACTACCCACATTGTATCCTATTGTTTGCAGTAACTGGATTTGCCAGGCGGTTCAACGCAGAATTACACTACAAACTCAACCCAACCTCGAGTTGGCTATTTTCATGTTCATTCTAGTGTCATGCCCATGTTCAAGATTCATGTCCAGTTCGTGTCAAGTTTTCAAGGCAAGTTTCATGTCAAGCTTCCAATAATTACCAATTTTTCCCAATGTTACCCCATCTAAATATTAGGCTAACAATCGTAGCCTGATTTTCCGTCCGCATGGTTTTTGGCATATAATATTAGGCTAAAAACTTATCCTAATTTAACTACACAAAATTGGCATAAAGCAATTTAATAACATAAGCATGACATAAGCGTAAACTTGGCATCATCGGCATAGTCAATATGAACATCGTAGGTGTGAACTTGCAAAATAATCAACATGAATATCATAGATGTGATCTTGTAGCGTAGACTGAACCAACAAACATATATATGTGAATTGTAACATAGACTAAATCAACTTACATATATGTGAACTTGCAAATCGATCACGAACATATGAATAAGTGTGAACTTGGCATGTGACATAGGTTTAACATATACGTATAAACATGTAAATCTAACATTTGGTCACATATGTGATATGATTTTACAACCCTAAACTTGCATAACATGATCAACTACACAACTTGTCATAACGGGTTATACTTCAAGTTCATATACGCATGAATATACTTATTCATCAACTCCCAATTCAACATGATAATGAAAATAGAACCACAAGCATAGATCAATATCATTCAATTCCCCATATAACATAATCAACATTATTCTATTATCAATCTATTTTTAAGGCATGACATAACTGAATAAATTGATTAAAACATCGCAGGCATATAGATCTCATAACATTATGAACATGAAAAGGTTTGAATAATAATCTAGGTTCAAGAACATGGGTAGATCTAACTTAAATAGAAAAATTCCCAAAATCAAGATCCAAGGAAAAAAGAAAGAAAATAGGTCTGATTAGAAAATCATGCTTAGATCTAATTTCATGGTCATAATTCTAGGCAATAACCTCATTGTCATGAATCATATGTGACTAGCCATAATTGTCCTTGTCATAGTCATAGAAAATAGTCTTATTGTTCATAGTCATAGGAAGTCTTATGTTCAACGTCATAGCCATAGGCGTAGTCTTATGTTCACCGTCCTAGTCATAGGCATAGTCTTATATTCACTGTCATAGTCATAGGCATAGTCTTATATTCACCGTCATAATCTTAGGCCATTAAAAATAGTTTCAACGTCATAAGCAACATTCCTAATAGTCAAGATCCAAGAAGAAAACAAGAATAGAAATGAATCATACATAAATCACTTCCAATTTATACCATCCTCATATTAGATTTATAGTTTTTATCTAAAAGATACTGGAACTTACAGATCGTGGTCTAAGAAATTTAGATGCAGAAGTCAAGTCTAGAAATTTGTCGTTGAATTGTTGAATCGCTGAATCTTGCTTTGATTGTAGAAGCAAATCCCCAATAAGAAATTCCTAGTCGTAGTCTTCAAGAAATAATCTTCACGATTTATTTTAATTTAATTTATTTTAGAGGAAGAAGAAGAAGACATGATCATCAAGAGTTTGAGCAGCATAAGGTTAGAGAAGAATGGCGTAAAGAGAATGAGGCTAGGAGGTTGTATATATAGGGTTTCAAACTAATTAGAGTCGTCGATGAAGCTAGAGTTAAACAAGGCCATCCATCTCAGGAGAAGCCAATCAGAAAGTGACAAGTTAGCCCTAGTGACACACCAGAGCTTAGAAATTCAACCAGAACCCGACTAGGCTCGCCAGGGCCTGACAAGCAAGTTTCTGCTCGTCCTAGGCGCAACTGCCAAGTGCGCCAATGCAAAATTGCATGGGCGCACCTCCCAAGTGCGCCAGTGCAATTTTTTTCTGCCGCACTTCCCAAGTGCGCCAGTGCATTCTGGCCCGTTTCGGGTTTTTCTGCCTAACTTCGTTCGTCCATATCTTCTTCGTACCGTATCCATTTTATACAAACTCGGACTCTATTTCAAGCAGAATTCCAAGACGAACGCAATAGCGCAACCCGTTTCCGTTGATTATTATTTTAAAAATTAATTCTGCCTTGATTTATGGTTTTAACATGTTATTAAAATTCGTATTGTTACTTTCTCCACTCCTTAAAGGATTTCATCCCAGAAATCTTCAAGTTAAGAAGAATGCATCCTGTCATCGAATCATCCATCTACTCAAAACATCATCCATAAGTGACCATTGTCCTTAAAAGATTTCTAATGCTATTTGAACATATGCAGAAAATGTGTGTATATGTTCCTTATCTAATGCAAATGATCAGGCCCGATTGATCTTCGTACTGCAAAATATGTTTAGTGTTATGAATCCAACATGTATGCAAATAGTCCTAGTAACATAAACACTATATGTGTGCACATCCATCCATCCGTATGCAACATTCACATAATAACACATTCAATATCATCCATAAACAAGTATAAACACTCATGCATATGCAATATGAAAATGTGTCTGAGCCGATCTAGTGCCTAATGTGTGTTATGCAACCACGAGCAACCACTTGCAATAATTTGCAAACATCAACCATAACATGTTTTCGAGCACATGTTTACATCCAAAAGGGTTCTACCTAAGGTTCTCAAGATAGGATTGAGAAGATAAGCAAAATAAAACAAAGCATCTAGGAGAAGAAGTTAAAGATGTACCCCTAGAAGGTCCTGCTTGCGGGGCTTGCCCTTGCTTCTTAGGGCAGTTCTTGCTGATGTGTCCAAGCTTGCCACACTGAAAGCACACATCTATCTTCTTCTTCCTTCATTTACAATCCTTGATAACATGCCCAACTATACAACAGAAGTTGCACTTCCTCTTATTACGTGGCTTTTTATTATTGTTATCGTTGTTCTCGCCTCCCTTCTAGAAGTCTCTCTTCTCGTTCTGAGACTCATCCGCCTTTGCTTATCACTCATACCTTCCCTATGTAACATGATAACAAGCCTCACGGAAACTACCTCCATCGTTTGGAAAACCTTCTACGAAGTAGAAAGAAGATTAGCCGTAGGTAAAACTACTGCGACTACAGATGGAGAAAAGAAAGGAAAAGAGATTCAAACGAGGAAACAAAGGATAGTGCTAATGGCTCTTGCGGAATGGCCTTTAAATAAAACAAGATTTTTCTTGAAAAACGCTTCTTTGTAAATGGTTTTGAAAATAATTTCAAAAGGTTTTAAAAATTTTTCCCTGTCTAGTAACCTTCTGCTCTGATACCAAATGTAACAGCCCACCTCCGCTAGGGTCACTCACAAAGGGAATGCACTAGCTTTGGAGGAGCGTTATCGAGGTAAACAAACACAGAAATATTACAAGACAGAACATAGAGAAAACTACGGAAGAATCAAAAGATAAATTTCATTACTTTCAAAAAGAGTCAAAACCTTTTACATCAAATAGCCAAAGTCATTATTTTCCATTGCAATAAATTATGTCTTGCATAAATAAAGAATCATAAACTTGAAACAACAAAAGGAGCCTAATTCCCCAAAGGTAGCAAAAATGCAGCCATAGCATAGCTCAAGATCAAACCGTACATGAGTTGAACCGAAAGCAAGTGAAATCCAAGCTAAGTGCTAGGGTTTCCTCCCTGAGAACCTGGAGGGCGAACGGAAGAATAAAAGGCGAAAGAAAACGGGTCAGTCATAAAGACGGGTAAGTCCAAGTGACTTTCAGCATAAAAACAGATGAAGGTAACATGACATGTATAAACTGAAAGTAATCATACAGATGATGACAAGATGGGCAAGATAGACAAAGATAACATGATAAATCAAGTATAAATCAAGTATAGCATCACGTATTCAAGGTTCGCTGCATCAACTGTACTAGAATCCCAAACCCATGTCTTATATTAATCCTGAAATGATTCCTTGGCCCAATATCATGAAATGACCCATTTCTAGGTCCAACGAAACGATCCACTAGTCGATCGGCTCCCTACAAGTCCTAGCTCGTCATGTGTCTGTGTCATACGGCCCTATAAAGAATGTAGTCACCTGTGCTAGGTCCACCATAGGGTGTATCAAGCCCTATGGTGCCAACCACCGACACGAATCCAGCATGCACAGATAAACCAACTGATGCCCGATGCCAGCTTTTTCAACTCCGGACCACGTGCACGACCATAGCCCGCCTGAACCTACACTGGCGCACCAACACAGCCGTCGTTCTGGTCGCTTACAATCAGCCCAGTAATCATGCCCCACCCTGCCTAGTCCCAGGGTACCATGATACATCTAGTGGGTTACTGCAGAAGCGGACCGCGTAACTAGGATTTCCGTCCACTAGGTTAAGTGTTGTCATTTAAATTCGTGACTTAACCCCGATCAGTCTAGCATGTTAAGTTGGTCAAGTGTTGTCATTCAAGTTCGTGACTTAACCCACCTACGAATCATGTATCAAGCTGGTTAAGTGTTGTCTTTTCATGTTCATGACTTAACCCTATCATGTGGCATTAATTCATTAATGCACCCCAACCTCTCACATCAGACCTGTTGTTGTGGTCATTGGATATGCCAGGCGGTTCCGGGCAGAGTTACACCACAACTCAGTCTGACCTCGGGTATTCAAGCGCGATATGACCAACTACCCACATTGGATCCTATTGTTTGCAGTAACTGGATATGTCGAGCGGTTCCAGGCAGAATTACACTACAAACTCAGCCCAACCTCGAGTTTGCCATTTTCAAGTTCATTCTAGTGTCATGCCCATGTTCAAGATTCATGCCAAGTTCGTGTCAAGTTTTCAAGGCAAGTTTCATGACAAGCTTCCTATAATTACCAATTTCCCAACGTTACCCTGTCTAAATATCAGGCTAACAACTTAGCCTAATTTAACGTACACAAAATTGGCATAAAACAATTTATTAACATAAGCATGCCATAGGTGTAAACTTGGCATCATCGGCATAGTCAATATGAACATCATAGTTTTGAACTTGCAAAATAATCAACATGAATATCATAGATGTGATCTTGCAGCGTAGACTGAACCAACATACATATATGTGAATTTGTAACACTGACTAAATCAACTTACATAAATGTGAACTTGTAAATCAATCACGAACATATGAATAAGTGTGAATTTGAAATATTACATAGGTTTAACATATACATATAAACATTTAGATCTAACATTTGGTCACATATGTGATATGATTTTACAACCCTAAACTTGCATAACATGATCAACTACACAACTTGTCATAACGGGTTATACTTCAAGTTCATATACACATGAATAGAATTAGTCATTAACTCCAAATTGAACATGATAATAAAAATAGAACCACAGGCATAGATCAATATCATTCAATTCCCCATATAGCATAATCAACATTATTCTATTATTAATCTATTTTTAAGGAATGACATAACTGAATAAATTGATTAAAACATCGCAGGCATATAGATCTGATAACATTATGAACATGAAAAGGTTTGAATAATAATCTAGGTTCAAGAACATGGGTAGATCTAACTTAAATAGAAAAATTCCCAAAATAAAGATCCAAGGAAAAAATAAAGAAAATAGGTCTGATTAGAAATTCAAGCTTAGATCTAATTTCATAGTCGCAATTCTAGGCAATAACCTCATGGTCATGAATCATATGCGATTAGCCACAATTGTCCTTGTCATAGTCATAGAAAATAGTCTTATTGTTCATAGTCATAGGCAGTCTTATGTTCACCATCATAGCCATAGGCATAGTCTTATGTTCACCATCATAGTCATAGGCATAGTCTTATATTCACCATCATAGTCATAGGCATAGTCTTATATTCACTGTCATAGTCATAGGCATAGTCTTATATTCACCGTCATAATCTTAGGCCATTAACAATATTTTCAACGTCATAGGCAATATTCCCAATAATCGAGATCCAAGAAGAAAACAAGAATAGATATGAATCATACATAAATCACTTCCAATTTGTACCATGATCATATTAAATTTATAGTTTTTATCTAAAAGTAACTGGAACGTACAAATCGTGGTCTAAGAAAATTAGATGCAGAAGTCAAGTCTAGAAATTTGTCGTTGAATTGTTGAATCGCTGAATCTTGCTTTGATTGTAGAAGCAAATCCCCAATAAGAAATTCCTAGCCATAGTCTTCAAGAAATAATCTTCACTATTTATTTTAATTTATTTTAGAGGAAGAAGAAGAAGCCATGATCATCAAGAGTTTGAGCAGCATAAGGTTAGAGAAGAATGGCGTAAAGAGAATGAGGCTAGGAGGTTGTTTATATAGGGTTTCAAAATAATTAGAGCCATCGATGAAGCTAGAGTTAATCAAGGCCATACCTCTTAAGAGAAGCCAATTAGAAAGTGACGAGTCAGACCTAGTGACACAACAGAGCTCAGAAATTCGACCAGAACCTGATCAGGCCAGCGAGGGCCTGACCAAGCAGGTTCCTGCTCGTCTTGGGCGCACCTGCCAAGTGCGCTAATGCAAAATTGCATGGGCGCACTTCCCAAGTGCGCCAGTGCAATTTTGTTCTGGCGCACTTCCCAAGTGTGCCAGTGCATTCTGGCCCGTTTTTGGTTTTTCTACCTAACTCCGTTCGTCCATATCTTCTTCGTACGATTTCTGTTTTACGCAAACTCTGACTCTAATTCAAGCCGAATTCCGAGACGAACGCAATGGCATAACTCGTTTCCCTTGATTCTTACTTTAAAAATTAATTCTGCCCTGATTTATGGTTTTAACATGTTATTAAAATTCGGATTGTTACACAAACCACCTAAGATTCTCAAATTTTTTTATGTTTATTACTTTAGTGTACAAACTAAATATCCTAACTCTTTCCCTACCTAGTGGGCTACTTTATGGATTTAGGTTTATAAATATAATATATTTATATTTTAAAAAATACAAATACGTTCACTCAATATCTCCCTAAGATCACTAAATTGAAGCTCTGATACCAGATGTAACAACCCAGATTCCGTCAGACCGAATTCTTTTCAAAATTCATTCCATCGAGACCCGAGTTGGTTGCTCTGGTATCCTGTAGAAAAGACAAAGGAAAGAGATATGTCAGAGTATGGAAAAACACCTAATAGCGGAAGGAATAAAATATAATATATTTTAAAACATAGCTTTACCTTAATCACAATACTGATAAATCAGTATTCCCAAAGCTTTAAGTCTCGATCTAACCGATGAATGTTATAAGGAGGGGGTCAGAACATAAGTTCTGTGGGAATGAATTTAAACTACACCTCCTGAATAATCCTACATATACCGTTCAATTACACTTTCTTATTTATTAGGTTATACGTGTTATTAACAGTCAAATCTTACACACACGTCACACAGGTCACACCCATCTACCCCCTAGTAGTTTAACCTAATACAGTGTATATGTAGCTACCCCCAGACTGAGGTACACCCCGTGATACCCCACTCACACGGTCTCCTCCATATCGCCACAGTAATATGCGCAGTATCTCATCTTATACCGTACAACGCTACATCCGCATAGAACTACTATTGCTGTGCTACGTAAGCGTACTGACTGCTATCCTCGAACTATTCGATCGAGTTTGGTTCCATCACTGAATAATGCCCTCTAGTCCACGATACACCACCCAGGGAAGACATGGTTGTACCTAGACTTTCCCACGTACATATCATCAATCGTACTCGACGTTTCTACTACACATAATCTCTACTTGTGCACCCAAGTTCCGTGGCAGGCCTACACCAGAAAACACGGAACTCGGTCGGGAGCTTTTCTATATCTGTACGGGCCCGCCTCTAAGAGTGTCCAATGTAAAAGTATCCCTCGGGTCTGGTTTTTCTATGGTGGCTATGGCCCCACCTCAGCCCCTCCCTCAACTAGTAAAGACTACACGAGCTATGAGACCACCCCTAACAAGCAAACAATCTAAACATCCATGTGGGGTCTCCCCGCACCCGTCCCTTGATAGCAAAGGTTAACGATCTTTAGGGGTTAGCTCTTGTCTTTTCGCATTACTTAGGTTGTTGATGACAGGCGTCCGACGATCTTGCTATCGTTTGGTCTTGACCCTCCACCTCCGCTTGAGTCAATCGCCGAACCACCCTTAATGCCACTGCGTACAACATTCTGACTGCCCCCTACTCGTGCAGTCAAGGCCCACCCATCTGGTTGTTCCGCGCAGACCCAACATCAGTAATCCTATCTTGAAGCTAAACCACTACATAGGACTACCAGGAGCACCTTTAGCGTCTCTGAAAGACACGTGCTTCCCTTTCTAGTCCGTTGGAGCCACCAAAATAGCGAACGTGCGCTTTCCTCATTCCTTATGACACCATCATGATCTACCTTGTTGGGTTATTCATCCTACACAAGGGCGGATGTAGGAATTAACAAAGGGGTGGGCTGATTTTTATATTTTAATTTTAACTTTTATATGTAAGACACATTAAAAGAGAAAAAAATAAATTAGTAGCAAGTATCAGTATCACAAATCACGTTTTAGCTAAATATTTCCCTAATTTAAAGCTTGCCTAATTTACTCAATGTCAATTCTAACCAAACTGTTACAACACATGTCCTCTTTTCTCAGCTATGGTTGGATTTAATAAGAATCGATTTTCATGCTTTCATACACAAAAAAGCAAATATTATAGTCTGCAAGTTTTAGAATACAAGGTAGAAAACAAATGAAATGGAGTACAACTGTGATTGAAAGCTAAACATTAAAACGGCCAAGTCTTAATCACCTAAGCCCAAATGAAAAGATGTAAAAGGCAGTTTAATATTATCGTTGATAAATTTGTCACAAAAAATAATAGCTGGGGAGTTAATCGATTTGAAACAGCAAAAAAGGCAACCTTGAGCAATATTGATTTGACATCAATCTACTCAAACAAAGCCACAAAGATCAAACCTGAATTTATCAAGGATCCAAGATAGATTGCATGTAGCAAGGTCTGCCGATTCTGCCCAAAACTCAAGGAACTGAGCCCATCAATCAAGATTCCAGGAGCTCATCTTCGATTACCAACACGGCAACATCGCTAGAGCTCAACATCGATTGCCAAAATTTGAGGGCAAAAACTCTTCAGTTGATTGATTCAATTTGGTTTGTGACTGTTTGATTTTCCAATGGTTATAGGATTGAATTTACATCAGATTGACATTGTTTTAATTTGAAGTTGAAGGGCTAAAAATCTTCTAACCCCGGGCTGAAGCCCAGGCTAGCCTACCCCTAGATCCGCCATTGATCCTACAATGTACGGACTGCTTCAAGCGCCTTAGTT
Source organism: Allium sativum (assembly GCA_030737875.1). Lineage (NCBI taxonomy): Eukaryota > Viridiplantae > Streptophyta > Magnoliopsida > Asparagales > Amaryllidaceae > Allium > Allium sativum. Next base: position 338,547,211 of record CM060923.1, read on the forward strand.
TTATATGACATTAGACCCTAAGTCTAACCATTTATTTCACGCTTGTGCCATCTCGTCAACTTTCTCATTTAACTTGGTTATTCACACTAGCTTCCCCCTTTTTTCCGTATTCACCAAGTTACCCTTGCTTATTAATTCAATTTATACTTAACCCACTTAAGTCCATTAATAAGCCCACAATATGTTATTTTCCAATCTCATAAAATATTCCCTTTTTGGGTTACAACAACATGTTATACTTAATTCGAAGTTAAGTATGCCTTATCCCACATACATACTGATTAGGAGAATAACCCTCTAAACACCAGCCTCGAAGACCGAAATCAACATCAGACTGGCACCCAGAGAATTACTCAACCCAACCAACATATATGATTCTAATTTACTTCATTTCCACTTATATAACTTATATCATTTTTAATTTCACATTTCTCCTTTCCAAACCATATTTATGTATACCTTTACATATTAGTTATCTCGTCTTCCTTATCGTTTCCTATAACTTATCTTGCCCCATAAGTTATAATTTCCACTTATTATCCTTTCTTGCCTTATTCAAGTTTATTCATAATAGGTTATTTATCATTCCCCATTTCTTGTCATTAATTTTAGATTTGACTTAGTTCATATTATAAGTCGTCCCACCCTTTAAGTCTTGTATTAGATCTTAGGTCATAACCTTCCCTTGTCCCTATGACAAGTTTGCCTACTATTTAATTTTACATCACCGCAACTCAAGTTTATAATAGGTAATTATCATTCCCCCATTACTGTGTCATTAATTTTAAATTTTACTTAACCCTTCCTTTTACTTAGCCCGTTACTTAAACTTTGCCCAATTCAAGTAATTTAGCATATCGTTATGGGTCCCATTTGGTTAAGCATATCTAAATTCTATTTCACATGTCACACGTGTCCCACTTAACCCCTTTTTATTACAGGTTCCATATCTGACACATGTTTTACTATGGTTAAGTCTACCTTGGTTATGTCTTACATTACATGTCTTACAACGGTTAAGTCCACATTTGTTATGCTTTACATGTCATTTATATCACCCACTCAACCCTCTGACCATACCCATGTCACCCACATGTCTTATTATGGTTAGTATTTCTTAATTTATTTATAATGTTGTAACGATGTATGACCCCTCACATTAGACGTCTGTTCGTGGCTGCTGGATTTGTCGGGTGGTTCCGGGTAGTCTTACACCACGAACGCGCCTAACCTCGTGTCATAAACCATTACGCCCCTAGTTCTCGCCATTGAACTCTCACATTAGACGTCCTCTTGTGGTTGCTGGATTTGCGGGGTGGTTCCGGGCAGTCTTACACCACGAACGCGTCTATCCTCGTGTCATCGGCGTTCATTAACAATCGTCTTTAACCCGAACCCCAAATTCATGTCATATGTTCCAAATTCAACTTAATTACATTTCATTTTTACGCCTATTCAAATTTTCCATTCACTACACTAATTACATAATAGTTAGCCAATTTTCATATTACCCAAATTATCAAATTATAAACAAAATCACTAATTCCATGTTATTCATACCCAAACATGCCAATTTCCAATATCCAACTATACCCAGATTCATATAATCAATATTTTCCCAATATATATACCCTAACATTCCCACGTTCAAACATATAATCTAATTCATCCTCTAGGCTTGCTTTTCAAGTCATGATTAAATTTCGCCAATCCATGTTATCCAATTACATGTTGTTAATATTGAATTATACCAATTCCATATCCAATGATAATTATGTCAGAATTACTCAAATTCGACATTATAGATTATATTCCTCGACTGCATAAAGTAGACTATGTCCAATATATGCAATAACAATTGTTATGCCGCAAACCCCAAAATTACAGATTATATTCCAATATCCCCATATTCTCATCGTGCGTATTGTATAATAAGATTTTGTCTAGGTTCGAGATAACCTAGATCCAAAAATAAAACGAGGAAAGAATAAAAAGGAGAGAACTCAAACGTAGTCATAAATAAAATAATAGATCTAATTAAATTAACATCATATTCGTTATGGGGAATGGTAAACGATAGAAGCAACATTATACAACAAATATATTTCAAATCCACTCACCTTGACTGGATTATAGAAACAAGCGATTTGTTGTGGATGTAGAACGCTGATTTAATCTTCTTATTTGATTATTTGTGAAGAGCATGAATTGTTGATGAAGAACTTTGCTTCTTGGTATGATTAAACTCCAAAGTTTGTGAAGAACTTGCAATCTAGTTTAGGGTTTTAGGGCGGCGGCCATGTTTTGTTGAAGTTTGGCGACATGGAGGCGTTAGAAGGAATTGTTTATGAATTAGGTTAGGTCAAGGCACTATTTTATAGGTGTCGAGAGCGTTTTAGAGCCGTTAGATCGCCCTAGAAGCCATCTGATCCGTCCAGCACATCAAAAATCATCACTACCTAGATCTCGAAAAATTAGGGGGGAAGGCCGACAATAAGATCGACCCCCAGGTCGACCTCCCTGGGTAGGTCGACCCTCAGCTCGACCATCCTGGGTATTTTCCTATGTAAATTCTGAATTTTTGTTGAATCTTCCAAAGGCCATAACTCTTTCATACGGAGTCCGGTTTTCGAAAACATGGACCTTATTCCAAGCAGAATTTCGAGACGAACGCACTGGTGATGTCCTTTTTATTTAACTGTTGAAATTTAAATTAATTATCCTTATTTTATTGTCTTCTCTGTTACGTACACTGTTATCGAATTAATTTTTCCTTCTCTTCCATATATTAATAAATTTTCCATTATACATCACCATTATTTACCTATCTATGCATATACACATATTTTTACATACTTTTAACTATATTAAAAATGCGGGATGTTACACAACCGGTCTTTCAGCATTAGTGACTTCGCACCAATAGGAAGCTTCGTCTTTGAGCAACCATACAACCAACTTTATCTTCTGCCTATCGTCCGCCTCGAAGATAACGAACAGATCCTCAGTTTCTTTGAGCCAGTTCCTTGCTTCTACGAATGATTCAGTTCCCTTGAAATCCTTTACACCCATGGGATTAAAGTCTTTATAAATATTTGAGAAAGCATTTACACGAGGAGGAGGGGGAACCGCTGTAGCTGGAGGAGGAGGAATATCTGCTGGTCCTGCATCATTGGCCCTAGCCTCTAAGTACCTCCTGAACTAGCCAGGTATCGGTGCACCCTCTGGAAGGTTAAGATTCCAAGACATGCTGAAATGAAAAAAAGGAAAGAATTCAAAACGAAGGATAGAAAGATAGTGCATATGGCTTTAGGGATTATGCCTTTTTAAATTTAAAGCAACAACTTTACTTGTAAAATGCTTCTTTATATTTCTTTTTGAAAATAGTTTTCAAAAACTCTTATCTGATCTGGTAAACCTTTGCTCTGATACCAAGTGAAACACCCCAGCTCCATTAAGGTCACTCACAAAGGGAATGCCTTAACTTTGGTTGAGGGTTATAGGTACAAGACCCAGAAAAATTTACAAGACAGATAAATATAAGCAGCGAAAATCCAACATTTATTGCATACGTGGTTCAAATACAAAAGCATTACATCAAATTGTCTCAAAATAAGTTCCAAAAAATTACACCATAATTTCTATCTTGATTATTTAATAAAGAAGCATAAACCATAAATAAAACAGCATAAATCCACAAGTGTAGTATTCAAAATCCATAGCCAAGGTGAGAGAGTCCCAATCATACATCTACTTTCTTGAAGCTCGCGAAGAGTCTGACTAAGCTGGAGTATTCCCTTCCTTTGGACCTTGGGGGGTGGGGATGGAAGAAAAGAGAACGAAAGTAAATCGCTAAGACAATAAGTCTGGTAAGTTCAATGATTACTAGTATTTAAACAAGGAAAGGGATCATGTCAGTAATAATAGAACATAGGACAATACCCTAAAGCAAGGTAAGAGGAACAAGTGATCGCGCCCATTACTATAGTCTCTGCACCTACTTAACCATTGGTTCAACTAGCCCCACGTGTTCATAATAAACGATCCCCTTAATGATCGGCTCCTACTCGCATGCCTTCATATCCTATGTCCTTCGGCCCCGCTTGACTGTAGATACCTATGCTGGTCCCACCATAGGGTGCATCAGTCCCTCTGGTGGCAACCCGACATGATTTAGGATGCACATTGTATACTACTATTGCCCAGTGCCTGCTTTTTCCACTGCGGAGTACGTGCACGCCCATACTCCATCGGAACATACACTAACGCACCAACCGACGATGTTTTTGACCGTTTATAATCAGCTCAGTAATCATGCCCCACCCTGCCTAGTTCAGGGTACCATGATATATCTATGTTGGTTACTGCTGAAATGGGTCCCCGTTACTAGGTTTTTCTAATCAACATGTTTATTTGGTTAAGTGTCTGTAACACCCCTCCTCCGCTAGGGTCACTCGCAAGGGAATGCACTAGCTTTAGAGGGGCATTATTGGTAAACATCCACAGAAATATCACAAGACAGAACATATAAAAATAGCGGAAGTAAAAACAAACTTTCATAACATTAATAAATGAGGTCAAAAGCCTTTTTACATCAGAGTACATCAAAACCTGTCTTGCTGAAATAAAGAAGCATGAAACCTTTTTCATAAATTATTCCCCAATTAAAACAGTAAAGTAGCCATAGCCAAGGAAAGTCCAAGCCATCCAAGATGACCTTCAAGCCGAAGAAGTCTGAACTAAACAACAGTATTTCCTCCCTGTAACCTGGGGGGGAACGGAAGACAAGAAGCGAAAGAAACGGGGTCAGTCATAAAGACTAGTAAGTCCTATCTACTTCCAGCATAAAAACAGATAAAGGTGACATGAAATGCATAAACTGAAAGTAAACACAAGGATGATGTCAAGATAGATAAACTGAACCAAAATAACCGGATGAACTACTGTACCCAGATAAACTAAGGTGTCATTATAAATTACGATGTCAGATAAAACAAGGTATCAGGCCGTCAGGTTCCTATCAAGCATTACGTCCCATGGTATCTATTTAGTCTAACGTTCTATGGGATTTTTCATATATATATATATATATATCTTTACTGGTTTTTACATGTATATTTGCTCTGCACCCTCCGTACTAGTATCCCAGCCTTGTTATGTGTTAACCATGAATGTCCCTTACTCAAAGTCGTGTAATGGTCCATGTCAACCTAATATATTACATATATAGGTTACTCAAGTCATATGTTTCTTTCCATGTATATAAGTTCAGTCCTTTGCCGTACCTCGTACGGGCTTCCTCATGTCGTATTATCCTTGAAATCGTTTGGACTGTCACCCTTGTTCTAGCTAGGCTCTTCCATATGAATCATCGTTTGAACTACTAGGACTTACGCCACCTAGCACCACTAGGGATTACGCTTACCTTTTGCACGCTTTCGTATTTCGGTTTGGGTTAAACCACCTAGGCCACTAGGGATTACGCTAACCCTCAACCGCGCCCTTTTTCCCACGCATTCATCGTGAATCGTTTTTCTATAACTGTATGCACATGTATCACATCGTGCCATCCGAGTCTTGTCACAGGGCAAAACAAGAAATACAAGACTCGGTCGGGACCTTTAGATTTATCTGCCGATGCAGATACTAAGGTCTGCTTTTCTACACGTGGCTATGGTCCCACGAGACCACTCCCTCAACTAGTGAAAGGCAACACAAGAGAAAATCTTGCATGAGAACTACACTCCGGCCAGCCCACATCCTACGGCCTACCTCACCCATAATTAGATAGCAATTATGGTCTGTTGGGTGTTCCCTGCCTTTTCGTACGTACACGCTTGACTCAAGATGGTAGATGATCGACGAACTTGCTATCTCGGGCACCTTATGTATTCGTCGACTCACTGCTATCCACCCCAGTCTTTAGGTCGCTCGCATAGCAACCAAGGCATATTCTTGGTTCTTCTACCGCAGACCTCAACCTCTCGTGAGCCTAGTATAATGACCTGGCAGCTCACAGAGGGATCCCAAGAATATCCTCACGTTCCCCGAAGCCGCTGCTTCGTTACCCAGTTCGTTGGAGCCTTTATCTAAATCAGATAGCCTGCTCCTACATGCATACTTAAACGTTGACCTAACGTATCGGGTTACTAATCTATCTAAGAAATGGTCCAAATTTCCTTGACTAAGAATTATTACTTAGTTTCCCTTAACTAAGGTTTACCACTTAGCCTTATTTCCATAATCCTTGTTAACTATGGTTATTTGCCTAATCCTTCGAATTATGGTTTATCTAATGGGTTAAGTGTCACTTAAGTTCATAACTTAGCCCGTCTACAAACCATGTCAAAATTGGCTAAGTATCCAAGTCCAAGACTTAACCCTACAAACCATGTGTCAAGTTGGCTAAGTATATTAAGCAATCCACAACTTAACCTCGTCTAATTATCATTTTAGATTGGTTAATTATATAAATTAACTTGACCTTGTCAAATTACCGAGTCAAATCGGTCAAGCGTATTCAAGTGATTCGTGACTTAGCCTTATCATGTTTTCACGTTAGATTGGTTAAGTATAGGTCACTTAACCACATCAAACTAACGAGTTGGATTAGTTAAGTGTAAATTAACTTAACCCCGTCCAATTACCATGTTTAGATTAGTTAGGTCTGAGTTGACTTAACCCCATCCATTAACTGTATTAAACGGTTAAGTGTTACTAAGAAAATTTACTTAACCTTATCAAGTTATCGTGTTGGATTGATTAAGTGTTGGTTAACTTAATCCCGTCCCCTCGTCGTATAAAAATGGTCAAGTGTCGTTAGGCAAATCAAGTTACTTAACCTACCCAACCCTGTCATGTTTTGTTAAGTATCATTAGCCTAATCAAATTACTTAACCCATTTGTCCATGTCATATTTGGTTAAGCCTCATTAATCAAATTAACTTAACCCTATTATGTGGCATTAATTATTTAATGCACCCCAACCTCTCACATTAGACTTTGTTGTGGTTACCTAGTTAAGCCGGTGGGTTCCGGGTAGATTTACACCACAACTTGGTCTAACCTCGGGTCTTAGGCACAACATGACCAACTTCCCACATTGGGTCCTATTGTTTGTAGCCACTAGTTAAGCCGGTAGGTTCCGGGTAGTATTACGCTACAAACTCAACCCAACCTCGAGTTGGCCACTCTTATGTTTTCTAAGTGTCATGTTCATATCCAAGTTTTCAAGAATATGGGTAGACGTAACTTAATAGGTAAATTCCCAATTCCATTATCAAGTATACTCACATGTCAACTTCCATGTTATATTTAATGTTACATGTTGTCATGTTATACCCATTTAACCCAAATCATGTTTCACATCATATTTTTATGAAACTTCCAGTTAAGTTTTTCATGTATATTCATGCTCGTCTAACCTAACCCCAAAACGTGTTTCCAACGTAAGTATAGACGAGTCAACATAATAGGAATACTATGACTAGAAATTGGCCTCTATCATGCATAGTGTCATAAAAAGGGGTTTTGGCCACAAACACACAAAATGTCACAGGGGAATTTGGCCACAAACATGCATATTATCAAAAAGGGTTTGGCCATAAACATGCACAACTTAAAAGAGGGGATTGGCCACAAGCATGCATAATCTCATAAAGGATTTGGCCACAAACTTGCATGATAGCATAAGGGGTTTGGGTTCATAAACATGCATAAGCCCCAAAATCTTGCCTTAGCCAATGTTTCACAAGTAAAGTGGTTCCTAAAGGTTCATGCTAGCATTTCATGCATAAAGATCCAAACTTGCAAGTTAAACTAGGTTATGCATAGCATGAGAGGCATGATTAAGTCACTCACATGGCCTAAAATCACAAACATGGACACAAGAGGCAAGGTAAGGTTCATATAGGTTCGCACAATCATGTTTAGCCTCATTTTATCTCATGTCATTATCAAAACTACCGTTTCCATCTAAAAGTAGCTAGAACTTACATAGTTAGGCCTAGGGAAAGAAGCATGAATCATCTTGGCTAAGAAAGGTGCCTCCTTTGTTGAAGAATCGTCATGGAACTCGCATAGCAACGTTAATCTTCCTCCGATTTGGTGTAGCAAACTTGCACCTCTTGATTTGAACCCGATTTAAGTGCTTAGGCTTTAGGAAAAGGGGATGGAGGCCATGATCACTTGGCATTTGGGCAGCACTTCGTGGAGAGGGTGAGTTATGAGGGTTTAGGGTGGCCTTAGGGGTGTTTTATAGAGATTAGGATGTGTTTTAGGCCATAGGATTAGATCTAGGATAGATTAGGACCATCAGATCTCGGAAGCTTCCAGAACCAGCCCAAGAACAAGACCAGGTGAGACAAACAGGTGCGCCAGGCAACTTTCCCCGGCCACCCCCTGTCGACAGGCAAGTCGACAGGGCTGTCGACTTGGTCTGGGCCCAAGTCGACAGGCCTGTCGACAGCCCTGTCGACGTGGCCTAGGCGGGAAACTTCCCGCCTAGCCCCAGATCTGATTTTCAAAGCTATTTCCAAAGTTCAAATTTCCAGAAATCTTCTTTGGGCCTTTAACGGGTCATACAGACTCCGATTCTCGAAAACTCGGACTCTATTTCGCGTATTTTTCCGAGACGAACGCAATGGCACAGACCGTTTCACTTGATTCAGAATTTATAATTTAATTCTGTCTTGATTCTTGATTTAACGTGTTGTAAAAATTCGGGTTGTTACATTCTCCCCTTCTTAAAGGATTTCGTCCCCGAAATCTCAAAGTTAGGAAGAACATATCCTACCATCCATCATCCATCTACTCAAACCATCATCCACAAGCAACCATTGTCCTTAGACGACTCCTAATGCTTTATGAATGTATGCAAAACGTGTGTGTACATGTTCCTTAGCTAATGCTAATGATCAGGCCTGAAAAATCTTTTGAATGCAAAAATATGTTTAGTGCTATGAATCCATCATGTATGCAAATAGTCCTAGTCATATACACTATATGCGTGCACAAACATTCAACCATATGCAACATCCGCATGATAACACATTCAGTTTCATCCATAAACAAGTATAAATACTCGTGCATATGCAATATGAAATGTGACCGAGTCGAGCTAATATCTAATGTAAATTCGCGCATCCACGAGCAACCACTTGCAACCATTTGCAACCATATCAACCATAACATGTTTCAAATACATGTTTACATCCATAGGGTTCTTCCTAAGATTCCCTGAAACAGGGTCGAGAATATAAACAAAACAAACTCCGTACGGGGTTTGTAACAGAGACAGGACCGAGAGGATATCCATAAAAGATAGCCTACAAGCAAGCTCAACAGAAAAACAGGGATCGAGGATATATTCCCAAAAGAGATATCATGCACGTATTTAGTCTTCAGTCTCCTGAGTCGCATTACCTTGAGCTTAGTTCCATCGTGCCTTGACCGCCCCTTTTACTTCACGATTTCGCAGCTTCTTATTTCCTGTTTCCATAACATGAGTTGGAACTCATTTCCTCGTCGCCTCTCGTTCCACTTGCACTTATTCTCCTTCTAGAATACTTGGCGCAAACAGGACTGCGTACACATTATTCCATGCGAGCCCTCAAAATTCACTAGTGAATCCTGGACCTTGTACCATAAGGTATTCCACGTAGAAAAACTTTCTCTTGAAAGTAAACAAGTTACCGTGCGCACTTACTAGGGTAATTCCCATAACCCATACATAATCGAAGTAAACCATCCGTCTTATTAGCGAACACCATTCGATCGGGTTTCCAATTTCCAACAAAGGCATCTAGGGATTCTAAGTAACTAATCATGACAGAACCCAAAAGGTTACGCGATACTTCAAGGGTATTACCAAAGCAAGCCAAGAGTCTAACTACCCTCCTTCTAAAACCGAGAGTGGCACCCCTTACTGGATAACCACTTCATCCCTAGAATCCATCCACAACTTATAAACATAAGCATTATTTCCAAGCTCAACACTTGATATAGACATTCTCAAATCCAAACAAGCCATGAGTAAATGGACCGATCTTCCAATAGGACTTGAGACAAAAATGGGATCCTCTACTACGCTAGTACTAAGGTGCAGAGACTCAACTATCGAAGCGGACTTAAAAGATGCGGTGATCAAAACAAAGTCCCGACAGGATGATAGAGAAGAAAAGCTAAACCTTTAACAAGATCGTTACCCTCCTTCTGAGGTACCCTAGAAATGAGAGCATACTATTGCCCTCCGAATGATCTTGTCCTTGTTCCATGATACTTAACTATCCGTCCCGTTTCACCATGCCAAAGGTACTCTCTCGTCATGGGTTTCATTGTTCATCTTTCTCCCTCCTTTTAGGACTCAGCCATACCAACATGTTGCTTATCCCTGAGCTCGTATCCTTTATCCTTGTTCTTACTATCCTTTCATGCATAACTCTGCAACGGTCTCTCGAGAACCACCTCCATCGTACGGGAAACACTTACGCAGCTAGAAAGACTAGTCGCAGTCAAAACCACTGTGACTACAGATGGAGGAAAGAAAGGAAAAGAGATTCAATCAAGGAAACAAGGATAATGCTAATGGCCTTTGGGGAATAGCCTTTTTCTTTTTAAAAGAAAATTTTCTTGAAAATGCTTCTTTGTAAACGGTTTTTCAAATAATTTTCAGAAGGTCTTTAAAAACTTTTGCCCAGTCTAGTAACCTTCTGCTCTGATACCAAATGTAACACCCCGCCTCCCTAGGGTCACTCGCAAGGGAATGCACTAGCTTTAGAGGGGCATTATTGGTAAACATCCACAGAAATATCACAAGACAGAACATATAAAAATAGCGGAAGTAAAAACAAACTTTCATAACATTAATAAATGAGGTCAAAAGCCTTTTTACATCAGAGTACATCAAAACCTGTCTTGCTGAAATAAAGAAGTATGAAACCTTTTTCATAAATTATTCCCCAATTAAAACAGTAAAGTAGCCATAGCCAAGGAAAGTCCAAGCCATCCAAGATGACCTTCAAGCCGAAGAAGTCTGAACTAAATAACAGTATTTCCTCCCTGTAACCTAGGTGGGGGAAACGGAAGACAAGAAGCGAAAGAAACGGGGTCAGTCATAAAGACTGGTAAGTCCTATCTACTTCCAGCATAAAAACAGATAAAGGTGACATGACATGCATAAACTGAAAGTAAACACAAGGATGATGTCAAGATAGATAAACTGAACCAAAATAACAGGATGAACTACTGTACCCAGATAAACTAAGGTGTCATGATAAATTACGATGTCAGATAAAACAAGGTATCAGGCCGTCAGGTTCCTATCAAGCATCACGTCCCATGGTATCTATTTAGTCTAACGTTCTATGGGATTTTTCATATATATATATATATATATATATATATATATATATATCTTTACTGGTTTTTACATGTATATTTGCTCTGCACCCTCCGTACTAGTATCCCAGCCTTGTTATGTGTTAACCATGAATGTCTCTTACTCAAAGTCGTGTAATGGTCCATGTCAACCTAATATATCGCATATATAGGTTACTCAAATCATATGTTTCTTTCCATGTATATAAGTTCAGTCCTTTGCCGTACCTCGTACGGGCTTCCTCATGTCGTATTATCCTTGAAATCGTTTGGACTGTCACCCTTGTTCTAGCTAGGCTCTTCCATATGAATCATCGTTTGAACTACTAGGACTTACGCCACCTAGCACCACAAAGGATTACGCTTACCTATTGCACGCTTTCGTATTTCGGTTTGGGTTAAACCACCTAGGCCACTAGGGATTACGCTAACCCTCAACCGCGCCCTTTTTCCCACGCATTCATCGTGAATCGTTTTTCTATAACTGTATGCACATGTATCACATCGTGCCATCCGAGTCCTATCACAGGGCAAAACAAGAAATACAAGACTCGGTCGGGAGCTTTAGATTTATCTGCCGATGCAGATACTAAGGTCTGCTTTTCTACACGTGGCTATGGTCCCACGAGACCCCTCCCTCAACTAGTGAAAGGCAACACAAGAGAAAATCTTGCATGAGAACTATACTCTGGCCAGCCCACATCCTATGGCCTACCTCACCCATAATTAGATAGGAATTATGGTCTGTTGGGTGTTCCCTGCCTTTCCGTACGTACACGCTTGACTCAAGATGGTAGATGATCGACGAACTTGCTATCTCGGGCACCTTATGTATTCGTCGACTCGCTGCTATCCACCCCAGTCTTTAGGTCGCTCGCATAGCAACCAAGGCATATTCTTGGTTCTTCTACCGCAGACCTCAACCTCTCGTGAGCCTAGTATAATGACCTGGCAGCTCACAGAGGGATCCCAAGAATATCCTCATGTTCCCCGAAGCCGCTGCTTCGTTACCCAGTTCGTTGGAGCCTTTATCTAAATCAGATAGCCTACTACTACATGAATACTTAAACGTTGACCTAACGTATCGGGTTACTAATCTATCTAAGAAATGGTCCAAATTTCCTTGACTAAGAATTATTACTTAGTTTCCCTTAACTAAGGTTTACCACTTAGCCTTATTTCCATAATCCTTGTTAACTATGGTTATTTACCTAATCCTCCGAATTAGAGTTTATCTAATGGGTTAAGTGTCACTTAAGTTCATAACTTAGCCCGTCTACAAACCATGTCAAAATTGGCTAAGTATCCAAGTCCAAGACTTAACCCTACAAACCATGTGTCAAGTTGGCTAAGTATATTAAGCAATCCATAACTTAACCTCGTCTAATTATCATTTTAGATTGGTTAATTATATAAATTAACTTGACCTTGTCAAATTACCGAGTCAAATCGGTCAAGCGTATTCAAGTGATTCGTGACTTAGCCTTATCATGTTTTCACGTTAGATTGGTTAAGTATAGGTCACTTAACCACATCAAACTAACGAGTTGGATTATTTAAGTGTAAATTAACTTAACCCCGTCCAATTACCATGTTTAGATTAGTTAGGTCTGAGTTGACTTAACCCCATCCATTAACTGTATTAAACGGTTAAGTGTTACTAAGAAAATTTACTTAACCTTATCAAGTTATCGTGTTGGATTGATTAAGTGTTGGTTAACTTAATCCCGTCCCCTCGTCGTATAAAAATGGTCAAGTGTCGTTAGGCAAATCAAGTTACTTAACCTACCCAACCCTGTCATGTTTTGTTAAGTATCATTAGCCTAATCAAATTACTTAACCCATTTGTCCATGTCATATTTGGTTAAGCCTCATTAATCAAATTAACATAAACCTATTATGTGGCATTAATTATTTAATGCACCCCAACCTCTCACATTAGACTTTGTTGTGGTTACCTAGTTAAGCCGGTGGGTTCCGGGTAGATTTACACCACAACTTGGTCTAACCTCGGGTCTTAGGCACAACATTACCAACTTCCCACATTGGGTCCTATTGTTTGTAGCCACTAGTTAAGCCGGTAGGTTGCGGGTAGTATTACGCTACAAACTCAACCCAACCTCGAGTTGGCCACTCTTATGTTTTCTAAGTGTCATGTTCATATCCAAGTTTTCAAGAATATGGGTAGACCTAACTTAATAGGTAAATTCCCAATTCCATTATCAAGTATACTCACATGTCAACTTCCGTGTTATATTTAATGTTACATGTTGTCATGTTATACCCATTTAACCCAAATCATGTTTCACATCATATTTTTATGAAACTTCAAGTTAAGTTTTTCATGTTTATTCATGCTCGTCTAACCTAACCCCAAAACGTGTTTCCAACGTAAGTATAGACGAGTCAACATAATAGGAATACTATGACTACAAATTGGCCTCGACCATGCATAGTGTCATAAAAAGGGGTTTTGGCCACAAACACACAAAATGTCACAAGGGAATTTGGCCACAAACATGCATATTCTCAAAAAGGGTTTGGCCATAAACATGCACAACTTAAAAGAGGGGATTGGCCACAAGCATGCATAATCTCATAAAGGATTTGGCCACAAACTTGCATGATAGCATAAGGGGTTTGGGTTCATAAACATGCATAAGCCCCAAAATCTTGCCTTAGCCAATGTTTCACAAGTAAAGTGGTTCCTAAAGGTTCATGCTAGCATTTCATGCATAAAGATCCAAACTTGCAAGTTAAACTAGGTTATGCATAGCATGAGAGGCATGATTAAGTCACTCACATGGCCTAAAATCACAAACATGGACACAAGAGGCAAGGTAAGGTTCATATAGGTTCGCATAATCATGTTTAGCCTCATTTTATCTCATGTCATTATCAAAACTACCGTTTCCATCTAAAAGTAGCTAGAACTTACATAGTTAGGCCTAGGGAAAGAAGCATGAATCATCTTGGCTAAGAAAGGTGCCTCCTTTGTTGAAGAATCGTCATAGAACTCGCATAGCAACGTTAATCTTCCTCCGATTTGGTGTAGCAAACTTGCACCTCTTGATTTGAACCCGATTTAAGTGCTTAGGCTTTAGGAAAAGGGGATGGAGGCCATGATCACTTGGCATTTGGGCAGCACTTCGTGGAGAGGGTGAGTTATGAGGGTTTAGGGTGGCCTTAGGGGTGTTTTATAGAGATTAGGGTGTGTTTTAGGCCATAGGATTAGATCTAGGATAGATTAGGACCATCAGATCTCGGAAGCTTCCAGAACAAGCCCAAGAACAAGACCAGGTGAGACAAACAGGTGTGCCAGGCAACTTGCCCCGGCCACCCCCTGTCGACAGGCAAGTCGACAGGGCTGTCGACTTGGTCTGGGCCCAAGTCGACAGGCCTGTCGACAGCCCTGTCGACGTGGCCTAGGCGGGAAACTTCCCGCCTAGCCCCAGATCTGATTTTCGAAGCTATTTCCGAAGTTCAAATTTCCAGAAATCTTCTTTGGGCCTTTAACGGGTCATACGGACTCCGATTCTCGAAAACTCGGACTCTATTTCGCGTATTTTTCCGAGACGAACGCAATGGCACAGACCGTTTCACTTGATTCAGAATTTATAATTTAATTCTGTCTTGATTCTTGATTTAACGTGTTGTAAAAATTCGGGTTGTTACAGTGTCCATGTTTACCTAACCCCACCCATCCGTTTAGTTAACATGTTGAATCAGTTAAGTTTTTCCCAAATTGACTTAACCCTACCAATCCTGACTTAGCTTTAATTTATTCATTAAAGCACCAACCACTCACATTAGATAGGTCTTGTTGTGGTCACTGGATATGTCGGTCGGTTTCGGGCAGTTTTACCCACCACTCAATCTAACCTCCGGTTCTTTTGGGCTTGATGCACTAACCACCCACATTAGACATGTCTTGTTGTGATCACTCGATATGCCGGTCGGTTCCGGGCAGTTTTACACCATAACTCAGGCTAACCTCGGTTTAGGCATATTCGTCTTTTCTAAATCCATAAATTTTCTATATATGTCTAATTCTATATGTAAATTAATCTTAATTTAATCATGCCATAATATCCTTTTATTATGCTCACAATAAATGGCATATCAAATATACCATTTTATGAACAAATCTATGACATGAAATTTTCATATTTTCCCATCGTTATCCCCGTGGAACGTGCGCATGAATCACATAAAATGTTTGACTAGTAAATTCGCCCAAGCCCACAAACAAAAAGGGGTAATAAATAAGGGACATGAAATAAACATAAAATAACATACATTTAACTTATCACGTGTAACTTGGCATAGAAGTATCATTAACTTAATTAAACGGGAAAAGGTGAACTTGTGACTAAGTTGGATCTAATTGTCATGTAAACTTGATATAGGTTTAGCATGGAGGTTTAACATATAAACACAATTTTAAACCACGACTTAGCATATTAACTTATCTATGTCAAAAAATAAGAAAGCTACTGTAAACATATTTAAATCACAACTTAGCATATTAACTTATGTGTGTTAAACATAAGAGGACTACTATAAACATATTCGAATCACAACTTAGCATGATAACTTATGTGTGTTAAACATAAGAGAGCTACTATAAACATATTCGAATCACAGCTTAGCATGATAACTTATGTGTGTTAAACATAAGAGAGCTACTATAAACATATTGGAATCACAGCTTAGCTTGATAACTTATGTGTGTTAAACATAAGAGAGCTACTATAAACATATTCGAGTCACAACTTAGCATGATAACTTATGTGTTAAAACATAAGAGAGCTACAAATCCAATTTTACCACATAAATTGATTCAACTTAACATAGTTCTAAATATACATGAATGTTAATCTAACATGTAAGCATGTGATTTAGATCATAAACTTGCAAGTAGCCACCAAATTGTAACATGACATGCATCACCATTCAATTAGCATAATACGTTCATTTCCCAATCCTAATAGATCCAAATATATAAAATATGGTATGTCCATCACCACAAGCATACGGACATGATCAATCACAATGGTAATTTAACATAAATGAGAATCAAACTTTATTTGTCTTATATAAGCATCATTTTATATTCGAATTACAAGATGCCATGATTCATTTGAAAGAACGTTTAAATCTATGTAATAACCAACTTACATTGCTAAAAAGGAATTCTTGATTTCTAAAATCTGAATTCTGAATTCTGAAACGGGAATGCTCACCTTTGATGTAAATCGTTGAATTTGATTACTTTAATTTGATTTTGATTCAGGTTTTTATCTTACCTTTGAACTAAAAGCGGTAGCGGCTTCTCCAAGTTCTCGATTGACGGCATGATAGTTCCAGGATTATTTTTATGTGATTTTAGGTTGAGCATTGGGTTGTTTATAAACAATTTCAATTTAATTAGAGCCATCGGATGATCCTAGAGTTAACCACAACCGTTCAGTTAGGATAGGGTGACACCTCAACCCTAATGACTCAGCAAGGAGTCAGAAAGGACTCAACAATGACTCACAGTATGGATCAGATCACACCTGAAAGTTGTGCAGGCTCTCAGCTCGGCTTGGGCGCACTTGGTAGGTGCGGCAGTGCAACTTTTGTACTAGCGCACTTCCCAAGTGCGCTAGTGCATTTATATTTTTTTTCTTCTTTCTTCTGGTTTTCTGCTTAACTTCGTTTGTCCATACCTCCTTCATACGGCGTCCGTTTTACGCAAACTCGGAATTTATCTCAAGCAGAATTCCGAGACGAACGCAATGGCATAACTCGTATCCCTTAGTTCTCACATTTGAAATTAATTATTCTTTGATTCGTTACTATAACATTAACAGAAAAAAGGGTGTTACATCACCCATCCTTGTACTACTCTTGCCCAAGCACGCTTAACTTCGGAGTCCTTATGGGATCCGTTGCTTTAGTGCTGGTATGATCGTACCCTTCAGGAAGCAGATTGCAGAAGTATTAATGTAGGAGCATTGAGAAATGCTCTGGTTAATGGAAGCAACTTTTGAAATTCTAACAAGTAACATCTAATTTGACCAAAAAATCAAAAAACAGAAACAAGGGAAAATGCTAGATTTGCAATTTAAAAGAAATTCTAGCGAAATGAAGGAGTTAAAACCACAAACTCAAGTATCAACGGCGAGAATGGAATATGGAAACAGTTGGAAAAAAGAAATAATGGCCAGCTTTTGAAATTCAAGCCGACAGAGTGAGAACGTTTAATTTAAAATAAAAAGAAATGAAATGGTAAAAAAAAAACTTTAAGTTCTAATTAAGAAGCGAAAAAAGGAGGAAACTTTAAACTGCAAATTCGAACCGTGCCAGTTGTTGACAAAAAGGGAGGGGTGCAGCACGAGGACTTCCCAGTAGGTCACCCATCTTAGTACTGTTCTCGCCCAAGCATGCTTAACATCGGAGTTCTGATGGGATTCGGTGCTTTAGTGTTGATATGATCGCACCTGTCATGAAGCGGATTGCTAAAGTATTAATGCAGGGGCATAGAGAAATGTTCCTCTTAACGGCAACAACGTTTGAAATTCTAACAAGTGACATCAAATTTGACCAAAAAATCAAAAGCCAGAAATGACGGAAAAAACTAAATTTGCAAATTAAAAGAAATTGTAATGAAATAAAGGAGTTAAAACCAAAATTTCAGGCATCAACGGAAAGAATCGAACATGGAAAGAATTAGAAAAAAGAAATAATGGCCGGCTCTTGAAATTTAAGCCGATAGAGTGAGAACGTTCTATTTCAAAATAAAAGGAAATGAAATTGTAAAAAAAAATTTAACTTCTAATTAAGATGAAAAAAAACAAAAAAGGAGGAAATTTTGAACTGCAAATTCGAACCGCGACGGTTGTTGACAAAAAAGGAGGGGTGCAACACGAGGACTTCCTAGGAGGTCATGCATCCTAGTACTATTGTCGCACAAGCACACTTAACTTCGGAGTTCTGATGGTATCCAGGGCTTTGGTGCTAGTATGATCGCACCCGTCAGGGAGCAGATTGCTAAAGTATTAATGTAGGAGCGTAGAGAAGTGCTCCGCTTAAAGATAACAGCGTTTGAAATTCTAACAGGTAACATCAAATTTCACCAAAAAATCCAAAAATAGAAATGAGGGGAAATACTTAATTTGCACTTTAAAAGAAATTCTAATGAAATGAAGGAGTTAAAAGCACAAATTTAAGCATCAACGGCGAGAACGGAACATGGAAAGAATTTTAAAAAAGAATTAATGGCCAGCTTTTGAAATTCAAGTCGACAGAGTTAGAACGTGAAATTTGAAAATAAAAGGAAGTGAAACTGTAAAAGAAACCTTTTAAGTCTAATAACAAGCAAAAAAAAAACAAAAAAGGAAGAAATTTTAAACTGCAAATTCGAACCGCGACGGTTGTTGACAAAAAGGGAGGGGGTGCAACACGAGGACTTCTCATGAAGCCACCCATCCTAGTATTACTCTCGCCCAAGCACATTTAACTTCGAAGTTCTGATGGGATCCTGTGCTTTTTTGATGATATGGTCTCACCTGTCAGGAAGCGGATTGCTAAAGTATCAATGCAGGAGAGTAGAGAAATGTTATGCTTAACGACAACAACATTTGAAATTCTAACAAGTAACATCAAATTTGACCAAAAATGAGGGAAAACGCTAAATTTGCAATTTAAAAGAAATTCTAATGAACTGAAGGAGTTAAAACCACAAATTCATGCATCGACGATGAGAATGGAACATGAAAATAATTGGAAAAAAAGAAATAATGGCCAGTTTCTAAAATTCATGCGGACAGAGCGAGAACATTAAATTTGAAAATAAAAGGAAATGAAATTGTAAAAAAAAACTTTAAGTTCTAATTAAGAAGCAAAAAAACAAAAAGAAGGAAATTTTTAATTGCAAATTCGAACCGCAACGGTTCTTGACAAAAAAGGAGGGGTGCAACACAAGGAATTTCCAGGAGGTCACCCATCCTAGTACTACCCTCGCCCAAGAATGCTTAACTTCGGAGTTCTGATGGGATCCGGTGCTTTTGTGCTGGCATGATCGCACCCCTCAGGAAGCGGATTGCTAAAGTGTTAATGCAGGAGCAAAGAGAAATGCTCCGCTTAACGGCAACGAAGTTTGAATTTCCAACAAGTAACATCAAATTTGACCAAAAAATCAAAAATTAGAAATGAGAGAAAGAACTAAATTTTCCATTTAAAAGAAATTCTAACGAAATGAAGGAGTCAAAACCACAAATTCAAGCATCAACGACGAGAATGGAATGTGGAAAGAATTCGAAAAAAGAAATAATGGCCAGCCCTTGAAATTCAAGACGACATAGTGAGAACGTTAAATTTTAAAATAAAAGGAACTGAAATTGTAAGAAAAAACTTTAAGTTCTAATTAAGAAGAAAAAAAAACAAAAAAGGAGGAAATTTTGAAATGAAAATTCGAACCGCGACGATTGCTGACAAAAAAAGAGGGGTGCAACACGAGGACTTCCAAGGAGGTCACCCATCCTAGTACTACTCTCGGCCAAGCACGCATAACTACAGAGTTCTGATGAGATCCGGTGCTTTAGTGCTTGTAAGATCGCACCCGTCAGGAAGCGGATTGCTAAAGTATTAATGAAGGAGCGTAGATAAATGCTCCGCTTAATGGCAACAACGTTTGAATCTAACAAGTAACATCAAATTTGACCAAAATAAATCGGAAAACAAAAATGAGGGAAAACACTAAATTTGCAATTTGAAAGAAATTCTAACGAAATGAAGGAGTTCAAACCACAAATTCAAGCATCAATGGCGAGAAAAGAACATGGAAAGAGTTGGAAAAAAGAAATAATGACCAGCTTTGGAAATTCAAGCCGACAAAGTGAGAACATTTAATTTCAAAATAAAAGGAAATGAAATTGTAAAAAAAACGTTAAGTTCTAATTAAGAAGCAAAAAAATAACAAAGGAGGAAATTTTAAACTGCAAATTCGAATCATGACGGTTGTTGACAAAAAGGGAGGGGTGCAACACGAGGACTTCCCACGAAGTCACCCATTTTAGTATTACTTTCGCCCAAGCACGTTTAACTTCAAAGTTCTAATGGGATTCTATGTTGTAGTGCTGATATGATCGCACCTGTCAGGAAGCGGATTGCTAAAGTATCAATGCAGGAGCAAAGAGAAATGTTCTGATTAACGACAATAACGTTTGAAATTCTAACAAGTAACATCAAATTTGACCAAAAAGTCAAAAAACAAAAATGAGGGAAAACACAAAATTTGCAATTTAAAAGAAATTCCAATGAAATAAAGGAGTTAAAACCACAAATTCAAGCATCGACGGCGAGAATGGAACATGAAAAGAACTGGAAAAAAGAAATAACGGTCATCTTTTAAAATCAAAGCCGATAGAGTGAGAACGTTAAATTTGAAAATAAAGGGAAATGAAATTGCTAAAAAAAACTTTAAGTTCTAATTAAGAAGAAAAAAAAGGAGGAAATTTTAAACAACAAATTCGAACCGCGACGGTTGTTGACAAAAAGGGAGGGGTGCAACACTAGGACTTCCCAGGAGGTCTCCCATCCTAGTACTATTCTCGTCGAAGCACGCTTTGCTTCGGGGTTCTGATGGGATCCGGTGCTTTAGTGCTAGTATGATCGCATCCCTTAGGAAGCGGATTGCTAAAGTGTTAATGCAGGTGTGTAGAGAAATGATCCATTTAACGGCGACAACGTTTGAATTTCCAACAAGTAACATCAGATTTGACCAAAAAATCAAAAAACAGAAATGAGGGAAAACGCTAAATTTGAAATTTAAAAGAAATTCATACAAAATAAAGGAGTTAAAACCACAAATTCAAGCATCAACGGTGAGAATGGAACGTGGAAAGAATTTGAAAAAAGAAATAATGGCCATCTCTTGAAATTCAAGCCAACATAGTGAGAACGTTAAAGTTCAAAATAAAAGGAAATGAAATTGTTAGAAAAAACTTTAAGTTCTAATTAAGAAGTAAAAAAAAAAGGAGGAAATTTTAAAATGCAATTTTGAACCGCGACGGTTGTTGACAAAAAAGGAGGGGTGCAGCACGAGGACTTCCCAGGAGGTCACCCATTATAGTACTACCCTCGCCCAATCACGCTTAGCTTCGGAGTTCTATGGGATCTGGTGCTTTAGTGCTGGTATGATCGCACACGTCAGGAAGCGGATTGCTAAAGTATTAATGTAGGAACATAGGGAAATGCTCTGCTTAACGACAACAACGTTTGAAATTCTAACAAGTAACATCAAATTTGACCAAAAAAATCAGAAAACAGATATTAGGGAAAATGCTAAATTTGCAATTTAAACGAAATTATAACGAAATGAAGGAGTTAAAACCACAAATTCAAGCATCAATGGTGAGAAAGGAACATGGAAAGAGTTGGTGAAAATAAATAATGACCAGCTTTTGAAATTCAAGCCGACAAAATTAGAAAGTTAAATTTGAAAATAAAAGGAAATGAAATTGTAAAAAAAAACTTTAAGTTCCAATTAAGAAGCCAAAAAACAAAAAAGGACGAAATTTTAAACTCCAAATTCGAACCACGACAGTTGTTGAAAAAAAGGGAGGTGTGCAACACAAGGATTTCCCAGGAGGTCACCTATCCTAGTACTACTCTCGACCAAGCAAGTTTAACTTTTGTGTTCTGGTGGGATCCTGTGCTTTAGTGCTTATATCATCGCACCTGTCAGGAAGCGGATGGCTAAATTATCAATGCAAGAGCATAGATAAATGCTCTGCTTAACGGCAACAACGTTTGAAATTCTAAAAAGTAACATCGAATTTGACAAATAAATAAAAAAACAAAAATGAGGGAAAATGCTAAATTTGCGATTTAATAGAAATTCTATTGAAATGAAGTAATTCAAACAAGCATCAACGACGAGAATGGAACTTGGAAAGAATTGGAAAAAAGAAATAATGCCCAGCTTTTGAAATTTAAGCTGACAGAGTGAGAACGTTAAATTTGAAAATAAAAGGAAATGAAATTGTAAAAAAAACTTAAACTTGAGGAAAAAAATCAAAAAAGGAGGAAATTTTAAACTACAAATTCGAACCGCGACGGTTGTTGATAAAAAGGGGGGGTGCAACATGAGGACTATCCAAGAGGTCGCCCATCCTAGTACTACTCTCGCCCAAGCACGCTTAGCTTAGGTGTTCTGATGGGATCCGGTGCTGGTATGATCGCACAAGTCAAGAAGCGGATTGCTTAAGTATTAATGCAGGAGCGTAGAAAATGCTCCACTTAATGGCAACAACATTTGAAATTCTAACAAGTAACATCAAATTTAATCAAAAAAATCAAAAAACAAAAATGACGGAAAAAGCTAAATTTGCAATATAAAAGAAATTCTAACGAAACGAAGGAATTAAAACCAAAAATTCAAGAATCAACGGTGAGAATGGAACACGGAAAGAATTGGAAAGAAGAAATAATGGCCAGCTTTTGAAATTCAAGACGACAGAGTGAGAAATTTAAATTTGAAAATAAAAATAAATGAAATTGTAAAAAAAAAACTTTAAGTTCTAATTAAGAAGCAAATAAACAAAAAAGGATGAAATTTTAAACTGCAAATTCGAACCGCAACTGTTGTTGACAAAAGGAATGGTTGCAACATGAGGACTTCCTAAGAGGTCACCAATCCTAGTACTACCCTCGCCCAAGCACCCTTAACTTCGGAGTTCTGATATGATCTGGTGCTTTAGTGCTGGCATGATCGCAACTGTTAGGAAGCGGATTACTAAAGTATTAATGCTGGAGCATAGAGAAATGCTCCGTTTAACGGCAACAATGTTTGAAATTCTAACAAGTAACATCAAATTTGACCAATAAATCAAAAAACAAGAAGTGAGGGAATACGCTAAATTTGAAATTTAAAAGAAATTCTAACGGAATTAAGGAGTTAAAACCACAAATTCAAGCATCAAAGGCGAGAATGGAACTTGGAAAGAATTGGAAAAAATAATAATGGCCAGCTTTTGAAATTCAAGCTAATAAAGTGAGAACGTTAATTTTAAAATAAAAGGAAATGAAATTGTAAAAAAAACTTTAAGTTCTAAATAAGAAGCAAAAATACAAAAAAGAAGGAAATTTTAAACTGCAAATTCGAACCGCGACGGTTGATGACAAAAAAGGAGGGTGTGCAACACGAGGACTTCCCAGGAGGTCTCCCATCCTCGTACTACTCGCGCCTAACCATGCTTAACTTCAGAGTTCTGATGGGAGCGAGTGCTTTAATGCTGGTATGATCGCAACCATCAGGAACCGGATTGCCAATGTATTGATGCAGAGGCGTAGAAAAATGCACCGCTTGACGGCAACAACGTTTGAAATTCTAACAAGTAACATCAAATTTGACCAAAATATTAAAAAACAGAAATGTGGGAAAATGCTAAATTTGCAATTTAAAAGAAATTCTTACGAAATTAAGGAGTTAAAACCAGAAATTCAAGCATCAACTGCGAGACTGGAACATGGAAAGAACTGGAAAAAAGAAAAATGGTTAGCTTTTGAAATTCAAGCCGACAGAGTGAGAAAGCTAAACTTGAAAATAAAAGTAATGAAATTGTACAAAAAAACTTTAATTTCTAACTAAGAAGCAAAAAACAAAAAAGGGGGAAATTTGAAACTGCAAATTTGAGCCGCGACGGTTGTTGACAAAAAGGGAGGGGTGCAACACGAGGACTTCCCAGGAGGTTACCCATCCTAGAACTACTCTAGCCTAAGCACACTTAACTTCGGAGTTCATATGGGATTTGTTGGTTTAGTGCTAGTATTATCACACCTATTAGGATGCGGATTGCTAAAGTATTAATGCAGGGGCATAGAGAAATGCTCCACTTAACGGCTACAACGTTTGAAATTCTAAAAATTAACATCAAATTTGACCAAACAATCAAAAAACAGAAAGGAGGGAAAACATTAAATTTGCAATTTAAAAAAATTCAAACGAAATGAAGGAGTAACCACAAATTCAAGCATCAACGATGAGAATAGAACATGGAAACAATTGAAAAAATAAATAATGGCCTGCTTTTGAAATTCAAGCCGACAGAGTGAGAACATTAAATTTGAAAATAAAAGGAAATGAAATTGTAAAAAAAAACTTTAATTTCTAATTAAGAAGCAAAACAACAAGAAAGGAGGAAATTTTAAGCTGCAAATTCGGACCGCGATGGTTGTTGAGAAAAAGGGAGGAAATTTTAAGCTGCCAATTCGAACCGCGATGGTTCTTGACAAAAAGGGAGGGGTGCAACATGAGGACTTCCCAGGAGGTCACCCATCCTTGTACGACTCTCGCCCAAGCACGCTTAACTTCGGAGTTCTGATGGGATCCGGTGCTTTAGTGCTGGTATGATCGCACCCGTCATGAAGCGAATTGCTAAATTATTAATGTTGGAGCATAAAGAAATGCTCCTCTTATCGACAAAAACATTTGAAATTTAAAGAAGTAACATCAAATTTGACAAAAAAATAAAAAAAAAACAAGAATGAGGGAAAATGCTAAATTTGCAATTTGAAAGAAATTCTAACTAAATGAAGGAGTTAAGACCACAAATTCAACCATCAACGGCGAGAACGGAACATGGAAAGAATTGGAAAAAAGAAATAGTGGACAGCTTTTAAAATTCAAGCCGATAGAGCGAGAATGTTAAATTTGAAAATAAAAGAAAATGAAATTGTAAAAAAAAAAAAACCTAAGTTCTAATTAAGAAGCAAAAAAAAGGAGGAAATTTTAAACTGCAAATTCGAACCGCGACGGTTGTTGACAAAAAGGTCGGGATGCAACACGAGGACTTCCCAGGAGGTCACCCATCCTAGTACTACTCTTGTCCAAGCCCGCTTTACTTCAGAGTTCAAATGGGATCCAGTGCTTTATTGCCCGTATGATCGCACCCGTCTCGAAGCGGATTGATAAAGTATTAATGCAGGAGCGTACAGAAATGCTCAGCTTAGCGGCAACAACATTTGATATTCTAACAAGTAACATCAAATTTGACCAATAAATCAAAAAAATAAAAATGGAGGAAAATGCTAAATTTGCAATTTAAAAGAAATTCTATCAAAATGAATGAGTTAAAACCATGAATTCAAACATCAACGACGAGAATAGAGCATGGAAAGAATTGGAAAAAAGAAATAATGGCTAGCTTTACGAAATTCAAGCCGACAGAGTGAGAACGTTAAATTTAAAAATAAAAGGAAATGAAATTATAAAAAAATCTTTAATTTCTAATTAAGAAGCCAAAAAACAAAAAAGGAGGAAATTTTAAACTTCAAATTCGAACCGCGAAGGTTGTTGACAAAAAAGAAGGGGTGCAACACGAGGAATTCCCAGGAGGTCGCCCATCCTAGAACTACTCTCGCCCAAGCACGCTTAACTTCGGTGTTCTGATGGGATTCAGTGCTTTAGTGATGGTATTATCGCACTCGTCAGCAATCGGATTGCAAAAGTATTAATGCAAGAGAGTAGAGAAATGCTCCACTCAACGGCAACAACGTTTGAAATTCTAACAAGTAACATCAAATTTGACCAAAAAATCTAAAAATAGAAATGAGGGAAAACACTAAATTCGCGATTTAAAAGAAATTCTAACGAAACGACGGAGTAAAAATCACAAATTCAAACATTAGTGGCGAGAATGGAACATGGAAAGAATTGGAAAAAAGAAATAATGGTCTACTTTTGAAATTCAAGCCGAAAGAGTGAGAACGTTAAATTTGAAAATAAAAGGAAATGAATTGTAAAAAAAAACATTAAGTTCTAATGGAGAAGCAACAGAAAAAATAAGGAAATTTAAAACGTCAAATTCAAACCGCGATGGTTGTTGATAAAAACAGAAGGACGCAACATGAGGACTTCCCAGAAGGTCACCTATCCTAGTACTACTATAGCCTAAGCGCACTTAACTTCAGAGTTCTGATAGGAGCTGTTGCTTTAGTGCTGGTATGATCGCACCCGTCAGGAAGTGGATTCCTAAAGTATTAATGCAGGAGCATAGAGAAATGCTCCGCTTGACGACGTCAGCGTTTGAAATTCTAACAGTAAAATCAAATTTGACCAAAAAATATAAAAACAGAAATGAGGGAAAACACTAATTTTGCAATTTAAAAGAAAATCTAACAAAATAAAGGAGTTAAAACCACAAATTCAAGCATGAACTGCGAGATTGGAACATGGAAAGAATAGGATAAAAGAAATAATGGCCAACTTTTGAAATTCAAGCCGATAGAGCGAGAATGTTAAATTTGAAAATAAAAGGAAATGAAATTGTAAAAAAAATTATGTTCAAATTAAGAAGCAAAAACACAAAAAAGGAGGAACTTTTAAACTTTAAATTCAAACGGCGACGGCTGTTTAGAAAAAGGGAGTGGTGCAACACGAGGACTTCCCCGGAGGTCACCCATCCTAGAACTACTCTCGCCCAAGCACGCTTAATTTCGGACTTTTTATGGGATTTGTTGCTTTAGTGCTGGTATGATCGCACCTGTCAGGAAGCGGATTGCTAAAGTACTAATGCAGGAGCGTAGAAAAATGCTTCGCTTAACGACAACAACGTTTGAAATTCCAACAAGTAACATCGAATTTGACCCAAAAAAAAAAAACAGAAATTAGGGAAAATGCTAAATTTGCAATTTAAAAGAAATTCAAACGAAATGAAGGGTTAAGACCACAAATTCAAGCATCAACGGAGAGAATGGAACATGGAAAGAATAGGTAAAAAGAAATAATAGCCTGCTTTTGAAATTCAAGCCGACAGAGTGAGAACATTAAATTTCAAAATAAAAGGAAATGAAATTGTAGAAAAACATTAAGTTCTAATTATGAAGCAAAAAAACAAAAAAGGGGTAAATTTTAAACTTTAAATTCAAACCGCGACAGTCGTTGACAAAAAGGGAGGGGTGCAACACGAGTACTTCCCAGGAGGTCACCCATCCTAGTACTACTCTCACCCGAGCAAACTTTTCTACGAAGTTCTTATGCGATCTGGTGCTTTAGTGCTAGTATGATCGCAACCGTCAAGAAGCGGATTGCTAAAATATTAATGATGCAACGTAGAGAAATGCTCCGCTTAACAGCAACAACATTTGAAATTCTAACATGTAACATCAAATTTGACATAAAAAAACAAAAAAATAGAAATGAGGCAAAATGCGAAATTTGCAATTTAAAAGAAATTATAACAAAATGAAGGAGTTAAAACCATAAATTCAAACATCAACAACAAGAACGGAACATGGACAAAATTGGAAAAAAGAAATAATGGCCAGCTTTTGAAATTCAAGCCGATAGAGTGAGAACGTTAAATTTGACAATAAAATGAAATGAAATTGTAAAAAAAAAACTTTAATTTCGAATTAAGAAGGAAAAAAAGGAGGAAATTTTAATCTGCAAATTCGAACCGCGACGGTTATTGACGAAAAGGGAGGGGTGCAACACGAGGACTTCCTAGGAGGTCATCCATCCTAGTACTACTCTCACCCAAGCACGCTTAACGTTAGAGTTCTGATGGGTTCCGATGCTCCGATGCTCTAGTTCGGATCGGACCTGTCAGGAGGCGGATTGTTAAAGTATTAATGCAAAAGCTTAGAGAAATGCCCCGCTTAACGACAACAACTTTTGAAATTCTAACAAGTAACATCAAATTTGACCAAAAAAACGAAAAAAAAAAGAAATGAGGGAAAACTCTAAATTTGCAATTTAAAAGAAATTCTAGCAAAATAAAGGAGTTAAATCCACAATTCAATCATTAACTGCGAGAATGGAAAATGGAAAGAATTGGAAAAAAATAAATTATGGCCAGCTTGTGAAATTCAAGCCGACTGAGTGAGAACGTTAAATTTGAAAATAAAAGGAAGTGAAATCGTAAAAAAAAACTTTAAATTCTAATTGAGAAGAAAAAAAAACAAAAAGGAGGAAATTTCAAATTGCAAATTCGAACCGCGACAGCTGTTGACAAAAACGGAGGGGTGCAACACGATGACTTCCCAGGAGGTCACCCACCCTAGTAGTACTCTCTCCAAAGCACGCTCAACTTTGGATTTCTGATGGGAGCCAGTGCTTTAAGGCTGGTATGATCGCAACCGTCAGGAAGTGGATTGCTAAAGTATTAATGCAGGAGTGCAGAGAAATGCTCCGCTTGACGGTGACAACATTTGAAATTTGAACAAGTAAAATCGAATTTGATCGAAAAATCAAAAAATGAAAATGAGGAAAAACGCTAAATTTGCAATTTAAAATAAATTCTAATGAAATGAAGGAGTTATAACAACAAATTCAAGCATCAACAATGATAATGGCACATGAAAAAAATTGGAAAAAAGAAAAAATGGCCTGCTTTTGAAATTCAAGCCGATAGAGTGAGAACGTTAAATTTGAAAATAAAAGGAAATGAAATTGTAAAAAAAAAACTTTAAGTTCTAATTAAGAAGCAAAAAAACAAAAAAGGAGGAAATTTTAAGCAACAAATTCGAAACGCGATGGTTGTTGACAAAAAGGGAGGGGTGCAACACGAGGACTCCCCATGAGGTCACCTATCCTAGTACGATTCTCTCCCAAGCACTCTTAACTTCGGGGTTCTGACGGGATCCGGTGCTTTAGTGCTGGTACAATCGCACCCGTTAGGAAGCGGATTGCTAAATTATTAATGCAGGAGCATAGAGAAATGCTCCACTTAGAAACAAAAACGCTAAAATAGAAATGATGTAAAATGCTAAATTTCGAATTTAAAGGAATTTCTAACAAAATGAAGGAGTTGAAACGATAAACTCAAACATCAACGATGAGAATGGAGCTTGGAAAGAATTGAAAAAAAGAAATAATGTCTAGCTTTTGAAATTCATGCCGACAGAGTGAGAACGTTAAATTTGAAAGTAAAAGGAAATGAAATTGTAAAAAAAAACTTTAAGTTCTAATTAAGAAGAAAAAAAGGAGGGAATTTAAAACTGCAAATTCGAACTGCAACGGTTGTTGACAAAAACGGAGTGGTGCAACACGAGGTCTTCACAGGAGGTCACCCAACCTAGTACTACTCTCGCCCAAGCAAGCTTAACTTCGGAGTTCTGATGGGATCCAGTGCTTTAGTGCTGGTATGATCGCACCCGTCAGGTAGCCGACTGCTAAAGTATTAACATAGAAGCGTAGAGAAATGCTCTGCTTAACAGCAAGAATGTTTGAAATTCTAACAAGTAACATCAAATTTGACAAAAAAATCAAAAAACATAAATGAGAAAAAAACACTAAATTAGCAATTTAAAAGAAATTCAAACGAAATGAAGGAGTTAAAACCGCAAATTTAAGCATCAACTGCGAGAATGGAACATGGAAAGAATTGGAGAAAAGAAATAATGGCCAACTTTTGATATCCAAGCGGAAAGAATGAGAACGTTAAATTTGAAAATAAAAAGATAAGAAATTGTAAAAAAAAAACTTTAAGTTCTACTTAAGAAGCAAAAAAACAAAAAAGGAGTAAATTTTAAACCGCAATTTGAACCGCGACGGTTGTTGCCAAAAAGGGTGGGACGCGGACTTCCCGGGAGGTTACCCATCCTAGAACTACTTTCGCCCAAGCACGCTTAATTTCAGAGTTCTAATTGGATTTGGTGCTTCAATGCTGGAAAGAATTGTAAAGAAGAAATAATGGACTGCTTTTGAAAATCAAGACGACATTGTAAGAACGTTAAATTTGAAAATAAAAGGAAATGAAATTGTAGAAAAAACTTTAAGTTCTAATTAAGAAGCAAAAAAAACAAAAAAGGAGGAAATTCTAAACTGCAAATTCGAACTGCGACGGTTGTTGATAAAAAGGGAGGGGTGAAACATGAGGACTTCCGAGGAGGTCACCCATCCTAGTACTCCTGTAATAACCCAAATTTTTATATAATTAATTTATGGATTAATTAATTAAGGAAGAAAATTCAAAAGTGCATAAGAAAATGTAGAAAAGCATTAACGAAAAGAAATGCATGTGACAAAATAAAGGTAAGAAGATTAACATATTATTATGTGCGTTAAATAAGGAGATTTAACGCAATAATGCATATGGTAATAGTATTAAATAAATAGATGCATATATGTAGATATGTGAAATTATGTTATAAAGATACTGTTAGATCGAAATTTGGACCTAACACCCAAATTGTTATGAACAGTAGAGAATTTCAAATGAAGAACGAGGAAAAAGAAAATAACACTCAGAATTTATAGTGGTTCAGCGTTAACGAGCCTACGTCCACTTTATATATTATTGATTATGCTTTAAAAGCTAATAAAACAATGATTTCTCTCAATATTTCAGTAGTTTGACAACAATGGCGGATTCAGTACTCAAAAATTGCCAAAAAGATCCCGAAAAATGCCAAGCTCTGGGCTATTTATAGCTGATTTTGTCAGGCGGATCGTGGACACGTGGCACGAATCCCGAGAGCATCGGATCGCATCGCCACCGTTGGAGAAACAGTCAAATTAGCCGTTGTGGACAGGTGTCGTGATCTGCTTGAAAATCGGATCGTGTAGATGGGGAGAATCGGTCCAAGTGACGATTAGGGACACGCGTCGCCAGATCCATGCGATTCGGATCGCTGAAGACTAGCTCGTGCTTGAACAGGTCAGAGGGTTCGCCATGCACTAGGGGATCGGATCGGTTCGCTCGGGGGTCACAATGTAAGTTTGGATCGGATCGCCCGGCTGCGTCGTTCGCTGATGAGATGGGGCGATCCGATATTGGGCGAGATGATGGTGCGCGATCCGACGGTGGTCGAGACGATGGTACGCGAATCGATATTGGGCGAGACGATGGTGCGCGATCCATTCCTTCATGTCCTTAGATATCGTGGTTTCCTGCTTTCCCCTTACGAATGATCCTGGGTGGCTTGGTCAAAAAGCGAGCCAACATTTTGCCCCCTCGAAGTATGTTTTATCGATGATGGAACATGTTTCGAAGATTCTAATCTACCTTTTCCTGAAGGGACGTAAATCAACAGTCGCATTGGTTCAAATCAACACATGCATGAATCGGATCGCCATAGAGCGCCACGGTCCGAGTGGTCACGTGCTCGTCTCGAGCTGAGTATCTAGGCCTTCGTGCGAAACGAGGCGGACTTTCCTTCGAGTCGTGTCGGGCTTGAGTTTGGTGGGCCATCGTTTGAGGCGGTCCGTGGGTTTCTACGCGATACAAGCTTTGGATCGTGGCCTGCATGATGTTTCGTGGACCGAATAGGACAAAGAAAGGGAGACAAACGGTCGCCCTCTTTGCCTATATAAGTCGACCCTCTCCTCTTCATTCCCCTTCTTCTTTCTTTCTGCCGAATCGTCTCGCGTTATCGAAGAACGAACCCAAATTTTCCAAACCTTCAAAAATCCGAGCATTCTCTCAATCTTTAGAAAGGTAACTCCACAAAAAGTATTCTTATTCGTGAACGCCGCTTTTTCATGAACTTTCTCGTCTAGAAACGATGGAAATTCGTGCTTTTCTAACGAAATCATCAAAATGCCATGGCTAACTGGTGTGGAGCTCGGAGTTCGAGGATGGAAAGGAGAGGAGGAAAACGAAGGAGGAAGAAGAAGAAGAAAGAAGGCCGGTTCGGTTCGTGGCCAAGAAGAGAAGACGAAAGCGAGTGGCGAGACGAAAGATCGTGGTGGCAGCAAGTGACGTATCGTGGGGTTCGCAACGGTTCGTGAAGGAGCGATCCCTTCGCCCGGCGATCCGAAAGGGGCGATCCCTCTGCCATGCGATCCGAAAGGGGCGATCCCTCTGCCATGCGATCCGAAAGGGGCGATCCCTCTGCTTTGTGATCCGACTCATAGCTGACGATACGAAGAAATTTCAAACTTTAATCAACTCCTTGTCACCATAAAACTCTGAACAGTTAGGCTAGAGCCGTGACGTTAGACTTTCTGGACTAAATGACTTCATAATTTGACTGCATATGACGACTAATGCTTCTGACAACCTTGACTGCTTTCATGCTTTATTTTTTGTTAATACGCACACACAAGCACACACACCGGCACTTGCACACACGGGGGACGGGTAGTGTTAATCTTATTGTTCATATTTTCTCGTCCCAGCAGCAATGTCGAATGATCATTCTTCTTCAAGATCCGTGACAAAAGCGGAATCCGAGATTCCTGAACAGTACAACCCTGAAATTCCTTCAGTCAATCCGGAAGGTGAAGATTCTGGATCTGAGTACGAAGCCACAGAATCAGATCCGACAAAAAGTACTTCATCCAGCAACAACTCTGAGACTGATGAGCGAGCTACTGACGAGATCCCAGGCGCACTCGGGATAGATAAATTTTCTGATTCTTTAGCGTCCAAGCTTGACGAGATAAAACTTAAAAGAATCTGCTTAAGACACGGCATTCCTTGGGACGATGTCTTGACGCCTGGAAGCGAAGATAGACCCCACCTAGCACCGGAAGGGTATATGGCGATTAGTCGAACAATGTGTCTAGTAGGAGCTATCCCTCCGTTTCCCCCGATTGCCATCGAAACTTTAAGACGACTAGGCATTGCTCCGATGCAGCTTCATCCAAACGCCTACGCATCTCTATACTCACTATATGTTGCATATACGGAGATCCTGCACGCCGAACTTAAATTCAGAGATCTGGTATTCTTCTTTCTTTTCAAGCACCGTTCTTCGGCAACTCCAAACTTTTCTTTCTTCGAATCAGTGGCGAACAGAAAGATTCTGTACGATGGGTATAGCAATATAGGGGATCCTAAATCTGATTGGTTTTATATAAGGAAATAGGCCGGATGCTCACGAAGATGGCTCAAATCAAGTAAACTTCGATCTCCTAATCGAACATCTTGCTCAAGGAGTCTAAGTATTAACATTTTTTCGCCTTTTTCTATGTCTTAAACAGATCATATCTTCCCGAAAACGGAGGGTCTGTTATATAACCATCGATTATCCATTCTTTCACAGAGCAGATCCGACTTTACAAGGATCAAAAAATGTATTACTGATGACAATCTTCACAAGCATCGTCTTCTAGACAGAAGATTTGGACTTGGCACTGGCGGCAAACCTTATAAGTATGTGCCCCAAATGGAAGGAGAGGGAACTTCGCAAGCGGCAGAGACAACTAAGTTTCGCAAGAGCCCTTCTCCGATAGTCATCCAAGACGATGAGGACCTGAACATTTACAGTGGGGATGAGGTCCGCGATGACGTGTCCAAG
Organism: Allium sativum; assembly: GCA_030737875.1. Classification (NCBI taxonomy): domain Eukaryota; kingdom Viridiplantae; phylum Streptophyta; class Magnoliopsida; order Asparagales; family Amaryllidaceae; genus Allium; species Allium sativum. The sequence goes on from CM060923.1 coordinate 338,580,826, forward strand.
GAAATTCCTATTTCTGCTCCAATTGAAACCGTTGCTCCCGATGACTTGACAGAAGAGCAGTTATTTGAAGAGATGAATAAATCCCTCTACCCGATATTGTATATACAGAAAAAGACTTCGGAGAGGAGCCTTTTTTTCTGCTTCCGAAGAGGCGATCGCTTCAACTAGGGGACGAGAAACTGGTCAGACGAGCCTGTCTCCAGGCCCGGGTCTGTTAGGGGGAATTATATGGGATGCACACATCACACACGCTGTCTGACCCTGCACTATTATATCGTGGGTATTCAAAGTTTTAATATGTTCTTCTTTCTTTTTTATAGAAGCGATGTCCCGCAGGAAATCTTATTCGTATCGTTCTCTTCGTGAGGGCACACCTAGCCTTCGCCCGGATACTGAGCGCTTTCGTGGTCCTTCTCATAGGCCGAGTTCCTTGCAACCTCGATCTCCCCCAAAATCGACCTCCACCAAACCTTCCAGTCTCCCCGCAGTTCCTACAGGGGGAAAGAAGCTTCCTAAAGAGTTAACTCCTCCAAAGAGTGCTCCTTCTCACAGCCGTTCATCCAAGAGGCATCACGAATCTAAAGATAGGGCAAAGATTTGTCCAAAGAGTCTGAAAAGGAGAGAAGTGATGTTGTTCTTTCTAGTCAACCAGAGTTGGCTCCCCCAGGGTCACGGGATTACATGCATGGTTCCGAGATTCAAGGCAGGTTGGAAAAGCTTCGGGAACAATTCCCAGACATATTCTTTGACCGGATGACATTTGTTCCAGCCTTGGAACCGGTCCCCAAGAACTGGGATAGCGAAGTTGTCGGACACATCCGCCATGTTGCCAGACAATACGAGATGATGAAAAAACACGCAGTTAATCTTTCGGACGTCATCCGAACACTTGAAATAGAAGCTCACAGATCTAAAGCAAAACTTGAAAACAACGAGAGGGCTAGGACAAAATTGGAGAAGGACCAGGAAGATGCTCAAGCCCAGCTTGCTTTAGCACGGAGGGACGCTGAAAATTATAAGACTGAATTAGAGAATGCCAAGCAGCGCTTTCATTCAGAGCTGGACTCCAGTAGTCAAGAGAAAATGGCGTTAAAGAAGGAGGTTGAAGATCTAAAAATGGCCAACGTCGAGTTGAAAACAGCACAAGGCCATTTTGAAGCTGAGAGGGCTGCTTGGGAGGCGGAAAAAGCGAGTCTAAAAGAAAGTTTGGGTCTGGCAGAAGCAGAAAAGGTGATCTTGAATGACCAGGTTGCGGACGCGGAGAGACGGGCAGCTCTCACCGAAAAGAATGTTGAAAGCGTCATTGAAATGGCTACTGCTTCTAACAACAAACCCCTTGCAAGAGAGAAAGAGATTGAGGGGTTTGAAGAGATGATTTTCGATTTCCTTGGCCAAGTTCTCAAAACTCGCAACATCTCATGGATCCCGGATTACCATGTTACTTTGGCCAACTTATGGGATGCCATTGTGGAGCGCGAAAAACATAGATTGGGGGTCGAAGAGATCAATGAGGATGAATTGATGAAGAGCATCCTAAGAGACAACGAGCCTGAGGACCTGGCAGAGGGTCGTCGCCTAATCCTGGCGGAAATGGAAAAGGAGAGAACCTTGGCTAAAGGTAAAAGCAAAATTAACGAAGGTTCCAGTTCCGCCGCGAAGCCTAAAACCTCCGGAGTTGAGGAGTACCATCCTGATGATCTGCTAATCCCGTTGGGCCTAACTCCCGTGGTTGTTGGAGCATCTGGAACTACTCAAGAGGGAGCATCTGCTGAAGGTATCTCTCTCTTTTCCCCGCAATTTGCTAAAGCAATTGCGAATTGTCGTCGTCTGGCAGAACAACCAATTGAATTAGTAATGTGTGTCTCTCGTAATGCAGGTGGGGAGCCCATCGACAAGGGTGCTGAAAAAGAGAGAGAAGTGGAGAAGGAGGCTGCCCTGCCGGGTGCTGGTATCGATGTTTCAGAGCGGGTCGAGGTCACAACAGTAGAAGGAAGCATCCCGGCACCTAGCACCGATGTACCCAAAGATGCTAAGACTATCGAAGATTTAAAAGACATGGATGGTCGTCATGTGGATGACGAAGAGGACATTACCGGCACCAAAAAGGCCGATGATGATGATGATGATGAGGAACCCCTGGCCAGCCGAAAAGCCAGACAAGAGAAAGAGTTGGCTTCAAAGAAGGTGGGAGATGAGGCTTTGGACGTAGTCCCTCTTGCAGAATTCGATCCCAAAACTGGGATGATTGTGAAAATCCAGCCCAAGTCCATCAGCCGGCAGCTTCACTTCGCAAACCCCGATGACTTCCCGGCTTCCCTCTCCAGTAGAAGCAAGAGAAAAGAGGTGGAAGAGGAGACCTCAGAGGAGTCGGATGTTCCCCTCGTAGACAAGCGGAAGAGGAAGAAAGGGGATCCATCTGAAGCCGACAAGGAGAGGCTGGAGAGGCAGAAGCAAGAGAAAAGATCAAAGCGTAAATAGGATGTTTGTTGTTTGTTGATATTTTGTCTTTAGGTTTTCCACTGGCCAGGAGGTGTAATTGTGAGACTGGTCCTCACTTTTGTTTCTAGGTTGTTTTTCACTTTGTTGATTTGCAGTATATAAACAAGGGTTTATCTCTCCTTGCATCATTGTGTACCTGTATTCAGAGAAACTTTCCATGTTTAGTCACTAGCCAACTATTAATAATTATAAATCAGTCAATCAACAGGAAGAAGAATGTTCATGCTATGTTACACTGTTGTATCAAAGTTTAGTGTTTGCATATGAGTGCCTGGTGCCCCCCAATCAGTTGTTACCGTAGCATTTGACTGGGGTTTACTAGGGATTGATTAGTACTGTCGGCAAGTTGCCCCCTATTTCTGAATACGGGGGTATAGGAGATTTCATGGGATAACAGTAGTTCAGTCAGCCCTTGTTCCTTTAGCAGGGAATAAGTTCTTTCTCAGCGCTCAATCGGAGACGCTTTTATACTGTCTCTCTCTCTGGAGAGTTAGAGTTTTGTGCTTGGCGATTCATTCGCTCCCCGATCCTTCAGCGGGGAAGGACCTATTTCTCAGCGCTCAATCGGAGACGCCTTTATACTCTCTCTCTCTCTGGAGAGTTAGAGTTCGAGCTCAGCGATTCACTTGCTCCCCGATCCTTCAGCGGGAAAGGAGCTCTTTCTCAGCGCTCAATCGGAGACGCCTTTATACTCTCTCTCTCTCTGGAGAGTTAGAGTTTATGTTTCAAGCAGTCTGCAATCATGCATGCTCATCAAACTCATCCTAGGTGTACACTTTAACTTATGCTCCGTGGATTAAAACTAGTCGGACAAGCAGTTGGAGCCTTTGCCAAGGCTTTAGGTTCCTCCAATTAGTCTACGGGGGGAACGGTTGGCACCGGACTTCGAGTACCTGCATTATTCACATTGATTTTCATAAAAATAAACAGGCAAACAAATAAAGATGCAATAAAGGCAAATGACACACAATATTTTTATAGTGGTTCGGTCGAATCATGACCTACGTCCACTTTATAATCTCTTGCTTTAAGGAATCAAACTGTTCTAGGCAAATCATGCCCTGTACATAGTTTTTTTTTTTACAAAGCAAAAGAATAAATTTGAAACTTCTCATGTTAAATATGGCCATAAATGTTGGGCATTCCACACTCTGGGGATTTCCTTTCCATCTACGGTTGCCAGCTTGAAGGTTCCATTATCAAGCTTGCTCAGAATAGAGAACGGTCCTTCCCACTTTGCCCCCATATGAGTTGGGGGTGGAAAGACACGTTTCAGAACCAAGTCTCCGGGTTCCCAGGTTCGGGCTCGGACCTTTTTGTTGTAATATCGGGCGACCTGTTGTTTGCATCTCAGGGCACGCAGGTCTGCTTCATCCCTCTTTTCTTCGATCATATCCAGGGACTCAAGGAGCAATTCATTATTGGTCATTGGATCATAATAGGTCACCCGATGAGAAGGTACCTTTATCTCAACCGGGATGACTGCTTCCGTTCCAAAAGCAAGGGAGAACGGGGTATGTCCTGTTGCTGATTTATATGTTGTCCTGTAGGCCCATAGTGCCAAGGGCAATTCATCAGCCCACATGGCTCTAGCCAGCTTCATTCTTCTTTTCAGAATGGACTTAATTATTTTATTTGCCGCTTCGACTTGCCCATTCGATTGTGGGTGTGCCACGGAGGTGTACCGATTCTCGATGTGGTATTTTTGGCAGAAATTTCTGAATTCAGCACTATCGAACTGAGTTCCGTTGTCTGTTATCACAATCTTTGGAATCCCAAATCGACAGATGATGTCTCTCACGATGAAGTCGATCACTCGTTTAGTTGTGATTGTAGTTAGTGGTTCTGCCTCGACCCACTTAGTGAAATAATCTACGGCCACAATAGCGAACTTCGCTCCGCCCCTTGCTATGGGGAGACTTCCTATGATATCAATTCCCCACATAGCGAAAGGCCATGGACTCATCATCGTTTTTAACTGACTTGGAGGTGCTCTAGGTATCTTTGAAAACCTCTGGCACGCATCACATCGTCGAGCATATCTTACTGCATCCTTGTTTATGGTAGGCCAGAAATAACCATGCCGTAATACCTTTTTTGCCAAAGTTTGCCCTCCAGTGTGGTCGCCACATTCGCCTTCGTGGACTTCTTGCAGCACACGTTTAATGTCATCATGGGCTACACAACGAAGGAGGGGCATTGAAAACCCTTGTGTGTAAAGAACTTCGCCTTGCAAAACGTATCGGGCTGCTTTACGAATCACTTTACGCCTCTCGCTTTTCTTGGTCGGAAGCGTTCCATCTATTAGGAAATTCTTTATAGGGGTCATCCGGGACTCCCTTTCTGGTTCCGTCTCTAGTACTAGGTCGATTTCCATCTGATCTATGCTGGGGGACCGAAGTACTTCAACGGGGGCTAGCCTAATCACTTCAGGATCATTAGAACTAGCCATCTTTGCCAACTTGTCTGCCTGCTGATTTTCTGACCGCGGAATATGAGATATGCTGTAGTGATCAAAATCATTCAGCAGTTCTTTAGCTTTCTTTAAGTATAGAATCAATCTTGCACTTTTAGCTTGGAATCTTCCAGTGACTTGATTCACAACTAACTTGGAGTCGCAGAAGATGTTCAGCCTTGTGACTTCTAGTTCCTTTGCAATCTTAAATCCGGCTATCAGAGCTTCATACTCGGAATCGTTGTTAGTGGCCTGAAACTCCATTCGGATTGCATAGGTTATCAATCGTTTCTCGGGGGTTTCAAGCACTATTCCAGCGCCGGATCTTTCGTCATTCCTAGCGCCATCAGTATACAATCTCCAGGCATTAGGATCGAAAAGTAACTTTGAAGGTTCCACTTCTTCGTATGCTATATCTTCTTCAGGAACAGTGAACTCTGCTATGAAGTCGGCTATCACTTGCCCTCGAATTGACCGTCTGGGCTGAAAGTTCAAGTCAAATTGACTTAACTCAATATTCCATTTGAGTAACCTTCCAGATGCCTCCGGTCTCTGTAAAACTTGCTTGAGTGGATGATCGGTCCATATGTTGATAGGATGTGCCTGAAAGTAGTGCCGAAGTTTTCTGGAGGCAATCAGTAAACTATACGCCAGCTTCTCTATCCGTGGATAATTACGCTCTGCTGCTGTCAATTTTTTGCTCACATAATACACAGGTCTTTGGACCTTATCCTATTCCCTTACCAACGCTGAGCTGATCGCATGGGATGACACTGCCAAATACACGAATAAATCCTCGTGATCTATTGGTTTAGATAGAATCAGAGGTCTCTCCAAGTGCCTGAGCAAATTCTGAAACGCTTCTACGCAGTCAGGTGTCCATTTAAAGTGGCGTTTTCCTCGCTTTATTAATTCGAAGAATGGGATGCACTTATCCGTAGCCCTGGAGATAAATCTGCTTAGTGCGGCCACTTTTCCGGCAAGGCTTTGCACATCCCTAATTTGCCTAGGTTCCTGAATGTTTCTGATTGCCGCGATCTGGTCTGGATTAATCTCGATACCGCGGGAACTGACAATGAATCCCAAGAATTTTCCAGAAGCAACACCGAATGAATATTTTGTTGGATTGAGTTTCATTCCATACTTTCGAAGAATGCCGAACATCTCCGCCAAGTCAGTAGTATGTTGAGAAGATTGCTTGGACTTAACCAACATATCGTCGACGTATACTTCCATTGTTTTCCCGATTTGGTTATAAAACATTCTGTTGACCAAACGTTGATATGTAGCGCCTGCGTTCTTCAAACCAAAGGGCATTACCACATAACAATATAATCCCAGATCAGTGATAAAACTAGTGTGCTCTTGATCTGGAACATCCATCGGAATTTGGTTGTATCCTGAATAAGCATCCATAAATGAGAGAAGCTCGTGACCTGCCGTTGAGTCTACCAACTGGTCAATCCGTGGTAATGGGAAACTATCTTTTTGACAGGCTTTGTTCAAATCCAAGAAGTCGATACACGTTCGCCACTTCCCGTTGGCCTTCTTTACTAGGACTGGGTTCGAAATCCAGTCTGGGTAGGTCGAATCTCTGATAAATCCATTACTCTTTAGCTTTCCAACCTCTTCTTTCAAGGCAGCGGACCTCTCTGGGCCCAGCATTCGCCTTTTTTGCTTTACTGGAGGATGTTTGGGGTCAATGCTCAAAGAATGGCTCATGATTGATGGGGATATCCCGCACATGTCCGCGTGGGTCCAAGCAAATACATCCAAATTGTTCTTTAAGAAATCCGTCAATTCTTCAGCAAGATTCGGACTTAACTGGGATCCAATCTTAAGGACCTTCTCCGGGTCACTGTCATCGATTGGTACATCCACAGTTGCCTCGTTGGGAGTCGCCATTCTGCCCCCGGGTTCTTGATCCTCTCTGGGATCTATATCATCGGGCATCTCTCTGGGCAACTCTCCAACGATTATCCTCTTTGGATGCTATAAGGTCTCCGCCCCCGAAGGGGGAGAAGTGCCTTTAGTTTCGATATCCCCTCCATTGCGAAGTAACTTTAGTTCGGCAACATAACACGCTCGCGCGTCAACTTGATCCCCTCTGACGATACCAATGCCAGCTTCCGTGGGGAATTTCAATAACAAGCACCAGGGGGCTATACAGGCTCTGAACTTTGCGAGGGCCGGTCGGCCCAAGAAGGCATTGTAGGGCGATTCAACATCCAAAACCACAAAGGGAAGGATTCTCACTCTCTGGCGTTCTCCTTCCCCAAGTGTAACTGGCAACTCTACATAACCCATCGGAGCGGTGGATGCTCCGTTGAATCAACAGATCCATCCTTGGAAGGGTTTCAAGTCTTTTATTTCAAGATTCATCTGGTCAAAGGCCTTTTTGAAAAGAATATTAACGGAACTCCCGTTGTCCACTAGAACCTTATGAACAGTGGCTGGCCCAATGGGTATCGTAATTACAAGTGGATCTTCAGTTGAAGCATGGACTCCGATGCTTTCTCGTTTTCGGAAAACAACATCATCGGTCATCATCTTCTGCTGCTTCACAGGGATACTGTCCTCGGGGTTGCTACATTCCCCCACCTCGAGGTGTTGTTTGGCCGAGTTGACGTATTGATCCAATGCTTTGGAACTGTGCCCAGCAAGATAAAGTCCCCCGATCACGGTATTGATAACAATATTCTTTCCTTTTTGCTGAGCAGTCGGCCTAGTAGCAAGTTGATTTTGATTCTGATTCGGGGCCTGCACTGCTTGCCCCCTGTCCCTGGGCGTTACTCTGTATTCATCTAGCTTTCTTTCTCGAAGCAGCCTTTCGACTACATCCCTCAGGTGACGACATTCATTCGTCGAATGGCCGTGGATTTGATGAAAGAGACAAAACTTCCCTGTCTCACGCTCTTTCTCTGTCGACTCTCTAGGAGGTGGCCTCTTATTCTGGAGGACTTCGTACGCATCCATGAAGATATTTTCCAGAGTATCACTTAAGGGTGTATAACTTTCAAAGGCCCTGGGACGAGTCCTTCTCTGGGAGTCGTTCCCTCGGCCCCTCTTCCGGTTGTTGCCGTTACCATTGTTATTGTTGTTACCTGGCTGGCGACCACCCTGATTCTGATTTCCGACGTTAACTTCAACTTTCCCCGAGCTGTCTCCAGTCTGTTTGATGGCGACATTGCTCTGAATTTCCTCCTTATCAGTTGTTTTAACCTTTCGGTTTGCGTATACCTCTTCCCGGCGTAGATGTACGTTGGCTTTCTCGTAGAATAACTCTCTAGTGTGGGGCGGTTTGCCTGCAAAGTACCTCCCGAATTCAGTGTCCTTATCTACTCCGTCAATCAGTGCTGCGACAATGGTCGGTTCATGAGGATCTTTAACCTCAGTGGTGGCCAAATTGAAACGATCCAGGTACATCTTTAGACTCTCGCCTGGTCGCTGTTTGACAAGGAATAAATCGATCACGCTTTTTGTCTTCTGTGCGTAGATACGGAATTGTTCTACGAACTTCTCGCTCAACTCCCTGAAGCTAGAAATCGATCTCGCCGGCAGGCGAGTAAACCATAACAAAGCCACGTCCTCCAGGAATATGGGAAACGCTTTACACTTAACCGCGTCAGAAGCGGCGGCAGCGGTCATCGACCAAGAGTATCTCATTAGGTGCTGAACAGGATCAGATCTTCCCGCATATCGGTTCATTTGTGGCATGTTGAAACGCCTTGGAAAAGTCGCATCCAAAATATCGTCAGTAAAAGGAGTATGACTGCGGTCGATCCCCCAATCTTCGTTCCGCTGTCCACGGCTGTCGGCCAGAATCTGGTGGACCATGGCTGCAACATTTGCACTGGTCAAAGGAGGTTCAGGGTCAGTGCCTCTGGCCCGACGAGGTTCTCTGATCTCTCTTCGGGAAGCAGCCACAAAATACGGGGCTCGGACAGGGCTTCGCTGCCCCCTGTTATCATGAGTATGCGTGCGGCGACAGGGCTGAGGTGGTCTGTTATGCACAGGACTGTTCACATCTCGAGTCCTGAGAGCCGTTGCTTGACCATTCACATTACGGTTTGTGGGCCCCGCCCCTAGTTCTTCTTCTTCCTGTGAGGGCAGGGTTCCGAACCGAAGCTGTTCTATGTTTTCGGCTCTCTCATACGGTCGCCGCGGAGGTCTCGGCGATTCTTCAGACGAAGAAGAATATACTGGGGTGAGTGGACGAACCGGCGATGCTCTTTGCCTTGCTAGCTCATCAAGCCTTCTATCCATAGCCGTCAAATTTTGCCGCAGGATGGAACTTTCCTGCCTTTGGGCAGCCAACTCATCAAACAACCTATCCCACATTTCGGCGAAGCGAGAGAGATCCCCCTCAATGACAGGAGCAGCAGGATCATAGTGGTCATCATCACTCTCTCTTATGCGCAAAGAACTCGAACCGGGTCGAGCAGAGGTTCCAGGACGATAGGAGTGGGTCATAGGTTCTTTTCCAGGTCGAGTTGTAGTCTAACCATCAGTTCGGATAGCTGCGGTTCGTGGAGGGCGATTCGCTGCGCCCCCCTGAGATCGACTCGTGGTTGTGGTACGCGGAGGCTGCGAGGTGTTACCTCGGGATCGAGTAACAACCCCTTCAGTGGCACGGATTGTCTCGTTCTCATCGACTCGGAACGTGGTGTCTTCGTCGGATCGGTTCGCCCCCTGCGCTCCGCGATCCAGAGTTTCTTCGTTGCCCAGTTCGTGCACACTCTCCTCAATCGTTTCGTTGGTCTGCGAAGCTTTAGATCTTTTTCCAGCCATGATATCCTAATCGCTGGAATCCCCAAAGAAGCGAATAGTGAAACTTTAGGACTGAGACTCTCAATGAAAGCACCAAAAATGTTAGATCGAAATTTGGACCTAACACCCAAATTGTTATGAACAGTAGAGAATTTCAAATGAAGAACGAGGAAAAAGAAAATAACACTCAGAATTTATAGTGGTTCGGCGTTAACGAGCCTACGTCCACTTTATATGTTATTGATTATGCTTTAAAAGCTAATACAACAATGATTTCTCTCAATATTTCAGTAGTTTGACAACAATGGCGGATTCAGTACTCAAAAATTGCCAAAAAGATCCGAAAAATGCGAAGCTCTGGGCTATTTATAGCTGATTTTGTCAGGCGGATCGTGGACACGTGGCACGAATTCCGAGAGCATCGGATTGCATCGCCACCGTTGGAGAAACATTCAAATTAGCCGTTGTGGACAGGTGTCGTGATCTGCTTGAAAATCGGATCGTGTAGATGGGGAGAATCGGTCCAAGTGACGGTTAGGGACACGCGTCGCCAGATCCGTGCGATTCGGATCGCTGAAGACTAGCTCGTGCTTGAACAGGTCAGAGGGTTCGCCATGCACTAGGGGATCGGATCGGTTCGCTCGGGGGTAACAATGTAAGTTTTGATCGGATCGCCCGGCTGCGTCGTTCGCTGATGAGATGGGGCGATCCGATATTGGGCGAGACGATGGTGCACGATCCGACGGTGGTCGAGACGATGGTACGCGAATCGATATTGGGCGAGACGATGGTGCGCGATCCATTCCTTCATGTCCTTAGATATCGTGGTTTCCTGCTTTCCCCTTACGAATGATCCTGGGTGGCTTGGTCAAAAAGCGAGCCAACAGATACAAATTTAAAAATGTGTGAGTACATAAGGAATCAATACATGCAATAAATTGATTGCACCCAAAGAAAGAAAAACATTGATTTGTAGATATGTTTAATATTACATTGATTAGAAAACAAGTAATTTATCATGTATGTTTAATTGATTGTCATTTATGTTTATTTGATGATAATATTTGAAACCATGTAATTAGTCTTATTTTTTATGAACACTTACGCTAATTTGTAACTTATGCCAATTAACATTAAAGAGAATATGATAATTTGTCACTTATGTTAATTGACAATAAAAAAATATATATATATATATATATATAGAAAATACACATACACACACATATATATATATATATATATACATGACGTTTAAATTTTCAATATATATATATATATATATATATATATGACGTGTATGTATCATGTGGGGCACGTGGCACATTTTTGTTGGCCAAGGATATTTTTTTTAACGTAGCCTTCTCTGATTGGCCTCGTGACGAATTCTGAGGTATTAGGGCTAATGTGTCGTGCTGTTATTGGCTGAGTGACACATCTCTTTGGTTTGGATGATTCTGATTTATCCTAGAACGATCTAAAGGCTAGAATTAATCCTACACTCCTATATAATCACATCTAACCTCAACCCTAAATCAAAAGAAAAATCATTCTCAAGCCGCCATGCTGCTGCAACGTAGGCTAAGCAAGCTTCTCTTATTCAATGAATTAAAACTTAAGATGGTGGAAAAAGGATTCTACGCTTAATCTATTCTCATCTTTAATCCGTTCATAGTAAGTACATCTTCTTTAAAAAGATAATTGTTGAACGTAATTGTGATGGGTTTATAAGTTGGACTAAATGAATATGAATAATTGCATATACTTGATTAAGTCCATTTTATGATGTTAATTCATGTGTCTAATTGCGTATGCTCGATTAGATTCATTTTACGATGTTATTGTATGCAAGTTTGTATGCAAATCATATGCAAGTTTATATGTAAATCATGTGATATTAGTCTACATGTCTAATTACATATTCACGTTTATATGCAAGTTTATGTGAAAATCATATTCATGCATGCAAGTTCTTATTTTATGTTTAGATCTATGCAAGTCATATTTTATATGATTAGATCCATGCCAGTTTATATATTTATGGAAATTTGTATTTTATATGTCTATTGCTTATGCAAGTCCTTGATTATGCAAATTTATGTCAATGAAAATTATGATCATGCAAGTTTATGATCCATGATAGTCTATTTTCATATGTTAATTTAGATCTAATTTGTTGTGCAAATCCGTATGTTAATTTAGATCTAATTTGTTATGCAAGTCATATGTTAAATTAGATCTAATTTGTTATGGAAGTTCATATGTTAATTTAGATCTAATTTGTTATTCATGTCCATATGTTAATTTAGATCTAATTTGTTATGGAAGTTCATATGTTAATTTAGATCTAATTTGTTGTGCCAGTTCATATGTTAATTTAGATCTAATTTGTTATGCAAGTCCATATGTTAATTTGGATCAATTTTTTATGGAAGTTCATATGTTAATTTACTTGTTATGCAAGTTCATATGTTAATTTAGATCTATTTAGTTATGCAAGTTTATAAATAAGAATCTTTGTTGTATGCAAGTTATGTTCATAATTGTATCTATACTGTTTAATGCCAGTTTGGATGTTAAACGTCTCTTTCTTTCCCTTTTTCGTATGAGTTAGGCTAATCGCGAGCCTAACGTATTATTTGAATCATACGAACGATTGATGTTGGGAAATATGTAATAATCCAGAAATTCTGAGCCAATTTAAATTTTTTATTTTGGTAATTTTGAATATACAAAATGAATTATTTTAAATCATAACGACGAGAAATTTAAAGTGAATAGAATTCAAACATATATATATTTATATAGATCGTCATTAGAATATAAATAATTATTTATAATTATAAAAGGAACTGAAAATGGCGCGGTAGTTTGAAAATTCGATTTCGAAATTCAAATGAATTATAGGATTCAAAATAAACCAGATTTTAGTGAGACCAAAAATATAAGAACCTATTTGAAAATATCTTTCCAAAGAATCCGAAAAATTGAAATTTCATAGTGGGAATCAAAATATACGTTCTGTTGAAAATTTAAAATAGTCGCTATGGAATTCTGGCCCTTAAAAATGGAAATTTTGCAAACGACCTCGATTTTCGATGAAACCACTTTTGTTGGATCCATGATGTCAAGTTATTGCTAGGTTTCAAAATTCATAATTTTTCGAATCAATATGTGAGCGTGGCGAAGTGAAACGTGTTTAACCAGTTTAAGGTTATTTTAATCGACTGGAAAATGACCATTTTTCAAACGGTTTCAGAATTTGACGAAATTAGTTTTGTTAGGACCGTATCATCCATACGAAGCTAGAAAATATTTTTCGGTAATTTTTCTAGTAAGTATGTGGCCCCGGTAAATTGAAATGTGCGTTCAAATTCAATATATAGAGTTATACATTGATTTTGATGAAAACGGATCGAAACGATCGAATTAGCCTACGATACATATCCCATTGTGTTCAGAATGGGGGTAATAAGCTATGGACGACAGTCAGTGCGTTCGATTTCGAGTTCAAAATAAAAAGTAACTTTTTGAAATTAAAATAAATAATTAAATATATATATTTATATATCCTCACTCCCTCATCGCTCTCTCCCCCCCTCCTTTCATTTTCTAATCGACAGAGAAAAAAAAGCCCTAGCCCCGCCGCCCCAGTGAGGCGCAGCGGACGCTCCGGCGCTCTCCCCTCCAGGCGGAGCTACCAGCACCCCAAACCCTAAAAAAATCAAGCGCGAAAATCCTAGCCGCCCTGCTAGTGCCGCCCCTCACCACGATCATCGCCTTACCCAGACAAACCCCATGACCTCCATCTCCATTCGCAGCAACTCCCCCCTTCCCTCTAATTCCATCAGAAAATTCGCCCCTTCCGCTGTAAGTCTTAATCATTTTTATCATTTTTATTTATTCATGACATATGGGTTTGTATGTTTTTATATAAGTAATTTTTTATATGTAAAGATAGTATTTTTCATATGTAAAGATTATACTTTTAGTTAGCTAAAAACTTGATTTTTCAGTTAGAAGAAGATAGGAATTTTTGTCATATAAAAATATGATTTTTATATTATAGAGATATTAAAAATATGATTTTTATATAATAGAGATATTAAAAATATATTTTTATATTGGTAGAGCATTAAAAATATTATTTTTAATGTATAGAACATCATATTAAAAATGTGATTTTAATATGTACAGTGCGGAGAAGGCTGCGTTGGAAGTACGGGCAAATCCAGACGGTTCAGGAATTCAGAAATGAAATGGCGGTTTGGTTTAGCTCTCGGTGAGAACTCCTTACCTTTAATTTATTTCCAGTTTGAAATTTATACTAGGATGCAGACGGTGTTTAGTAGAACCCGACACCCGTCGTCCATAGACCATGGATGGCTTGTTTTTTTTGATTGCTATGTTGTGAAATTTGATTGTGTGATGTGGAATGAAATAAAATATTTTATAGTGTAAAATATTTTATAGTTAAAAATATGATTTTTAAATATTTATAAACAAATCGGAGATTTGTTTATATACACTAATTTGATTGATATTGATTGGGACTATAAATTTTACACATTGCCCAACCTCACAAATAAAATATGTGTTTGTTGATTTGAAACCCCACACGGGTATTGGGATGATATTTGACGTAGACTAATCCCGATTGTTTAGTTGTACGTCAGTCGATGGATTGAAAGACTGCGTAAGCGTTAATTATTTATATTTAATGCTTGTGCAGTTGTGTGGTGTACTCTAGATGATGGTTGATTATTTATCATTGCTATTACATACATGTGTTGTAGAAAATCCATATAATTAACATTATATGGTAATTGATTGGGCCTCACTCCAATTTAGAAAATAAATTCATGTGTTGAATTGAAAATATATATTCATGTGTTGAATAGAAAATAAATTCATGTGTTGAATGAAATAAATATTCATGTGTTGAATAAAAGCTGTGTTGATTAGATTGATGCCATTTTGACGTGAACGATATTTATATCGATTTTATTCATTTTTCAGTGAATATTGATAGTGATTTCAAAATTCAAATTAAATTGAAATGAATTGAAATTCGAATTAAATTGAAATGAATTGAAATTCGAATTAAATTGAAATGAATTAAAATTCGAATTAAATTGAAATGAATTGAAATTCGAATTAAATTGAAATGAATTGAAATTTGAATTAAATTGAAATGAATTGAAATTTGAATTAAATTGAAATTGAATTGAAGTCGATTTGAAATGAAATTAAAACGAATTCATATTAAAAAAAATTCAATCTTGATTTGAATTTGAAAAAGGAAGTTGAAATCGTTTTGAAAACGAATTTAAACGATTTATAAAATACGTTTTAAAAGGAAATCGATGAAATATATATATTATATATAATGGTCTGAATAGAACGCGCCGCGCTGCGGTAGTTCATAAATTTCAACCATTGACATCGAATGGATATTGAGGGAGATCCGACTGTCGGATTCTCCTAAAACAGGAACCGTTGGGTTCTTATCGAAAAGAGCTTTCTAACGAATATTAGAGATTTAAAATCTAACGGTTGGATTTGGAATTATGTCCAATTCAAATTTGGAAAAGGTCGTTTTAAGTACAGTTCGATGGTCGTTGATGGAAATCGACTATGTGGGTCTTGAAAAAATTATTAAAAATAGTAATAATTGGTGTAAAATCATAAGAAATGATTTGTGAAGAATTGAGATGAAAAACTCCATATTTGAAAAGATAAAAATAGATTTTTATCGAAATGAACTAGTTTCAAACTAGAATATTAATTTATTTATTTTTAAATCAATAAATTGGATCTGAAATGGTTTAGAAAATAACTAGAAATTTCCAATAATTGAATTGGAGTGGATTTGAATCGAAATTGTCTTTGGAATATTTCGATGTTGGATCTCGTGATTATACAGATATTGTTATGGAAATTTGAAAGATATATTTATATCGTTATTTCCAATACAATATTTGTTGGTCGTAGAATTTGATATTGAATATAAGCCGACATATTTTCTATTCAGAGCCTTGTTTATAATATCAAATGTGATTTGGGTTCGTCGTGAATGGTGTCTTCATTAACACTGTTTTTAGACCCAGTTAAGAGAAAGATTAAATCTTTTTATTTAGATTTAATGAAGTCTACCAATTAAACGTTATTTAGTTGGAATTGAATTTGAATTTATTTTTCGGTTTATCGTGAACGACGTTTTAAATAACACTTGTTCTTTAACCCGATAATTAATGAAATGTGATTTTGGGTTTATAGTGAACTGTTTTTTAAATGACATTGGTTCTTTAACCCAGTTAAAGACAGGATATTGATTTCTGTGAAGATTAAACTAAGTGGTGTTTTAACGAATCTTTAATTAGATTGAAATGGTCGAGAATGGAGTATCACCAGTTCTTGTTGCAGTCATGATGAGGGGTTCTCACCATGTGGTTTGGTGGCAAACAGTGGGCTTTTACACCCCACATGTCCCTTGCGGGGGTTGGTTAGGCAGTGGCCGGGAGGCTCGAGAGGGTTGCCGTAAAACAAGTGTACTGGGGGACCAGTGACAACCACAGTGGGCTTAACTTGCTGCTTTAGGGGATGAAGGGATGGTTGCAAAGCCTACCGGATTACGTCGGGCTGTGTCAGCTTGGTATCAGAGCTTTGGTTTACAGAGCTCGAGGACAAGACACATTAGAACTGAACGAAAGAATTCATCAGATATTGGATTAGCAATATCCAAGAAGAATGACTCGTTAGAGATGGGATCAGTAGTACCCTAGAACGAGTGTGAAGAGTATATTTTTAAAATGAAAACAATATTGTTTCGAAATTTAAATCGTTTTATACATATTTGAATATTTATTTTAAATTAATTTGGACAATCCAATATATAAAGATTTTGCATATAAGCCTTGCAAACGTGTATTCGAAGTTTTAATATACTGGATACATATAGAATCACGCTCTAGTCGCCCGGAGATGATTTTGATGATTAGTCGAGTATCATCAGAATTTATATTCGAGTGTCGAAAGTGGGATTTCTATATGATTCCAACTAACTGGTGTGAGAACAAAAATTAGATAGGGCTTATTGCTATGATTTGGCATCAAAAATTTGATTTTTGGACTATATATCAAAATTATGTGTTTGAAGAGATAATCAACTAATTGATTGATGGTTGTGTTGTTTGATTATAGTTATGGTTAATTAGAATTTGAACCATTTAGCCAAATTGAAACAAATATTGTGTTATATTGAAAATTTGTCGCATTTGCAAGCATGTACATGTACTTACATTGAACAGGTCATAGCAAGGAGGCTAGAACAGGCCGTAGTGAAAATAATGGAAGTTAAGTTGATTAGTTGAAAAACTTTCGACTTCGTTCCTTTTCGGGGAAGAAAAGTTTTAAGTGGGGGAGATTGTAATAACCCGGAAATTCTGAGCCAATTTAAAATTTTTATTTTGGCAATTTTGAAGAATTTTGAGTATTTAAAATGAATTATTTTAAATCATAACGACGAGAAATTTAAAATTAATAGAATATATTTGTATAGAACGTCGTTAGAATATAAATAATTATTTATAATTATAAAAGGAATTGAAAATGGCGCGGTAGTTTGAAAATTTGATTTTAAAATTCAAATGAATGTGCAGGATTCAAAATAAACCTGATTTTTGTGAAACCAAAAATATTAGAATCTATTTGAGAATATCTTTCCAACAAATCCAAAAAATTGAAATTTCATAGCGGGAATCAAAAGATATGTCCAGTTGAAAATTCCAAATAGTCGCTATGGAATTCTGGCCCTTAAAAAGGGAAATTTTTGCAAACGACCTCGGTTTTCAACAAAACCACTTTTGTTGGATCCGTGATGTCAAGTTATTGCTAGGTTTCAAAATTCGTAATTTTTCGAATCAACATGTGAGCCTGGCGAAGTAAAACGTGTTTTACCAGTTTTAGTTGATTTTAATCAACTAGAAAATGGCCATTTTTAAACGGCTTCAGAATTTGACGAAGTTAGTTTTGTTACGACAGTATCGTCAATATGAAGCTGGAAAATATTTTTCGGGAATTTTTCTAGTTAGAATGTGGCCCTGGTAAATTGAAATGTGCGTTCAAATTCAATATATAGAGTTATATTTTGATTTTGATGAAAACTGGTTGAAACGATCGAATCAGCCTACAATACATATCCCATTGTGTTCAGAATGAGGGTAATTAGCTATGGACGACAAACAGTGGGTTCGATTTCGAGATCGAAATAAAAAATAACTTTTTGAAATTAAGATAGATAATTAAATAAATATATATTTATATATCCTCACTCCCTCATCGCTCTCTCTTCCCCTCCTTTCATTTTCTAATCGACAGAGAAAAAAAAAAGAACGCGCCGCCTTGAACTAACCCAGTCGCCCAAGGCACGGACCCCCCTCCTCCTCTCGCCGAGCGCCGCCTGTGAGGCGCAGCCGACGCTCCGGCGCTCTCCCCTCCAGGCGGAGCTGCCAGCACGCCAACCCCCAATAAAATCAAGCGCGAAAACCCTAGCCGCCCTGCCAGTGTCGCTTCTCCCCTCGATCATCGCCTGACCCCGATGAACCCTACGCCCTCCATCTCCATTCGCAGCAATTTCCCCCTTCCCTCTAATTCCATCAGAAAATTCGCCCCTTTCGCTATAATTCTTAATCATTTTTATCATTTTTACTTATTCTTGACATATGGGTTTGTTTGTTTTTATATAAGTAATTTTTTATATGTAAGGATAATATTTTTCATATGTAAAGATTGTACTTTTATTTAGCTAAAAACTTGATTTTTCTGTTGGAAGAAGACAGGAATTTTTGTCAATATGATTTTTATATTATAGAGATATTAAAAATATGATTTTTGTATAATAGAGATATTAAAAATATGATTTTTATATTAGTAGAGCATTAAAAATATGATTTTTAATGTATAGAACATCATATTAAAAATTTGATTTTAATATGTACAGCATGGAGAAGGCGGCGTTGGATGTATGGGCAAATCCAGACGGTTCAGGAATTCAGAAATGAAATGGCGTTTTGGTTTAGCTCTCGGTGAGAACTCCTTACCTATAATTTATTTATAGTTTGAAATATGTACTAGGATGCAGACGGTGTTTAGTAGCACCCGACTCCCGTCGTCCATAGACCATGGATGGCTTGTTTGTTTGATAGCTATGTTGTGAAATTTGATTGTGTGATGTGGAATGAAATAAAATATTTTATAGTGGAAAATATTTTATAGTTGAATATATGATTTTTAACGTGTATATAAAATAAATATTTATAAACAAATCGGAGATTTGTTTAGATACACTGATTTGATTGATATTGATTTGGACGATAAATTTTACACGTCGCCCAACCTCACAAATAAAATATGTGTTTGTTGATTTGAAACCCCACACGGGTATTGGGATGATATTTGACGTACACTAATCCCGATTGTTTAGTTGTATGTCAATCGATGGATTGACAGACTGTGTAAGAGTTAATTATTTATATTTAATGCTTGTGCACTTGTGTGGTGCACTCTAGATGATGGTTGATTATTTATCGTTGCTATTACATACATGTTTTGTAGAAAATCCATATAATTAACATTATATGGTAATTGATTGGGCCTCACTCCAATTTAGAAAATAAATTCATGTGTTGAACTGAAAATATATATTCATGTGTTGAATAGAAAATAAATTCATGTGTTGAATAGAATAAATATTCATGTGTTGAATAAAACCCGTGTTGATTAGATTGACGCCATTTTGACGTGAACGATATATATATCGATTTTATTCATTTTTCAATGAATATTGAAAGTGATTTCAAAATTCGAATTAAATTGAAATGAATTGAAATGAATTGAAATTCGAATTAAATTGAAATGATTGAAATTCGAATTAAATTGAAATTCGGATTAATTTAAATGAATTGAAATTCGAATTGAATTGAAATGAATTGAAGTTCGAATTAAATTGAAATTGATTTGAAATCGATTTGAAATGAAATTAAAACGAATTTATATTAAAAAAAATCAATCTTTATTTGAATTTGAAAAAGGAAGTTGAAATCGTTTTGAAAACGAATTTAAAGATTCATAAAATACGTTTTAAAAGGAAATCGATAAAATATATATAATATATATAATAGCCTGAATAGAACGCGCTGCGGCAGTTCATAAATTTCGACCATTGACTTCGAATGGACATTGCGGGAGATCCGATCGTCGGATTCTCCTAAAATCAGAACCATTGGGTTCGTATCGAAAAGATTCTAACAAATATTAGAGATTTGAAATCTAATGGTTGGATTTGGAATTATGTCCAAATCAAATTTGGAAAGGGTCGCTGCAAGTGCAGTTCGATGGCCGTTGATTGAAATCGACTGTACGGGCCTTGATAAAATTATTAAAAATAGTAGTAATTGGTGTAAAATCATATGAAATGATTTGTGAAGAATTGGGATGAAAAACTCCATATTTGAAAAGATAAAAATAGATTTTTATCGAAATGAACTAGTTTCGAACTAGAATAATAATTTATTTATTTTAAATAAATAAATTGGATTTGAAATGGTTTAGAAAATATCCAAAAATTTCCAATAATTAAATTCGAGTGGATTTGAATCGAAATTGTCTTTGGAATATTTCGATGTTGGATTTCATGATTATACAGATATTGTTATGGAAATTTGAAAGATATACTTATATTGTTATTTCCAATACGATATTTGTTGGTCGTAGAATTTGATATTGAATATAAGCCAATATATTTTCTATTCAGAGCCTTGTATATAATATCACATGTGATTTGGGTTTGTCGCGAATGGTGTCTTCATTAACACTGTTCTTAAACCCAGTTAAGAGAAAGATTAAACTTTTTATTTAGATTTAATGAAGTGTACCAATTAAACGTTATTTAATTGGAATTGAATTTGAAATGATTTTTGGGTTTATCGTGAACGACGTTTTAAATAACACTTGTTCTTTAACTCGATAATTAATGAAATGTGATTTTGGGTTTATAGTGAACCGTGTTTTAAATGACATTGGTTTAACCCAGTTAAAGACAGGATATTGATTTCTGTGAAGATTAAAACTATGTGGGGTTTTAAAGAATCTTTAATTAGATTGAAATGATCGAGAATAGAGTATAACCAGTTCTGCCCCAGGCGATAGTTAAATCTTTAATTAGATTTGAATGTGAAATGGTAATTGAATTTACCGATAACAGCTTGGTGTAAGATTTGAAGTACAACCAGTTTAACTTCATGGGATGAATAGGTTGGGATTGGGAAATAGAATAAATGATTACTTCGGTGTGGTTCGCTAATCCGACTTGTTTGAATTAATATTCAAAGAAGATTAAAGAATAAATTTTAAAGAATTTATCTCTGATAAAATTAATGGGAACTTTTCCCGAAGAATAAGAATATTGGAATGAGGAGTATGCTGTGTTTGTGTAACGCTTATTTATTATATCCGCGATTTATTCACAATGACCGGGTTCATCCCGTTCTGAATAATTGATTCGACGTGGTGTCGAGGATGAAGACGGTGGACGAAGACCGGAGGTCTTCACGTCGTTTGAGTGATTACTGATGATCTTGGTTGGGATGTACACCAAAAAGGAGGGAATCAGTTGGGGATCGTCCAAACGTACTTGGAGATCGATGGATATGCGAGGCACAAGGTGCCTCGCATTTCGTTCAGACCCAGAACGAACTTGTAAATGGACTGTGTGTCTGACATTGGATTTTAGTCTGTGTGATTGATTTCTATTAAATATACATCTGTTTGGTGGCGGAGAATTTATTCTCTTGCTTAACGCCCTTCTCTAAGACGTATGAGCTCAGGGGTTATAAATTGATGGATACCAATCGCATGGAGTGAATTGCCTGTGTGGCATGCCTAAGTGGCAAATGATCAAGGCTTCTGTTGAAAAGCAGAGTCTTGTGGTTGATGATCAAAGAACGGCCTGTGTGGCATAGCTTTGTGTAGCGTTGATTCGCGAGCCTCAGACCCCGGTTGTGAACCAGAAACGGGAGAAGGATCCAGGGAGGGCATGCGTTACTTTCTAGCTAGTGGTGGTGTCTGTGCTTAAACTGTCTGACATTTATATACTTTTCACCTGTGTGGTTGTTGTTGTTGCGAGGCGCCTCGGATATATCGGTCGATCCGGGACCGATGGAGTCATTGGACTCATTTACGCCCCTAAGGGTGCGGGAACACAGTGTTCAGGCATTTTAATCCACGATGGTGGATTGCCCCTGTGGCTCCAAAGGGTCACTCGAGCTCTGATCCTGAGACATGGTAGGCTAGGTCGTCTCGAATTGGTAGAGGACGATCCCTGGCCTCGGTTCATAGATGGAGATCCAATTTCCAAATTCGTGACTTTGTGGTTTTGATTATAGAACCTAGTATGACGACATGATATATGGTACCCATGCCATCTAAGATTGATATTTATGACTGAAATTGTTTTGACACTATACAATTATAGTAATATCAAAATATACTGTTTTTAAACGTATCAAGCATTCTTTGGCTATTATAAGGTAAAACCCTATCCTCCGGCTTGTGTTGCATTGTGTGATGGGACCTGGGTCTTATAATAGCTTCATTGTTCTTTATTTAGCATTGCGTTGTTGTTTCATGCACTGGTGTTCTTGGGAGGAAACTCGTTCCGTGTTATACGGCGTGGTCCCTTGATTTACCTATCTTTAAAATAAAGATTAATAACTATTTTAGTTCTCACACCAGTCACATGACTGACATGGAGTTTATTGTTTTTACCTAAACTCTGGGTGCCCTTATTTGGTCACGGGCAGCAAGTAGTTTTGGTTTTGCAGATTTATATTCACAGGATCCTAATTTACACCTGGAACGATAGTCGGAAACTCTGTATTTGTGTATTACTTCTAGTTGTGTTTTGTATTATTTTATGCTGCGATGAATTTAAATGTAATTTAAATCTCAGATATTTTCTATGTAATATTTATTCATACTCTGTATATTCTTGTATTCTGATGGAATTGTTGTAATATAAAATGAAATGTTCTTCTGTTTGCATTCCAATTTGTCGTGTTCTCAATACAAACCGTGATTTCCCGTATGGGGAATTTCGGGTCATCTCAAAATAGTTGGGAAACATTAAATATTGGACATTATGTAATTGGCATAAAATGGGTTGTAATCATATAATTAATTTTGTGCATATCTAGTAAATGTGGCATAACTTGAATTGACAACACTTATGGATAATTTACATATAAATCTAGACTTGGACATAAATGGTAAATATGTAGATTGTTTAAAAGATGAACATGCCTACCCCGAGGTCAGATTGAGTTGCGGTGTAAGACTGGCCGGAACTGCCCGACACATCCAGCGACCGCAACAACACAGATCTAATGTGAGAGGTTAGCACATTAAGCCCAAAACCCGAGGTTAGAATGAGTTTGCAGTAGAAGTCTGCCTGGAACCACTCGGCACATCCAACAACCGCAAACAATAGTTCTAATGTGAGAGGTTGGTTCATTAATAAATTAATTAACGCCAATGAATAGATATGCTTAGAACGGATGGGTTAATTAACATATGAATAAGCGACATTTAACCAAAACAACATGTTAATTAGACATGTGGGTGGGGTTAAGTAAATTGAGAACACTTAACCAATACAACATGTTAATTAGACAAGTGGGCGGGGTGAAGTAAATTGAGAACACTTTACCAATACAACATGTTAAATAGACAATGGGCGGGGTTAAGAAAATTTAAAACACTTAACTAATATAACATGATGAATGAAAAGGGTTAAGTTAATAAGAAACACTTAAACAATACAACATGATGTGTGGGTGGGTTAAGTTAACACGAATGGACAACACTTAACCAATATTACGTGAACAAAGGGGATAGGGTTAAGGCAAGCTTAACCAATAATACATATTGACTTGGTAAGTATGAGTGTTAAGTAAACCTCGGGTAGGTGGGTAATATTAGTGTATACAGGACCACAAACTTAACCATTAAGTAAACATGTTCGAATCAGTGTGAGGGTTAAGTACATCTCGTGTAGGTGGGCAATATTTGCATATATAGGCCCACAAACATAACCAGTAGGAAACCCTAGTAACAAGGACCTATTTCAGCAGTAACCCCACATAGATGTATCATGGTACCCTGAACTAGGAAGGGTGGGGAACGATTAGTGGGCTGATTATAAGCGGTCAAAATAGTGGTGGGTGGTGTGGCAGTGTAGGTTCTGACTGAGTATGGTGTGCACGTGCTCTGGAGGGTAAAAAGTAGGCACTGGGCATCAGTAGTATACATTGTGCATCTTGAATTGTGTCGGGTTTCCATCATAGGGATTGATACACCCTATGGTGGGACCAACATAGGTATCTACATACAAGCGGGGCCGAATGACACAAGTAAACAAGCGGGGCCATATGACACAAGTAAACAAGGGGGGCCGAATGACACAAGTAATAAATGCATGCGAGTTAGGGAGCCGATCGATTAACCGATAAGTGGGTAGTATGGGGACATCTAGTATTTAGTATGGGCAAGTAAGGATTGTATGGGGTGAATACTTCTTACTAGATGTTACGCCTGAGGACTACCATTTACAAGATGGGGATCAACTTTCGGTATGGAACTAGTAACGGTGCGGTGAAATTAGCATTGTTGCAGTGTGGTAATTATCCTTTAGTGATTAGAAGCACGATCAATGTGTATCTTATTCATCCTGCTTACCTTGTCATGCATATTTATGTATAGTCATTTCTTACTTTCCAGTTTATGTTCTTATCCTGTTAATTTAATGATTATATTGTTAAAGTCACTGGACTCACCAGACTTATGTCGGACCTAGTTTGCTTTCGCCTCTATTATTCCCTTTCCCCCCCTAAGTTTTTAGGGCGGAA
This sequence comes from Allium sativum, assembly GCA_030737875.1. Classification (NCBI taxonomy): domain Eukaryota; kingdom Viridiplantae; phylum Streptophyta; class Magnoliopsida; order Asparagales; family Amaryllidaceae; genus Allium; species Allium sativum. Next base: position 338,605,513 of record CM060923.1, read on the forward strand.
ATACTCAAGCTTAGTTTGGATATCCCTTCTTCCATGTTGAAGTTGAAAGATGAATTGCTTGGCTTTGATTTAGCTTAAGTCTGGCATTTTCTGTTGGGGATTACAGTTTTAATATTAAATACTCGAAAGGTTTTGTACAAGACTGATATTATGTACTTGGTTTTGTTGGTTGGAAATGTAATCAAACTTATTTCTGTTTCCGGTGCAATTAAGTTATAAATTTTTTCAAGTATTACTTTATCTCTTTTGTAATATTCCGTTCTGTTTACTTATAATACTCCACGAAACTTAATGCATTCCCTTTGTGATTGACATTAATAGATGTGGGGTGTTACACTTGGTATCAGAGCTAAAGGTTACCAGAGTAGATAAAAGTTTTTGAAAAGTATTTTCAAAAAGGTTTCAAAAGGAAGTATTTTCAAAAGGAAAGTTTATTTTGAAAAACATAATCCCCAAAAGCCATATATCTTTCTTCCGATTCTTTGTTTCGAGTTCCTTCCTCTTTCCCTTTTGAATCTCTTCCTCCACGTACAGATTCTTTTTATAAGATGTTTAAGGACTTCCGTGCGGAAAACCGCTTCATGGGACTGAGACGTTTATTGAAGCTAGAAATTAGCACAACGAAGTGGAGGACTTGTTGGTACCGTTGATATAGACGATGGGAGGAAGGTTCAACCAGCTGCTTGGTTAATGAAGGATGAAGCTTCGTTTTGGTAGGAGGTAACGAATGGAGAATGTGCAGGGGAGACATGGATAGGACACATGATAAGAAAGTGGATCCCAAGAAAGGCGGTAAGGATAGCAAGGGCCAAGAGAAAAAGGAAGTACCACAACTGTGAAATACCTGGCCACTTAAAGAAAGACGTTAGAAAGAAGAAGAAGACTAGTTGTTATCATTAGGAAGAGACAAGATATCTTATAAGGATTGTCCAAAGAATGTAACACCCCACCTCCGCTAGGGTCACTCACAAAGGGAATGCACTAGCTAAAGTGGAGCATTATCTAGGTAAACATACACAGAAATATTACAAGACAGAACGTATTAAACAGCGGAAGAAGATCCAAATTTCATTGCTTTGAAGTCTAGAATGGTCTAAAAACTTTTACATCAAAATGCTATTAAATCCATTACATCAAAATCTGTCTTACAATAGTAAAGAAGCATAAAACCATAGTCATAAATCATTCCCCAATAAAGCAGCAAAGCAAGCCATATCCAAGAGAAATCCAAGCAGTGCATGAAAGAGCCTTGGAGCTTGGTAAGATCCGAACTAAGCTGTATTCCCACCCTGCGAACCTGGGGAGGGGGGGGGGGAAGAAAGAAAAAGAGGAGAAACGAACTGGGTCAGTTATAAAGACTGAGTAAGTCCTAGTGGCTTTCAGCATAAAGACAGGTAAAGATAATATGGCATGAATAAACTGAAAGTAAACGTAAGCATGATGACAAGGTAAGCTACAGGCACGATGAATCAAGTATAACATCCCATGCATCCTATCAAGAGTATCATCACAATGTTCCTACCAAGTATCACGTTTCAAGGTTTCTACTAAGTATAACATCGCAAGACTTCTAAGCTTCACCGTTCCACTATTTTCTTTGATTTCGTATATTCTCTGCACCAACCGTACTAGTACCCCAACCTGTATCATCCTTTCGATGTATATGTACAGTCCCTTGCCGTACATCGTATGGGTTTCATCATGTATTTCTATACTACTTCAATGTAGTGCCACCATTCTTAAAATCGTTTGGACCGCCACCCTTGATCTGGCTAGGTTTCCTTATCATGAACTATTGCGTGTTCAACTAGGATTTATGCCACATGGGACCACTAGGGATTATGCTACCTGTTGAACATTTTCTAGATTCGATTAGGGTTTATACGACCTAGGACCACTAGGGATTATGCTACCTAACGAATTCCACGAAACGATCTATTAATCGATTGCCTCCCTACAAGTCCTAGCTCGTTCATGTGTCTGTGTCATACGGCCCAATCACGAAATGTAGTCACCTTTGCTAGGTCCACCATAGGGTGTATCAAGCCCTAGGGTGCAACCACCGACAAGAATCAAGCACGCACAGTGTAAACCTTCTGGTGCCCAATGCCTTCTTTTTCAACTCCGGACAACGTGCGCGACCATAGTCCGCCTGACCAAACAATGGCGCACCAACTCAACCGTCGTTCTGGTCGCTTACAATCAGCCCAGTAATCGTGCCCCACCCTACCTAGTTCCAGGGTACCGTGATACATCTAGTAGTTTACAGCTGAAAAGGACCGCGTAACTAGGGTTTCCGTCCAGTAGGTTAAGTGTTGTCATTTAAATTCGAGACTTAACCCCATCAGTCTGGCATGTCCAGTTGGTTAAGTGTTGTCATTTAAGTTCGTGACTTAACCCGCCTACGTGTCATGTCAAGATGGCTAAGTGTTGTTGTTCAAGTTCATGACTTAGCCCTACGAATCATGTATCAAGTTGGTTAAGTATATTCAAGCGGTTCATGACTTAACCCTATCAAATCATCGTGTCAAATTGGTTAAGTATATTCAAGCGGTTCATGACTTAACCCTATCATGTGGCATTAATTCATTAATGCACCCCAACCTCTCACATCAAACCTGTTGTTGTGGTCACTGGAAATGCCGGGCGGTTCCGAGCAAAATTACACCACAACTCAGTCTGACCTCGGGTTTTCAAGTGCGATATGATCAACTGCACATACTGGATCCTATTGTTTGCAGTAACTGGATTTGCCAGGTGGTTCCGGGCAGAATTACAGTGCAATCTCAACCCAACCTCAAGTTGGCCATTTTCAAGTTCATTCTAAGTGTCATGTCCAAGTTTCAAGTTTCATGTCGAGTTCGTGTCAAGTTTCAAGGATGAGTTTCATGCCCACATCCAGATTCAAGTTATAAAAATGTTCACGTTTCAAGTTTTGACTATTATCAAGTTCATAATTCATGTTCATAACCAATTCATGTTTTGCCTAATCTACACAAATCGTATTGCCATCGCACGTGAACGTGAATCGATCTATACTACAAATAAATCCAAATCTCGAAATAGGTGGAATAGCATTAAAACTGTGATAGGCAAAAGGGACTAGCATAAAGCGATAAAAGGGGTTACAAGACTAGTATGATATAACTTGAGATAATTGGTTACAACATCACTGGCATATAGGATTTCAAATTTAGCGAGATAAGGCGATGGTCGTGATAAACGCTGAAAAAGAATAGGCATGCAAAAGCTAGCCAAATACAAGAATAACGGATCTAGTGGTTTTGGTGTACATAATTGTGAATAAACTAAGCAAGTCACACCCTAGGTATACGATCCAACAAAATGCCAATTCGGTGTACAACATGGTTTTCAGCTATAGTGTTATGGGCATGAACAATCAACTATAATAGTCTTAGGCAATTAACCCCAGTAGTCATAGTCATAGTCATAGATAATAATCTCATAGTTGTGAATCATAAGCGATTAATCACAATAGTCATGGATAATTATCCAAAATAGTAGGCAAATAGTCATAGGCAATTAACAGTAATAGTTTCAAAGTCATGGTCATAGATAATAGCCTTATGTTCATAATCATAGGTAATATTTCTCATAGTCAAGAGTCATAGGTGATTAGCCACGATTGTCCCTGTCATAGTCATAGGCAATAGCCTTATGTTCACTGTCATAGGCATAGGCATAGTCTTATGTTCACAGTCATAGTCATAAGCATGGGAAAAATCTAATGTCCACAGTCATAGGCATAGTCATAGTCTTATGTCATTAACAATAGTTTCAACGTCGTAGACAATATTCCCAATAGTCAAGATCCAAGAATTTATCTTACAATCTAGCGTTTGAATAATAAACTAGGTCCATCAACATGAATAGGCATGATTCAATCGATAAGAAATAACCCAAAATTATAGATTCAAGAAGAGATAAGAACAGATCTAAATAGATAATCAAGCTTAGGTCCAATTTCATTTCATTCCATGCCCACATTAAATTTAACAAGTTTAAATATCAAAGTAACTAGAACTTACAGAGCGTGGATCGAGAATTAGAGTGCAGAGATTTGATTCTGGAAACGGTTATTGCAGTTGTTGAATCTCTATTTGTTTAGTCTTGTTCTAGGGTAAAAACCCCCCAATTTGCAATTCCTAGCTGTTGTCTTGACGAAGAAGAAGTAGTCTCTTTTAATTTAAATATTATCATTTTGATTTTCACAGAGGTAACATAAGGACATAATGAAATGGTGCAGAGAGAATGAGGCTAGGGGGCTGTTTATTTAGGGTTAGGCAGACGAATCTGGTCACGAAACAAGTCTAAATACATCAGAATGCATCTAGTTCAGGAAATAGGTTCGGGAGGCTAGTTGACCCCCAGGTCGACACTATGGTCGACCTGGCCCCTGGGAGGTTGACACTATGGTCGACCCCCCGGTCGACCTGGTCAATGGGTGGGAGTTTTCCCGCCCTGCCTGCAGCGGGGGTTGAATTCGAATTTCGAGCTGATTTTGATTCTGAAAATTCCTGAAACTTCGGAGGGTCATATCTCCCTCATACGGACTCCGATTCTCGCAAACTCGGTCTCGTTTTCAAGCAGAATTTCGAGATGAACGCAATGGCACCACCCGTTTCCCTTGATTCTTGTTTTAACAATTAATTCTGCCTTGATTTATAGTTTGAACATGTTATTTAAATAAGGGTTGTTACATTCTCCCCTCCTTAAAGGATTTCGTCCCCGAAATCTTCAAGTTAAGAAGAATGTGTCCTACCATCCAATCATCCATCTACTCAATCATCAATCACAAACATCCATTATCCTTAAGAGATATCTAATGTTGTATGAACATATGCAGAAAGTGTGTGTATATGTTCCTTATCTAATGCAAATGATCAGGCTTGATTGATCTTCTTAAATGCAAAATATGTTTAGTGCCATGAATCCAACATGTATGCAAATAGTCCTAGTCATATAAACACTATATGTGTGCTCAAACATCCATCCATATGCAACATTGACATGATAACACATTCAATTTCATCCATAAAAAATTATACACACTCATGCATATGCAATATGAAAATGTGTCTGAGCCGATCTAGTGCCTAATGTGTGTTATGCAACCACAAGCAACCACTTGCGACCACTTGCGACCACTTGCAACCATCAATCATAACATGTCTCAAACACATGTTTCACCCAATTGTTCCTACATAAAGAATTAGTCAAATAATAGAAGCAAGTAAAAACTTTGTGCCCATTAGGAAATGTCAAAGCTGGAAATCTACGTCACATATATACTGAATAGGAGAAGAACTCCCTAAGCACCAGCCCATATACTATAAAACCCAAAAACTTTAGTCGACCCAACGGACACCTTGAAGCCCCAACATGTATTACTAACAGAGTCATACTTCCTATGGTGTTTGCAACAAAAATAGGATTGAGAATAGGACTGAGAGGTTGTACTTAAAAGATAGTATACAAGTAAGCTCTATAGGAAAAGAGGGATCAAGGATATACTCTTTAAAAGAGATATGATGCGCGTGTCTAGACTTCAATCTTCTAAATCGTATGAGCTTAACTCCATTGTGCTTCGGTCGTCTTTAACTTCACGATTTCGTAGTTCCTTAATTATTGTTCCTAGAATATGGGTTGGAACTCATTCCACTGTCGCCTCTCGTTCCACTTTCGCTTATTCTCGTTCTAGTATACCTGATTCAAACATAACTATGTACTCATGGTTTTGTGCAAGCTCTCCAAAATTCACTAGTGACTCTTGGATCTCATTTACTTACTAGAAGGTATTCCACATAAATGAATTATCTCTTAAAAAATAAACAAATGCCAACCATGTTGCCAAATATAGTTACTAAGATGATTTTCTATAACTCATGCATAAGCGAAATGAACCATCCGCCTTATTTGCGAACACTACTCGAGCGGATCGATAAATGTATCAAGAGATTCTAGGTAACTAAACATGGCAGAACCCTAAGGGTCACACTAGACTTTGAGGGCATTACCAAGGCAAGTCAAGCGTCTAACTACCCTCTTTTCATACTCGAGAATGGTACCATTTCTGGACAACCACTCCATCCCTAGAATCAACCCATAGCCCAAAAACATAAGCTTTACTTCTAAACTCAACACTTAGCATAGATATTCTCAAATCCAAACAAGTCATGAATAAATGAGTCGATTCCCCAACAGGATTTGAGATAAAAATGGGATCCTCTACTATGCTTGTACTAAGGTGGAGAGACTCAACTATCGAGGCAGAATTAAAAAGGATGCGATGTACAAAAACAATGTTCCCCTGGTATGATAGAAAAGGGAAGCTAAACTTTTAACATAAACGTTACCACCTTTCTTAGTTATGCTAGTAGTGAGAGCATAAAATTGCCCTCTCAACGATCTTGTTCTTTTCCCTTGTCGTTTTCCTATGATACTTAACTACATGTCCTTTTTTACCATGCCAATGATGTTCTTTCTTATCATGGGTTTTATTATTCTTTTACTTTGAACTCTTCCCTTTCACCTTTTCCTCCTTCGTGGATTACGCCTTATCAAAAAGTTTCTCATCCTTAGGCTTCTGTTCTTTATCCTCGTTCTTACTATCCTTGTATAGCTTGTTCACAAGTTTCTTGAAAGCTACTTCCATCGCACGACAACCCTACAAAGCTTGAGATAAGATTAGTCGCAAGTAAAACTACTGCGGCTACAGATTGAGGTTGGACACTACTTTGCCCTCCGACATGTGTTGCATGCCTACAAACTATGGTGAAAAAGAAAGAGAGAAGAGACTAAAGGAGAGAATTAAAAGATAGTGCATATGGCTTTGGGGAATATGCCTTTCGTAAAACGAAACTTTTCCTGAAAAATGCTTCTTTGTAAATGGTTTTGAAAATAATTTCAAAAGGTTTTATAAACTTTTGCCCAGTCTGGTAACCGTCTGCTTTGATACCAAATGTAACACCCCACCTCCGCTAGGGTCACTCACAAAGGGAATGCACTAGCTTTGGTGGAGCATTATCTAGGTAAACATACACAGAAATATTACAAGACAGAACATATTAAACAACGGAAGAAGAACCAAATTTCATTGCTTTAAAGTTAAGAAAGGTCTAAAGCCTTTTACATCATACTGCTATTAAATCTGTTTCATCAAAATTTGTCTTGCAATAGTAAAGAAGCATAAAAACCATAGTCATAAATCATTCCCCAATAAATTAGCAAAGCAAGCCATAGCCAAGAGAAATCCAAGCAGTACATGAAAGAGCCTTGGAGCTTGGTAAGATCCGAACTAAGCTATATTCCCACCCAGCGAACCTGGAGGGGGGGAGGACGAAAGAAAAAGAGGCGAAACAAACTGGGTCAGTTATAAAGACTGAGTAAGTCCTAGTGGCTTTCAACATAAAAACAAGTGAAGATAATATGGCATGAATAAACTAAAAGTAAACATAAGCATGATGACAAGGTAAGCTACAGGCACGATGAATCAAGTATAACATCCAATGCTTCCTATCAAGAGTATCATCACAAGGTTCCTACCAAGTATCACATTTCAAGGTTTCTACTATGTACAACATCGCAAGACTTCTAAGATTCACCGTTCCACTGTTTTCTTTGATTTCCTATATTATCTGCACCAACTGTACTAGTACCCCAACCTGTATCATCCTTTCCATGTATATGTATAGTCCCTTGCCGTATATCGTACGGGTTTCAACATGTATTTCCATACTACTTCAACGTAGTGCCACCATTCTTGAAATCGTTTGGACCGCCACCCTTGTTCTGGCTAGGTTTCCTTATCATGAACTATCGTGTGTTCAACTAGGATTTATGCCACCTAGGACCACTAGGGATTATGCTACCTATTGAACGTTTTCTAGATTCGATTAGGGTTTATGCCACCTAGGAACACTAGGGATTATGCTACCTAACGAATTCCACGTAACGATCTATTAATCGATCGGCTCCCTACAAGTCCTAGCTCGTTCATGTGTCTATGTCATACAGCCCAATCACGAAATGTAGTCACCTGTGCTAGGTACACCATAGTGTGTATCAAGCCCTCAGATGCCAACCACCGACACGAACCAAGCACACATAGTGAAAACCTACTGGTGCCGAATGCTCGCTTTTTCAACTCCAGACTACGTGCACGACCATAGTCCGCCTGAACCTACAATGGCGCACCAACTCAGTCGTCGTTCTGGTCGCTTACAATCAGCCCATTAATCGTGCCCAACCCTGCCTAGTTCCAGGGTACCATGATACATCTAGTGGGTTACTGCTGAAAAGGACCGCGTAACTTTGGTTTCTGTCCAGTAAGTTAAGTGTTATCATTTAAATTCGAGACTTAACCCCATCAGTCTAGCATGTCAAGTTGGTTAAGTGCTGTCATTCAAGTTTGTGACTTAACCCGCCTATGTGTCATGCCAAATTGGCTAAGTGTTGTCGTTCAAGTTCATGACTTAGCCCTACGAATAATGTGTCAAGTTGGTTAAGTATATTCAAGCGGTTCATGACTTAACCCTATCAAATCATCGTGTCAAATTGGTTAAGTATATTCAAGCGGTTCATGACTTAACCCTATCATGTGGCATTAATTCGTTAATGCACCCCAACCTCTCACATCAGACCTGTTGTTGTGGTCACTGGATATGCCGGGCAGTTCCGGGCAGAATTACACCACAACTCAGTCTGACCTCGGGTTTTCAAGTGCGATATGACCAACTACCCACATTGGATCCTATTGTTTGCAGTAACTGGATTTGCCGGGCGGTTCCGGGCAGAATTACACTGCAAACTCAACCCAACCACGAGTTGGCCATTTTCAAATTCATTCTAAATGTCATGTCCACGTTTCAAGTTTCATTTCGAGTTCATGTCATGTTTCAAGGGTAAGTTTCATGCCTACATCCAGATTCAAGTTATAACAATGTTCATGTTTCAAGTTTTGCCTATTATCAAGTTCATAATTCATCTTCATTACCAATTCATGTTTTTCCTAATCTACACAAATCGTATTCCCATCGCATGTGAACATGAATCGATCTATACTACAAATAAATCCAAATCTTGAAATAGGGGCAATAGCATCAAAACTGTGATAGGCAAAAGGGACCAGCATAAAGCGATAAAAGGAGTTACAAGATTAGTATGGTATAACTTGAGATAATTGGTTAAAACATCACCGGCGTATAGGATTTCAAATCTAGCGAGATATGGCGATGGTCATGATAAACACTGAAAAAGAATAGGCATGCAAAAGCAAGCCGAATACAAGGATAATGGATCCAGTGGTTTTGGTGTACATAATTGCAAATAAACTAAGCAAGTCACACCCTTGGTATACGATCCAACAAAATGCCAATTCGGTGTACAACATGGTTTTCAACTATTGTGTTATGGGCATGAACAATCAACTGTAATAGACTTAGACAATTAACCCCAGTAGTCATAGTCACAGATAAAAATCTCATAGTTGTGAATCATAAGCGATTAATCACAATAGTCATGGATAATTATCCAAAATAGTTCTAGGCAAATAGTCATAGGCAATTAACAGTAATACTTTCAAAGTCATGGTCATAGATAATAGCCTTATGTTCATAATCATAGGTAATATTTCTCATAGTCAAGAGTCATAGGTGATTAGCCACGATTGTCCCTGTCATAGTCATAGGCAATAGCCTTATGTTCACTGTCATAGGCATAGGCATAGTCTTATGTTCACAGTATTAGTCATAGGCATAGGCAAAATCTTATGTCCACAGTCATAGGCATAGTCATAGTCTTATGTCATTAACAATAGTTTCAACGTCGTAGACAATATTCCCAATAGTCAAGATCCAAGAATTTATGTTACAATCTAGCGTTTGAATAATAAACTAGGTCCAACAACATGAATAGGCCTGATTCAATCGATAAGAAATAACCCAAAATCGTAGATTCAAGAAGAGACAAAAACAGATCTAAATAGATAATCAAGCTTAGGTCCAATTTCATTTCATTCCATGCCCACATTAAATTTAACAAGTTTAAATCCCAAAGTAACTAGAACTTACAGAGCGTGGATTTAGAATTAGAGTGCAGAGATTTGATTCTAGAAACGGTTATTGCAGTTGTTGAATCTCTATTTGTTTAGTCTTGTTCTAGTTGAAAAACCTCAAATTTGCAATTCCTAGTTGTTGTCTTGACGAAGAAGAAGTAGTATCTTTTAATTTAAATATTATCATTTTGATTTTCACAGAGGTAGCATAAGGAAATAATGAAATTGTGTAGAGAGAATGAGGCTAGGGGCTGTTTATATAGGGCTAGGCAGACGAATCTGGTCACGAAACAAGTATAAATACATCAGAATGCATCTGGTTCAGGAAATAGGTTCGGGAGGCAGGTCGACCCCCAGGTCGACACTATGGTCGATCATGCCCCTGGTAGGTCGAAACTATGGTCGACCCCCGGGTCGAGCTAGTCTATGGGCGGGAGTTTTCCCGCCCTGCCAGCTGCGGGGTTTGAATTCGAAATTCGAATTAGAATTTCGAGCTGATTTCGATTCTGAAAATTCCTGAAACTTTGGAGGGTCATATCTCCCTAGTACGGACTCCGATTCTCGCAAACTCGAACTCGCTTCCGAGCAGAATTTCGAGATAAACGCAATGGCGCAACCCGTTTCCCTTGATTCTTGTTTTAAATATTAATTCTGCCTAGATTTAGAGTTTGAACATGTTATTAAAATACGGGTTGTTACAAACAGGAAAGGGTAAGGACAAAGTACAGGATCTTCAGAAGGGAAGGTTATGTTCTCGTGGTTAGTATATCGAAAGAGATAGGAAGTTTTGGTTGAAGATTTGATTTCTTTTTCCAAGAACTCTTTTCAACTTTTGCGCTTCGCCCTTGTTTGTATCAGCTTCGATTGTTCAAACACTGCACCTAAATACTAGTCGAGTTATGCATCCCGTTGTAGTCTCAAATCCTATTGGTGGTTCGGCTCACTTATCTATGGTTTGTTGGGATTTGAGTGTCTATCTTGGGCATTGGGCTTGAATGCAACGCCTTCATTCTTGGTTTAACGGGCTAAAGATTGATTCTAGGAATGGATTGGCTAGCCAGGTATGGTGCCATCCAAGACTGTGAAAATAGGGTAGTTAGACTGTTGGCTCGTTGTGGAAAGACCCTTGATATTTCCTATGACCCTATGGGTTCTGTGATGCTTAACTACCTAGAATCTCTTGATGCATTCATCGATGATTTGAAATTTGTTCGTGTGGTCCATGAGTTTGATGATGCCTTTGATGAAGTTCAGGGTTTACCCTCGAGGCACGAGATACGCTTTGTGTATCACGAGACGAGAGCATGAGGAAGAAAATCCTTGAAGAAGCGTTTACATGATACCGCGGAAGTAGTGGAACGGAGAATGCCTAGGGAAGCGGAATTGGAGCAAGTTTCCATGATTAGACAAGCTCCTACATGCATCCTTGGATCAGAGGTCAAGATGTTACACAACCGAGAGGTAAAGTGGTTAAAGTCCAATGGGGAGATGATCAAGGAGACGCGACTTGGGAGACGGAAGACAAGATACGTACGATGTACCCTTTCCTTTTGGATTGTATGTTCTTAACTTCTCCTTTTTCTATCGCTTTGTTTATACTTGTTCTATCATTTAGTATGTCCTCTCGATTACATCTTCGATCTTTAGACAGGAAAATCCTATGGTTGTAAACTTGTGTTTGAGACATGTTATGTTTGGTGGATGCAAGTGTTTACTAGAGGTTGCTCGTGGATGCATTTACACATATACTAGGTACTAGATCGGCTCAATCACTTTCATACTGCATATGAGTAAGTGTGCCTAATTAATTTGATGGATGTATATTGAATGTGTTATCATATGGATGTTGCATTCGGATAAATGACTGTGCACGCATGTAAAAATGATATGTATCATTAGGATTCTTTTGCATACAAAATGGACGCATGGCACTATCATGAATTGCATTAAGGAGTCGACTGAGTCAGTAGACCGCCTTATTTTGCATTAGAGTAGGAACATATACACACACTTTTGCATATGTTCATTAAAGCATTAGAAATCTTTTAAGGAAAATGGATGTGTGTGATTGATGGATGAGCAGATGGATGATGGATGGTAGGATGGTAACATTCTTCTTAAATTGGAGATTTCAGGGACAAAATACTTTAAGGAGGGGAGAATGTAATAACCCAAATTTTTAAATAGTTAATTCATGGATTAATTAATTAATTAAGAAAATTCAAAAGTGCGCAAGAAAATGTAGAAAAGCATTAATTAAAGAAATGCATGTCACAAATCAAAGGTAAGAAGATTAACGTGTTAGTACGTGCGTTCAATAAGGAGATTTAACGCAATAATGCATGCGGTAAAAGTATTAAATAAATAGATGCATATTTGTAAACATGTGCAATTATGATATAAAGATACAAATTTAAAAATGTCTGAGTACATAAGGAATTAATACGTGCAATAAATTGATTGCAACCAAAAAAAAAACATTGATTTGTAGATATGTTTAATATGACATTGATTAGAAGACAAGTAATTTGTCATTTATGTTCGATTGATTTTCGTTTATGTTTATTTGATGATAATTTAGGAAACCATGTAATTAATCTTAATTTGTATGAATACTTATCCTAATTTGTCACTTATGTCAATTAACATTAAAGAGAATATGATAATTTGTGACTTATGTTAATTGATGATAAAAAAATAAAAATAAAAAGATATATATATACATATATGCATATATATATATATATATATATATATATATATATATATATATGTGTGTGTGTGTGTGTGTCTTGTACGCATCACGTGGCGCATTATTGTTGGTCAAGGATTGTTTTTTTTAACGTGGCCTTCTCTGATTGGCCTGGTGACGAATTCTGAGGTATTAGGGCTTATGTGTTATGCTGTGATTGGCTTAATGACACATCTCTTTAGTTTGAATGACTCTGATTTACTCCTGGACTGATCAAAAGGCTAGAATTAATCCTACACTCTTATATAATCACATCTAAACTCAACCCTAAATCAAAACAAAAATCATTCTCAAGCCGCCATGCTACTGCAACATAGACTGAGAAAGCTTCTCTTATTCAACGAATTAAAACTTAGGATGGCTGAAAAGGATTCTACGCGTAATCTATTCTCTTCTTTAATCCGTTCATAGTGAGTACAACTTCTTTAACAAGATAATTGTTGAACGTAATTGTGATGGGTTTATAAGTTGGACTATATGAATATGACTATTTATATATACTTGATTAAATCTATTTTATCATCTTAATTCATGTGTCTAATTGTGTATGTTCGATTAGATTCATTTTATGATGGTGTTGTATGCAAGTTTGTATGCAAATAATATGCAATTTTATATGTAAATCATGTGATATTAGTCTACATGTCTAATTACATATGTAAGTTTATATGCAAGTTTGTATGCAAATCAGATGCAAGTTTGTGTGAAAATCATATTCATACATGCAAGTTCCTATCCATATGTTTAGATCTATGCAAATCATATTTTATATGATTAGATCCATGCCATTTTATATGTTAATGCAAATTCATATTTTATATGTCTATTGCTTACGCAACTCATTGACTATGAAAATTTATGTCAATGTAAATTATGATCATGCAAGTTTACGATCCATGCTAGTTTATTTTCATATATTAATTTAGATCTAATTTGTTGTGCAAGTCCATATGTGAATTTAGATCTAATTTGTTATGCAAGTCTGTATGTTAATTTGGATCTAATTTGTTATGGAAGTTCATATGTTAATTTAGATCTAATTTGTTATGGAAGTTCATATGTTAATTTAGATCTAATTTGTTATGGAAGTTCATATGTTAATTTAGATCTAATTTTTTATGCAAGTTCATATGTTAATCTAGATCTAATTTGTTGTGCAAGTTCATATGATAATTTAGATCTAATTTGTTATGCATGTCCATATGTTAATTTAGGTCTAATTTGTTATGGAAGTTCATATGTTAATTTAGGTCTAATTTGTTATGCAATTTCATATCTTAATTTATATCTAATGTGTTATGCAAGTTCATATTTAATTTAGATCTATTTTGTTATTAAGTTTATAAATGAGGATCTTTGTTATATGCTAGTTATGTCCATAATTGGATCTATACTATTTTATGCCAGTTTGGATGTTATACGTCTCTTTCTTTCCCTTTTTCTTATGAGTTAGGCTAATTGCGAGCCTAACTTATTATATGAATCATACGAATGGTTGACATTGGGAAAGAATTGGGAAACATTAAATATTGGACATTATGTAATTGGCATAAAATGGGTTATAATCATATAATTTATTTTGGGCATATCTAGTAAGTGAGGCATAACTTCAAATGACCACACTTATGGATAATTTACGTATAAATCTAAATATGGACATAAATGGTAAATATGTAAATTGGTTAAAAGATGAACATGCCTAACCCGAGATTAGATTGAGTTGCGGTGTAAGACTGCCCGGAACTGCTCGGCACATCCAACTACTGCAACATCACAGATCTAATGTGAGAGGTTAGCGTATTAAGCCCAAAACCCGAGGTTAGAATGAGTTTGCGGTAGAAGTCTGCCCGGAACTGCTCGACACATCCAACAATCGCAAACAACAGTTCTAATGTGAGAGGTTGGTGCATTAATAAATTAATTAATGCCAATGAACAGACATGCTTAGAATGGAAGGGTTAAGTAACATATGAATCAGCGACACTTAACCAATACAACATGTTAATTAGACAAGTGGGTAGGGTTAAGCAAATTGATAACACTTAACCAATACAACATGTTAATTATACAAGTGGGTGGGTATAAGTAAATTGAGAACACTTAGTCAATACAACATGTTAATTAGACAAATGGGCGGGGTTAAGTAAATTTAAAACACTTAACCAGTATAACATGACGAATGAACAGGGTTAAGTTAATAAGAAACACTTAACCAATACAACATGATGTGTGGGTGGGTTAAGTTAACATGAATGGACAACACTTTAACCAATATTACATGAACAAAGGGGATAGGGTTAAGAAAAGCGTAACCAATAATACATATTGACTTGGTAAGTAGGAGGGCTAAGTAAACCTTGGGTAGGTGAGTGATATTAGTGTATATAGACCCACAAAGTTAACCGTTAAATAAACATGTTTGAATCAGTGGAAGGGTTAAGTACATCTCGTGTAGGTCGGTAATATTTGCATATATAGGCCCACAAACTTGACCAGTAGGAAACCCTAGTAATGGGGACCCATTTCAATAGTAGCCCACATAGATGTTTCATGGTACCCTGAACTAGGCAGTGTAGAGCACGATTACTGGGATGATTATAAGCAGTCAAAATAGTGTCGGGTGCTGCGGTAGTGTTGGTTCTAGCAGAGTATTGTCGTGCACGTGCTCCGGAGTGGAAAAGGCAGGAACTAGGCATCAGTAGTATACATTATGCATCTTGAATTGTGTCGGGTTGCCATCATAGGAATTGGTACAACCTATGGTGGGACCAGCACATGTATCTACATATCAGCAGGGCCGAATGACACAAGTAAAAAAGTGAGGCCGAATGACACAATTAAACAAGCGGGGCCAAATGACACAAGTAATAAATTCATGCGAGTTAGAGAATCAATCGATTAAATGATAAGGGGGTAGTATGGGGACATCTAATATTTAGTATGGGCAAGTAAGGATTGTATGGGGTAAATACCTCTTACTAGAGGTTACGCCTAAGGACTACCAATTACAAGATGGGGATCAACTTTCAGTATGGGACTAGTAACGGTGCAGCGAAATTAGCATTGGTGTAGTGTAGTAATTATCCTTTAGTGATTAGAAGCGCGATCAATTTTTATCTTGTTCATTCTGCTTACCTTATCATGCATATTTATTTATAGTCATTTCTTACTTTCCAGTTTATGTTCTTATCCTGTTGCTTTAATAATTATATTGTTAAAGTCACTGGACTCACCAAATTTATGCCTAACCTAGTTTGTTTTCACCTCTTTTCTTCTGTTGCCACCACCCCCACCTGTTTCTAGGGAGGAAATACTCAAGCTTAGTTCGGATACCCCTTCTTCCGGCTTGAAGTTGAAAGATGAATTGCTTGGCTTTGATTCAGCTTATCTATGGCATTTTCTGTTGGGGATTACTGTTTTAATATTAAGTACTCTGAAGGTTTTGTACAAGACTGATATTATGTACTTGGTTTTGGTTTTTGGAAATATAATCAAACTTATTTCTGTTTCCACTGCAATAATGGTATAATTTTTTTAAAGTACTGCTTTCTCTGTCTTGTAATATTCTGTTCTGTTTACTTATAATATTCCACGAAACTTAATGCATTCCCTTTGTGAGTGACATTAATGGATGTGGGGTGTTACAACTACTGTCGCCCAAGCACGCTTTTCTTCGAAGTTCTGATGGGATCCAGTGCTTTATTGCTAGTATGATCACACCCGTCAGGAAGCAGATTGTTAAAGTATTAATGATGGAGCATAGAGAAATGCTCCTCTTAACGGCAAGAACATTTGAAATTTAAACAAGTAACATCAAATTTGACCAAAAAATAAAAAAATAGAAATGAGGAAAAATGGTAAATTTGCAATTTAAAATAAATTCTAACAAAATGAAGGAGTTAAAATCATAAATTCAAACATCAACGATGAGAATGGAACATGGAAAGAATTGGAAAAAATAAATAATGGCCCTCTTTTGAAATTCAAGCCGAAAGAGTGAGAAAATTAAATTTGAAAATGAAAGGAAATGTAATTGTAAAAAAACGTTAAGCTCCAATTTAGAAGCAAAATAAGGAGGAAATTTTAAACTACAAGTTCGTACCTCTACGGTTGTTGACAAAAGTGTAGGGTGCAACATGAGGACTTCCGAGGAGGTCACCAATCCTATTACTACTCTCGTCGAACCACGCTTAACTTCGGAGTTCTAATGGGATCCAATACTTTACTGGTGGTATTATCGCACCCACCTGGAAACGGATTGCTGAAGTATTAATGTAGGAGCGTAGAGAAATGCTCTGCTTGACGACAACAACGTTTGAAATTCTAACAAGTAACATCAAATTTGACCAAAAAATCAAAAAATAGAAATGAGAGAAAATGCTAAATTTGCAATTTAGAAGAAATCCTAACGAAATGAAGGAGTAAAAACCACAGACTCATGCATCAACTGCGATAATGGAACATGTATAGAATTGGAAAAAAGAAATAATGGCCAGCTTTTGAAATTCAAGCCGATAGAGTGAGAACGTTAAATTTGTTAATAAAAGGAAATGAAATTGTAAAAAAAAATCATTTTCTAATTAAGATGTAAAAAAACAAAAAAGGAGGAAATTTTAAACTGTAAATTCGAACCGCGACGGTTGTTAAATGAGTCGGATGCAACATGGGGACTTCCCAGGAGGTCACCCATCCTAGAATTACTCTCGCCCAAGCACGCTTAACTTAGGAGTTCTGATGGGATTCGGTGCTTTAGTGATGTTATGATCGCACATGTCAAGAAGTGGATCGCTAAAGTATTACCGCAGGAGCGTAGAGAAATGCTCTACGTAATGGCAACAACGTTTGAGATTCTAACAAGTAACATCAAATTTGACAAAAAAATCAAAAAACATAAATGAGGGAAAACGCTAAATTTGCAATTTAAAAGAAATTCTAAAGAAATGATGGAGTTAAAACCACAAATTCAAGCATCAATGGTGAGAATGGAACATGGAAAGAATTGGAAAAAAGAAATAATGGCCAGCTTTTGAAACTCAAGCCGATAGAGTGAGAACGCTAAATTTGAAAATAAACGGAAATGAAATTGTAAAAAAAACTATAAGTTCTAATTCAGAAGCAAAAAAACCGAAAAGGAGGAAATTTTAAACTGTGGAACCGCGATGGTTGTTGACAAAAAGGGAGGGGTGCAACGCTAGGACTTCCTAGGAGGTCATCTATCCTAGATCTACTCTTGCCGAAGCACGCTTAACTTCAGAGTTTTGATGGGATCCGATGCTTTAGTGCTAGTATGATTGCACCCGTCACGAAGCGGATTGCTAAAGTATTAATGCAGGAGCGTAGCGAAATGCTCTGCTTGACGGCAACATCGTTTGAAATTCTAACAAGTAATATCAAATTTGACCAAAAAATCAAAAAACATAAATGAGGGAAAACGCAAAATTTGCAATTTAAAAGAAATTCAAATGAAACAAAGGAGTTAAAAGCCCAAATTTAAGCATCAACCGCGAGAATGGAACATGTAAAGAATTGGATAAATAAAGTAATGACCAGCTTTTGAAATTCAAGCCGACAGAGTTAGGAGTTAAATTTGAAAATAAAGGAAATGAAATTGTAAAAAAACTTCAAGTTCTAATAAAGAAGCCAAAAAAAGGAGGGAATTTTAAACTGCAAATTCGATCCGCAACGGTTATTGATAAAAGGATGGGGTGCATGTAACACCCCGTAATTTGAACATAAAAATTCACAAATTAAAGTATACTTAATTAAGTGAAATGGGTTGCGCAGAGAAATATATATATATTGATATATATATATATATAATTGAAAATTAAATAAATAAATATGCAAAAATGTTCAAAACAACGAATTGGGAGAGGTGAATAACCGAACCAGCCGATTTTTGAGGTCGACCCGAGCACGCTAGGTCGACTCGGGGTTAATCCAGGGTGTTTGGCTGTCAACCCGTGGGTCGATTCGCTCAAATGCAGATTTTGCATTTGAATGGTTCTCATGGTTCATCTTTAATATAAAGGCCCTAGATGGTTCCTACACTTGACTTCTTCCCCAAGACATGCTTTGATGGCTTGGATTGAATCTAGGGTTAATCCTATGGCTAATACTATCCTAATCCTCTATAAAAAGACCCCTAAACCTAGCCTAAATCACCATTATTCAATCCTACAACTAAACTATGTCAAATTTGTTCCTCTCATGGCCTCCACTCTCATGCTAAAATTCCTAAGCCTATTTCTATGAGAGATTGTGAGTTCATACAAGTGCTTTCAAACTTGTATGAGTGTTCTTAGTTTGCATTCAAGTCAAGTTGCAACATTTCTATTTCAAAGCAAGGATTTTTATTGATTTGGCGCAAGGGTTTTTCAATTGGGGCTTTCATATTTTGGTGCTTGCATAAGGGCTTCGTCTCAATCTTTATAATAAATATTCATTTGTGTCTTCATAGCGTAGTAAGCCCTTTTCTACTTTCTTTTTATTGAACTCTAAAGTTAAATGAATGATGCAAGTTTGGGGTTGATCATTATGATATGCAAGTTTGGTTGATTATTATGATATGCAAGTTTGGTTAATCATTATGCTATGCAAGTTAGTTTAATCATTATGTATGACACATATTGCTATGTTATGCAAGTTAAACTTGATGTTGTGAGCATTAAGCTCCAAGCTTTATATCAAAGGTTGCATTTTGGCAACATGAAAGTTATCATATCCCTTATGATAACTTGCATGTGAGGCTAAATGCGAACTTCTAGCAACTTCTACATGTCATTTATCACCATGTATCACTCATATGCTAAGTTTGGTTTTATGCATGCTTTTGAAGCCTAACAATGCAATATGCAAGTATATGAACATATGTACGTCTCATATGCCACCATGATAAACTTGTGGCTTCAACACCTTTTAGTCATGATTATGCCAATTTCCCTATTTTACCCTTTATGCGTTGTTGCGATTATGTAAACGATGGGATTATGTTGGGGTTGGGTAAAATTATGACATGAACATGATTTTTATAACATAACGTGATATGTTAACTTGTAATTATGTTTTGGAAACATAATGAACATGACACTTAGAAAATATGAGTGTGGCCAACTCGAGGTTGGGTTGAGTTTGTAGCATAAATCTACCTGGACCCGCCCGGCTTAACTAGTGTCTACAAACAATAGGACCCAATGTGAGAAATTGGTCATGTTGTGCTCGAACCCGAGGTTAGACCAAGTTGTGGTGTAAAGCTACCCGGACCCGCCCGGCTTAACTAGTAACCACAACAAAGTCTAATGTGAGAGGTTAAAGCACATTAAGTTAATTAATGCCTCCTGATTAGGGTTAAGTCATGGTCCATTTAATACTTAATCAATTTGGGCTGGATGGGTTAATCGGGGTTAAGTCACGAACCTTGGGTATACATAACCAATTTAATCCACGTTTGGATCGGGTTAGCCACATTTAACCCATTAAGGAAACCCTAGTTGCTTGGTCCTTTTCACCAGTAACCCTCTTGATGTATCATAAGACCTAGGACTAGGCTAGGGTGGGGCATGATTACTGGGCTGACATGTAACCGACCAAAACGACGGCTGAGTAGGTACGCCGGTGTAGGTCCAGGCGGACTATGGTCGTGCACATAGTCCGGAGTTGGAGAATCAGGCACGGGTACCAGTAGATCTAGACTGCGCATACTTGATTCGTGTCTGAGGTTGACACCCTAGGACTTGATACACTCTAGGGTGTACCTAGCGCAGTTTAACTACATTGCATGTTTGGGCCGTATGACACCGACACTTGACGAGTTAGGCTTATAGGGAGCCGATCGACTAGACTGTGTAGTTGGACCTTAATTTAGGTCACCTCATGATGATGGGCCAAGCTTGGGCCAAGGGATCAATTCTTGTTTTTACTTGACATGTTAGAATGCTAGTACACCCATGGTGCAAAACTTAACCTTAATTATGCGATGACACCTTTATCTATCTTGTTAGTTAATCATCATGCCAGTATGATGTTATCCTTATGTTCATCTCAGCTTCTCATGCCAGTTAACTTTACTAGTTCATAGACAGATAGTAGTAGGGCTTACCAGTCTTTTTGACTGACCTGTTTTCTTTCGCCTCTTTTCTTCCGTTACCCCCCCTCAGGTTCTCAGGGTGGGAACATTGGAGCTTAGCTTGGATCTTTACAGCTTGCTTACTGGATTTGCTCATGTACGGTTTTGGACATTGAGCTAGCTATGGTTTATCACTTCGTTTTGGGGATAGTACTTTATGTATTTCAGTTTTTCAGTTTATGCTTTTATCTAGACTTTGTTGTTGGAAAATAATGACCAAGTACTTTGTTGTAACATGACTATGGTTTTGAAATGCTAAGTTTTATCCGCTGCTTTACTACTCTGTTTTACTTATATGTTCTGTCTTGTGATATCTGCATGCATGTTCACCTTGTTTAATGCCCCTCCAAAGCTAATGTCCTTGCAAGAGTGGCATTGGCGGAGGTGGGGTGTTACATTTGGTATCAGAGCATAAGGTTTACAAGATTTGAGCAAAAGTGTTTTTGAAACTTACCTTTTGAAAATCTATTTTCAAAACCAATTAAGTATTTTCCAAGAAAAGTCTAGTTATTTTAAAAAGGCTATTCCCCAAAAGCCATAGCACTATCCTTCGTTTCTTCGTTCTGAATCTATCTTTTTCCTTTTTCAGTATGGCCGATCTTAACCTTCCCGAGAGAGTGACCATTCCCGGATGGTTCCGGAGATACTTGGAAGCTAGGGCCAACGATGTGGGCCTAGCAAATACCCCCAATATAACTGAGGTTCCTCCTCCTCCTCCTCCCCAGAACCTGCAATCAGATTTCGCTAAGATTCGCAGAGACTTTAAGGCGATGGGTGGCAAGAACTTTATTGGGACGGAGACTTTTGTGGAGGCAAGAAATTGGTTGAAAGAAACTGAAGATCTCTTCGCCATCTTTGATGTGCAAGATCATAGAAGGGTTCTATTGGCAGCATGGTTATTGAAAGAAGAAGCTGCTTATTGGTGGGAGGTCACCAATGCTACGAGGCCTATAGAGACTTGGGCCGACTTTAGGACAAGATTTGGGATTAAGTTTCTATCATCAGCTGAGGCGAATTTGCAATTGGAGAAGTTTATATCTTTGAAGCAAGGAGACATGACAGTGAGGGAGTACGTGAATGAGTTTAACAAGCTCGCCCAATTTGGTTTGGACATGATTAATACTCCCCAGAAGAAGGCTTTGCACTTTGCACGAGGGTTGATTGAGCCACTACAAGGTTTAGCCCTATCTCATATACCTATGGGGGCCACTTTCGAAGGTCTAGTAGACATGGCATTGCTTCAAGGAGATGATAAGAATGGCAAGAAGGAAGTGAAGGCTAATGAGACCCAAGCCAAGAAGATAGACTCCAAGTGGGGAGGAAATCAGAGCAATCAGAACAACAAAAACAACAAGAACTCAAGGGCAACAAGGCCAAGGCAAAGGACCCAAAAAAATGCCACTACTGTGGGAATGTAGGGCACATAGCTAAAGACTGTAAGAAAAGGAAGAGGAAGTCGGGCGATTGCTTTCATTGTGGAGAGACCGGACATTTTAGCAAGGATTGCCCCATGAAGCAAGGGCAAAATCAGCGTGCAGGACCTTCTGGAGGGCAAGTGCATGCTCTCAACGCCGCTCCAGTTCAGGATCGAGGTAGCATTTCTGTAGAAAGTCTTGTTTATATTTCTGATTATCCTGTTCGCACCTTATTTGATTCTGGCGCATCGCATAGTTTTATTTCTTCTGACATTGTTGAAAGTTTGCACCTAAGTACTAGCTTAGTTGAGGATCCCGTTTGTGTTTCAAATCCAATTGGGGGTTCCGCCCATCTATCTATGATTTGTGTGGATTTGAAGATTTCTATCTTGACTGTAGAATTCGCGTGTAATGCTTATGTTCTCGGATTCACGGGAAATGGGTTAATCTTGGGCATGGATCGGTTGTCCAGTTATGGAGCCATTCTCGATTGTGAACATAGGGTGGTGAGGCTCATGACCTGCCTCGGTAATACCCTAGAAATTTCTTGTAACCCTAGATGTCCCGTCATGTTATGCTATCTTGAATCTCTCGATTCGTCCATCGATGATCTGCAATCTGTAAGGTTGGTCCGAGACTATCCTGATGTCTTTGAAGAAGTTAAGGGGTTACCCTCTAAACGAGAGATAGATTTCCGCATTTATCTAGTCGATAATGCCAAGCCAGTATCATTACCCGTTAGGCACATGGCCCCTCGTGAGAGAAGGGAGCTCGGTAAGCAAATCAAGGAGCTGCTTGAGAAGGGTTTTATTAGACGAAGCATTTCCGAATGGGGTGCTTCGGTGGTATTCGCTACTAAGGCGGATGGTTCGCTTCGTCTATGTGTTGATTATCGAGAGTTGAACAAGCTGACAAAGAAGAATAGGCACCCATTACCGAGGATTGATGATCTCTTTGACCAGCTTGTAGGTGCTTCTGTTTTCTCTCAGCTCGATCTAGCCACCGGATTCCATCAACTTAGATTAGCTGAGGATAGCATTGATAAAACTGCGTTTAGGACTTCGGATGGATTCTTTGAATGGCTTGTCATGGCATTCGGATTGACTAATGAACCCGCCTACTTCGTAGACTTGATGAGTAGGGTGTTCAGGGAGTTCCTCAACAAGTTTGTTGTTGTCTTCGTGGATGATTTTCTGATCCTCTCAAAGAACGAGGAAGAACATGCCAGACATCTCAAGGAAGTGATGGATACGCTTAGAGCGCATCAGTTGAAAGCCAAGTTCTCCAAATGTCATTTCTGGAGAAGGGAAGTTCGGTTTCTTGGACATATAGTTTCTAAGCAAGGCATAGCGGTGGATCCCGCGAAAGTGGTTGTGGTTCAAGATTGGAAAACTCCTAGGAATGCGACCGAAGTAAGAAGCTTTCTCGGTTTGGCGGGCTACTATAGGAAGTTCATCAGAGACTTCGCTAAGATTTCGGCCCCTCTCACTAAGTTGACGAAGAAGAACTTAGTCTTTGCATGGGACTTGGAATGTGAGCTTGCTTTTCAAAAGCTCAAAAGAGCCCTTACCTCAGCTCCAGTTTTGGCATTACCCGATAGTGGTAAGATGTTTACCGTGTACACAGATGCATGTGGCACGGGGTTAGGAGCTGTTCTGATGCAAGAGGGAAGAGTGATATGTTATGGGGGTAGGCAACTTAAAGTTCATGAGAAGAACTATCCCACTCATGATTTGGAGTTAGCGGCGATCGTCTTTGCACTCAAATCCTGGCGCCACTATCTTCTAGGCGAAAGGTTTGAGTTGTATACTGATCACAAGTCACACAAATACCTCTTCTCAATAAAGATCTGAATCTAAGGCAGTAAAGGTGGATTGAATTTTTGGCATCTTATGACTTCGAGATAGCTTATACCCCTGGCAAGGGTAATGTTGTGGCGGATGCACTAAGCAGAAGGAGATTGACTTTAAGGCCCTTGTTCATTGAGATGAAGAACTTGAAATTCTTGGCAACCTTTGATTTCACGACGGCTGTTTAGTTGATGACGGGTTCATTAGCATCCCTTGATCTTAGACCCACACTTCTTGATCAAGTTGGGGCTTCGCAGAGGGAAGATCCACAGATAGTCGAAGTTATGGACAAGTTGATTCGGGGTGAGACGTCTAGTCACCTTGCCAGATATACTATTGATGATAAAGGATGGCTAAGGCGTGATGGGAGATTATGTGTTCCTCGGGTGGGAGATTTGGTCCATAGAGATTTTGAAGAAGCACATCACTCGAAGATGACTATACATCCGGGAGGAGATAAGATGTATAGAGATATGAAGCGCAGTTTCTTTTGGGATGGAATGAAGAAAGATGTGGTAGAGTATGTTTCAAGGTGCATGGTGTGCCAACAAGTGAAGGTCGAGTCAAAGAAACCAGGTGGGCTTTTACATCCATTGGAGGTCCCACAATGTAAGTGGGAGAGTATTTCTATGGATTTTGTGGATGGATTGCCTAGGTCAAGGAGAGGGAACACAAGCATATGGGTCATAGTTGACAGACTTACGAAGAGTGCTCACTTCATCCCAGTAAAGAGCAAGAGGACCGCATCAGGGCTGGCGTCTATTTATCTCCGAGAAATAGTGCGGTTGCATGGAGTTCCTTCTAGCATAGTTAGCGATCGTGACCCGATTTTCACTGGCCAGTTCTGGAACAGTTTGCAAGAAGCGATGGGTACGCGATTGAATTTGAGTACAGCCTATCACCCCCAGACAGATGGCCAAACCGTAAGGGTGAATAGAGTGCTAGAAGATCTCTTGAGGCTTTGTGTTCTCGACTTCGGTGGTACTTGGGAAGACCACCTTCCTTTTGTAGAATTTGCTTATAATAATAGCTATCAAGCTAGCATAGGGATGGCACCATTTGAAGCTTTATATGGGAGGCCGTGTAGGTCACCATCTTGTTGGTGGGAGACAACATATAGACTTATAATTGGGCCCGATATGATATGAGACACATCCGAGAAAGTTGAATTAGTAAGAAGAAGTATGAAAGCGGCCCAAGATAGACAGAAATCCTATGCTGACAAGCGAAGGGCAGATTTGGAATTCGAAGTGGGAGACATGGTTTTCGTGAAGGTTTCTCCTTTGCGAAATGTTGTACGTTTTGGAGCAGCGGGGAAGCTGACACCAAGGTTCGTTGGACCCTTCCCTATCATAGAGAGAATTGGAAAGATGGCCTATAAGGTGGGATTGCCCGAGAAGCTAGCCGGAGTGCATAATGTCTTTCATGTCTCGCATCTTCGAAAGTGCCTACATGAGTCCGCTGAGGTGGTTGAACCAAGCATTCTTGAAGACATTGAGGTAGAGAAAGAA
The DNA here is from genome assembly GCA_030737875.1 of Allium sativum. Classification (NCBI taxonomy): domain Eukaryota; kingdom Viridiplantae; phylum Streptophyta; class Magnoliopsida; order Asparagales; family Amaryllidaceae; genus Allium; species Allium sativum. The sequence continues at coordinate 338,631,241 of CM060923.1, forward strand.
GCAACCTTGAGAAGAGCTCCGATTCGTATCTTGGGAACAGAGATCAAGAAGCTAAGGAATCGAGAGGTCAAGTTGGTGAAAGTTCAGTGGGGTGAAGCCGACGAAGATGCAACTTGGGAAACCGAGGAGAAGATGCGTGGGCTTTATCCATTTCTTTTTGAGGGTACATTCTCGATCTCTTTTCCTAATTAGCATATCTTTCTTTTTATCCGCGTTTATCTAGTTTATCTTGTTTCGTAGATCTTGTCATGAGAACCTTAGATAGAAACCCTTGGTTGAAACATGTATTTGAAACATGTTATGCTTGATGGTTGCAAGTGGTTGCAAGTGTTTGCACGTGGATACTCGTGGATCCTTGATACACATTAGGCACTAAGATCGGCTCACACACTTTCATGTTGCATATGCATGAGTGCTTATACTTATTCATGGATGAAACTTGTTGAGCTATCACGTGGATGTTGCGTATGGATGAATATTATGTGCACTCATGTAGAGATTATGAATTATGTTAGGAATTTGCATACATATGGACTCATTTCACTAACATATTTTGCATTAAGGAGGTTTACTGTATTAGTAACCGCCTGATTTTTGCATTAGATAAGTACATATACACACACCTTTGCATATGATCATACAACATTTAGAATCCTTTAAGGACAAAGACTGCACATGGATGATGTTTTGAGTATATGGATGATGGATAGTAGGATACGTTCTTCCTAACTTGGAGATTTCAGGGACGAAATCCTTTAAGGAGGGGAGAATGTAACACCCCGTAATTTGAACATAAAAATTCACAAATTAAAGTATACTTAATTAAGTGAAATGGGTTGTGCAGAGAAATATATATATTGATATATGTGTATAATTGAAAATTAAATAAATAAATATGCAAAAATGTTCAAAACAACGAATTGGGAGAGGGGAATAACCGAACCAGCCGATTTTTGAGGTCGACCCGAGCTCGCTGGGTCGACTAGGGGTTAATCCAGGGTGTTTGGCTGTCAACCCGTGGGCCGATTTGCTCAAATGCAGATCTTGCATTTGAATGGTTCTCATGGTTCAGCTTTAATCTAAAGGCCCTAGATGGTTCCTACACTTGACTTTTTCCCCAAGACACGCTTTGATGGCTTGGATTGAATCTAGGGTTAATCCTATGGCTAATACTATCCTAATCCTCTCTAAAAAGACCCCTAAACCTAGCCTAAATCACCATTATTCAATCCTACAACTAAACTATGTCAAATTTGTTCCTCTCATGGCCTCCACTCTCATGCTAAAATTCCTAAGCCTATTTCTATGAGAGATTGTGAGTTCATACAAGTGCTGTCAAACTTGTATGAGTGTTCTTAGTTTGCATTCAAGTCAAGTTGCAACATTTCTATTTCAAAGCAAGGATTTTTATTGATTTGGCGCAAGGGTTTTTCAATTGGGGCTTTCACATTTTGGTGCTTGCATAAGGGCTTCGTCTCAATCTTTATAATAAATATTCATTTGTGTCTTCATAGCGTAGTAAGCCCTTTTCTACTTTCTTTTTATTGAACTCTAAAGTTAAATGAATGATGCAAGTTTGGGGTTGATTATTATGATATGCAAGTTTGGTTGATCATTATGATATGCAAGTGTGGTTAGTCATTATGCTATGCAAGTTGGTTTAATCATTATGTATGACACATATTGCTATGTTATGCAAGTTAAACTTGATGTTGTGAGCATAAAGCTCCAAGCTTTATATCAAAGGTTGTATTTTGGCAACATGAAAGTTATCATACCCCTTATGATAACTTGCATGTGAGGCTAAATGCGAACTTCTAGCAACTTCTACATGTCATTTATCACCATGTATCACTCATATGCTAAGTTTGGTTTTATGCATGCTTTTGAAGCCTAACAATGCAATATGCAAGTATATGAACATATGTACATCTCATATGCCACCATGATAAACTTGTGGCTTCAACACCTTTTTGTCATGATTATGCCAAGTTCCCTATTTACCCTTTATGCGTTGTTGTGATTATGTAAACGATGGGATTATGTTGGGGTTGGGTAAAATTATGACATGAACATGATTTTTATAACATAACGTGATATGTTAACTTGTAATTATGTTTTGAAAACATAATGGACATGACACTTAGAAAATATGAGTGTGGCCAACTCGAGGTTGGGTTGAGTTTGTAGCATAAATCTACCCGAACCCGCCCGGCTTAACTAGTGGCTACAAACAATAGGACCCAATGTGAGAAGTTGGTCATGTTGTGCTCGAACCCGAGGTTAGACCAAGTTGTGGTGTAAAGCTACCCGGACCCGCCCGGCTTAACAAGTAACCACAACAAAGTCTAATGTGAGAGGTTAAAGCACATTAAGTTAATTAATGCCTCCTGATTAGGGTTAAGTCATGGTCCACTTAATACTTAATCAATTTGGGCTGGATGGGTTAATCGGGGTTCAGTCACGAACCTTGGGTATACTTAACCAATTTAATCCACGTTTGGATCGGGTTAACCACATTTAACCCGTTAAGGAAACCCTAGTTGCGTGGTCCTTTTCAGCAGTAACCCTCTTGATAGTATCATAAGACCCTAGGACAAGGCTAGGGTGGGGCACGATTACTGGGCTGACATGTAAGCGACCAAAACGACGGCTGAGTAGGTACGCCGGTGTAGGTCCAGGCGGACTATGGTCGTGCACATAGTCCGGAGTTGGAGAATCAGGCACGGGTACCAGTAGATCTAGATTGCGCATACTTGATTCGTGTCTGAGGTTGACACCCTAGGACTTGATACACCCTAGGGTGTACCTAGCGCAGTTTAACTACATTGCATGTTTGGGCCGTATAACACCGACACTTGACGAGTTAGGCTTATAGGGAGCCGATCGACTAGACCGTGTAGTTGGACCTTAATTTAGGTCACCTCATGATGATGGGCCAAGCTTGGGCCAAGGGATCAATTCTTGTGTTTACTTGACATGTTAGAATGCTAGTACACCCGTGGTGCAAAACTTAACCTTAATTATGCGATGACACCTTTATCTATCTTGTTAGTTAATCATCATGCCAGTATGTTGTTATCCTTATGTTCATCTCAGCTTCTCATGCCAGTTAACTTTACTAATTCATAGACAGATAGTAGTAGGGCTTACTAGTCTTTTTGACTGACCTGTTTTCTTTCGCCTCTTTTCTTCCGTTTCCCCCCCCCCCCCTCAGGTTCTCAGGGTGGGAACATTGGAGCTTAGATTGGATCTTTACAGCTTGCTTACTGGATTTGCTCATGTACGGTTTTGGACATTGAGCTAGCTATGGTTTATCACTTCATTTTGGGGATAGTACTTTATGTATTTCAGTTTTTCAATTTATGCTTTTATCTAGACTTTGTTGTTGGAAAATAATGACCAAGTACTTTGTTGTAACATGACTATGGTTTTGAAATGCTAAGTTTTATCCGTTTCTTTACTACTCTGTTTTACTTATATGTTCTGTCTTGTGATATCTGCATGCATGTTCACCTTGTTTAACAATGCCCTTGCAAGAGTGGCATTGGCGGAGGTGGGGTGTTACAGTGCAACACGAGTACTTTGTTGACGGAAAAAAATGTCGAAAACACCAAAGGTTCATATTTCTAGGAATAGTTAATTTGGTCGCAAGACTAAATATAGGAAAGAAGTAAATGACATAAGTATTTATAGGGGTTCGGTCGCCGATTAGGTCAACTTCCACTTTGGAAGGATGTTGGAATTTTATTAATCACTCAAGAATTACAAGTTAGAGCCATGCTTATTACATTTGCTTTCATAATTTCCATATGCTAGGGAAAAAGAATATTTAATTCTCCTTCTTCCTCAAATAGGAGATGGCATTAATGATGTCTAGGAAGCTCTAGGAAGGTCTCAAGTGAAGAAAATCCAACCCACTTGAAGTGTGAGGCTATGGGGTATTTATAGGAAGTGGTTCAGAGGGGTTTAGGTAGGAGATGGTAGAAATAGGGGCCACATGCAGAAAATTCGAACCCGCCACTCACACTAGCAAAAATTTCGAACCCAGGGCTGGGTTCGAAATTTCGCATTCGCTCAGCTCAAAATTTCGAACCCGGGACTGGGTTCAAAATTTCGCACCAGCTGGGTTCAAAATTTCAAACCTGGGGCTAGGTTTGAAATTTTGAACCCGGGGCTAGGTCATAAATTTCGAAACTGTTGGGTTAAAAATTTCGAACCTGGAGCTGGGTTCAAAATTTCATAACTTTTGGGTTCGAAATTTCGAACCCGGAGCCGGGTGTGAAATTTCTCACCTGCTGGGTGCTAAATTTCACACCTACAGGGTGCGAAGTTCGCTTTTCGAGGTGCGTGTGGTTCGAAGGCTCGGGCACTTCGAGGGTCATGATTCCTTTAGGGTTTTAGGCCTCGGCTCGCCAACGGTTCGGACTGCGAGGCCTTTGTTTGGCAATGGTTGGAGGAGTGGCGAGGTTCGTGGAAGTTGTTTGATGGATCTTGACTTTGAGTCGATCTGGTGATTCTGGGCAACACATTTTTTGGCGGAAATCAGATGAATCTTGTGGTGCCTGCCGGGATTATTGGGCCCCGGACCCCCACCGGCGTTGCTCCCTGACCTGCTGGACAACTTGCCTCTAGCACAGAGTACGGCTCGCCTTCGGCTCGGCTGCATATGGATACTGATGGAGGTCACAGTCGGGAATGCCACATTCTGCTGGTGGCCAGACTCAGGTCTTCTTGTACTGGCAATGCCATTAGGTTGTAAAATCACGCGATATGTTGAGTCGAGCATGTCTTGCGTACTTTTTGGAACCGAACCAAAAGGCTAATTAACATTTGCCCCCTCAAAGTATGTTCTGTGTTAACGGGGCATGCTTTGAAGTGAGACGAGTCCAGTATGGGCGCAAACATGTCCATGCAGCGCTTAACGATTGGTTATGACCTTCCTCTTGAGTTTTTATACCGAGATTTTGCTTCTTCAGAGCGTTTGATACGCATTGTTGAAACCTATCGGTATGGATTTAGGACTCCAACGTTGTTAAATGCTTTGACTCGCTTGAGTCTTGCCACTTTGGTGTCTACCTGCCTAAGATTCCTAGTTGTTGTACATTAGGGAGGTTGACCGTTAGTTGCCGACTCCTAATTGCATCAAAGTGCAAACGGTTCGCTGTCGGGTCTGAATCGCGTATGCATTCACATGTTTGCACGTGGTTTCGCACAATGCGTTCTGAGTTGGAATGAGTAATACGAAGGTGAATTGCCTGCCATGTGCCAGTAATCGCACAATTTAGCTTTTCGTGGAGTTTTCGGATCAACAGCCAACCGTTTGATGTGTACATTTGAACCCTTAAGTCTTGTGGGCATGCATTTGAATCAAGTTGGTTTGCTTGGTCGAGGTTTCCAAAGCGTGTATGCATGGTCATTGCCATGGCCTAGGCGCACGATCGCTCTAAGTGGTTGTTGAAATATTGTTGGGATGAAGCTTGATTGCTTGGAGTATTTGCTGGATCACTTGGATTTGCGAAGCCAAAGTTATTCATCGATCCAAGCTGGTCCCCCTGACCAATGTTTTGGCAACTCGCATATGCAGATGTCGTTGTTAGGACAATACTTGGCATATGTCACGGCATTTAGTCGCGTAGATTTTCCTTTGACGGGAGGTCGGTCCCGAATGCTGAGCGCTTGTACTTTGATGATTGGGCATTTTGTGAGTACACGAGTGGTAACTGAGTCGGAATTGACTTGGTAGCTAGAGCTTCGAAATATGATAATAGCATGGTGTAAGATCCCAAATTCCAATCCCGTAATGTTCGTTCGGGGTATGCCGATCCCCTGATGGTAGTTGTTTCCTTTATTCTCTTCTTCGGATAGAAAATCAGCTTTAGGCATGTAGGATACCAAAATACTTCTTTTATACTTTGGATGTTCGAGGTGTTATTAGGTTTTCGGGAGAGGGTAAGAGAGATATGGAAAGTAATAGGGCTTTCGGATTTGGCACCCAAGAAATTGGAGAGGCGGATCTTCAGAAACGGAATTAGGAATTCGGATAAAGGACGCCAAGTATGTGTGAATACGGGAGTGGGCTTCGTATCCCGGACACTTAACAAACCCTCCTGATTTTTCGAGAGGTCAAACCTAGTTTGAGGGACATGATAATCTACCCAAAGCGCGGGAGCACGACGCATAATTTCGCACTCTGATGACTTAGTCTTGGCTCCAAGCTTGGATTAGTAAACTTAAACATTTGCATGGCGCACGATGAGCGGACAATAATCTATGAGGTGCGGTCTTGCGACGCGGTTCTCAAAGAATTGGCTTGCTTGGACTGGTAGCTTGAATGCGTGTGTAGGATGTCGACACATAGTTGAGTTTTTAGTCTCAGGATCCGATCAATGACCCGACCATAGTGCAGTTGCATCTTGACTCAAGCGTTGCGCTCGCGATTGGCAATGGACATGGTGTTAGTTATTAAGGCTAAAGCTTGCCATCATGTTCCTAGAGTGTCTTCTTTTTGTGGAGTTTGGGCATTGATGGAAAGCTAGAAAGCCTACAGGGCCTGGACTCTGGCTCTGGATTGCCTTCATTGCGAGGTGAAGGCGCTCTAGTGATGGTAGCTCCAAGGGACGCTATGAAGATGATGCCAGCGCAGGGACTGAAGGAGATCTGATCTGGTCTTGAGATTGCCGAGCTAGTGCGATATTCGATAGAGGGATTCCACAAGACTGGGTATCCGTTAGATTCTGCTCCACGTCAGGGGCGAGCTAGAAAGTTCAAATCGTTGCTCAATGTTTCATGTCTGGTTTGTAACTGAAGTTTGAAAGTAACACAACTTGTTGGCGAATGATCATGGGGGTGGACCGATTTGGACTGACTACTCGGATATGCACATAAGATGTAAACCATACAGTTGAGTCGTTAGTTACAACCCAATTAGGTTATAACCATTTTCCGATTCGAGAATGGTGTTGATGGTTATCGGTAATCACTGCCATAGTTATTAAAACTTGGTGTCGCCACCATGTTTCGATGCACTTGTAGGTAAGAAGCTGTTGCTTTGAGGGGTGTGAGTTAGCTTCACGTTGTATTTAAGTATGAGCTTGCTGGCAAGGCGTTGAGACTTTGGGAACCCAATGAACCAGCCATGGAAACTCAGGAACTTGCATCGAGGTATGAATTTTTTATTTCGTGTACTGAGAACTTGTCTAAATTACCCAATTCCTCTGGGAACTGGTGGTTGTATCGCTCTCTCTGTCCTTTGATTCATTCTTTTACGCCCAGTCCGCATAGTATCGGTAGGGGGCTAGAAGTTTCCGAGACCCAAGCTTTTGGGTCTTGATCATCCTCGTGGTGAGGTGTATGTTTGTCTTTAAAATGGTTGCCGCAAAGGTTGTGGTGATGGAAATGCCACCGCGGAAGCTGATGGGGATCCTCCTAAGGTCCTGCGATGAGTAAGTTGTTGCAGAGATAGGTGGGGGACCGCCCCTAGCCTGAATACTTGCTAACTAAAGAGGATGCGAGCGATGAACCCTCAACAGCCAAATAACTTCTTCTATTGCTGGGCTGCCACCTCAGAGCGGAGGCAACACCCGTCTTTGCCCCTGTGCTTCCTCTAGCGTCCGAGTCCCGATTGGAGTTACAGCAGGAACACTCTAGAGAAGTAGGAGAACCCATGGCTTTAGGAACCCATATTTATATGAGCCTCATTGAAGGGGGAGAAGTTGTGGTTAGTCGAAAAGCTCGTGCGACGGGGGTAGCTGATGTACGTGTGCAAGCAATGCAAGCTATGGTGGAAGATCATGAAGCCTGTTGGGTTGCAAAGTCAGAGCAGCTAGAGGGGGACTGACTGGACGAGGCTACCATACAAGATGCATAGGAAAAAGGCAGGCAGGATGCCAAGGAGAAATCTTCCACTAAAGTGGATAAGAAGCAGGCCGATATTGAGTCACAGAAGGAGAGGGCCTCTTTGTTGGCTAGGAAAAAGGAAAACCATCGATGATGCCCACCAAAAGAGAGTGTAGGGACCCTTGGCGAACTCGAAGCAGATGCAATTATGCGACTCAAGGCCAGGGAATTAGCTGATTAGAAGAACGCCAAAGATGCTGAGAAGAGAGTGGAGTTAGACACCAAGAAGACTTGAGGACAAACCCAGGCTGCATTGGTCCTCGCTTTTTACATCATCCCTAAGCTGTTGCCATGTGTCGCTCTTGGGGAAGTTACGACAATTACAAGCGGCGAGGATAATAGCGGGAGGCACACATCAATGTCTTATGAATCTAATACTCTTGTGAAGAGTAGAGGAGGAGGAATCGATTCTGGAAAGATTGGGACCATCACTGCTAGTGACGTGTCAAGTGCCAAACCTGTACAGAAAAAATAAAAGACAATAGATGGTTGAGTAGCATCAATAATTGTTAAAGGATTTAAAGATACTTTGGGTTAGGTAAACCAATAGTATATGCGAGTGTGACCCTCACTTTTTGTCCCTAAAGGTACGACACGGTTTTCGTGTACACCTTGTCATTATAAAGAAGAAATGTTAGACATGTAGTCCATTCTGGGAGTGTGTAGAAGTGAAATATGAATTAGTGAAGATCGCAATTTGTGTTAAGTGTTTGGATGTTCTTCTTATGTTTTCAGGCGCCCGTACTTACATAAGCATACTTATCATTATGCCAAAAAAAAGAGATTGTATACTACTCTCTGGGTCAATTATTCCGAAGGGATGTGATTGAGCGCTGGCTTTTAGTAAATTTCCCTTAGCTCAGGAAACTCGTAGTTTGTGAAGTCAGGCTGAGCGCCAGCTGCATTTAGGTTTCCCGAGTTAATCCCAAGGGCAGCAAAGGCGTATTACGTCGCGTTGTGCGGTCCTCTAGTGTGTGGATCTCTTGTTGTTCATCGGGTTGGGGCGAGCCGCCAAGCGTCGTTTATTTGTCAACATAGAAATGCTCTGATCATCAGCCCTTAGGGTCATATCGTGGCCATGAGATGCACCTAAGCCTTTAGGGCTTCAAGGAGAAATGATATAAGGTCAGTCTTAGTGCTGCCCCAAGATTCGACCCGCACCCGTAACCGGTCGAGAGAGACTTTCATCACTCTTAGTCGGCCGTTGGGTGGCGGCGCCAAGTTGCTTGGACTTTGGCGTGGAACGATTTTTCTTTGGTTTTAGCATGGGGCTGAGGTTCGAATTAGTAGTTATTTATACCGGGTCGCGCCGTGGGCTACGGAATCGAGTAGCGTTGCCGGTACCCGTGCTTGGGGTGCCGGACGTTGCCACTGTTGTTTAGCCTCGATGTTGGCTCGAGGTTCGGATGGCGGCGCCAGCTTCCATGCTGGAGGGGCCGATGCAGCGATCAAATTTTTGTACGCAAGCTGTTGGTCAGGATTAATCAAATACGTGATGAATGTCATGCACAGAGTAAACATGGAAGGGAGTCAGGAAACTAAACATCATTTCTATGGATATGTCTGGTATTAGTGGCCTTTAGAATGCGTCGAATTGCAGGGAAGGAAAACATAGTTGGAAGGCGTGAATTAATTGTACACTAAGTTATGTAAAGTAGAGGCGAAGATGTTCGTTGTCATATGCCCTTAGGAGTTCGGCTCCGTCTATGGTAGAAATTTGAAATTTCCATCACTGAGCTTCATTTGTATGAGTAGGATCTTTCCTAATGAGGAGCGAGGCCTGCAGGTGGAGGAAAGACTCGTTTGAAGGCAAGGCCGCTGGTGTGCGTTCGAGCGGGTCTTCGGTTGAGCTTCCAGTCATGCCCCAAAGTTGCTAGAGCATTATTTGGAGGAGGATGGTTATGATACAACAAAGAGGAGGTGAGTATTGGAGAAGGGGCCTTTGTTTTCTTTTTCATTTCATTTTTTTGTAGACCTATATATACATAGGCCGGAATGAGGCATCTATCGATAAATGGGTGATTTTATTCGAATTGCAACAGTAATGACTATTGGGAAGATTGTGACCCTTTTCCAACAGACATTTCCATTGACAATTGCGCTCGAGGTCCCATTTTATGATGACGTGTATGCCTTCTTTACGATACTAAATCATCTCTCTCGCCTCCTCTATATATTTTTGTTATGGGCGAACTAATGGTGTTAATGAGCCGATGGCTAATTTCTCCAATGATAACCTCGGGGATAGCTGTATCGTAGACGGCGATCTTGGGGATGACAGAGAACTGGAACTCTCGGGCTTGCTTCCGAACGTTTCTCCGGTAATGTTTCTCAGCATGCCCCCTACTGATTAGAGGGTTAGAAGTGCCGTATGGAGGACAAAATAGGACACATCAAAGCGAAAAGGTGGTGTCTTCTGCTTCCAATAAGGGTGGAAAAGGTAGGGAGGAGTTGCAAAATGGTATCTCTGATGATAACCTAGAGTCAACTGCGCTACGGAAGCTGTAGGCCTAACGAGGTTGGGCGACAATCTTGAGGGATTAATTAAGGGTCGAAGTCTTGTTTGGTGGGAATCTTTCATGAGCACTAGGTAGCTCAGAGATCCCATGCAGTAGGGATCCTAGATGAGCATCGAGTGGCACAAAGGTTCCACGCAGTGAGAATCTTCGATGAGCATCAAGTGGATCGGAGATCCCATGTAGTGGCAGTCTTTGATGGATTTTGAGTGGCTCGGAGTTCCCATGCGGATGAATTCCTCACGGTCGTTCTGCAAGTGATGAGACATTTTTGCATTGTGTTCCCGGATGTTGTGGAACCGACAATATCCTGCAAAGTCCCTTGGTGTGCTCGTTGGACTTTCATGTCTTGGTCTTTTGCATGGTTGGAATTTGCAGATTGCGAGATAAATTTTCTCGTAATGGTGCTAAGAGAAGTATAACTGTGGAAGGATGGGAATCAAAGACGATTCCATCCAGTGCTGCGACCACCTTTAGCGTTGCTGGCATGAGCAAGATTGAGCAGAGAGATAGAGTTAGAATTGTTGGAGATCTTAATGTCATCACGAGGAAGGATGTTGAGGGTAATAGCATGATTCCTTTGGGCTAGATTTTGACGTAGGAAGTAGCTGCTATTCATGCCGAAGGTCTCCTGAATCTTTTATAGCTTCTGATCGGTCCATTCACTAAGTTCAGTATCACGTTGTATGCCATTTGTGAGCTAGATGAGTGCGATTCGAGGAGTACATTTCTCGACTTCAAACAAGGCGTTGTGGGATATTGCGAGATAGACTTGAGAGTTTTCACGGGGGCCTTGGTAAATGATCGAGACTGAGAGGATATCTCTGGGCGTCGTGATGTGCAACCTAGATTGCGCGACCAATCTTCCAGCGAGTTAGTCAAGAGAGGGGATAGCTCAAGGTGGAAGTCAAGAGAACCCATATAGAGCTGTCTCGGACAAGGACGGGGAAGCGCTTGCACTTTATGGCTCGGACGACATGTAACGAACCCATGTTCCATTTGTGGCGGCTAATGAACATTCGGGAATCATGGATTCCTCAAGTATGGGGTGAGTGCAGATATGTCGAAGTGCTTGTGCCATTCGGTATTAAGGGTAGCCGACGTGAACGAGTTATGCCTTGTACTGGTTTTGCAGACATCGTGGGCGACCCCCATGGTTCCCTCACGATTCCACGGATCGTGTCGGCAATAATCCGAGGTTGGGATCCTTTAGCATTATAAAGGTCGTGATCTAGTCAGGGACTTTGGAGCCTAGCACGACCTCTTGACGGAAGCTATTCGACAATATATGATTCTCCAGCATTGATTGCATTATCATGTGGAAATTGGTTGAAGTGTGCTTAGGCCCAGTTGGTTACTAGAAGCATGGATGACAAGTATGGACTCTTGGTAGTTCAAGTCCGTGTAGCGGAGACTCGAGTGTCAGAGCCGGGGACGGCCGGGATGACGTGTACCAATTCTGACGGTAATTCTGACATTGCAGAGATTCGAGGTCATTCGTGCCTTCATAGAATGCCATATGTGGTGTTGAAGCGTCGGGGCCACTGAGCTTAGTGTACGATCCTAGTGAAGGGGTTACGCCTCAAGTGGGTTTCTCTGGAGTGGTTGGCGTTTCTTCGTATATCTTTATGATTATCCGGACCATGACTGGGAGATATGCCGATGGGGTATTTTCTTACCGAAGCCATTAGTTTTGACGAATTTTGGGATTTCCATTCCGTTGACGTCTTCTGTTGTACACATCCGGCTAGCTCTCTTTCACGTAACGGATGGTCTGGTTTTGGTATGGCTATCGAGGTTGGGCGAGCTGGTGTGCACCCTGGTCCGGAAGTAATCTGGCGCGATGAGCTGCTAGAAGACTGGGGCTCTGGTTGTGAGTGGTGACATCTGGGCTCTTTCGTGTAGAAGGTCGGTTACTCAAACCCGGTTGGTTACTGTGTTCCTTGGCCGTAAGTAATTGTGGTTCAATCATCATCTCATTTCTATTGCCATTACTGTTGCCATTTGAGTGTTGGAGTGGATGACGATGTTTTTAATGAGGCTGAACCTTCATGTTCGATGCGGGCCCCAGGCTTCGAAAGAAGGAGTTTCCGGTGCGGTGTACCACAAGCAGGCGCGGTTATGACCAAGCTGAAGTAGAATGACGATGTGTTGACTTTCTTGAAGTTGATGCATAATGTTGATGTTAATCTCCAACGTCTAGTGCGAGAACTCCATTCTAATATTTCTGATTAAGCATGTGAATCTGATCTTGAGTCGCAGAGCTTCGGGGTCCACAAGTGGAAGAAGATCCGTTTCCAGTGGGTCCTCTGCCGCTTGGAGCTAGTGAGAGGTACTAGCATCAACTGCAGCCAACGTGGTTAGCATTAGGTTTTGCTGGAATTCTACTTAATGCCGGTGAGAGTCATGATGCTTTTTGTGCGTACTGCTCAAGGCGCCTCTCGCGGATAAGCCTTTCAATTATGTCTTTGAATTGACTACAATTATTGGTATTATGCTTGTACATGTCGTGGTATCGATAGTACTTGCCGGCATTCTTCTCATGATTGGTAGATTCCCTGTTGTACGGTTTCTTATATCGAAGCGTGTTGCACGTTGCCCGATAGATTGGTCCCAAGTCTTTATTCAGTGGGGTGTAGATCTTGTATAACTGTTGTGGGCCGGGCTTCTTTTGTTCCGTAGGTACCTGGTCGTTGTTGCGCTGCCTTGCCTACCGTTATTTGGCCTTTGTTTATATCGACCTGTCCCCTTGTCCTTATCGAAGAGCTTCGCTATCTATTTCACTTTGACACTTTCATTTACGGTATTCTTGTATGGGTTGTTGGGAATACTGGCCCTGGAGAGTTGGTTTTGCCTCGCTTCTTCTTAACATACGTGCTGCCTCGCCTTCTCATAGAAAGCGTCGAGGCTCTTTAGCTGCTTCCGATCAATCCATGCCCCAAATTCGGAAATGTGAAGTATGCCTTTCGCTAGCTGGAAGAGTACGGTGCGAGGATCTGGGTCCTCGACCTCGGCGAGGGCGATATTGAACCGGGAAAGATAGTTTTTGAGGGACTTGGCGGGTCCTTGGTATAATTTGGAGAAGGTGAGGGCATTCTTTGGTGGTGGAAATACGCATCCTGAATTATTTGACAAACTGTGTCACCACCTGGCCGAAGTTGTCAATTGAATCAAGTAGGAGGCGAGAGAACCATAGTAAAGCAGTTCCTGATACGGACTAGAAAGCACTTGCATTTGACTAGTTCATTGCCTCGGCTCGAGTCCATTTGCCATTCATATCGATTTAGGAAGGCATAGGGATCAGTAGTGCCCTCGTAGAGCAGCATCTGTGGCATGATAAACCATTGTGGCCATTCTGATTTGCTCACCCTACTTGCGAAGGGGTTGCACCTAATGTGCATTTCCCATGAATCAGGCACGTTTCCTCACGTTTCCATCATGATCCTTCAGACAATGTTGCGGATGTAGTTGGATGGGGATCCTCCATGGGGACCCATGGGTTTTGATGCTGGAGTTTTATTGTGAGGGCGTCTTCTAGGATGGATGCCCGGATCATCTTCCTTCATGTTCTCGACATTGTGTCTTGGTGTGGATGGTTAGGTGGAGCAAGGTGATGTGGATCCTATTCTGGAGGAGTGCAGGCCATTGGAATAGACGGCCCATCACCCAGATTAGTGACCATCGGGTAGTGTCGAGGAAGAGGTTGCTTCGTAGTATCTGGTCCATCATTGATAATCAAGCGACGGAGGTCTCAGTACTCTGCCACCTTGCTATATGTAACTGTAGTTCGGTCGCCGTTGCCATTCCCATTGCTATTGGCATGACCGTTACCATTATCGAGGGCCATTGTACGAGTCGCAACATTGTTGATGAGGCTAAACCTCCTGCTTTGGTGTGGTCCCCTTGACTCGGAAGAGGATGTTTCTGGGGTAGCTAGGCAGGGTCGACCATTGGGACGAGTTAGTTGAAGTCGATTGACGACGCGTTGACTTTTTTAGAGTTACCGCATAAGGTCGATGTTATTCCTTTATGCTTGGTTAAGCTCGACCGCGGTGATTTTTCTCTTTCATTAAACGCATGAGTTTGAGCTTGAGTACCGGGCACTTCGTGGTCCACAATAGGAGAAACGGTTTCATTGGTGTCCGGGATATCCACCTGTTGAGGTTGTTGGGATGCTCCGGCCTCACCTGCTGCTGAATAGACTACCATTGCGTTCTTTTACTTCTTTACCATCGTAAGTGGACTCAACAGTAGGTCGAGCAAGTAACCCTAAGCTCGTCAATGTCTTGATGATAATATGGAAGAAAGATGCTAATCTTGAGTTCAATTCTCAGTGAAAGCCCCAAATGTTGACGAAAAAAAATGTCGAAAACACCAAAGATTCCTATTACTAGGAGTACTTAATTTGGTCGCTAGACTAAATATAAGAAAGCGGTAAATGACACAAGTATTTACAGTGGTTCGGCCGCGGATTAGGCCTACGTCCACTCCGTAAGGATGTTGGAATTTTATTAATCACTCGAGAATTAAAAGGTAGAGCCATGCTCATTAAATTTTCTTTCATAATTTCCATATGCTAGATAGTTAGGAGAAAGAATATTTAATTCTCCTTCTTTCTCAAATAGGAGATGCCATTAATAAGGTCTAAGAAGCTCTAGGAAGGTCTCAAGTGAAGAAAATCCAACCCCCTTGAATTGTGAGGCTATGGAGTATTTATTGGAAGTCGTTAGGAGGGGGTTAGGTTGGAGTATGTAGAAATAGGGACCACATGCAGAAAATTCGAACCTGCCACTCGCACTAGCATAAGTTTCGAACTCGGGGCTGGGTTCGAAATTTCAACCTGTTGGGTTTGAAATTTCGAACCCGGAGTTGGGTTAGGAATTTCATACCTGCCAGGATCGAAATTTCACACCCGCTGGGTTTGAAATTTCGAACCCGGATGGGTCTGAAATTTCGTAATTATTAGGTTCAAAATGTCGAACCTGGAGCTGGGTTCGAAATTTCGTACCTTTTTGGTTCGAAATTTCGAAACTGGAGCTAGGTGCGAAATTTCGCACCAGCTGGGTGCTATGTTTCCCACCTGCAGTGTGCGAAGTTCGCTTTTCGTGGTGTGTGTGGGCCGAAGGTTCGGGCGCTTTGAGAGTCGTGATTCCTTTAGGATTTGAGGCCTCGGCTCGTAAACGGTTCGGACTGCGAGGTCTTTGTTTGGAAATGGTTTGATGAGTGGCGAGGTTCACGGAAGTTGTTTGCTGAATCTTGACTTTGAGTCAATCTGGTAATTCTGGGCAACACACTTATTGGCGGAAATCGGATGAATCGGGCGGAGCCCGCCGGAACTGTGGGGCCTCGGACCCCCACCGGCACTGCGCACAGACCATCTGGACGGCTCGCTCCGGCCCGGAGTACAGCTCGCCATCGGCTCGGCTACGATCGTATATTGATGGAGGTTGCGTTCGGGGGTGCGACATTCTACTGGTGGCCAGATTCAGGTCTTCTGGTGCTGGCAACGCCACTGGGCTGTAAAATCACACGACATGCCGAGTCGAGCGTGTCTTGCATAACTTTGGGAACCAGACCAAAAGGGCGGTTAACAAACTTCACAGGATGTCATCCATCCCAATACTACTCTCGCCAAGCACGCTTAACTTCGGAGTTCTAATGGGATCTGGTGCTTACTGCTGGTATGATCGCACCCGTCAGGAAGCGCATTGCTAAAGTATTAATGCGGGAGCGTAGAGAAATGCTCCTCTTAACGACAACAACGTTTGAAATTATAATAAGTAACATCAAATTTGACCAGATTTAAAAAATAGAAAAGAGGGAAAATGCTAAGTTTGCAATTTAAAAGAAATTATAAAGAAATGAAGTGGTTAAAACCTCAGAATCAAGCATCAACGTCGAGAATGGAACATGCAAAGAATTGGAAAAAAGATATAATGGCCTGCTTTTGAAATTCGAGCCGACAGAGTGAGAACGTTAAATTTGAAAATGAAACGAAATGAAATTGTAAAAAATAAAACTTTAAGCTCTAATTAAGAAGCAAAAAAACAAAAAAAGGAGGAAATTTTAAACTTCCAATTCAAACCGTAACGGCTGTTGGCAAAAAGGGAGGGGTGCAACATGAGGACTTTCCAGGAGGTCACCCATTCTAGTACTACTCTCACGCTTAGCTTCGGAGTTCTGATGGGATCCAGTGCTTTAGTGCTGGTATGATCTCACCCGTCAGGAAGAGGATTGCTAAAGTATTAATGTAGGAGCGTAAAGAAATGCTTTGCTTAACGACAACAACGTTTGAAATTCTAATAAGTAACGTCAAAATTGACCAAAAACTCAAAAAAAAATGAAATGAGGGAAAACGCTAAATATGCAATTTAAAAGAAATACTAACAAAATTAGGGTGTTAAAATGTGACACCCCACATCCATTAATGTCACTCACTAAGGGAGTGCATTAAGTTTCGTGAAGCGTTACAGGGTAAACAGACACAGAATAATTACAAAACAGATATAAATAAGATAGAAGCGGAAATTTAAATTTTTACTTCAAACATAATTCATAATACCATGGTCCACAATACCATAAGTCGTAAAAAACATTACAATAAAATAACTTCTGTCTTGCACCACCAGAGTACATAAGAGTAAAAAAACATAATTCTCCAATTGAGAGAGTTAAGCCATAGTAGAGACAAGAACTTGAGCCATACTTCAGAAGTACCCCACAACAAGATGACATCTGAGTCCTGACTAAGCCTGAGTGTTTTCTCCTTGAGAACCTGGAGGGTTGGGTGGATGGAACGGAAGAAAGAAGGAGAAACAAAAGGGTTAGACATAAGACTGGTGAGTCTAGTTACTTTTTACTAGTAAATAAATAAAAGTAACATTATAGGCATATAAAGTGGAGAACAAAGATCATTACTTAAAGTGGCAGGTGTGACAAGGCAGACAGGGTAAGGTGTATACACATCTCTAAAGATTACTCTGCACTATTATTAGTATAACCAGAATGAGATGATCCCTTCCACTATAAGGTGGTGGACTTAGGGCATATGTCCAAATATACCCTAACCACTAACCTAATCGATCGACTCCCAATTCCATAGATACTCTGTGCTGGCACCACAGTAGGATGTATAATGTCCTACAATGGCAAGCCCTCACTGGTATGCACAGCCCCATATCTACTGGCGTCACGGTCGTCTTATCCCCCTCTTCTCGGCTCATGCACGCACATGACCTAATCGGTTTTTGTTTCCCACACTGTCCTCCACGTTTGTATTTCTTACAATCAGTCAGTAAGCGTAGCCCCTCTCCGCCTAGTACCAAATATTTTATTTGATACTTACTTCGGGTTACTAACTGAACTAAGTCCCACACAATATGATACAAGCTCTCCCTTTGTCTTGTATCCCCCATTAGGTTTTTCGCTGACTATTTATACCACTAGGTGTCTTTAACTAATAGCCCTATACCAGTTATGCTTACGCTAAAAGGTGTCTTTAATTACATAACTTTTATACTTTCCTCCGGTTATGTATACCACTATGTGTATTTAATTACATAACTTATCGGGTTAAGTTTGTGGGACTATATCTGAATATTACCCACCCGTCCAAATTTGCTTAACCCATCCACTATTCCAATAAATTTACTTACCTAACCTTATTTCATAATCATGCAATCCCTATGGATTAAATTTTGTTAAGTAGTCCAATTCATTACCATGTCCGTTTATGGTTTATAATGTGCTTGACCTCCCACGTTAGGCCTACAACATGTGGATGCTGGATATGCCGGTCGAGTTTGGGCAGACTTATTCCACAGTTAGGCCTAACCTCATGTCCTAGCCCGATTCATATTTGCGTACTTAGACCTACCACATTAGGTTCAACATTAGTGGCCGCTGGGTATGCCGGTGCAATCTGGGAAGACTTCCACCACTAATGCAACCTAACCTTGTGTCATAAGTATAATTACAATTCCGAATTGCAATTACCAAACATTTCGTTATTAATTAATTAATCCCTTCCTTTTATAGGGTTTAATGCCCATTTTACCCAATAATTTGAATTATATTTCCAAAAATGTTCATATTCAAATTATGCCAATATTAACCCTTCTCCCGCGTTTCCTAATTAGCGCACTCATAAACTGGTGGCATGCCTGGGCTAGTCAATATCGTAGTCATAAATGATAATAGGGAAAATAATGGGAATATAACCAAAGTGATCATCTTGGCATAAACATAAACTAGCATGATGATAAGGTGAACGTACATATTGGCATGGACATGTAATTAACATCATAACAAGGTGCACATAAAACCGATGCATTGGTGGTTGTCAATTGATTCCAACATAACTACGATGTCACAATAAGCATATTAAGATCTAAATTAGCTATTTAGATGTCCAATTGGTTTAGATCTAACATGATAACCTATAGTGATAAAGTAGATCACATAATTCAAATCTAGACGTTAAAATAGATCTAACACCATTAGAATGACATAATAGCTTGTTTAGATCTAAATATGGGTTCACATGTCCAACTTACAACATATCTTAGTTGATCGTTACATGACAGGCGAAAGTTGATTTGCATAAAGAGTTAGATCTAACCAATGTTGCAACTGTCCAAATTAATAGATTTACATTCACCACAAAATAGTTTCAAGTCAAGATCCACATAGGTAACGTAGTAGAATAGCCATAATTTCATTGGATATAAGGTGTAGATTCATCATGACATTGTATAAGATCTAACAATAGCATAGATTAATAGTTTACAACATATCCAGTTTATAGTCTTTCACAATTTACTTTTATTTATTTAAACTTAAAAGCAACAAAAAACTCACTACGTTAGGTTTAGAGAATAGAGAGAATGGATCTTGAATTTTCGGATTTGATTTGCAAAGTTGAATGTTGTTGAAGAAAATAAATCCGTCTCAGTTCACACACCGACAAGATTTGGCTCCCATAATTTCCAATAAAGAAATAGGAGAACTAGACACACACACACATATATGTGTATATATATATATATTTGTATATATATATACATACATATATATATATATATCTGTAGAACCCTCTGAAACCGACTGCAACCTCAACTCTAGGGGTGTCGACACCCCTGTGAGTGGGTCGACCCATAAGTCGACACCCCTTGAGGGGGGTCGACCCCAGTGTCGACCCTATAGAGCGGGAAATTTGTCACTTGATGAATTTCTGATTTTTGAACTGTTTTGGATAGTGTCTGACTCATATCTGACTCATACGTGACTCATATGTGTATATATTTTCTTTTTGCGCATGTACAAACTTAGATCCCTTATAACTTCTTCAGACAGTGTTCGTTTTACGCAAACCAAATGTCTATCTTAACGAAAATTTCGAGACGGACGCGACGACGCTGTCCATTTTCCTTAATTCTTAATATGAAATTAATTATTATTTAATTTATCCTCTTTTAGTGTCATTAAAAAAATTCATGGCGTTTCATTCTCCCCTACTCAAAGGATTTCGTCCCCAAAAATCTCTAAGGTGAGAGAATGCATATCCTACAATCCATCATCCATCTACTCATCCAACAACCACTGGCATCCATTGTCCTTAGAGGCTTCTAATTCTTATATGAATATATGCCACGATGTGTGTATATGTACCAAAAACTAATGCGAAAGATCAGGCAGTTTACTAATTTAGTTGACCTCCTTAATGCAATGTATGTTAGTGCTATGAATCCAATATGTATGCAAATATACCTATTATATCATATAACTTCTATATGTGTGCACACTCATTCGTATAAATGAAACACCCATATGCTAGTTCATCCATTACCAACATAAATGAAAAGAAAATGCACGCACATCCATATGTAGTATGAAAGTGATTGAGCCGATCTTAGTGCCTAATGGGTGTGTATATGCATCAACAGACAACCACTAGCAAACACTTGCATCCACTTGCATCCATATGGCATATCATGTCTCAAATACATGTCTACATCCAAATGATTCCTATCTAAAGGTCGAAATAACTATGGATAAGATATACTCAAATGATAGAAATAAGCACTGATAAAACTTGGAAAAAGGATTTAAGAGCATACCCTTGAAAGGGAAAGGGTACGAAACACGAATCTTGTCTTAGGTTTCCCAAGTCGCATCCTCTGGGATATCTCTCCATTGAACCTTTAGCAACTTGATCTCTTTATTGCGTAGCTTCCTAAATTCTAGTACCGGAATATGGGCAGGGACTTGCCTGACTGTCGCCTCCCGTTCCACTTCTACTTTTTCCAACACACTGGGCTGCACGATTACTGCGGTGTCATGCAGGCACTTATGCAGATGAGAAACACGGAAAACATCATGAACACCGGATAGATTGTGTGGGATTTTTACTCGATAGGCCATTTGGCCAATCCTCTCGACTATGGGAAATGTTACAACAAACCTAGGTGCCAACTTCCCCACTAATCTGAAGTGAACCACATTCCTCAGAGGTAGCACTTTGATAAAAACCAAGTCTCCTACTTTAAATTCAAGGTCAGTCCTTCTCTTGTCTTCATAGGATTTCTGCTTATATTGAGTTGTCCCCATCTGGCGTCGAATAAGGCCAACCTTTTTGGACGTTTCCCTAACCATATTTGGTCCTAGTAATAATCTTTCTGTAGATTACCACCAATAAATTAGTGATCTACAGGGTCGTCCGTACAATGCTTCAAAGGGTGCCATGCCGATGCTAGCTTGATAACTGTTATTATAGGCAAACTCTACTAAAGGAAGATTCTCTTCCCAAGTCCCTCCAAAGTCTAGGATATACAACCTCAAAGTTCTTCAAGAATCATGTTCACCCTCTCTGTTTGTCCATCGGTCTGAAGATGATTGCGGCGCTCAAACACAACTGTGTACCTAATGCTTCTTGCAAGCTTCTCCAAAATTTGCCGGTAAAGATGCGGTCACGATCACTCACGATGCTGGAAGGTACTCCATGATGACGAACTATCTCACGAACATAAATTGCTGCCAACCATGATGCCGTCCTCTTACTCTTAACTGGAATAAAGTGATCGCTCTTAGTGAGTTTATGTACCACAAACCATATATTGGTGTTGCCTTTCTTCGATCTAGGCAAGCCATCTATGAAACCCATAGAGACACTCTCCCATATCCAGTGCGGAACCTCCAAAGGATGAAGTAATCCACCGGGCTTCTTTTGCTCAGCTTTTACTTGCTAGCAAACTAAGCATTGAGAAACAAATTCGGCCACTTCGTTCCTCATCCCAGCCCCAAAGGAAACCCTCTTCATGTCCCTATACATCTTGTCACTGCCTGAATGAATGGTCATCTTAAAATGGTGGGCTTCTTCTAGGACTGCCTTTATCAAGCTTCTAGTTTGAGGAACACCAAGCCTTCCTTCTCGTTGGAACCATCCCTTTTCATATTTGGCATATCTACTGATGTGACCAGAAGTCTCCCCTTTTCTACATTTATCCATGATGTCTATAATCTGCGGGACACCTTGTTGCGAAGCTCCTATCTTGCCCATATGAGTAGGTCGTATCTCCATGGATGCAAACAAATCAGGCAAAATCTAGATGTAGGGTCTAAATTCAAAAGTTAATATGAACTCCAAGTTCTTTCTTTCCACAAATAGAGGACTCAGGGCTACTCTCTTCCTACTTAGTGCATCTGCCATCACATTACCCTTGCCAGGGGTATAAGAAACTTCGAAATCATAAGAAGCTAGAAATTCGATCCGCCTATGTTGCCTTAAATTGAGATCCTTCTTCGATAACATATACTTGATAGATTTATGATCGATGTGTAACTCGAACTTCTCTCCAAGTAAATAATGACGCCACATCTTTAACGCAAACACTATGGCGGCTAGCTCTAGATCATGGGTGGGGTAGTTCTTTTCATGAACTCTCAACTATTTAACCCCATATCACACTACTTTCCCTTCTTGCATTAGATACATACCAAGCCCTGTACCACATGCATCATTGTAAACAGTAAACACCTTACTCCCATCAGGCAAAGTCAAGACTGGGGCTGTTGTCTGAGCCCTCTTCAGTCGTTGGAAAGCAATGTCACAATCTATATACCATGAAAATGCCAAGTTCTTTTTCA
Source organism: Allium sativum (assembly GCA_030737875.1). Lineage (NCBI taxonomy): Eukaryota > Viridiplantae > Streptophyta > Magnoliopsida > Asparagales > Amaryllidaceae > Allium > Allium sativum. The sequence continues at coordinate 338,653,800 of CM060923.1, forward strand.
TCAGCCTGTTGAGCGGGGCTGATATCTTTGCGAAGTCCTTAATGAACTTCCAATAGTTACTTTCTAACCCAAGAAAGCTTCTTACCTCGGTTGCATTTTTAGGAACATGCCAATCTTGCACTACAACCACCTTCGCGGGATCTACAACTATCCCTTCTTTGGAGACCACATGCCCTAAGAATCTCAACTCTTTTCTCCAAAAATGGCATTTGGAGAAATTGGGTTTAAGATGATGGTCACGGAGAGTTGTCAAAACTTCTCTCAAAAGTTAGGCATGCTCTTCTTTGCTTTCGGAGAAGATTGAAATATCATCGATAAAGAGTACAAAAAATTTATTTAGGGACTCCTAAAACACCCTACTCATCACATCAATAAAATAGGCGGGTGCATTCATCAGCCCAAAAGGAATTACTAGCCATTCAAAGAAACCATCTAGATTCTTAAAGGAAGTCTTATCTATGCTACTCTCAACCACCCTCAACTGATGGGACCCCATGGCCAAGTCTAACTGGGAAAATACCAAGTCACCAACAAGCTGATCAAATAACTCATCAATCCTCTTAATCAGGTGCATATTCTTCTTAGTGAGTTTGTCCAGCTCTCTATAATCAACGAAGAGAACCATCCTCCTTGGTTCCGAATATTACTGGAGCACCCCTTTCAGATATGCTTCGTCTAGTAAACCTTTTCTCAAGTAGGTCCCCTACTTGCTTACTCAGCTCCCTCCTTTCCCTCGGAGCCATGTGGCATACTGTCACTGCAACTGGCTTTGCATTTACCACCAAATATATACGAAAGTCGATTCCACGCCTCAAAGGTAAACCCTGAACCTCATCAAAAGCATCGGAAAATTCTTGAACTACTGGAAGAGATTATAGATCGTCGATATATGCATCAAGAGACTCTAGGAAACTAAGCATAACCGACCTTTGTGGGTCACACGAAATTTCGAGGATTCTCCCATGACAAGTCAGAAGCCTAACAACCCTTTTCTCGAAATCCAGAATGGCACCATACGTGGTAAGCCAATCCATTACTAGAATCAACCCATAACACATAATCCTGAGCACACACGCATCACATTCAAACTCGATGCCGAACACAGATATTTTCAAACCCAGGCAAATCATAGATAAATGATCTGAACCACCAATGGGGTTTGAAACAACTACGGGATCCACTACCATACTAGTTATTAAGTGTAGAGATTCAACTATAGAACTTGATATAAATGAATGTGAGGCACCAGAATAAAAAATTGTCCTAGTAGGATGGTTAGAAAGAGAAATCAAACCTTCAACAAGAATTTTTCTACCTCTATCAGGAGCACTGATTGTGAGAGCATGAATCTGCCCTCAAGAAGTCTCGGTCTTTTGACCCTGTCCCTCTGATCCCTATTTCTTCAGGCACTCTTTAGCAAAGTGTCCGGCCTCTCCACAGTGCTAGCAAGAGTTATTCGTTCGCTTACATTCTTCAACCATATGACTTTCCTTCCCAGAATGGTGACATTTTCTCTTGTCCTTGGATTTATCATTTTTCCCTCGTTTCTTCTGTTGTTGCTGCTGCCCCTTCTTGTGCCACACCTTCCTATTTTGTGATGTCTCCTCAGCCTTCTTTTCTCCCCAGTCTTCCTCATGCATTAGGGCTATATTGACAAGCTTTTCAAAGGTGGCCCTCATTGGAATATGGGACATGGCTAAGCCATGCAGAGGCTCATTCAGCCCTTTAGCAAACAACAAATCCCTTTTGTGTGGCGTATCCACCAACTCTAAACCGATCCTTGCTCGCTGGTTGAATTTATTCACATACTCTTTTACCGTCAAGTTTCCCTATTTGAGGGCTAAGAATCTCTCCATCTACACGCTTATTTCGACTTGGGAAAAAAATTTCATTTCGAACCTCTGTCTAAAATCTTCCCAAGTTTCCACTGGATGTCTAGCTTGAGTGACTTCCCACCAAAATGAAGCTTCGTCCTTCAGTAGCCAGGTGGCTATCTGAACCTTCCATCTATCCTCTATTTAAAAGATTATAAATAAGTCCTCGGTATCCATGAGCCAATTCCGATCTTCTACAAATGTCTCATTCCCATGGAATGGCTTCCCTCCCATAGCGAAAGTCCTTGCAGAACTTGGTGAAGTTATCGGCTCTTGGAGGGGGAAGTGGAGGAGGAATGACCGGTGCTGCTTGGGGAGAACATTTCCTTGGCCTTCGGTAGTCGCGTGGCCTCCAAATATCTATGGAACCATTCGGGTATTGTGATGCAATCTAGGATATTAGGAATGTTTTGTTCCACAAACGTATTGAAAAAGGAAAAAGGAAGAAATTTAGATAAAGGACCGAAGGATACTATATATGGCTTTTTGGAGAATGTTTTTCAAAAAAAACTTTTCTTTTAGAAAATGCTTTTTTAAAAACCTTTTTGAAAATAATTTTCAAAAACTTTTATCTAATCCGGTAGCCTTCAGCTGTGATACCAAGTGTGACACCTCACGTCCGTTAATGTCACTCACTAAGGGAATGCATTATGTTTCGTGAAGCGTTATAGGTAAGAAAACACAGAATAATTACAAGGTAGATATAAATAAGGTAGCAGCGGAAATTTAAATTTTTTTTTCAAACATAAATTATAATACTGTGGTCCAAAATACACTAAGTCACAAAAACCATTACAATAAAATAACTTCTATCTTGCACCATTAGAGTACATAAGAATATAAAAAACATAATTCCCTAATTGAAAGAGTTAAGCCACAATAGAGATTAGAATTTGAGCCATACTTCAGAAGTAGCTCCTAGCAAGATGATAACAGAGTCCTGACTAAGCTTTAGTGTTTTCTGCTTGAGAACCTGGGGGGGGAAGGGGGAATGTAAGACAGATGGAGAAACAAACGGGTCAGACATAAAGTCTGGCGAGTCTAGTTACTTTTAACCAGTAAATAAATAAAATTAGCATAATAGGAATATAAAGTGGATAAGAGAGATGACTACTTAAATGGCAGGTGTGACAAGGTAGACAGGGAAATGTGTATACACAACTCTAATGATTACTCTGCACTATTACTATTATAACAAAAATGAGATGATCCCTTCCACTATAAGGTGGTAGCCTTAGGGCATATGTCCAAATATACCCTAATTGCTCGGCTCCCTACTCCATAGATACTCTGTGTCGGCCCTACGGTAGGTTGTATCATGTCCTACATTGGTAAACCCTAACTGATATGCACAGCCCCATATCTGTTGGTGTCACGGTCGTCTTATCCCCCTTTGCCTGGCTTGTGCACGCACAAGGCCCGGATGGTGTGGGCAGTCGATTAGTTTGCGCTGGCCACACCGTCCTCCACATTTGGGTCTCTTACAATCAGTCAGTAAGCGTGTCCCCACTCTGCCTAGTAAGGAGTATTTTATTTGATACTTACTTCGGGTTACTGATTGAAATGAGTCCCACACAATATGATACAATCTCTCCCCTTTGTCCTGTATCCCCCACTAGGTTTTTCACTGATTATATATAGAACTAGGTGTCTTTAATTACATAGCCTTATACCAGTTATGCTTACCCTAAAAGGTGTCTTTGTTCACATAACTTTTATACTTTCCTCCGGTTATGTATACCACTAGGTGTCTTTAATTACAAAACCTTATTTGGTTAAGTTTGTGTTCCTATATGTAAATATTCCCCACCCCCTCTGGATTTTCTTAACCCATCCACTATTCCAATCAATTTACTTAACCCAAATCTTATTTAATAATCATACAATACCTATGGATTAGAGTTGGTTAAGTAGTTCAATTCATTTACACGTTCATTTATGGTTTATAATGGGCTAAACCTCCCACATTAGGCCAACAACATGTGGATGCTAGATATGCCGGTCGGGTTCACGAAGACTTATTCCACCGTAGGGCCTAACCTCGTGTCTTAGCTCGATTCGTATTTGCGTACTTAGACATCCTAAATTAGGTTCAACATTAGTGGTTGCTGGATATGCGAGTCGAGTCCGGGCAGACTTCCACCACTAATGCAACCTAACATCATGTCATAAGTACAATTACAATTCCTAACTGCAATTACTAGACATTCCATTATTAATTAATTAATCAATTAATAAAAACTTTCCCTTTTTAGGTGTTAATGCCCATTTTATCCAATAATTTGAAATACATTTCCAAAAATGTTCATTTTCAAATTATGCCAATATTAACCCTTTTTCCCACGTTTCCTAACCAGCGCACTCATAAACTAGTGCCATGGCTTGGCTAGTAAATAGCCTAGTCATAAATGATAACATGCAAAATAGTGGGAATATAACCAAAGTGATCATCTTCGCATAAACATAAACTAGCATGATGACAAGGTGAACATACATACTGGCGTGGACATGTAATTAACATCATAACAAGGTAGATATAAAACTGATGAACTGGTGGCAGTCAATAGATTCTAACATAACTACGATGTCACAATAAGCATTGTAAAATCTAATTTAGCAATTTAGATGCCTAACTGGTTTAGATCTAGCATGATAACACAACATGATAAATTAGACCACATAACTCAGATCTAGAGGTTAAAATAGATCTAACACCATTAGAATGACATAATAGAATGGTTAGATCTAAATATGGGTTCACATGTTCAACTTACAACATATCCTAGTTGATTGCAATATGATAGGTGAAAGGTGATTTACATAAAAAGTTAGAATAACCAGTGTTTCAACTGTCCAAATTAACTGATTTACATTCACCACAACATAGTAACAAGTCAAGATCCACATAGGTAACATAACAGAATAACCACAATTTCATTGGATCTAAAGATGTAGATCCATCATGTAACAACCCGAATTTTTAGCAACGTGTTAAGACAAGAATCAAGGCAGAATTAAATTATAAAATCTGAATCAGGATAAACGGGTTGCGCCATTGCGTTCGTCTCGGAAAAATACGCGAAATAGAGTCCGAAATTTCGTAAATCGGAGTCCGTATGAAGAAGATATGGACGAACGAAGTTAGGCAGAAAAACCGAAAACAAGCCAGAATGCACTGGCGCACTTGTGAAGTGCGCCAGCACAAAAATACACTGGCGCACTTGGAAAGTGCGCCCGTGTCGAGCCAGAAACCTGCACAGCCTTCTAGCTCGAACCTGGCTGGCCTGGTGCACCTATTTTGGCCCTTGGTCTTGTTTTGGAGGCTTGTGACGATTTTTGAGGGCTGGGATCTATCCTAGGGTTAATCTAACGGCCTAAACTACCACTAATCTCTATAAAAAGACCCCTAACCTAGCCTAAACCCTCATTAATTGATCCTACAACTAAACTATGCCAAAATTTCTAGTGATCATGGCCTCCACTCAAAACCCTAGCCTCCATCCTCTTGCCAAAATGCTATCTTCATTTCTATGAGAGGTTTCATGATCATGAGAGTATTAGAGAGTCCCTATGTTAGTATGAGAGCTCCTCAAGTTGATTTCAAGGCAAAAGTTTTGTTCTTTGTTCATAAAGATGGTGTATTTGTTGAGTTGGAGCATCCATCTTTGGGTTTTTGGATGATGGCATGCATAAGCTTCATCACAAGCTTTAGTTTAATCGATTTAGGCCTTCATAGCAATGTAAGCCCTTTCCCTACTCTTAGATATTAACTATTAAGTTAAATGTTCATGTTGCAAGTTTGGGTTTGATCATTGAGTATGATACATGCTATCATGTCATGCAAGTTTATGAAGTCATTATCTTGATCTTGTGAGCAAAAAGCCACAACCTTTATGTTGAAATGTTGCATTATGCAACATTTCAACATTCATAATCATTATGTCAACTTGCATATGAAGTCATAATCCTTATATGATGATATATGCGAGTTTCTAGCCATCATTCCATGTCTTTTGTCACCATGATTCGCTTATGTACCAAGTTTGGGTTTATGCATGTTTTTTAGGCTTAAGAATGTAACATGCAAGCTAATGAACACATTTGTGCCTCATTTGCCACCATGATTAACTTGTGGCTTAATACCCATTTTTGTCATTCCTTTGCCAAGTCTCTTCTTTTAATCCATCACGTTGTTGCAAACGTATATGCTAGTTTAAAAAGCGTTGGGGTCACATTATGGGGAAACATAATGACACGAATATGACTTGGGTAAATGGGTATAAACATGACAACATGTAACGTTAAATATGACATGTTTTTATACTTGAAAACATGACTTGAAATATAACATGGAAGTTGACATGTAAGTATGCATAAAAACATAAGCTTGGGAATTTACCAATTAAGTTAGGTCTACCCATTGGGAATTCACCTATTAAGTTAGGTCTACCCAATTGCTTGAAAACTTGACTATGAACATGACACTAGACTAAACATGAAAGTGGCCAACTCGAGGTTGGGTTGAGTTTGCAACGTAAAACTACCCGAAACCGACCGGCCTAACTAGTGGTTGCAAACAATAAGACCCAATGTGAGAAGTTGGTCATGTTGTGCTTGAACCCGAGGTTAGACCAAGTTGTGGTGTAATGCTACCCGGAACCGACCGGCTTAACTAGTAACCACAACAAAGTCTAATGTGAGAGGTTGGGGTGCATTAAGTAATTAATGCCACATGATAGGGTTAAGTTAATTTGATTAACGACTCTTAACCAAATATGACATGGGTAAATGGGTTTAGTAAATTGGTTAGGCTAATGATACTTAACAAAACATGACAAGGTTGGGTAGGTTAAGTGATTTGATTTGCCTAATGACGCTTAACCATTTTTATACGACTAGTGGACGGGGATTAAGTTAACCAACACTTAATCAATCCAACATGATAATTTGACAAGGTTAAGTAAGTTTTCTTAATGACACTTAACCATACAAGATGATTAGGGGATGGGGTTAAGTAATTTACACTTAACTAATCCGACACGGTAATTAGATGGGGTTAAGTAATCCACACTTAACTAATCTAAACACGGCAATTCGATGGGGTTAAGTTAAACACTTAACCAATTTAAACTCGGTAATTCAATGAGGTTAAGTAACCAATACTTAACCAACTTAACGTGAAAATTTAATGGGGTTAAGCAACTTATACTTAACCAATTATACATGATGATTTGATGGGGTTAAGTAACTTACACTTAACCAATCTAATACGCGGACCTGATAAGGTTAAGTCACAAGACCTTTTTAGAATATACTTAACCATTATAGTACGATTAGAGGATGGGGTTAAGCCAACCTATACTTAACCAATCCGACTCGATAATTTGATGGGATTAAGATAATCTATGCTTAATCGATCTAGCAAGATAATCCGATAGGATTAAGGTAAGCTAGTACTTGACCAATTTGACTTGATAAGGTTAAGTCATGAGCCTCTGGGTACACTTAACCAACTTGTGGGACTAAGTCTTGAACTTAAATACTTAGCCAATCTTTAACGTGATTCGTGGGCGGGTTAAGTCATGGACTTGAATGATAACACTTAACCCAATAGACAAACCCTAGCTAGAAGAACTAGGTAGAAAACCGTGGTTAATCAAGGATAACGGGAAAGGAAGCTAAGTGGTAAACCTTAGTTAAGGGTAACTAAGTAATAATTCTTAGCTAAGGACATAGGACTTATTCTCAAAACGATGAGTAACCTGATACGGTAGGTCATCGCTTAGTATACGAGGGGGAGCAAGTTATCTGACTTGGAAAAAAGCTCCAGCGCACTGGGTGCCGAAGTGGAAGCTTCGGGGGGCGTGAGGATATTCTTGGGATCCCTCTATGGGCTGCTAGGTAATTATACTAGGCCCATGAGAGGTTAAGGTCTGCGTTAGAAGGACCAAGAGTATGCCTTGGTTGTTATGCGAGCAACCTAAAGACTGGGATGGATTAGCGTGGAGTCGACGATTCTTGTTTTTGCCCTGGATAGCGCATCGCCGAATACCTACCATCTTTAGTCAATCGTGTACGTGCGGAAAGGCAGGGAACCCCCAACAGACCATGTGCTTGCTATCGAGTCATGGGTGAGGTTGGCCCGTAGGAAAGTGGGCTATAGTGGGGCCGTGGAGTGGTTCTTATACATGATTTTTCTTGGATTGCCTTTCAGTAGTTGAGGGAGGGGTCACGTGGGACCATAGCCACGGGTACAAAAACAGACCTTGATATCTGCATCGGCAGACGATTTAAAGCTCCCGACCGAGTTCCGTATTTCTTGATTTGCCCTGGCACGGAACTCGGATGGCACATTGGGGAACATGTGCATCTAGACATGGAAAACGATTCACGATACATACGTGGGATCAAGGGCGCGGTTGACGGGTGGCGTAATCCCTAGTGGTCCTAGGTGGCCAAAACCCAAACCGAGACACGGAAACGTTCATTAGGTAGCATAATCCCTAGCGGTCCTAGGTGGCATAAGTCCTAAGTGGACGTGCGATAGTTCATGGTAAGGAAACACAACTAGATCAAGGGTTGCAGTCCAAAACAACTTCAAGGATAAACCGTTTACATGGGAAAGCCCGTACAGCCTACGGCAAAGAACTGAACTTATACATGGAAAGAAACATATGAGTTGAGTAACCTATATATGCGGCATATTAGGTTGACATGGACCATTACACGACTTTTGAGTAAGGGTCATTCACGGATAACACGTGATACAATTGGGATACTAGTACGGTAGGTGCAGAGCGGGCATACAGGATAGATACCATGGGACGTTATGCGTGATAGATATCTTGGGATATTATACTTGATAGAAACCTGACGATGTGATGCCTTGTTTCATTTTGACATCGTAATTTATCATGACACTTTAGTTTATCTGAGTTCAGTAGTTCATCCTGTTATTTTTATTTAGCTTGTCTATCTTGTTATCATGCTCATGTTCATCTCAGTTCATCATGACAGTTAACTTTACTAGTTTTTATACTAATAGTAGATAGGGCTTACTCAGTCTTTTTGACTGACCCGTTTTGTTTCGCCTCTTTTCTTCCGTTTCCCCCCCAGGTTACAAGGAGGAAATACTGTTGTTTAGTTCGGACTTCTCCTGCTTGAAGGTCATCATGGATGGCTTGGACTTTTCTTGGCTATGGCTACTTTACTGTTTTTACTTGGGGAATAATTTATGAAAATGTCTTTATGCTTCTTTACTATTGCAAGATAGGTTTTGATGTACTCTGATGTAAAAGGCTTTAGACCTTATTTATTCATGTTATGAAAGGTTGATTTTACTTCCGCTATTTTATATGTTCTGTCTTGTGATATTTCTGTGCATGTTTACCAATAATTCCCCTCTAAAGCTAGTGCATTCCTTTGCGAGTGACCCTAGCGGAGGCGGGGTGTTACATTTGGTATCAGAGCAGAAGGTTACCAGACTGGGCAAAAGTTTTTAAAGACCTTCTGAAAACTATTTGAAAATCGTTTACAAAGAAGCATTTTTCAAGAAAAAATTTCTTTTAAAAGAAAAAGGCTATTCCCCAAAGGCCATTAGCACTATCCTTGTTTCCTTAATTGAATCTCTTTTCCTTTCTTTCCTCCATCTGTAGTCACAGTGGTTTTAACTGCGACTAGTCTTTTCTATCTACGAAAGTGCTTTCCATGCGATGGAGGTGGTTCTCGAGAGACCAGTGGTCGCGTTATAAGAAAGGATAGTGAGGAAGAGGATAAAGGATACGAGTTTAAGGATGAGCAACTTGTTGGTATGGCTCAACCTAGAATGAGAGAGAAGGATGAACAATGAAACCCATGACGAGAGAGTACCTTTGGCATGGTAAAACGGGACGGATAGTTAAGTATTATGGGAAAAGGACAAGATCATCGGGAGGGCAGCAGTATGCTCTCATTTCTGGGGTACCTCGGAAGGAGGGTGACGATCTTGTTAAAGGTTTAGCTTTTCTTCTCTATCATCCCGTTAGGACTTTGTTTTGATCATCGTATCATTTAAGTCTGCTTCGATAGTTGAGTCTCTGCACCTTAAGTACTAGCGTAATAGAGAATCCCATTTTTGTCTCAAAGTCCTATTGGAGAATCGGTCCATTTATACATGACTTGTTTGGATTTGGGAATGTCTATGCCAAGTGTTGAGTTTGGAAATAATGCTTATGTTTATAAGCTATGGATGGATTCTAGGGATGAAGTGGTTATCCAGTAGGGGATGCCACTCTCGGTTTTGATAGGAGGGTAGTTAGACCTTTTGACTAGCCTTGGTAATACCCTCGAAGTATCGTGTAACCTTTTTGAGGTTCTGTCATGACTAGTTACTTAGAATCCCTTGATGCCTTTATTGGAAATTTGAAGCCCGATCGAGTGGTGTTCGCCGATAAGACGGACGGTTTACTTCATTTATGCATGGTTTATAGAGATCACCCTAGTAAGTGCGCTTGATAACCTGGTTGACATCTGTTTACTTTCAAGAGAAAGTTCTTCTACATGGAATACCTTATAGTATATAAACGAGATCCAAGATTCAATAGTGAATTTTGGAAAGCTTGCATGAGATCATGAGTACGCAGTCATGTTTGCGTCAAGTATTTTAGAAAAAGGATAAGTGCAAGTGGAACGAGAGGCGACGAAGGAATGAGTTCCAGCTCATGTTATGGAAACAGGAAATAAGAAGCTACGAAATCGCAAAGACGGTCAAGGCACAATGGAATTGAGTTCAAGGAAATACGACTTTGATGGTCAAAGACTAGATACGCGCATGATATCTCTTTGATCCCTGTTTTCTGTAGAGCTTACTTGTAGGCTATCTTTTGGTGGACATCCTCTTGGTCCTATTTTCTGTTACAAACCCCATAAGGAGTTTGTCTTGTTTATCTTCTCGACCCTATTTCAGGGAATCCTAGGTAGAACCCTATGGATGTAAACATGTATTTGAAACATGTTATGATTGATATGGTTGCAAGTGGTTGCTCGTGGATGCCCGAATACACATTAGATACTAGCTCGACTCGGTCACATTTCATATTGCATACGCACGAGTATTTATACTTGTTTATGGATGAAATCGAATGTATTATCATGCGGTTGTTGCATATGAATGAATGATTGTGCACGCATATAGTACCTATATGGCTAGGACTATTTGCATACATGTTGGATTCATGGCACTATACATATTTTGCATTAGAAAGATTATTCAGGCCTGATCATTAGCATTAGCTAAGGAACATGTACACACACGTTTTTCATATATTCATACAGCATTAGAAATCATCTAAGGACAATGGTTGCTTGTGGATGATGTTTTGAGTAGATGGATGACGGATGGTAGGATACGTTCTTCCTAACTTGGAGATTTCGGGGACGAAATCCTTTAAGTTGTGGAGGATGTAACAACCCGAATTTTTAGCAATGTGTTAAGACAAGAATCAAGGCAGAATTAAATTATAAATTCTGAATCAGGATAAACGGGTTGCGCCATTGCGTTCGTCTCGGAAAAATACGCGAAATAGAGTCCGAAATTTCGTAAATCGGAGTCCGTATGAAGAAGATATGGACGAACGAAGTTAGGCAGAAAAACCGAAAACAAGGCCGAATGCACTGGCGCACTTGTGAAGTGCGCCAGCACAAAAATACACTGGCGCACTTGGGAAGTGCGCCCGTGTCGAGCCAGAAACCTGCACAGCCTTCTGGCTTGACCCTGGCTGGCCTGGTGCACCTGTTTTGGCCCTTGGTCTTGTTTTGGAGGCTTGTGACGATTTTTGAGGGCTGGGATCTATCCTAGGGTTAATCTAACGGCCTAAACTACCCCTAATCTCTATAAAAAGATCCCTAACCTAGCCTAAACCCTCATTAATTGATCCTACAACTAAACTATGCCAAAATTTCTAGTGATCATGGCCTCCACTCAAAACCCTAGCCTCCATCCTCTTGCCAAAATGCTATCTTCATTTCTATGAGAGGTTTCATGATCATGAGAGTATTAGAGAGTCCCTATGTTAGTATGAGAGCTCCTCAAGTTGATTTCAAGGCAAAAGTTTTGGTCTTTGTTCATAAAGATGGTGTATTTGTTGATTTGGAGCATCCATCTTTGGGTTTTTGGATGATGGCATGCATAAGCTTCATCACAAGCTTTAGTTTAATCGATTTAGGCCTTCATAGCAATGTAAGCCCTTTCCCTACTCTTAGATATTAACTATGAAGTTAAATGTTCATGTTTCAAGTTTGGGTTTGATCATTGAGTATGATACATGCTATCATGTCATGCAAGTTTATGAAGTCATTATCTTGATCTTGTGAGCAAAAAGCCACAACCTTTATGTTGAAATGTTGCATTATGCAACATGAGAATCTTCATAATCATTATGTCAACTTGCATATGAAGTCATAATCCTTATATGATGATATATGCGAGTTTCTAGCCATCATTCCATGTCTTTTGTCACCATGATTCGCTTATGTACCAAGTTTGGGTTTATGCATGTTTTTGAGGCTTAAGAATGTAACATGCAAGATAATGAACACATTTGTGCCTCATTTGCCACCATGATTAACTTGTGGCTTAATACCCATTTTTGTCATTCCTTTGCCAAGTCTCTTCTTTTAATCCATCACGTTGTTGCGAACGTATATGCTAGTTTAAAAAGCGTTGGGCTCACATTATGGGGAAACATAATGACATGAATATGACTTGGGTAAATGGGTATAAACATGACAACATGTAACGTTAAATATGACATGTGTTTATACTTGAAAACATGACTTGAAATATAACATGGAAGTTGACATGTAAGTATGCATAAAAACATAAGCTTGGGAATTTACCTATTAAGTTAGGTCTACCCATTGGGAATTTACCTATTAAGTTTAGGTCTACCCTATTGCTTGAAAACTTGACTATGAACATGACACTAGACTAAACATGAAAGTGGCCCACGCGAGGTTGGGTTGAGTTTGCAACGTAAAACTACCTGGAACCGACCGGCCTAACTAGTGGTTGCAAACAATAAGACCCAATGTGAGAAGTTGGTCATGTTGTGCTTGAACCCGAGGTTAGACCAAGTTGTGGTGTAAAGCTACCCGGAACCGACCGGCTTAACTAGTAACCACAACAAAGTCTAATGTGAGAGGTTGGGGTGCATTAAGTAATTAATGCCACATGATAGGGTTAAGTTAATTTGATTAATGACTCTTAACCAAATATGACATGGGTAAATGGGTTAACTAAATTGGTTAGGCTAATGATACTTAACAAAACATGACAAGGTTGGGTAGGTTAAGTGATTTGATTTGCCTAATGACGCTTAACCATTTTTATACGACTAGTGGACGGGGATTAAGTTAACCAACACTTAATCAATCCAACATGATAATTTGACAAGGTTAAGTAAGTTTTCTTAATGACACTTAACCATACAAGATGATTAGGGGATGGGGTTAAGTAATTTACACTTAACTAATCCGACACGGTAATTAGATGGGGTTAAGTAATCCACACTTAACTAATCTAAACACGGCAATTCGATGGGGTTAAGTTAAACACTTAACCAATTTAAACTCGGTAATTCAATGAGGTTAAGTAACCAATACTTAACCAACTTAACGTGACAATTTAATGGGGTTAAGCAACTTATACTTAACCAATTATACATGATGATTTGATGGGGTTAAGTAACTTACACTTAACCAATCTAATACGCGGACCTGATAAGGTTAAGTCACAAGACCTTTTTAGAATATACTTAACCATTATAGTACGATTAGAGGATGGGGTTAAGCCAACCTATACTTAACCAACCCGACTCGATAATTTGATGGGATTAAGATAATCTATGCTTAATCGATCTAGCAAGATAATCCGATAGGATTAAGGTAAGCTAGTACTTGACCAATTTGACTTGATAATGTTAAGTCATGAGCCTCTGGGTACACTTAACCAACTTGTGGGACTAAGTCTTGAACTTAAATACGTAGCCAATCTTTGACGTGATTCGTGGGCGGGTTAAGTCATGGACTTGAATGATAACACTTAACCCAATAGACAAACCCTAGCTAGAAGAACTAGGTAGAAAACCGTGGTTAATCAAGGATAACGGGAAAGGAAGCTAAGTGGTAAACCTTGGTTAAGGGTAACTAAGTAATAATTCTTAGCTAAGGACATTGGACTAATTCTCAAAACGATGAGTAACCTGATACGGTAGGACATCGCTTAGTATACGAGGGGGAGCAAGTTATCTGACTTGGATAAAAGCTCCAGCGCACTGGGTGCCGAAGTGGAAGCTTCGGGGGGCGTGAGGATATTCTTGTGATCCCTCTGTGGGCTGCCAGGTAATTATACTAGGCCCATGAGAGGTTAAGGTCTGCGTTAGAAGGACCAAGAGTATGCCTTGGTTGCTATGCGAGCAACCTAAAGACTGGGATGGATTAGCGTGGAGTCGACGATTCTTGTTTTTGCCCTGGATAGCGCATCGCCGACTACCTACCATCTTTAGTCAATCGTGTACGTGCGGAAAGGCAGGGAACCCCCAACAGACCATGTGCTTGCTATCGAGTCATGGGTGAGGTTGGCCCGTTGGAAAGTGGGCTATAGTGGGGCCGTGGAGTGGTTCTTATACATGATTTTTCTTGGATTGCCTTTCAGTAGTTGAGGGAGGGGTCACGTGGGACCATAGCCACGGGTACAAAAACAGACCTTTATATCTGCATCGGCAGACGATTTAAAGCTCCCGACCGAGTTCCGTATTTCTTGATTTGCCCTGGCACGGAACTCGGATGGCACATTGGGGAACATGTGCATCTAGACATGGAAAACGATTCACGATACATACGTGGGATCAAGGGCGCGGTTGACGGGTGGCGTAATCCCTAGTGGCCCTAGGTGGCCAAAACTCAAACCGAGACACGGAAACGTTCATTATGTAGCATAATCCCTAGCGGTCCTAGGTGGCATAAATCCTAAGTGGACGCGCGATAGTTCATGGTAAGGAAACACAACTAGATCAAGGGTTGCAATCCAAAACAACTTCAAGGATAAACCGTTTACATGGGAAAGCCCGTACAGCCTACGGCAAAGAACTGAACTTATACATGGAAAGAAACATATGAGTTGAGTAACCTATATATGCGGCATATTAGGTTGACATGGACCATTACACGACTTTTGAGTAAGGGTCATTCATGGATAACACGTGATACAATTGGGATACTAGTACGGTAGGTGCAGAGCGGGCATACAGGATAGATACCATGGGATGTTATGCGTGATAGATATCTTGGGATATTATACTTGACAGAAACCTGACGATGTGATGCCTTGTTTCATTTTGACATCGTAATTTATCATGACACTTTAGTTTATCTGAGTTCAGTAGTTCATCCTGTTATTTTGATTTAGCTTGTCTATCTTGTTATCATGCTCATGTTCATCTCAGTTCCTCATGACAGTTAACTTTACTAGTTTTTATACTAATAGTAGATAGGGCTTACTCAGTCTTTTTGACTGACCCGTTTTGTTTCGCCTCTTTTCTTCCGTTTCCCCCCAGGTTACAGGGAGGAAATACTGTTGTTTAGTTCGGACTTATCCTGCTTGAAGGTCATCATGGATGACTTGGACTTTTCTTGGCTATGGCTACTTTACTGTTTTTACTTGGGGAATAATTTATGAAAATGTCTTTATGCTTCTTTACTATTGCAAGACAGGTTTTGATGTACTCTGATGTAAAAGGCTTTAGACCTAATTTATTCATGTTATGAAAGGTTGATTTTACTTCCGCTATTTTATATGTTCTGTCTTGTGATATTTCTGTGCATGTTTACCAATAATGCCCCTCTAAAGCTAGTGCATTCCTTTGCGAGTGACCCTAGCGGAGGCGGGCTGTTACATTTGGTATCAGTGCAGAAGGTTACCAGACTGGGCAAAAGTTTTTAAAGACCTTCTGAAAACTATTTGAAAATCGTTTACAAAGAAGCATTTTTCAAGAAAATTTTTCTTTTAAAAGAAAAAGGCTATTCCCCAAAGGCCATTAGCACTATCCTTGTTTCCTTAATTGAATCTCTTTTCCTTTCTTTCCTCCATCTGTAGTCACAGTGGTTTTAACTGCGACTAGTCTTTTCTATCTACGAAAGTGCTTTCCATGCGATGGAGGTGGTTCTCGAGAGACCAGTGGTCGCGTTGTAAGAAAGGATAGTGAGGAAGAGGATAAAGGATACGAGTTTAAGGATGAGCAACTTGTTGGTATGGCTCAACCCAGAATGAGAGAGAAAGATGAACAATGAAACCCATGACGAGAGAGTACCTATGGCATGGTAAAACGGGACGGATAGTTAAGTATTATGGGAAAAGGACAAGATCATCGGGAGGGCAGCAGTATGCTCTCATTTCTGGGGTACCTTGGAAGGAGGGTGACGATCTTGTTAAAGGTTTAGCTTTTCTTCTCTATCATCCCGTTAGGACTTTGTTTTGATCATCGTATCATTTAAGTCTGCTTCGATAGTTGAGTCTCTGCACCTTAAGTACTAGCGTAATAGAGAATCCCATTTTTGTCTCAAAGTCCTATTGGAGAATCAGTCCATTTATACATGACTTGTTTGGATTTGGGAATGTCTATGCCAAGTGTTGAGTTTGGAAATAATGCTTATGTTTATAAGCTATGGATGGATTCTAGGGATGAAGTGGTTATCCAGTAGGGGATGCCACTCTCGGTTTTGATAGGAGGGTAGTTAGACCTTTTGACTAGCCTTGGTAATACCCTCGAAGTATCGTGTAACCTTTTTGAGGTTCTGTCATGACTAGTTACTTAGAATCCCTTGATGCCTTTATTGGAAATTTGAAGCCTGATCGAGTGGTGTTCGCCGATAAGACGGACGGTTTACTTCATTTATGCATGGGTTATAGAGATCACCCTAGTAAGTGCGCTTGATAACCTGGTTGACATCTGTTTACTTTCAAGAGAAAGTTCTTCTACATGGAATACCTTATAGTATATAAACGAGATCCAAGATTCACTAGTGAATTTTGGAAAGCTTGCATGAGATCATGAGTACGCAGTCATGTTTGCGTCAAGTATTTTAGAAAAAGGATAAGTGCAAGTGGAACGAGAGGCGACGAAGGAATGAGTTCCAGCTCATGTTATGGAAACAGGAAATAAGAAGCTACGAAATCGCAAAGACGGTCAAGGCACAATGGAATTGAGTTCAAGGAAATACGACTTTGATGGTCAAAGACTAGATACGCGCATGATATCTCTTTGATCCCTGTTTTCTGTAGAGCTTACTTGTAGGCTATCTTTTGGTGGACATCCTCTTGGTCCTATTTTCTGTTACAAACCCCATAAGGAGTTTGTCTTGTTTATCTTCTCGACCCTATTTCAGGGAATCCTAGGTAGAACCCTATGGATGTAAACATGTATTTGAAACATGTTATGATTGATATGGTTGCAAGTGGTTGCTCGTGGATGCGCGAATACACATTAGATACTAGCTCGACTCGGTCACATTTCATATTGCATATGCACGAGTATTTATACTTGTTTATGGATGAAATCGAATGTATTATCATGCGGTTGTTGCATATGAATGAATGATTGTGCACGCATTAGTACCTATATGGCTAGGACTATTTGCATACATGTTGGATTCATGGCACTATACATATTTTGCATTAGAAAGATTATTCAGGCCTGATCGTTAGCATTAGCTAAGGAACATGTACACACACGTTTTGCATATATTCATACAACATTAGAAATCATCTAAGGACAATGGTTGCTTGTGGATGATGTTTTGAGTAGATGGATGACGGATGGTAGGATACGTTCTTCCTAACTTGGAGATTTCGGGGACGAAATCCTTTAAGTTGGGGAGGATGTAACAACCCGAATTTTTAGCAACGTGCTAAGACAAGAATCAAGGCAGAATTAAATTATAATATCTGAATCAGGATAAACGGGTTGCGCCATTGCGTTCGTCTCGGAAAAATACGTGAAATAGAGTCCGAAATTTCGTAAATCGGCGTCCGTATGAAGAAGATATGGACGAACGAAGTTAGGCAGAAAAACCGAAAACAAGCCAGAATGCACTGGCGCACTTGTGAAGTGCGCCAGCACAAAAATACACTGGCGCACTTGGGAAGTGCGCCCGTGTCGAGCCAGAAACCTGCACAGCCTTCTGGCTTGACCCTGGCTGGCCTGGTGCACCTGTTTTGGCCCTTGGTCTTGTTTTGGAGGCTTGTGACGATTTTTGAGGGCTGGGATCTATCCTAGGGTTAATCTAACGGCCTAAACTACCCCTAATCTCTATAAAAAGACCCCTAACCTAGCCTAAACCCTCATTAATTGATCCTACAACTAAACTATGCCAAAATTTCTAGTGATCATGGCCTCCACTCAAAACCCTAGCCTCCATCCTCTTGCCAAAATGCTATCTTCATTTCTATGAGAGGTTTCATGATCATGAGAGTATTAGAGAGTCCCTATGTTAGTATGAGAGCTCCTCAAGTTGATTTCAAGGCAAAAGTTTTGGTCTTTGTTCATAAAGATGGTGTATTTGTTGATTTGGAGCATCCATCTTTGGGTTTTTGGATGATGGCATGCATAAGCTTCATCACAAGCTTTAGTTTAATCGATTTAGGCCTTCATAGCAATGTAAGCCCTTTCCCTACTCATAGATATTAACTATGAAGTTAAATGTTCATGTTTCAAGTTTGGGTTTGATCATTGAGTATGATACATGCTATCATGTCATGCAAGTTTATGAAGTCATTATCTTGATCTTGTGAGCAAAAAGCCACAACCTTTATGTTGAAATGTTGCATTATGCAACATGAGAATCTTCACAATCATTATGTCAACTTGCATATGAAGTCATAATCCTTATATGATGATATATGCGAGTTTCTAGCCATCATTCCATGTCTTTTGTCACCATGATTCGCTTATATACCAAGTTTGGATTTATGCATGTTTTTGAGGCTTAAGAATGTAACATGCAAGATAATGAACACATTTGTGCCTCATTTGCCACCATGATTAACTTGTGGCTTAATACCCATTTTTGTCATTCCTTTGCCAAGTCTCTTCTTTTAATCCATCACGTTGTTGCGAACGTATATGCTAGTTTAAAAAGCGTTGGTGTCACATTATGGGAAAACATAATGACATGAATATGACTTGGGTAAATGGGTATAAACATGACAACATGTAACGTTAAATATGACATGTGTTTATACTTGAAAACATGACTTGAAATATAACATGGAAGTTGACATGTAAGTATGCATAAAAACATAAGCTTGGGAATTTACCTATTAAGTTAGGTCTACCCATTGGGAATTTACCTATTAAGTTTAGGTCTACCCAATTGCTTGAAAACTTGACTATGAACATGACACTAGACTAAACATGAAAGTGGCCAACGCGAGGTTGGATTGAGTTTGCAACGTAAAACTACCTGGAACCGACCGGCCTAACTAGTGGTTGCAAACAATAAGACCCAATGTGAGAAGTTGGTCATGTTGTGCTTGAACCCGAGGTTAGACCAAGTTGTGGTGTAAAGCTACCCGGAACCGACCGGCTTAACTAGTAACCACAACAAAGTCTAATGTGAGAGGTTGGGGTGCATTAAGTAATTAATGCCACATGATAGGGTTAAGTTAATTTGATTAATGACTCATAACCAAATATGACATGGGTAAATGGGTTAAGTAAATTGGTTAGGCTAATGATACTTAACAAAACATGACAAGGTTGGGTAGGTTAAGTGATTTGATTTGCCTAATGACGCTTAACCATTTTTATACGACTAGGGGACGGGGATTAAGTTAACCAACACTTAATCAATCCAACATGATAATTTGAAAAGGTTAAGTAAGTTTTCTTAATGACACTTAACCATACAAGATGATTAGGGGATGGGGTTAAGTAATTTACACTTAACTAATCCGACACGGTAATTAGATGGGGTTAAGTAATTTACACTTAACTAATCCGACTCGGTAATTCAATGAGGTTAAGTAACCAATACTTAACCAACTTAACGTGACAATTTAATGGGGTTAAGCAACTTATACTTAACCAATTATACATGATGATTTGATGGGGTTAAGTAACTTACACTTAACCAATCTAATACGCGGACCTGATAAGGTTAAGTCACAAGACCTTTTTAGAATATACTTAACCATTATAGTACGATTAGAGGATGGGGTTAAGCCAACCTATACTTAACCAATCCGACTCGATAATTTGATGGGATTAAGATAATCTATGCTTAATCGATCTAGCAAGATAATCCGATAGGATTAAGGTAAGCTAGTACTTGACCAATTTGACTTGATAAGGTTAAATCATGAGCCTCTGGGTACACTTAACCAACTTGTGGGACTAAGTCTTGAACTTAAATACTTAGCCAATCTTTGACGTGATTCGTGGGCGGGTTAAGTCATGGACTTGAATGATAACACTTAACCCAATAGACAAACCCTAGCTAGAAGAACTAGGTAGAAAACCGTGGTTAATCAAGGATAACGGGAAAGGAAGCTAAGTGGTAAACCTTAGTTAAGGGTAACTAAGTAATAATTCTTAGCTAAGGACATAGGACTAATTCTCAAAACGATGAGTAACCTGATACGGTAGGTCATCGCTTAGTATACGAGGGGGAGCAAGTTATCTGACTTGGATAAAAGCTCCAGCGCACTGGGTGCCGAAGTGGAAGCTTCGGGGGGCGTGAGGATATTCTTGGGATCCCTCTGTGGGCTACCAGGTAATTATACTAGGCCCATGAGAGGTTAAGGTCTGCGTTAGAAGGACCAAGAGTATGCCTTGGTTGCTATGCGAGCAACCTAAAGACTGGGATGGATTAGCGTGGAGTCGACGATTCTTGTTTTTGCCCTGGATAGCGCATCGCCGGCTACCTACCATCTTTAGTCAATCGTGTACGTGCGGAAAGGCAGGGAACCCCCAACAGACCATGTGCTTGCTATCAAGTCATGGGTGAGGTTGGCCCGTAGGAAAGTGGGCTATAGTGGGGCCGTGGAGTGGTTCTTATACATGATTTTTCTTGGATTGCCTTTCAGTAGTTGAGGGAGGGGTCACGTGGGACCATAGCCACGGGTACAAAAACAGACCTTGATATCTGCATCGGCAGACGATTTAAAGCTCCCGACCGAGTTCCGTATTTCTTGATTTGCCCTGGCACGGAACTCAGATGGCACATTGGGGAACATGTGCATCTAGACATGGAAAACGATTCACGATACATACGTGGGATCAAGGGCGCGGTTGACGGGTGGCGTCATCCCTAGTGATCCTAGGTGGCCAAAACCCAAACTGAGACACGGAAATGTTCATTAGGTAGCATAATCCCTAGCGGTCCTAGGTGGCATAAATCCTAAGTGGACGCGCGATAGTTCATGGTAAGGAAACACAACTAGATCAAGGGTTGCAGTCCAAAACAACTTCAAGGATAAACCGTTTACATGGGAAAGCCCGTACAGCCTACGGCAAAGAACTGAACTTATACATGGAAAGAAACATATGAGTTGAGTAACCTATATATGCGGCATATTAGGTTGACATGGACCATTACACGACTTTTGAGTAAGGGTCATTCACGGATAACACGTGATACAATTGGGATACTAGTACGGTAGGTGCAGAGCGGGCATACAGGATAGATACCATGGGACGTTATGCGTGATAGATATCTTGGGATATTATACTTGATAGAAACCTGACGATGTGATGCCTTGTTTCATTTTGACATCTTAATTTATCATGACACTTTAGTTTATCTGAGTTCAGTAGTTCATCCTGTTATTTTGATTTAGCTTGTCTATCTTGTTATCATGCTCATGTTCATCTCAGTTCCTCATGACAGTTAACTTTACTAGTTTTTATACTAATAGTAGATAGGGCTTACTCAGTCTTTTTGACTGACCCGTTTTGTTTCGCCTCTTTTCTTCCGTTTCCCCCCCCCCCCCAGGTTACAGGGAGGAAATACTGTTGTTTAGTTCGGACTTCTCCTGCTTGAAGGTCATCATGGATGGCTTGGACTTTTCTTGGCTATGGCTACTTTACTGTTTTTACTTGGGGAATAATTTATGAAAATGTCTTTATGCTTCTTTACTATTGCAAGACAGGTTTTGATGTACTCTGATGTAAAAGGCTTTAGACCTTATTTATTCATGTTATGAAAGGTTGATTTTACTTCCGCTATTTTATATGTTCTATCTTGTGATATTTCTGTGCATGTTTACCAATAATGCCCCTCTAAAGCTAGTGCATTTCTTTGCGAGTGACCCTAGCGGAGGCGGGGTGTTACACATCATGACATAGTATAAGATTCAACAATAGTATAGATTCATAGTTTACAACATATCCAATTTACAGTCTTTCGCAGTTTATTTTTATTTATTTAAACCTAAAACCAACTAGAAACTCACTTCGTTCGGTTTAGAGAATAGAGAGAATAGATCTTGCATTTCTGGAATTGATTTGCAAAGTTGAATCCTGTATTTTTTTTGAAGAAATTGAATCTTTCTCGGTTCGCACACCAGCAACATTTGGCTCCCATAATTTCCAATAAAGAAATAGGAGAATTGGACACATATATATAGCCACAGAACCCTATAAAACCGAATGCCACCTCGGCCCTTGGTGTGTCGACCTCCCAGTGGGTGTGTCGACCCATAAGTCGACACCCTTTAAGGGGTGTCGGCCCCGGTGTCGACCCCCATCTAGGGGGGTCGACCCCCTAGTGCGGGAAATTTGCCGCCTTGATGAATTTATGATTTTCAAAAAATTCTGGATAGGCTCTGACTCATACATGACTCATATGGGTATATATGTTCTTTCTACACATATACAAACTTAAACCTTCTTAACTTCTTCAAACGGTGTCCGTTTTACGCAAAACAAGTGTCTATCAAGGCCAGAATTTCGAGACAGACGCAATGGGTCAGTCCATTTTCCTCAATTCTAAATATTTATTTAATTATTATTTAATTTATTCTCTTTTAGTGTCATTAAAAAATTCGTTGTGTTACACTAGTAATACTCTCGTCAAGCACGCTTAACTTCAGAGTTCTGATGGGATCGGGTGCTTTAGTTCTGGTATGATCGCACCAGTCATTAAGCGGATTACTAAAGTATTAATGTAGGAGCATAGAGAAATTCTATGCTTAATGGTAACAACGTTTTAAATTCTAACAAGTAACATCAAATTTGACCAAAAAAATCAAAAAAAAAATGAGGGAAAATGCTAAATTTTCTATTTAAAAGAAATTCTAACGAAATAAAGGAGTTAAAACCACAAATTCAATCATCAATGGCGAGAATGGAACATGGAAAGAATTGGAAAAAAGCAATAACGACCAGCTTTTGAAATTCAAATCGACAGAGTGAGAACATTAAATTTGAAAATAAAAGGAAATGAAATTGTAAAAAAAAATTAATTTCTAATTAAGAAGGAAAAAAACAAAAAAGGAAGAAATTTGAAACTGCAAATTCGAACTGTGTCCGTTGTTGACAAAAAAAGAGTGGTGCAACAGGAGAAATTCCCAAGATGTCACCCACCCTAGTACTACTCTCGCCCAAGCACGCATAACTTCGGAGTTCTGATGGAATCTGGTGCTTTAGTGCTGGTATGATCGCACCCGTCGTGAAGCAGATTGCAAAAGTATTAATTCAGGAGTGTAGAGAAATGCTCCGCTTAACGGCAACATCCGCTTAACGGTAACAATGTTTGAAATTCTAACAAGTAATATCAAATTTGACCAAAAAAAAATCAAAAAACAGAAATGTGGGAAAATGCTAAATTTGCAATTTAAAAGAAATTCTAATGAAATAAAGGAGGTAAAACCACAAATTCAAGCATTAACGACGAGAATGGAACATGGAAAGAATTGGGAAAAAGAAATAATGACCAACTTTTGAAATTCAAGCCGATAGAGTGAGAAAGTTAAATTAGAAAATAAAAGGAAATGAATTTGTAAAAAAAAAAATTAAGCCGATATCAAGGGTTCGGAGCCCCCAGGAACCCACCATAGTAAGTTTATACCGAGTTTGGGCGGCTGATCATTATTCCCATTGGCCCAGTCGCGATATGGAACCGATGTGCCACCGAAACGTGTGTCGATCGTGAAATTACCACTCTCGGCTTTGCAAATTTGGAAGCCGAGATCTATGTTTCGAAGATCCTAGGAAAGCACCACGATAAATTTCTACATAATTCAGGTGGACGCTAAACCGTCCGGGACTACGAAGCATGCGTTGATCTTCAAATTTCCATACTCCTATTATCTAGTTCGAAAGCCAAGATGGAGGGCTCAGAGCGCTCTCGAAAGCCACTGCTGTAACTTTATATAGAGCATGGGAAATCAATCAACAGTTATGCCCTTCGAAATGCGTGTTTCAGTGACCTAACTCAAAAAACCCTCCTCAATTCAAATTCATTCTAGGGCCTTGTATACACCACCCGCGCTACCCACCGACCTACCCACAAACTCACCCCATGTGGTGGAGCCGATCATTTTTCTTGTTGGGCCGATCGCGGTTCGAGACTGTCCGGTCCTTCGAAACGCGCGTCGATTGGTGAATCCCTGCACTCGCCTCCGCCAGTTCGGAATCTGAGATCGAGGGTTCGGAGCGCCCAAGAAGCCGCCATATAACTTTCTACCGAGATTGGGCAGCCGCCCAACCATCGGTTGGCCTCCAAAGCACGCATTGTTCGTAAAATTTTGATACTCGCATCCGCTTGTTCGAAAGCCAAGATCGAGGGTTCGGTGCTCCCCGAAACCCACAATAGTAACTTTATATCGAGTTTAGGCAGTTGATCGTTATTCCTACTGGACCGGTCGTGATACTAAACCGTCGGGCCATCGAAACGTGTGTCGATCGTGAAATTCCCATGCTCGGATTTGCAAATCCAGAAGCCGAGATTTATGTATCGGAGATGCTCTAAAACCGCCACATTATATTTTTACATAATTCAGGTAGACGCAAAACCATCCAGGCCTACGAAGCATGCGTTGATCTTCGAATTCCTATACTCATATTAGCTAGTTCGAAAGCTAAGATAGAGGGATCAGAGAGTTCTCGAAAGCCACCGCGGCAACTTTCTACAGAGCGTGGGAAATCAACTAACAGTTATGTCCTTTGAAACGCACGTTTCAGTGACCTAAACCCAAAAACCGCTCCTTAATTCGAATTCATTCTCGGGCCTTGTACATACCCCCCGCCCTACCCACCCACCCACAAAACCACCCAATGTTGGGGGAGTCGATCGTTTTTCCAGTTAGACTGGTCACGATGCGGGACCACCCGGTATTCCAAAATGCGCATCAATTGGGGAATCACTACACTCATCTCCGCCAGTTCGAAAACTGAGATCGAGGGTTTGTAGCACCCAAAAAGACGCCGTAGTAACTATTTCCAAGATTGGGTAGCCGCCCAAGCATCGGTCGGCCTCCGAAACACGCATTTTACGTGAAATGCCGGTACTCGCATCCGCCTGTTCGAAAGCCTAGATCGAGGGTTAGGAGCTCCTAGGAACGCACAATCGTAACTTTATACCGAGTTTGCGCAGGCGATCGTTATTCCCGTTGGCCCGGTCGCTATACGAAACCATCAAGCCATCGGAATGCGTGTCGATCGTGAAATTCCCACGCTCGGCCTCGTAAATTCGGAAGCTGAGGTCTATGTTTCGGAGCTGCTAGGAAACCACCATAGTAAATTTCTATATAATTCAGGTAAACGCCAAATCGTCCGAGCCTACGAAGCATGCGTTGATCTTTAAATTCCAAAAATCGTATTAGCTAGATCAAAAGCCAAGATGGAAGGTTCAAAGTGCTCTCGAAAGCCACTGCGACAACTTTCTACAAAGCATGGGAAATCATCCAACAGTTGTGTCCTTCAAAACGCACGTTTCAGTGGCCTAACACCACAAACCCTCTTCAATTCGAATTCATTCTAGGGTCTTGTACACACCACCCGCCCCTACCCACTCCACGTTGGGGTGTCGACCGTGTTTCTAGTTGGCCGGTCGCGATCCGGGACCGTACGGTCCTCCGAAACGCGCGTAGATCTGGGAATCCCTACACTCGTCTCCGCCAGTTCGAAAGCTGAGATTGAGGATTCAAAGCGCCCCAATAGCCACCGTAGCAAATTTCTGCCGAGATTGGGCAGCCGCCCGACCGTCGGTTGGCCTCTGAAACACGCGTTGCTTTTGAAATTCTGATACTCGCATCCGCCTGTTCGAAAGCCAAGATCTAGGGTTCGGAGCTCCCCAGAACACAGAATAATAACTTTACCGAGTTTGGGCGGCCGATCGTTATTTCTGTTAGCCCGGTCGCGATTAGAAACTGTCGAGCCATCTAAACGCGTGCCGATCGTGAAATTCCCACGCTTGGCTTCCAAAATTCAGAAGCCAAGATCTATGTTCCGGAGCTGCTTGGAAACCACCACAGTAAATTTCTACGTAACTCAGGTAGTCGCCAAACCGTCCGGGCCTACGAAGCATGCATTGATCTTCAAATTCCTATACTCGTATTAGCTGGTTCGAAAGCCAAGATGGAGGGTTCGGAGAGCTCTCGAAAGCCACCGCAAAAACTTTCAACAGATCGTGAGAAATTGACCAACATTTAGTCCTTTGAAATGCACATTTCATTGACCTAACACCAAAAACGCCTCCTCAATTCGAATTCATTCTATGGCCTTGTACAAACCACCCACCCTACCCACCCCACATGGGGGAGTCGACCGTTTTGCTAGTTGGGCCCGTCGTGATCCGGGACCGTCCGTTCCTCCAAAACGCGCGTCGATCTGGGATTCCATGCACTCGTCTCTGTCAGTTTGAAATTCGAGATCGAGGGTTCGAAGCGCCCAAGACGCTGCCATAGTAACTTTCTGCCGAGATTGGGATGCCGCCTAAACGTCGGTTGGCCTTCGAAACACGCATTGTTCGTGAAATTCCGATACTCACATTCGCCTGTTCGAAAGCCAAGATCGAGGGTTTGGAGCTCCCTGGAACCCATAATAGTAAATTTATACCAAGCTTGGGCGGCCGATCGTTTTTCTCATTGGCCCTGTCGTGACACGAAACTGTCTGGCCAACGAAATACGTGTCGATCGTGAAATTCCCATGCTCGGATTCGAAAATTCAGAAGCCGAGATCTATGTTTCAGAGTTGCTAGGAAATCACCACAGTAAATTTCTATGTAATTCAGGTAGACACCAAATCGTCCGGGCCTATGAAGCGTGCATTGATCTTCAAATTCCTATACTCATATTAGCTAGTTTGAAAGCCAAGATGGATGGTTCAGAGAGCTCTCGAAAGCCACCGCGACAACTTTCTGTAGAGCATAGGAAGTCAACCAACAGTTATGTCCTTCAAAACGCGCGTTACAGTGACCTAACACCAAAAAAATTCCTCAAGTCTAATTCATTATAGGGCCTTGTACACACCACCTGCCCTACCCACCCACCCACAAACCCACACCGCGTGGGAGGAGTCGATCGTTTTTCTAGTTGGGCCGGTCGCGATCCAAGACCGTCCGGTCCTCCGAAAAGCGCGTCGATCGGTTAATCCCTAAACTCATCTCGGTTAGTTCGAAAGCCAAGATCGAGGGTTCGGAGCACCCCATAAGCCACCGTTGTAGCTTTCTGCCAAGATTGGGCAGCCGCCCAACCATCGGATGGCCTTCGAAACTCGCATTGTTCATGAAATTCCGATACTCGCATCCACCTTTTCGAAATCCGAGATCGAGGGTTCGGAGCTCCCGAGACCTACAATAGAAACTTTATGCCAAGTTTGGGCGGCCAATCGTTATTACTGTTGGCCCGATCGTGATACGAAACCGTTTAGCCATCGAAATGTGTGTCGATCGTGATATTCCCACGCTCGGCTTCGTAATTTCGGAAGCCGAGATCTATGTTTCGGAGCTGCTGGGAAACCACCACAACAAATTTCTACGTAATTCAGGTAGATGCAAAACCGTCCGGGCCTATGAAGCGTGCGTTGATCTTCAATTTCCTATACTCAAGCTAGTTCGAATGCCAAGATGGAGAGTTCGGAGAGCTCTCGAAACCCACCGTGGCAACTTTCTACAGAGCATGGGAAATCAACCAACAGTTATGTCCTTTGAAACGCGTGTTTCAAAAGCTTTCCTCAATTCGAATTCATTCTAGGGCCTTGTATACACCACCCGCTATACCTACCTACCCACAATCGCATCCCAAATGAGGGGAGTCGATCTTTTTTTAGTTGGGCCGATCGCGATCCAACACCGTACGATCCTGCGAAACGTGCATCGATCGGGGAACCCCTGGACTCTTCTTTGCCAGTTCGAAAGCCGAGATCGAGGGTTCGGAGCGCACCCTAGAAGCCTCCATAGTAACTTTCTGCCAGGATTGGGAAGCAGCCCAACCATCGGTTAGCCTTCGAAACATGCATTTTTCGTGAAATTCTGATACTCGCTTCCGCTTGTTTGAAAGCCGAGATTGATGGTTCAGAGCTCCGCATAACTCACAATAGTAACTTTATATCGAGTTTGGGCGGTCGATCGTTATTACTATAGGCCCAATCGCGATACGAAACCTCGGGCCATCAAAATGCGTGTCGATCGTGAAATTCTACCGCTTGGCCTCGTAAATTTGGAAGCTAAGATCTATGTTTCGGAGCTGCAAGGAAACCACCACAGTAAATTTCTACGTAACACAGGTAGACGCCAAACCGTCCGGGACTACGAAGCGTGTGTTGATCGTTAAATTCCTATACTCGTATTAGTAAGATCGAAAGCAAAGATGGAGGGTTTGAAGAGCTCTCAATAGCCACCACGGTAACTTTCTATAGAGCGTGGGGAATCAACCAACAGTTATATCCTTCAAAACGCGCATTTCAGTGACCTAACTCCAAAAACCACTCCTCAATTCGAATTCATTCAAGGGCCTTGTACACACCACCCACCTTACCCACCCACCCACAAACCCACCCCACATGGGGGAGTCGATCGTTTTTCTAGTTGGGCCGGACGCGATTCGGAATCGTCAGATTCTCCAAAACGCGCATCGATCGGGGAATCCCTACACTCATCTTCGCCAGTTCGCAAGCCAAGATCGAGGGTTCGGAGCACCCCAGAAGCCACAGTATTAACTTTCTGCCAAGATTAGGTAGACGCCCAACTGTCGGTTGGCCTCCGAAACACATGTTGTTCGTGAAATTTAGATACTCGCATTTGCCTGTTCGAAAGCCGAGAACGAGTGTTCAGAGCTCCCCGGAACCCACAATAGTAACTTTATATCGAGTTTGGGCGGATGATCTTTATTACCGTTGGATCATTTGCGATACGAAACCGTTGGGCCATCGAAATGAGTGTCGATCATGAAATTCCCACGCTCGGCTTCCCAATTTCGGAAGCCGACATCTATGTTTCGGAGCTATTACGAAACCACCACAGTAAATTTCTATGTAATTCAGGTAGACGCCAAACCGTTCAGGCATATGAACCATGCATTAATCTCAAATTCCTATGATCATATTAGCCAGTTCGAAAGCCAAGATGGAGGGTTAGGAGAGCTCTCAAAAGCCACCGTGGCAACTTTCTACAGAGCCTGGGAAATCAACCAACAGTTAGGCCATTCGAAACACGCATTTCAGCGACCTAACTCCAAAATCCCCTCCTTAATTCGAATTCATTCCAAGGCCTTGTATGCACCACCTGCCCTACCCACCCACCCATAAACTCACCCACGTAGGGGATGTCGATCGTTTTTCTAGTTGGGCCAGTGGCGATCTAGGACCGTCCAGTCCTTCGAAATGCGCGTCGATCTGGGAATCGTTACACTCGTCTCCGCCAATTCGATAGCCGAGATCGAGGCTTTAGAGCGCCTCGGAAGCTACAATTGTAATTTTCGGTCGAGATTGGGCAGCCGCCCAATCGACGGTTGCCCTCCGAAACAAGCGTTGTTCGTGAAATTCCGATACTCACATCCGCCTATTCGAAAATCTAGTTCGAGGGTTAAGAGCTCCCTGGAACCCACTATATTAACTTCGTACCAAGTTTGGGCAGCCGATCATTATTCCCGTTAACCTGGTCACGATATGAAACCGTCAGGCCATCGAATTGTGTGTTGATCGTGAAATTCCCACGCTCAGCTTTGCAAATTCTGAAGCCGAGATCTTTGTTCTGAAGCTGCTAGGAAACCAACACTGTAAATTTCTATGTAATTCACCTAGATGCCAAACTACCTGGGCCTAGGAATCATTCATTGATCTTCAAAATTCTATAACCATATTATCTTGTTCGAAAGCTGCTCTAGAAAGCCACAGTGGTAACTTTCTACTGAGCATGGGAAATCAATCAACGGTTATTCCCTTTGAAACGCGCGTTTCAGTGACCTAACTCCAAAACCCCTCCTCAATTTGAATTCATTCTAGGGTCTTGTACGCCCCACCTTCCCTACCCACCCACCCACAAACCGACCACATGTGTGGGAAGTCGATCATTTTTCTAGTTTGGCTGGTCGCGATCCGGGACCTTCCGGTCCTCCAAAACGCACGTCCATCGGGAAATCCCCGCACTCTTCTCCGCTAGTATGAAAGCCAAGATCGAGGGTTCAGAGCACTCCGGAAGCCACCATAGTAACTTTTGCCGAGATTGGGCAGTTGCCCAACAGTCGGCTGGCCTCCAAAACACGTGTTGTTCGTGAAATTCCGATACTCACATCCGCTTTTTCGCAAGCCGAGATCAAGGGTTCGGAGTACCCCGGAACCCACAATAGTAACTTTATACCGAGATTGGGCAGCCGATCGTAAATCCCATTGGGACGATTGCGATACGAAACCATCGGGCCATCAAAATGTGTGTCAATCATGAAATTCCCATGCTTGGCCTCGCCAATTCGGAAGCCGAGATCTATGTTTCGGAGTTGCTAGGAAACCAACGCAGTAAAATTCTACGTAATTCAGGTAGATGCCAGACTGTCCGGGCCAACGAAGCGTGCGTTGATCTGCAAATTTCTATACTCATATTAGCTAGTTCGAAAGCCAGGATGAAGGGTCCGGAGTGCTCTCGAAAGCCACCGCAGTAACATTCTATAGTGCATGTGAAATCAATCAATAGTTATGTCCAACGAAACACACATCCCACTGATCTAACTCCAAAAACCCCTCCTCAATTCGAATTCATTCTAGGGCCTTGTACACACCACACGCACTACCCACCCACCCACAAACCTACCCAACGTGGGGGTGGTCGATCATTTTTCTAGTGGGGAGGATTGCGATATGGGACCGTCTAGTCCTCCAAAATACGTGTCGATCGGAGAATCCCTGCAGTCATCTCCGCCTTTTAAAAAGCCGAGATCGAGGGTCTGGAGCACCCTAGTTGGCATTCGAAACACGCGTTGATCGTGAATTTTCGATACCCGCATCTGCCTGGTCGAAAGCCGAAATCGAGGGTTCAGAGCACCCGGGAACCCACAATAGTAACTTTATACAGAGTTTGGGTGGCCGATCGTTGTTCCCGTTGGCTCGGTCGCGACACGAAACCGTCGAGCCGTCGAAACGCGTGTTGATCGTGAAATTCCCATGATCGGCTTCGAAAATTTGGGAGCCGAGATCTATGTTTTGGAGCTGCTAGAAACCACCACAGTAAAATTCTACGTAATTCAGGTAGACGCCAAATTGCCTGGGCCTACGAAGCATCCGTTGATATTCAAATTCTTTAATCGTATTAGCTAGTTCGAAAGCCCAGACGAAGGGTTCAGAGTGCTCTCGACAACCACCGCGGCAACTTTCTACAAAGCGTGGGAAATCAACCAACAGTTTTGTCCTTCGAAATGCGCGTTTCAATGACCTAACTCCAAAAACCCCTCCTCAATTCGAATTCAGTCATGGGCCTTGCACATATCATCCACCCTACCCACCAACCCACAAACCCATCTCGTCTGGGGGGAGTCGATCATTTTTCTGGTTGGGCCGGTCGCGATCTGGGACCGTCCGGTCCTCCGAAACACGCATCTATCGGGGAATTACTGCGGGACCGTCCGGTCCTCCGAAACACGCATCTATCGGGGAATTACTGCACTCGTCTCCGCTAGTTTGAAAGCCGAAATCGAGGGTTCGGAGCACACCAGAAGCCACTATAATAGCTTTCTACCGAGATTGGGCAGCCGCCCCACCGTCGGTTGGCCTCCGAATCACGTGTTGTTCATGAAATTTCGATACTCGCATCCGCCTGTTCAAAATACGAGATCGAGGGTTCGGAGCTCCTCGGAACCCACAATAGTAAATTTATACCGAGTTTGGGCGGCCGATCGTTATTCCCGTTGGCCTGGTCGTGATATGAAACCGTCGGGCCATCGAAACGAATGTCAATCATAAAATTCCCACGCTCGAATTCGCAAATTTGGAAGCCGAGATCTATGTTTCGGAGCTGCTAGGAAATCACCACAGTAAATTTCTATGTAATTCGGGTAGACGCCAAACAGTCCGGGCCTACGAAGCGTGCGTTGGGCTTCAAATTCCTATACTCGTATTAGCTAGTTCGAAAGCCAAGATGGAGGGTTCTTAGAGCTCTCGAAATCCACCGCGGCAACTTTCTTTGGAGCATGGAAAATCAACCAACAGTTATGTCCTTCGAAATGCGCGTTTTAGTGACCTAACTCCAAAAACCCTCCTCAATTTGAATTCATTCTAGGGCCTTGCACACACCACCCGCCCTAACCACACACCCACAAACCCAACCCATGTAGGTGGGTCGATCGTTTCTCTTGTTAGGCCGGACGTAATCGGGGACCGTCCGATCCTCCGAAACGCGCGTTGATAGGGGAATCCTTGCACTCATCTTCGCCAGTTAGAGAGCCAAGATCGAGGGTTCGGAGTGCCCCGAAAGCCACCATAGTAATTTTATGCCAAGATTAGGCAGCCGCCCAACCGTTGGTTGAGCTTCGAAACACGCGTTGTCCGTGAAATTCCGATACTCCCATCCGCCTGTTCGAAAGCTGAGATCGAGGGTTCGGAGCTCCCCGGAACCTACAATAGTAAATTTATACCGAGGTTGGCGGCCGATCGTTATTCCCGTTGGCTCGGTCGCGATATGGAACCAATGGGCCGTCGAAACGCGCGTCGATTGTGAAATTCCCACACTCGGGTTCGCAAATTTCGAAGCCGAGATCTATGTTTCGCAGCTGCTAGGAAACCACCACGGTAAATTTCTACGTAATTCAGGTAGACGCAAAACCGTTCGGGCCTACAAAGAATGCACTGATCTTAAATTTCCTATACTCATATCGAAATCCCAGACGGATTGTTCGGAAAGCTCTCGAAATCCACCGCAGCAACATGCTATAGAGCCTGGGAAACCAACCAACAGTTATGTTCTTCGAAACGCGCGTTTTAGTGACATAACTCCTGAAACCCCTCCTCAATTTGAAATCATTCTAAGGCCTTGACACACCACCCCGCACTGCCTACCCACCCACAAACCCACCCCATAGGGGGAGTCGATTGTTTTTCTAGTTGGGCCGGTCGTGATCCGAGACCGTTCGGTCTTCCGAAATGCGCATCGATTGGGGAATCCCCACACTTGACCCAGCCAGTTCAAAAGCTGAGATCGAGGGTTCGGAGCATCCGAAAAGCCACCATAGTAACTTTATGCTGATATTGGGCAGCCGCCTAACTGTCGCTTGGCCTTCGAAACACACGTTATTCGTGAAATTCTGATACTCGTATCCGCCTATTCGAAAGCTGAGAACGAGGGTTCGAAGCTCCTTGGGACCCGCAATAATAACTTTATACCGAGTTGGGGCGGCCGATCATTAATCCCGTTGGCCTGGTCGCGATACGAAACCTCAGGCCATCGAAATGCATGTCGATCGTTAAATTCCCATGCCCGGCTTCGAAAATTCAGAAGCCGAGATCTATGTTTCAGAGATTTTAGGAAACCACCATATTAAATTTCTACGTAATTCAGGTAGACGCCAAACCGTATGGGCCAACGAAGCGTGCTCTGAGCTTCAAATTTCTTTACGCGTATTAACTAGTTCAAAAGCGAAGATGGAGGGTTCGGATAGCTCTCGAAAGCCACTGTGATATCTTTCTATAGGGCATGTGAAATCAACGAACAGTTATGTCCTTCAAAACGCGGGTTTCAGTGACCAAACTCCAAAAACCCCTCAATTCAAATTAATTATAGGGCCTTGTACACACATCCCACCCTACCCACCTACCCACAAACCCACCCAACGTGAGGGGGAGTCGATCGTTTTTCTAGTCTGGGCGGTTGCGATTCGGGACCGTCCGTTCCTCCGAAACGCGCGTCGATCGGGGAATCCCTGCACTCGTCTCCGCCAGTTCGAAAGCCGAGATCGAGGGATTGGAGCGCCCTGGAAGCCACCATAGTAACTTTCTACCGAGATGGGGCAGCCACCCAACCGACGGTTGACCTCCGAAACACGAGTTGTTCGTAAAATTCCGATACTCGCATACGCCTATTCGAAAGTCGAGATCTAGAGTTCAGAGCTCCCTTTAACCCACTATAGTAACTTTATACCGAGTTTGGGTGGCCGATCGTTATTCCTATTGGCCCGGTCGCGACACGGAACCATCGGTCCACTGAAACACGCGTCGATCGTGAAATTCCCATGCTCTGCTTAGAAAATTCGGAAGCCAAGATCTGTATGTCATAGAAGCTAGAAAACCATCACAATACATTTCTACA
This sequence comes from Allium sativum, assembly GCA_030737875.1. NCBI lineage: Eukaryota > Viridiplantae > Streptophyta > Magnoliopsida > Asparagales > Amaryllidaceae > Allium > Allium sativum. Next base: position 338,688,438 of record CM060923.1, read on the forward strand.
TAATTCAAGTAGACGCCAAATCGTCCGGGCCTACGAAGCATGCATTAATCTTCAAATTTCTATACTGTATAGCTAGTTCGAAAGCCGAGATGTAGGGTTCGGAGTGCTCTCGAAAGCCACCACGGTAACTTTCTACAGAACTTGGGGAAATCAATCAACAGTTATGTCCTTCGAAACACGTGTTTCAACAAGCTAACTCCAAACCCCCTCCTCAATTCGAATTCATTTTAGGGCCTTGTGCACACCACTCGAGCTACGCACCCCCCCAAAAACCCTCCCCACGCGGGGGGAGTCGATTGTTTTTCTAGTTAGGCCGTTCACGATCCGGGACCGTCCGGTCCTCTGAAATCAACATCGATAGAGTTGATCGTTTTTCTAGTTGTGCCGGTTGCGATCCGGGACCGTTCGATCCTCCAAAACCTGCATCGATCCGGGAATCCCTGCACTCGTCTCCACCAGTTTGAAAGAAGATACCGAGGGTTCGGAGCGCCCCAAAAGCCACCATAGTAACTTTCTTCCGAGATTAGGCAGTTGCCCAACCGTTGGTTGGCCTCCGAAACACGCATTTTTCATGAAATTCCAATACTCGCATCCGCTTGTTCGAAAGCCGAGATCGAGGGTTCAGAGCTCCCCGGATCCCACAATAGTAACATTATACCGAGTTTGGTTAGCCGATCGTTATTCCCATTGGCCCGGTCGTAATACGAAACTATCGGGCCATCGAAAAGCGTGTCGATCGTGAAATTCCCATTCTCGACTTCGTAAATTCGAAAGCCGAGATCTATGTTTTGGAGCTGCTAGGAAACCACTACAGCAAATATCAACGTAATTCAGGTAGACACCAAACCGCTCGGGCGTACGAAGCGTGCATTGATCTTCAAATTCCTATACACATATTAACTAGTTCGATAGTCTAGATGGAGGGTTCAGAGAGCTCTCGAAAGCCATTGCAGCAACATTCTACAGAGCGTGGGAAATCATCCAACAGTTATGTCCTTCGAAATGCGCCTTTCAGCGACCTAACTCCAAAACCCTTCCTCAATTAGAATTTATTCCAGGGCCTTGTACACACCACCCGCCTTACCCACCCACCCATAAACTCACCCCATGTGGGCAGAGTCGATCGTTTTTCTAGTTGGGCCGGTCGCGATCCAAAACCGTCCGGTCTTCCATAATGGCATCAGACGTGGAATCCCTGCACTCATCTCCGCCAGTTCGAAAGGCGAGATCGAGGGTTCGGAGCGCCTCTGAAGCCACCACGGTAAATTTCTACTGAGAATGGGTAGCCACACAGCCTTCGGTTGGCCTCCGAAACACGTGTTATCCGTGAAATTCCGATATTCGCATCTGCATGTTCTAAAGCCCAGATCGAGGGTTCAGAGCTCCCCGGAACCCACAATAGTAACTTTATACCGAGTTTGGGCGGCCGGTCATTATTCCTGTTGGACTGGTCGCGATATAAAACCGTTGGGCCATCGAAACGCGTGTTGGTTGTGAAATTCTCATGCTCGGCATAGCAAATTCGGAAGCCGAGATATATGTTTCGGAGCTGCTAGCCCACGTTCGTTAATGTAACTCACAAAGGGAATGCATTAAGTTCGTGAAGCATTTTAGTAAACCGAATAGAAACATTACAATACAGAAATTTTTTGTAGTGGAACAAAAACAACTTTTATTAGTCATAAAGCATAGTTACACTGTATGTCTGAAAATACAAAAATTCCGTTCATCATTAAACTTCTGTCTTGTACTTTAAATATCAGAGTACAATAATAAAGAAAGCATAATCCCCAAATCATAACCACAGTAGCAAAGATAGAACATTGAGAAATATATCTAGAAGCTCGAAGAAGATGATAGTGGAATCCTGACTAAGCTTGAGAATTCCCTCCCTTGAGAAATTAGGGGGACAAACGGAAGAAAGAAGGAGAAACAAAAAGGGTCAGACATAAAGTCTAGCGAGTCTAGTTACTTTTGGCCGGTAAATAAATAAACCTAACATGATAGGCATATAAAATGGATAAGGAAACCATACAACAACGGGTGTGACAAGGTAGGTAGGTTAAGGTGTAAATGCTTCTAATGATTCTTCTGCCCCATTACTAGTATAATCAAGATGAGATGATCCCTTCCACTATAAGTTAGTAGACTTAGGGCATACATCCTAGTATACCCTAACTACTACCCTTATTGATTAGCTCCCAACTTTGTAGACATCCTGTGCTGGCCCCATAGTAGGGGGTATCATTTCCCTAAAGTGGAAACCCAAATTGTGCACAGACATACCTACTGGTGTCACGGTCATCTTGTCCCCCTCTGCCCGGCCCTGCACGTACATGTCCCTGGTCGTTTGCGCCGTCTACACCACCCGTCACACTTTGGATCTCTTATAGTCAATCACTAAGTGTGCCCCTCATATTCCTAGTATGGAGGTCTTTACTTGATACCACTTTGGGTTACTGACTGAAATGGGTCTCACACAATATGATACAAGGTCTCCCCTATCCCTACTAGGTTTTCCACTGACAATGTATACCCTAAAAGGGCGAGCTTTAATTACGAATCCCTATACTAGTTATGTATGCCCTAAAGGGTGATCTTTTGTTACATAACTCCGATAATATATGATACAAGCTCTCCCATTTGTCTTGTATCCCCACTAGGCTTTCCACTGACTATGTATACCGTAAAGGGTGATCTATAATTACATAGCCCTATACAAGTTATGTCTACCCTAAAGGGGCATCTTTAATTACAAAACTCTATAATGGTTAAGTTTGTGGGCCCATATATACAAATATTTCCTACCAACCAAAGATGTACTTAACCCTCCCACTGATTCAAGCATGTTTATTTAATGGTTAAGTTTGTGGGCCAATAAATAGAAATATTACCCACCTACCCAAGATTTACTTAACCCTCCCACTTTGCTTAATCAAGTTTACTTAACCTCAACTTATGTCTGAGTTCACATAATCCCTACGGACTAGATTTGGTTAAGTAGTCCAATTCATTACCATGTCCATTTTTGGTTTATAATGGGCTAGACCTCCCATAATAGGCCCACAATAATGTGGATGCTGGAAATGCCGGTCGGTTACGGGCAGTCTTATTCCACAATTGGGCTTAACCTCGTGCCTTAGCCCGATTCGCGTTTACGTACTTAAAACTCCCACATTATATTTAACGTTAGTGGATGCTGGATTTGCCGGTCGGGTCCGGGCAGACTTCCGTCACCAGTGTAACCTAACCTCATGTCATAAGTACAATTACAATTCCTAGTTGCAATTACTAAACATTCCATTTTTGATTTATTTATTTATACGTTAATCCTTTCCTTTTATAGGTGCCAATACCTATTTTAATGATAATTTGAAATACATATCAATTCAAATAAACATTACATGCCAATTATAAATCCCTTTCCCTTGTTTCCTCAACTAACGTATTCGCACGTATTTTGGTGGCATCCAGGCTATAAAGTAGCCTAGCCATAACAATGAGAAGGGAATATGATAAAGGTGATAATTTCAACAAATATTGACATAGCATACTAGCAAGATAACAAAGGGAAAGGACATGTAATTATCATAATGGTGTGGATATATAAAACTGATAACTTGTGGAAATTCCTAAAATATCAAATCAAGCATAATGAGATCTAAATGTCTCGTAATTGGATCTAGCATAATTAGGGTGACACAAAGATGGATTCATATGTATAGTTCACAATAGATCTAGATTGGTCACAAGTAGGGGATCCATATATACAACTAGATCCAACTGTCCAAATAAATAAATGTAAATTGTCAAGTTTACAATAGATCTAAATTTACCACAATAAGGAGATTCACATAAACAACTAGATCCAACTGTCCAATTAAATAAATGTAACATGTCATGTTTGGAATATATCTAGATTTAACATTAGGTGTCCAAATACCTAGATCTAGCATAGTAAGGTTAACATAGCAACACGTTTGGATCAAAAGGTAGATTAACATAAAGGTCTAGATCCAAATAACATCACAATTTTCCAAATTAATAGATGTACTTCCATCATAACATGGTTACAAGCCAAGATCCATATAAACATCATAATCGAATCACCACAATTATTTTAGATCTAGGAAATTAAATTTGTCATGACATATGATAGAATTTCATATTAACACAAAATCATACTATACAACATACCCAATTCATTGTCTATCAAAGCATGCTTTTATTTATCTAAACATAAATGTAATCTAGAAACTCACAGCATAGGTTTAGAGATTTGAGAAAGAACGGATCTAGAATTTGATTTGCTAAGAAGTTGTTGTAGAAATTTCGATCTTCTAATTTGACTTGATAGAGAACAAAGGCTTGTTTTAATTTAGATTAGAGCTGCATGGAGGATCCATAGATGGAAACAATGAGATTAGGGTTAGTTTAGGTATTTATTTATTGGTGTATTAGGACCTTTAGATTAGATCAGGAGCCATAGGAATCGTCCACGTCGTCCAACCAATAGAAAATAGCCATGTCGCAAAAAAACAATCATTGACCAATAAAAAAGCGCCGTGTATGCAACATGATGCGCAGTAGAAGGTTGTTGACACCCACACGTCATATATATATATATATATATATATATATATATATATTATCTCTAACCATTTTTCCAATTAATCCTCCAATTAAACCTTTTCACACTAAACCACTTTTTAATTGAACTTCGTTCACACTAAGCCACTTTTTAGCCATTCCCCTAAAACAAAAATATGGTGCTGGCGAGGATCGAACTCTGTACCTCTTGTATGTAAGTCACATGCTCTAACCAACTTGGCTACTTATTCTTTTGTTAACAAGACTTAGGACAATGGTATCCATTATTCTTTTCTCATACCTTTTTTTTCATGTTTTGTTGCAATATTTAATTAAAATATATCTTTTTCATCCAAAATAAGTTTTCTACAAACCATAGTTCTAAATTGACTAAAAATCACCACGAATGCGATGAAGCTAATTTTTGACTAAATTCCCGAAGCTCTTCGAATTTTCATTTTTATTTCTATTAAGTTGTTCGCATGCATTTCATCGCACTTCATGTATTACATATAATTTCTTTTATTAATCTGTTTCCTTCATTTCGCTACATGAACTTATTACATGCAATTTTATTGTCATTATTTAATTTTCCTCTTAAATATATCTATGTATATAATATATATACATATTTCGACATTTTTAATTTCATTAAAAATGCGGGGTGTTGCATTCTCCCCTACTTAAAGGATTTCATCCCCGAAATCTCTGAGTTAAGAAGAATGCATCCTACCATCCATCATGCATAAGCATCCATTGTCCTTAAAATATTTCTAATGCTCCTTTGAATATATGCAGAGATGTGTGTATATGCCCCAATATTAATGCGAAGATCAGGCGGTCTACTGATCCAGTTGATCTCCTTAATGCAATGTATGTTGGTGCCATGAATCCATCGTGTATGCAAATAATCCTATTATAACGTGTAAGTTCTATATGTGTGTACACTCAATCGTCCAAATGCAACATCCATATGATGATACATCCACTTTCATCCATAAGGAAGAAGAAAAATGCGCACTCATCCATATGCACTTTGAGAGTGATTGAGCCGATCTAGTGCCTAATTTGTGTATATGAATCCACATGCAACCACTAGCAAATACTTGCATCCACTTGCACCCATCAAACATAACATAACTAAAACACATGTTTACATCCATAGGTTCCCTATCTATAGGTCGAAGATTCGATCGATAGGACACAGACAAATGATAGAAACAAGTACGAATAAAAAGGTTTGGAAAAAGAAGTTAAGAACATAGTCCTAAAAGGAAATGGCATGAAGCGTGTTATTTGTTTTCAGTCTCCCAAGTAGCATCCTCGCTGTCTTCTCTACTTTTACTTCCTTCCGCAAATTTGGTTCCACTTCCTCGAACTCTATTTTATCACACCTTGGATGAATAGTCATCTTAGGATGATAGGCATCCTCAAGGACTGTCTTTAGTGGATTTCCCATCCTGATATGATTCACCTATCAAACCTCTTCCCAAGTAGCTCCCCTACTTGCTTATCAAGTTCCCTATAGGAGTCACATGTCGTATAGGAAGTGCAACTGGCTTTGCATTATCCACCAAGTATATTCGAAAAACATTCTCGTGCCTTGGGGTAAACCGCGAACCTCATCAAAAACATCAGAATAACCTCGGATTACTGGAACAAATTGCAAATCATCAATAGATGCATCAAGAGATTTTGGGAAACTAAGCATAACCGACCCTTGTGGGTCATAAAGAATTTTGAGGGTCCCCCCATTACAAGTTAGAAGCTTAACGACCCTCCTCTCATTGCCTAGAATGGCACCATATGTTGTAAGCCAACCCATCCGTAGAATAAACCCCTAGCCTATAAAACAAGATGTGCGTCGCACTCAAACTCGACGAATAACAAAATATTCTCAAACCCTGACAAATCACAGATAAATGAGTCAAACCACCAATGGGGTTTGAGACGACAACGGGATCCACAACCATACTAGTAATTAAGTGCAGAGATTCAACTACAGAATTAGATAGAACGAATGCGAACGGGCCAGAATCAAAAAGAGTTCTAACCGGTTAATTGGAAAGAGAAATCAAAACGTTCCATGGAAACATTACTACCTCTATCTGGTGCAATATCCATGAGAGCTTTTGCTTGTCCTCTAGAGGGTCCTTTCCTTTGACATTGCCCTTTCTTCCTTGGGCACTCCCCTAGAATAATGTCGAATCTCTACACAAACGAAGCAAGCATTCTTCCTTTTCCTACAGTCCTTGGCCAAGTGACCCACTCGCCCACGACTATGGCACTTCCCCTTATCCATAGCCTTGTCATTTTTTCCACCCTTCTTTTGTTGTTACTGTTGTTGTTGTCCTTTCTTGGGCCAAACGCTTTTCTCATCCTTGGGCTATGCTCCTTAGCCCTAACTTCCTTATACTTCTTCTTACCTACGTTTGTGTAACAAGCTAACAAGTCTTTCGAAAGTTGCCTCCATCACACGGAAATCCTTATGAAGCTCGAGAAAAATAATTGTAGGTGAAACCACTACGGATGCGGATGGAGGTTAGACACTTAATTGCCCTTCGATATGTGCTAAACATGCCTACGGCATCATGCCGGAATGGGGACACCTTTCGAGAAGAATAGGTTCCCCAAACAAAAAGGGAAAACAGAATCAAGAAGAGAATCGAGATATAATTAGATATGGCTTTGGGGAATATGTTTTTCAAAACATGCTTTTCTTTTGAAAATGGTTTCTTGTAAAACCTTTTTGAAAATTATTTTCAAAAACTTTATCTAATCTGGTAACCTTCAGCACTGATACAAAGGGAATGTATTAAGTTTCGTGAAGCGTTTTAGTAAATAGAACAGAAACATTACAAGACAATTTTTTTTTACAGTGGAATAAAAACAAATTTTATTAATCATAAAGCACGGTTACACCATATGTCTGAAAATACATAAACTTTGTTCATCATTAAACTTCTGTTTTGTACTTTAAATATCAGAGTACAATAATAAAGAAAGCATAACCCCAAATCATAAGCCATAGTAGCAAAGATATAACCTTGAGAAATACATCTAGAAGCTCCAAGCAAGATGATAGCAGAATCCCGACTAAGCCTGAGAATTCCCTACCTTGAGAACTTGGGAGGAGAAACAGAAGAAAGAAGGAGAAACAAAAAGGGTCAGAAATAAATTCTGGCGGGTCTAGTTAGTTTTAGCCAGTAAATAAATAAAAGTAACAGTATAGGCATGCAAAATAGATAAGGGAAACCATACAATAACACGTGTGACAAGGCAGATAGGTTATGGTGTAAATGCTTCTAATGGTTCTTCTGCATCACTACTAGTATAATCAAGATGAGATGATCCCTTCCACCATAAGTTGGTAGACATAGGGCATACATCTAGGTGTACCCTAACCACTACCCTAATCGGTCGGGTCACTACTCTATAGATATCCGGTGCTGGAGCCATAGTAAAAGGTATCACTTCCCTAAAATGGCAACCCAAGATGTGCACAGGCATACCTACCGGTGTCACGGTTGACTTGTCCCCCTTTACAGCAACCCAGTTCATTGTCTATCAAAGCATACTTATATTTTTCTAAGCCTAAAAGTAATTTAGAAACTCATAGCGTTAGGTTTAGAGATTTAAGAAAGAACGGATCTAGAATTTTGCTAAGAAGTTGTTGTAGAAATTCTGATGTGCTAATTTGACTTGATGGAGAAGAAAGGCTTGTTTTAATTTAAATTAGAGCAGCATGGAGGCGCCATGGATGAAAACAATGAGATTAGGGTTAGGTTAGGTGTTTATTTGTAGGTTTATTATGTGTATTAGGACCTTTAGATTAGATCAGGAGCCATAGGAATTGTCCACGCCATCCGACCAATAGAAAATAACCATGTTGCGAAAAAACAATCATTAACCAATAAAAATGCACCATGTGTGCAACATGATGCGCAGCAGCAGGTTGTTGACACCCATACATCATATATACATATATATATATATATATATATATATATATGTTATATATATGTATATATATATATATATTATTTGAACCATTTTCCAAATAAATCCTTAAATTAGCCCTTTTCACACTAAACCGCTTTTTAATTAAACTACATTCGCACTAAGCCACTTTTTAGCCATTCCCCTAAAACAAAAATATGGCGCTGGCGGGGATCGAACTCTGTACCTGTCACATGCTCTAACCAACTTGGCAACTTAGTATTTTGTTAATGAGACTTAGGACAATGGTATCTATTATCCTTTTCTCATTCCTCTTTTTTTCCATGTTTTGTTGCAATATTTAATTAAAATATATCTTTTTATCCTAAATAAGTTTTCTACAAACCATAGGTCTAAATTGACTAAAAAATCGCCACGAACGCAATTACGCTAATTTCGTGACCAAATTCCCAAATATCATCAAATTTTCCTTTTTATTTCTATTTAATTATCTGCATGAACTCCTTCGCATTTCATGTATTGCAAATAATTTCTTTTATTAGCCTTTTTCCTTCATTTCACTACATGAACTTATTACTTACAATTTTATTGCCATTATTTAATTTTTATCTTAGATATATCTATGTACATAATATATATACATATTTCTACATTTTTAATTCATTAAAAATGAAGGGTGTTACATTCTCCCATACTTAAAGAATTTCGTCCCCGAAATCCCTGAGTTAAGAAGAATGTATCCTGCCATCCATCATCCATAAGCATCCATTACTACGGAATCACCAAAGTAAATGCGGGGTGTTATAGCTAGGAAATCATCCACAAGAATGTATCCCCGGTATCTCTGAGTTAATAAGAATGCGGGGTGTTACAACTAGGAAATCACCATAATAAATTTCTACGGAATTCAGGTTGACGCTAAACCGCCCGGGCCTACGAAGCTTGTGTTGATCTTCAAATTTCTATACTCATACCAGCTAGTTCGAAAGCCAAGATGGAGGGTTCAGAGTGCTCTCGAAAGCCACTGCGGTAACATTCTACAAACCGTGGGAAATCAATCAACATTTTTGTCCTTCGAAACATGCGTTTCAGTGACCTAACTCCAAAAACCCCTCCTCAATTCGAATTCATTCTAGGGCCTTGTACACACCACCCGCACTACCCATCCACTGACAAACCCACCCCTCATGTTGGGAGTCGATCGTTTTTCAAGTTGGGCCAGCCGCGATCCGGGACCGTCCAGTCCAACGAAACACGCGTCGATCGGGGAATCCCTGCACTCGTCTCTGAAAGCCAAAAAGCCGAGATCGAGGGTTCGGAGCGCCCCAGAAGCAACCATAGTAACTTTCTGCTGAGATTGGGCAGCCACCCAACGGTCGGTTAGCCTCCGAAACACGCGTTGTTTGTGAAATTCCGACAATCGCATCCGCCTATTTGAAAGCCGAGATCGAGGGTTCGAGGCTCCCCGAAACCCACAATAGTAACTTTATTCCGAGTTTGGGCGGCAAATCGTTATTACTGTCAGCCCGGTCGCGACACGAAACCGTCGGGAAACGCGTGTCGATCGTGAAATTCCCACCCTTGGCTTCGTAAATTCGAAAGCCGAGATCTATATTTCGGAGCTGCTAGGAAACCGCCATAGTAAATTTCTACATAATTCAGGTTGACGCCAAAACTTCCGGGCCAACGAAGCGTGCGTTGATCTTCAAATTCCTATACTCGTATTAGCTAGTTCGAAATCCAAGATGGAGGTATCAAAGAGGTCTCGAAAGACAACGCGGCAACTTTCTACAAAGAGTGGGAAATCCGCCAACAGTTATGTCCTTCAAGACGAGCATTTCAATGACCTAACTCCAAAAACCCCTCCTCAATTCGAATTCATTCCAGGTCCTTGTACGCCCCAGCCACCCTACTCAACCAACCATAAACTCACCCCACGTGGGGGGAGTCGATCGTTTTTCTAGTTGGGCCGGCCACGATTCTGGAATGTCCGGTCCTCTGAAATGCCCATCAGACGGGGGATCCCTTTACTCATCTCCGCCAGTTCGAAAGCCGAGATAGAGGGCTCAGAGCACCCCAGTAGCTACCATAGCTACTTTATACCGTGATTGGGTAGCCGCCCAACCATCGGTTAGCCTCTGAAACACGCGTTGTTATTGAAATTCTGATATTTGCATCTGCCTGTTCGAAAGCCGAGATCGAGGATTCAGAGCTCCCCGCAACCCACAATAGTAACTTTATACCGAGTTTGGGCGGCCGCTCGCTATTCTCGTTGGCTCGGTCGTGATATGAAACCGTTGGGCCATCAAAACGCGTGTCGATCATGAAATTCCCATGTCTGGCTTCGCAAATTCGGAAGCCGAGATCCATGTTTTGGAGCTTCTGGGAAATGACCATAGTAAATTTCTACGGAATTTAGGTAGACGCCAAACCGCCCAGGCCTACGAAGCGTGCATTGATCTTCAAATTCCTATACTCGTATTAGCTAGTTCGAAAGCAAAGATGGAGGGTTCGGAGAGCTATCGAAAGCCACCACGGTAACTTTCTACAGAGTGTGGGAAATCAACCAACAGTTATGTCATTCGAAGCGCGCGTTTCAGTGAACTAACTCCGAAAACCCCTCCTCAATTCGAATTCATTATGGAGCCTTGTACACACCACTCGCCCGACCCACCCACCCTCAAACCCACCCCATGTGGGTGGAGTCGATCATTTTTCTAGTTGTTCCGATCGCGATACGGTACAGTCCGGTCCTCCTAAACGCGCGTCCATCGGGGAATCCCCGCACTCATCTCCGCCAGTTCGAAAGCCAAGATCGAGGGTTCGGAGCACCCCGTAAGCCACCATCGCTAATTTCGACCGAGATTGGGCAGCCGCCCAACCGTTGATTGGCCTCCGAAACACGAGTTGTTCATGAAATTTTGATACTCGCATCCGCCTGTACGAAATCCGAGATCGAGGATTCGGAGCTCCATCGAACCCACCATAATAATTTTATACAGAATTTGGGCGGCCGATTGTTTTTCCCGTTAGCTCGGTCGTGATACGGACCCATCGGGCCACCGGAACGCACGTCAATCATGAAATTCCTACGCTTTTCTTCGCAAATTCGTAAGCCGAGATCTATGTTTCGTAGATGCTTGGAAACTACCACAGTAAATTTCTACGTAATTCAGGTAGACGCCAAACTGTCCGGGCCTACGAATCATGCGTTGATCTTCAAATTTCTATACACGTATTAGCTAGTTCGAAAGTCAAGATTGAGGGTTTGGAGTGCTCTCGAAAGCCACCGGGGTAACTTTCTACAGAGTGTGGGAAATCAATCAACAGTTATGTCCTTTGAAACACACGTTTCAGTGACCTAACTCCAGAAACCCCTCCTCAATTCGAATTCATTCCAGGGCCTTGTACACACCACCCGCACTACCCACCCTCCCACAAACCCACCCCGCGTGGCAGGAGTCGATCGTTTTTGTAGTTGGGCCGGTTGTTTTAGCCAGTTCGAAAGACGAGATCGAGGGTTTGGGGCACCCCAGAATCCACCGTAGTAACTTTCCACCGAGATTGGGCAGTCGCCCAACTGTCGGTCAGCCTCCGAAACACTCGCTGTCCGTGAAATTCCAATACTCGCATCCTCCTTTTAGAAACCCGAGTTCGAGTGTTCGTAGCACCCTGGAACCCGCAGTAGTAACTTTATACCGAATTTGGGCAGCCAATCGTTATTCCTATTGGTCCGATCACGATTCGAAACCGTTAGGCCATTGAAACGCGTGTCAATCGTGAAATTCCCACGTTCGACTTCGCAAATTCGGAAGCCAAGATTTATTTTTTGGAGCTGGTAGCAAACCACCGCAGTAAATTTCTACATAATCCAGGTAGACACCAAACCGTCCGAGCCTACGAAGCGTGCGTTGGTCTTCAAATTCCTATACTCGTATTAGCTAGTTCGAAAGCCAAGATGGAGGGATCAGAGAGCTCTCGGAAGCCACCGCATCAACTTTCTACATAGCACGGGACATCAACGAATAGTTACGTCCTTCGAAAAGCGCGTTTCAGCGACCTAACTCCAAAAACCCCTACTCAATTCGAATTCATTCGAGGGCCTTGTACACACCACACACCATACCCACCCATAAACTAAACCCCGGTGGGGGGAGTCGATCCGGGACCGTCATGTCCTCCGAAACGTGTGTCGGTCGGGGAATCCCTGCACTCGTCTCCACTAGTTCAACAGCCGAGATAGAGGGTCAGAGCGCCCTAGAAGTCACCATAGTAACTTTCTCGAGATTGGGTAGATGCCCAACAATCTGTTGGCCTTCGAAACACGCCTTATTCATGAAATTCTGATATTCGCATCCGCCTGTTCAAAAGCCAAGATCGAGGGTTCGGAGCTCCCCGGGACCCACAATTGTAAATTTATATCGAGTTTGGGTGGCTGATCGTTATTCCTATTAGCCCGATCGTGATACGGAACCATCGGGACACCAAAACGCGCGTCGATCGTGAAATTCCCTTTCTCCGCTTCACAAATTTAGAAGACGAGATCTTTGTTTCTGAGATGCTAGGAAACTACTATAGTAAATTTCCACGTAATTCAGGTAGACGCCAAACTGTCTCGGCCTACGGAGAATGCGTTGATCTTCAAATTTCTATACTCGTATTAGCTAGTTTGAAAGCCAAGATGGAGTGTTCGGAATACACTCGAAAGACACAGCGGTAACTACAGACAAAGCGCGGGAAATCAATCACCAGTTATGTCCTTCGAAGCACATGTTTCAAAGACCAAACTCCAAAAACCACTCCTCAGTTCGAATTCATTCAAGGGCCTTGTACACACCACCCGCACTACCAACCACCCACAAACCCACCCCATATATGGGGAGTCGATCGTTTTTCTAGTTGGCCCGGTCGTGATCCTTGACCGTCCGGTCCTCCGAAACGCGTGTTGATCGGGGAATCCCTGCACTCGTCTCCGCCAGTTCGAAAGTGAGATCGAGGGTTCGGAGCGCCCTGAATGCCACCATAGTAACTTCCTGCCGAGATTTGACAGCCGCCCAACCGTTGGTTGGCCTTTGAAACACGTGTTGTTTGTGACAATGTAACACCCCGTGTATTCTATAACCGTGAAATTCATAAATTAAAGTATAATTAATTTCAAATCAAAGAATTAAGGGAAACGGGATACGCCATTGCGTTCGTCTCGGAAAAATACGCGAAATAGAGTCCGAGTTTTCGAAAATCGGAGTCCGTATGACCAAGATATGGCCTCCGGAAGTTTCAGAATTAGGTTTAAAATTCGAACAGACGAAAACAGCTCAGAAAAACTAATTCAAAATTCAAAATCGGGCCCAATTGGCCAAGGCGGGAAAATTCCCGCCCAAAGCACCCAGGTCGACTTGGCAGTCGACCTGGACTAGCCAGGTCAACTGGACAGTCGACCTGGGTAACCCGTGTCGACTGCCAAGTCGACACGGTGTCGACTGGGGTGTCGACCTGGCCCCTGAGCCAGGTCGAACCCAGCCCACCCTGACAGGCCAGGTCTGTGTTTGGTCGATTTTCTGAGCCTTGCCTTGTCACTAGGGCTAGGTGTCAGCTCCTGGTTGGTCTCTCCTTCAAACGAATGGCTATTATTGAACCAAGCTTCATCGACGGTCTAAATCAACTCACAAACTCTATAAAAAGGACCTAAGGCTAACCCTAATTCACATAAACTAAAATGGAGATGAGACCGTCATGCTGCTGAGGAGAGACTGAAGATAGTCGTCAGAAATAGAGAGACAACTAGGAGATAATTCAAAGCTTAAAGCAACATCAAATCAATCAAAGCAACGCCTACAACAAAAAAATAGCGTCTCCAAATTCAGAATTCAGATTTCTGAATTGAAGATTCGCCATACGCTGTAAGTTGAGTGATCTTCCGGTATGAATTAAATAATTGTGTTGATTTGTGTAATTTAAGAAATGGAATTGTGGCGATAATAATCTATATTTGCATGTTGCTTTGATGCAAAACGATTTGGGAATATTATGGTTTACGATTGGATATTTGCAAGTATGCAATTTGCGTTGGAAACGAAATGGAATTGTGGCGATAATGACTTATATTTGTATGTTATTTTGATTCTAAACGATTTGGCAATGCTATGGTTTGATTCATACAAGTGTGTGGCTTATGTTGACAACCACATGTTGTGGAATTTTGATTGGGACTTTCGCAAGCATATGATTCATATTGAAAACTACATGTTTGTGGTAGTTATTTACAACACCCATTTGGTAAATGCAAGTATAAGATTCATGTTGAAACAACAACTATATGTTGTAATAGTTTATTTTGAAATTCATGCAAGTCTATGATCTATTGTTATGACAACATGATGTAAAATTTTATGGTCATCTTTAGTGTAATTTGATTCACCTAAGTATTATGATTCATATGAAGGTTATGTTGAAATTGGCATCATAGTTCAAGTATAAAAATCATGATTTTGTGATAGTGACAAAAGCAAGCGTCGTTGTAAGCTTGTATTAATTTTATGAACATGTCTAAGCTATGTTGTTATTATGCCTAGTTAAAAACATGTTTTCTAAGCTTATGTTATTATCTTAATCATATGATAATAAATTTTTGGCACATAAGTTACATTAGAAATTTACACTAGAATTGTATCCCCTTACAAGTTACATAGATTGGACAAAAACCCATGATTATATGAATAATAGGATTCATAATCAATTATGTTTATGCCATGACCATATAAGGACTCATGTTCAATTATGATTATGCCATAATTATATGATTAGAGTGGTTCATGTTTAAGTACTATTTATGCCATGACTACATGTTTCGTTTACACTATGACTATGTGAATAGAATGATTCGTGTTTAAGTATTGCTTATATTATATGTTGTTACAATTGCAAGTTCACATATGCCTATCTTATGATAATTAGATCGTATGTTGCAAGTTCATGCGTTCACACTCCCCTTTTTATGTCACCTAATAAACACCATGTTATAGCCTCCCCTTTCATATGGCTAAATTGGGTTTAAGTATTAAACCCAACACACCTTACATTGGAACGAACGAATAAAACGGGGGAAATGACGTTTGGGTTAAAAATATAGTACATATGTGCTGGCTTGTTTGAAGCACCCCAATAACCTTGAAAGAACAATTAAGTGGCATAAATGAAATTTAACCAATAAAGATGAATTTGAATAATGGGCCGCAAATATTTACATATAAAAAGAAAAGAGACAAAATATGTAAAAGTAGAAAAATACGATGTGTTTAACCCGAGGTTGGATTGAGTTGTGATGTAAACCTGCCTGGAACCGCCCGGCTGTCCAGTAGTCACAACAATACCTATCCAATGTGGGTGGTTAAACACGGAGCCCAATAAGGACCCGAGGTTAGACTGAGTTGTGGCGTAAGACTGCCCGGACCCAACCGGCAACAGGCAGCCACGACAATACCTGTCTAATGTGAGAGGTCAAGGCTTTAATAAGACAATTAAGGCCGAGTCAGGATTGATAGGATTAAGTAAATTATATTAATACTTAATCAAGATGGAACATGCTAAACTAAAAAGACTGATTGGGGGTTAAGTTTATAACACACTTAACCAACTTAGCATGTTGGCTAGAAATAGAAAAACCTAGTAGCGGGGGACCCTTTTCAGCAGTAACCCTATAAGGTATCATGATACCCTGAAACTAGGCAGGGTGGGGCACGATTACTGGGCTGACTGTAAGAGGTCAAATCGACGGCGGTGGTGCAGCAGTGTAGGTTCTAACGGGGTGCGGGCGTGCACACACTCCGGCGCAGAAAAATAAGGCACTGGGCACCAGTAGCATACCTGTGCATTCTAGGATTGTGTCGGGCCGCCACCTTGGGACTTGATACACCCCATGGTGTGACCAGCATAGGTAACTACAACATCAGGGGCCGTAAGACTCATGTAACTATGCGAGTTGGAGCCGATCATCATAAAATGGTTCGCTTAACCCTGATTATGGGGTGCCTGTTGGGAACTAGTTTATATGGGTACAGAGATTAGTATGGGGTACGATAGTGTATTCGACCCTAGACAACTTAACTAAGTTTATGGTGCTTTCCCATTTCTAGTTTATACTTATCATACCCAGTTCTTTATTCATAGACTGAATAGTCCTAGACTTACTCAGGCTTTATGTCTGACTCTACTTTTCTTTCGTTTTTTTTCTTCCGTTCCCTCCCCCCCCCCCCCAGGTCCACAGGGAGGGAATACCGCAGCTTGACCAGCCTTCATATCCAGCTTGAAGAGAAAGAATGTATTGCTTGGATCTTTTCGTTTTGGACTATGGCTTTGGACAACAACTATGGGACTTTTGCAGTTTATTTATGTTTTCTTTATGCTTCTTTAAATAATGTAATCAAGACAGTTATGAAGATGTTATGTTTTTTTGAAGTATTGTAAGACAATTATGGTATGGTTGGTGTAACACGTATTTTATTGAAATAAAAGTTGTTGTTTTCCGCTGCTCAAAAATACGTGTTCTTATATCTGTCTTGTATATCCGTGACTTATACTTATAAACCTCCACCAAAATTAGGGCATTCCCTTTGAGAGTGACCCTAACGGAGGTGGGGTGTTTCACTTGGTATCAGAGCATAGGTTTACCAGATAAGATCAAAAGTTTCGAAAAAAAATTCAAAAAGAAATTTAAAGAAGCATTTTTAATAGATAAAATATTATTTTGTTTTAAAAGGCAAAGTCCCCCCAAAGCCATAGGTACTATCTCTTATCCTTCGTTTTGAATCTATCCTTTCTGTTTCAGCATGTCTGGAGACCTTACTCCCCAGCTGCTGACGCTTTCACTCCTCCTCCTCCACGTGAACCAGCAAGCGGAAGAGTCCCAGAGCAGGAAGACGAATAATAGTCAAACAAGAAAGGATCATAACAGTAATAATAAGAAACGGGAAAAAATGAAATGCAATTTTTGTGGTATGGAAGGGCACATAGCCAAGGATTGTAGAAAGAGGAAAAGAAAGCAAGGAGAATGTTTTCATTGTGGGGAGACTGGACACATCAGCAAAGACTGTCCTAAGAAGACAGACTTTGAGAAGGGCGGGAAAGACAACAAGTCCCGAGAGAAGAGGGAGTGTAAATTCTGTGGCAAAGTGGGGCACTTAGTGAAAGATTGCCGGAAAAAGAAGGCCAAGATGAATGGTGGGTGCTTTTCTTGCGGTGAGACAGGCCACAGGGCTAAGGACTGCCCAAAGAAACGAGGACAGGGGCAGAGGGTTGGATCCACTACAGGGGCACAGGTTCATGTGCTAGAAGCGCCACCTCTGCAACAGCGAGGTATAAATACTTCTGTAGAAAGTGTAGTTTACCTTTATGATCACCCCGTTCGCACTTTATTTGATTCTGGCGCATCACACTCCTTTATCTCGTCTGCTTTAGTAGAATCTCTGCACCTAAAAACTAGTATGGTAGAGGACCCCTTAATTGTTTCAAACCCAATTGGGGGCCCAGCTCATTTGTCTATGATCTGTGTGGGATTGAAAACTTCTATTCTAAGCGTAGAGTTTAAACGTAGTGCCTTTGTTTTGGGCTTTTCGGGATATGGTTTGATTTTGGGCATGGATTGGCTATCCAGTAATTGGGCCATCCTTGATTGTGAGAAAAGGGTTGTTAGGCTCCTAACCCAGCTCGGTAATACTTTGGAAATTTCTTGTAATCCCTCGTATGCGGTTATGCTTAGTTATCTTGAATCGCTAGATGCTTCGTTGAAAATTTGCAATCGATTAGAGTGGTCCTGGAATATCCGGATGTCTTCGAAGAGGTGAAGGGCTTGCCTCCAAAGCGGGAGATAGACTTCCGCATATACCTTGTAGATAATGCAAAGCCCGTTGCATTGCCCGTTAGACACATGGTTCCACGGGAAAGGAAAGAGCTCAGTAAACAGATTAAAGAGCTTCTAGAAAAGGGGTTCATTAGGAGGAGCATTTCAGAATGGGGCGCTCCAGTGGTGTTCGCTACAAAGGCGGATGGTTCACTCCGTCTATGTGTTGACTATAGGGAGCTCAACAAGCTAACGAAAAAGAATAGGCACCCTCTCCCCAGAATTGTTGATTTGTTTGATCAGCTTATAGGAGCGTCTATTTTCTACCAACTCGATTTAGCGATCGGTTTTCGTCAGCTAAGGGTGGCTGAAGATAGTATCGATAAAACGGCATTCATAACCCCAAACGGCTTCTTTGAATGGCTTGTCATGCCTTTCGGCTTGACAAATGCACCTGCTTACTTCGTGGACCTGATGAGTAGGGTATTCAGAGATTTCCTCAATAAGTTCGTAGTGGTCTTCGTAGACGATATCCTTATCTTCTCAAAGAGTGAAGAGGAACATGCTCAGCACTTAAGGGGAATCATGGAAACTCCGCGAGTCCATCAGCTAAAAGCCAAATTCTCCAAATGCCACTTTTGGAGAGAAGAAGTGAGGTTCCTTGGGCACATAGTATCCAAACAAGGGTTAGCAGTGGACCCTGCTAAGGTAGTGGCGGTACAGGATTGGAAGACACCAAGGAATGCAACTGAGGTCCGAAGTTTTCTAGGACTAGCAGGTTTCTATCGAAAGTTCATAAAGGATTTTTCGAAAATCTCAGCTCCGCTCACGAAGTTGACCACGAAGAATCTAGCATTCAATTGGGACTTGGATTGCGAGTTTGCTTTCCAGCGACTAAAAAGGGATCTTACAACAGCCCCAGTTTTGACGTTGCCAGATGGAAGCAAGATGTTCACTGTTTATACAGATGCATGTGGGACAGGGCTAGGCGCCGTCTTAATGCAAGAAGGAAGGGTAGTAGCTTATGGCGGGAGGCAGTTGAAAGTGCACGAAAAGAACTACCCGACCCACGATGTTGAGTTAGCTGCCATCGTCTTTGCACTCAAGTCTTGGCGACACTATCTCCTAGCTGAGAAGTTCGAACTTTACACTGACCATAAATCGTTGAAATATCTTTTCTCCCAGAAAGATCTTAACTTGAGGCAACAGAGATGGATGGAGTTTCTTGCCTCGTACGATTTCGAGATCTCCTACACTCCGGGTAAAGGCAACGTAGTGGAAGACGCGTTGAGCCGAAAGAAATTGAACCTAAGTCCGTTGTTTGTTGAAAGACAAAGCCTAGAGTTGATAGCCAGCTTCGACTTTAGGCCTTCCTCCGATTTTGTACCAGGCTTGCTAGCATCTCTCGAAGTGCGCCCGACTTTAGTGGACTCAATAGGGACAGCACAACGCGAAGACCCTCAGCTTGTGGAAACGATTGATAGGCTAATTAGGGGTGAGACTTCAAGTCACCTCAACAGATACTCCATCGACGATAAGGGTTGGCTAAGGCGAGACGGAAGACTATGCGTCCCACAGACAAGGGATTTAGTAAAGAGGGTTCTCGAGGAAGCACATCACTCCAAGATGACGATACACCCAGGCGGAGATAAAATGTACAAGGACATAAAAAGAACTTTCTTCTGGAACGGCATGAAAAAGGACGTGGCAGAATTCGTTTCTAAGTGTATGGTGTGCCAACAGGTTAAGGCGGAACAGAAAAAGCCTGGCGGTCTGCTACATCCTCTAGAGGTCCCGCAGTGGAAGTGGGATAGCATCTCAATGGACTTCATCGATGGGCTGCCTAGGTCTAGGAGAGGCAACACTAGCATTTGGGTAATAGTGGATAGGCTTACTAAAAGCGCCCACTTTTTACCTATCAAAAGTAAAAGAACTGCCTCATCCCTAGCATCTCTTTACCTCAAGGAAATCGTTCGACTCCATGGAATACCATCCAGCATTGTTAGTGACCGAGACCCTATCTTCACCAGTGATTTTTGGCGGAGTCTGCAAGAAGCAGTAGGAACGCAATTATGCTTGAGCACAGCCTATCATCCCCAAACCGACGTCCAAACAGAAAGAGTGAACAGAGTTTTGGAGGACCTTTTAAGACTGTGCGTCCTTGACTTCGGAGGGACATGGGAAGACCATCTTCCTTTGGTGGAATTTGCCTACAATAACAGCTATCAAGCAACCATCGGGATGGCGCCCTTCGAAGCTTTATATGGAAGACCGTGCCGATCGCCCACTTGTTGGTGGGAGTCTACTGATAAACTCATACTTGGACCAGATATGATCCGAGAGACTTCAGAAAAAGTAGACTTAATACGAAGAAGGATGAAGACGGCCCAAGACAGACAAAAGTCCTACGCCGACAAGAGGAGGACCGACCTTGAATTTGAGGTTGGAGACAGAGTTTTTCTTAAGGTATCTCCGCTAAGGAACGTTGTCCGTTTTGGAACCATAAGAAAGCTAGCACCAAGGTTCGTAGGGGCATTCCCTATCATCGAGAAAATTGGGAAAATGGCCTATAGATTAGAGCTATCCGAAAAGCTGGCCGGAGTTCACAACGTTTTTCATGTTTCACATCTCCGAAAATGTCTACATGAGTCTGCTGAAGTGGTAGAGCCAAATATCCTAGAAGAAGCTGAAGTGGAACGCAAAGCAACCATGAGGAAAGTTCCAACCCGCATATTAGGAACGGAAGTGAAGAAGCTACGCAACCGCAAAGTCAAGCTCATCAAAGTTCAGTGGAGCGACGCCGAAGGAGATGCAACTTGGGAGACTGAAGCTAGAATACGCGCTGCCTACCCTTTTCTTTTCGAGGGTACATCTTTGATCCTTCCTTTTCCTTAAGTTGCGCTTTTATCTATCTTTTTTTTAGGTATATCTCCTCGACCCTATCTTTTAGGTAGAAACTCTTTGGATGAAAACATGTAGTTGAAACATGTTATGGATGATGGTTGCAAGTGGTTGCAAGTGATTGCTAGTGGTTGCTCGTGGTTGCATATACACACACAATCTAGGTTTTAGATCGGCTCAGTCACTTCATATTGCATATGCATATATGTTTGCATTCGTATATGGTTGAACTTTAATGTGTTGTCATATGGATGTTGCGTTTATATGAATGATTGTGCACTCATGTAGAATCATGAATAGGAGGATTTGCATACATAATGGATTCATAGCACTTACATAATTCGCATTAAGGAGGTCAACTGAATCAGTAGACTGCCTGATTTTGCATTAGATAAGTACATGTACACACACACTTCGCATATGATCATGAAGCATTAGAAGTCTTTTAAGGACAATGGATGCTCGTGTTTGATGGATGAGTAGATGGATGTTTGGATGTTAGGATACACATTCTTCCTAACTTGAAGATTTCGGGGACGAAATCCTTTTATGTGGGGGAGAATGTAACACCCCGTGTATTTTATAACCGTGAAATTCATAAATTAAAGTATAATTAATTTCAAATCAAAGAATTAAGAGAAACGGGATATGCCATTGCGTTCATCTCGGAAAAATACGCGAAATAGAGTCCGAGTTTTCGAAAATCGAAGTCCGTATGACCAAGATATGGCCTCCGGAAGTTTCAGAATTAGGTTTAAAATTCGAACAGACGAAAACAGCTCAGAAAAACTAATTCAAAATTCAAAATCGGGCCCAATTGGCCAAGGAGGGAAAATTCCCGCCCAAAGCACCCAGGTCGACTTGGCAGTCGACCTGGGGCTAGCCAGGTCGACTGGGTAGTCGACCTGGGTAACCCGTGTCGACTGCCAAGTCGACACGGTGTCGACTGGGGTGTCGACCTGGCCCCTGAGCCAGGTCGAACCCAGCCCACCCTGGCTAGCCAGGTCTGTGTTTGGTCGATTTTCTGAGCCTTGCCTTGTCACCAGGGCTAGGTGTCAGCTCCTGGTTGGTCTCTCCTTCAAACGAACGGCTATTATTGAACCAAGCTTCATCGACGGTCTAAATCAACTCACAAACTCTATAAAAAGGACCTAAGGCTAACCCTAATTCACAAAAACTAAAATGGAGATGAGACCGTCATGCTGCTGAGGAGAGACTGAAGATAGACGTCAGAAATAGAGAGACAACTAGGAGATAATTCAAAGCTTAAAGCAACATCAAATCAATCAAAGCAACGCCTACAAAAAAAAAAATAGCGTCTCCAAATTCAGAATTCAGATTTCTGAATTGAAGATTCGCCATACGCTGTAAGTAGAGTGCTATTCCGGTATGAATTAAATAATTGTGTTGATTTGTGTAATGTAAGAAATGGAATTGTGGCGATAATAATCTATATTTGCATGTTGCTTTGATGCAAAACGATTTGGGAATATTATCGTATACGATTGGATATTTGCAAGTACGCAATTTGCGTTGGAAATGAAATGGAATTGTGGCGATAATGACTTATATTTGTATGTTATTTTGATTCTAAACGATTTGGCAATGCTATGGTTTGATTCATACAAGTATGTGGCTTATGTTGACAACCACATGTTGTGGAATTTTGATTGGGACTTTTGCAAGCATATGATTCATATTGAAAACTACATGTTTGTGGTAGTTATTTACAACACCCATTTGGTAAATGCAAGTATAAGATTCATGTTGAAACAACAACTATATGTTGTAATAGTTTATTTTGAAATTCATGCAAGTCTATGATCTATTGTTATGACAACATGATGTAAAATTTTATGGTCATCTTTAGTGTAATTTGATTCACCTAAGTATTATGATTCATGTGAAGGTTATGTTGAAATTGGCATCATAGTTCAAGTATAAAAATCATGATTTTGTGATAGTGACAAAAGCAAGCGTCGTTGTAAGCTTTTATTAATTTTATGAACATGTCTAAGCTATGTTGTTATTATGCCTAGTTAAAAACATGTTTTCTAATCTTATGTTACTATCTTAATCATATGATAATATATTTTTGGCACATAAGTTACATTAGAAATTTACACTAGAATTGTATCCCCTTACAAGTTACATAGATTGGACAAAAACCCTTGATTATATGAATAATAGGATTCATAATCAATTATGTTTACGTCATGACCATATAAGGACTCATGTTCAATTATGATTATGCCATAATTATATGATTAGAGTGGTTCATGTTTAAGTACTATTTATGCCATGACTACATGTTTCGTTTACACCATGATTATGTGAATAGAATGATTCGTGTTTAAGTATTGCTTATATTATATGTTGTTACAATTGCAAGTTCACATATGCCTATCTTATGATAATTAGATTGTATGTTGCAAGTTCATGCGTTCACACTCCCCTTTTTATGCCACCTTATAAATACCATGTTATAGCCTCCCCATTCATATGGCTAAATTGGGTTTAAGTATTAAACCCAACACACCTTACATTGGAACGAACGAATAAAACGGGGGAAATGACGTTTGGGTTAAAAATATAGAACATATGTGTTGGCTTGTTTGACGCACGCCAATAACCTTGAAAGAACAATTAAGTGGCATAAATGAAATTTAACCAATAAAGATGAATTTGAATAATGGGCCGCAAATATTTACATATAAAAAGAAAAGAGACAAAATATGTAAATGTAGAAAAATACGATGTGTTTAACCCGAGGTTGGATTGAGTTGTGATGTAAACCTACCCGGAACCGCCCGACTGTCCAGTAGTCACAACAATACCTATCCAATGTGGGTGGTTAAACACGGAGCCCAATAAGGACCCGAGGTTAGACTGAGTTGTGGCGTAAGACTGCCCGGACCCAACCGGCAACAGGCAGCCACAACAATACCTGTCTAATGTGAGAGGTCAAGGCTTTAATAAGACAATTAAGGCTGAGTCAGGATTGATAGGATTAAGTAAATTATATTAATACTTAATCAAGATGGAACATGCTAAACTAAACAGACTGATTGGGGGTTAGGTTTATGACACACTTAACCAACTTAGCATGTTGGCTAGAAATAGAAAAACCTAGTAGCGGGGGACCCTTTTCAGCAGTAACCCTATAAGGTATCATGGTACCCTGAAACTAGGCAGGGTGGGGCACGATTACTGGGCTGACTGTAAGAGGTCAAATCGACGGCGGTGGTGCAGCAGTGTAGGTTCTAACGGTGTAACACCCCGCCTCCGCTAGGGTCACTCGCAAGGAATGCACTAGCTTTACAGGGGCATTATTGGTAAACATGCACAGAAATATCACAAGACAGAACATATAACATAGCGGAAGTAAAATCAAACTTTCATAAATATTAATAATTAAGGTCTAAAGCCTTTTACATCAGAGTACATCAAAACCTGTCTTGCAATAATAAAGAAGCATAAAGACTTTTTCATAAATTATTCCCCAAGTAAAAACAGTAAAGTAGCCATGGCCAAGAGAAGTCCAAGCCATCCATGATGACCTTCAAGCAGAAGAAGTCCGAACTAAACAACAGTATTTCCTCCCTGTAACCTGGGGGGGGAACAGAAGAAAAGAGGCGAAACAAAACGGGTCAATCAAAAAGACTGAGTAAGCCCTATCTACTATTAGTATAAAAACTAGAAAAGTTAACTGACATGAGAAACTGAGATGAACATAAGCATGATAACAAGATGGATAAGCTAAATCAAAATAACAGGATGAACTACTGAACTCAGGTAAACTAAGGTGTCATGATAAATTACGATGTCAAGATAAAACAAGGTATCACATCGTCAGGTTTCTATCAAGTATAATATCCCCAAGATATCTATCACGTATAACGTCCCATGGTATCTATCCTGTACATCTGCTCTGCACCTACCGTACTAGTATCCCAACTGTATTACGTGTTATCCGTGAATGACCCTTACTCAGAAGTCGTGTAATGGTCCCTGTCAACCTAATATGCCGCATATATAGGTTACTCATATGTTTCTTTCCATGTATAAGTTCAGTTCTTTGCCGTAGGCTGTACGGGCTTTCCCATGTAAACGGTTTATCCTTGAAGTTGTTTTGGACTGCAACCCTTGATCTAGTTGTGTTTCCTTACCATGAACTATCGCGCGTCCACTTAGGATTTATGCCACCTAGGACCGCTAGGGATTATGCTACCTAATGAACGTTTCCGTGTCTCGGTTTGGGTTTTGGCCACCTAGGACCACTAGGGATTATGCTACCTAATGAACGTTTCCGTGTCTCGGTTTGGGTTTTGGCCACCTAGGACCACTAGGGATTACGCCACCCGTCAACCGCGCCCTTGATCCCACGTATGTATCGTGAATCGTTTTCCATGTCTAGATGCACATGTTCCCCAATGTGCCATCCGAGTTCCGTGCCAGGGCAAATCAAGAAATACGGAACTCGGTCGGGAGCTTTAAATCGTCTGCCGATGCAGATATCAAGGTCTGTTTTTGTACCCGTGGCTATGGTCCCACGTGACCCCTCCCTCAACTACTGAAAGGCAATCCAAGAAAAATCATGTATAAGAACCACTCCACGGCCCCACTATAGCCCAATTTCCTACGGGCCAACCTCACCCATGACTCGATAGCAAGCACATGGTCTGTTGGGGGTTCCCTGCCTTTCCGCACGTACACGATTGACTAAAGATGGTAGGTAGTCAGCGATGTGCTATCCAGGGCAAAAACAAGAATCGTCGACTCCACGCTAATCCATCCCAGTCTTTAGGTTGCTCGCATAGCAACCAAGGCATACTCTTGGTCCTTCTAACGCAGACCTTAACCTCTCATGGGCCTAGTATAATTACCTGGCAGCCCACAGAGGGATCCCAAGAATATCCTCACGTCCCCCGATGCTTCCACTTCGGCACCCAGTGCGCTGGAGCTTTTATCCAAGTCAGATAACTTGCTCCCCCTCGTATACTAAGCGATGACCTACCGTATCAGGTTACTCATCGTTTTGAGAATTAGTCCTATGTCCTTAGCTAAGAATTATTACTTAGTTACCCTTAACTAAGGTTTACCACTTAGCTTCCTTTCCCGTTACCCTTGATTAACCACGGTTTTCTACCTAGTTCTTCTAGCTAGGGTTTGTCTATTGGGTTAAGTGTTATCATTCAAGTCCATGACTTAACCCGCCCACGAATCACGTCAAAGATTGGCTAAGTATTTAAGTTCAAGACTTAGTCCCACAAGTTGGTTAAGTGTACCCAGAGGCTCATGACTTAACCCTATCAAGTCAAATTGGTCAAGTACTAGCTTACCTTAATCCTATCGGATTATCTTGCCAGATCGATTAAGCATAGATTATCTTAATCCCATCAAATTATCGAGTCGGATTGGTTAAGTATAGGTTGGCTTAACCCCATCCTCTAATCGTACTACAATGGTTAAGTATATTCTAAAAAGGTCTTGTGACTTAACCTTATCAGGTCCGCGTATTCGATTGGTTAAGTGTAAGTTACTTAACCCCATCAAATCATCATGTATAATTGGTTAAGTATAAGTTGCTTAACCCCATTAAATTATCACGTTAAGTTGGTCAAGTATTGGTTACTTAACCTCATTGAATTACCGAGTTTAAATTGGTTAAGTGTTTAACTTAACCCCATCGAATTACCGTGTTTAGATTAGTTAAGTGTGGATTACTTAACCCCATCTAATTACCGTGTCGGATTAGTTAGGTGCAAATTACTTAACCCCATCCCCTAATCATCTTGTATGGTTAAGTGTCATTAAGAAAACTTACTTAACCTTGCCAAATTATCATGTTGGATTGATTAAGTGTTGGTTAACTTAATCCCCGTCCACTAGTCGTATAAAAATGGTTAAGCGTCATTAGGCAAACCAAATCACTTAACCTACCCAACCTTGTCATGTTTTGTTAAGTATCATTAGCCTAACCAATTTACTTAACCCATTTACCCATGTCATATTTGGTTAAGAGTCATTAATCAAATTAACTTAACCCTATCATGTGGCATTAATTACTTAATGCACCCCAACCTCTCACATTAGACTTTGTTGTGGTTACTAGTTAAGCCGGTCGGTTCCGGGTAGCTTTACACCACAACTTGGTCTAACCTCGGGTTCAAGCACAACATGACCAACTTCTCACATTGGGTCCTATTGTTTGCAACTACTAGTTAGGCCGGTCGGTTCCGGGTAGTTTTACGTTGCAAACTCAACCCAACCTCGAGTTGGCCACTTTCATGTTTAGTCTAGTGTCATGTTCATAGTCAAGTTTTCAAGCAATTGGGTAGACCTAACTTAATAGGTAAATTCCCAATGGGTAGACCTAACTTAATAGGTAAATTCCCAAGCTTATGTTTTTATGCATACTTACATGTCAACTTCCATGTTATATTTCAAGTCATGTTTTCAAGTATAAACACATGTCATATTTAACGTTACATGTTGTCATGTTTATACCCATTTACCCAAATCATGTTCATGTCATTATGTTTTCCCATAATGTGACCCGAACGCTTTTAAACTCGCATAATAGATTCAAAGAAGGAACTTGTCAAAGGCATGACAAAAGGGGGTATAAAGCCACTAGTTGAACATGGTGGCAAATGAGACATAATGTGTTCATTAACTTGCATGTTACATTCTTAAGCCTCAAAAAATGCATAACCCAAACTTGGTACATAAGCGAATCATGGTGACAAAAGACATGGAATGATGGCTAGAAACTCGCATATATCATCATATAAGGATTATGACTTCATATGCAAGTTGACATAATGATTATGAAGATTCTCATGTTGCATAATGCAACATTTCAACATAAAGGTTGTGGCTTTTAGCTCATAAGATCAAGATAATGACTTCATAAACTTACATAACATGATAGCATGCATCATTCTAATTAATCAAACCCAAACTTTCAACATGAACATTTAACTTCATAGTTAATATCTAAGAGTAGGGAAGGGCTTACATAGCTATGAAGGCCTAAATCGATTAAACTAAAGCTTGTGATGAAGCCTATGCATGCCATCACCCAAAAACCCAAAGATGAACACTCCAAATCAATAAAAAACCCATCTTTATGAACAAAGATCAAAGCTTTAGCCTTGAAATCAACTTGAGAAGCTCTCATACTAACATAGGGACTCTCTAATACTCTCATGATCATGAAACCTCTCATAGAAATGAAGTGGAGGCTAGGATAGTTGAGTGGAGGCCATGAGAGTAGGAATTTTTCCATAGTTTAGTTGCATGAATGAATAATGAGGATTTAGGATAGGTTAGGGTCTTATTTATAGATTAGGCAAGTGTTTTAGGCCATAGGATTAAACCTAGATTCAATCCAAGCCATCAAAGCATGTCTTGGGGAAGAAGTCAAGTGTAGGAACCATCTAGGGCCTTTAGATTAAAGATGAACCATGAGAACCATCCAAATGCAAAATATGCATTTGAGCGAATCGGTCCACGGGTTGACAGCCAAACACCCTGGATTAACCCCTAGTCGACCCAGCGGGCTTGGGTCGACCTCAAAAATCGGCCGATTCGGTTATTCCCCTATCCCAATTCGCTGTTTT
Organism: Allium sativum; assembly: GCA_030737875.1. Taxonomy (NCBI): domain Eukaryota; kingdom Viridiplantae; phylum Streptophyta; class Magnoliopsida; order Asparagales; family Amaryllidaceae; genus Allium; species Allium sativum. The sequence continues at coordinate 338,717,352 of CM060923.1, forward strand.
GAACATTTTTGCATATTTATTTATTTAATTTTCAATTATATATATATATATCAATATATATATATTTCTCTGCGCAACCCATTTCACTTAATTAAGTATACATTAATTTGGGAATTTTTCGTGAAACTTCGCGAGGCCATATCTTGGTCATACGGACTCCGATTTTCGAAAACTCGGACTCTATTTCGCGTATTTTTCCGAGTCGAACGCAATGGCATAGCCCGTTTCACTTGATTCAGAATTTAAAATTAAATTCTACCTTGATTCTCGTCTTTAATCATGTTATCGAAATACGGGTTGTTACATTCTCCCCACCTTTTAGGATTTCGTCCCCGAAATCTCCAAGTTAGGAAGAACATATCCTACCATCCATCATCCATCTACTCAAAACATCATCCACGAGCAACCATTGTCCTTAGATGATTTCTAATGCTGTATGAATATATGCAAGACGTGTGTGTACATGTTCCTTAGCTAATGCTAATGATCAGGCCTGAATAATCTTTCTAATGCAAAATATGTATAGTGCCATGAATCCAACATGTACGCAAATAGTCCTAGTCATATAGATACTATATGCGTGCACAATCATTCATTCATATGCAACAACCGCATGATAATACATTCGATTTCATCCATAAACAAGTATAAATACTCGTGCATATGCAATATGAAATGTGACCGAGTCGAGATAGTATCTAATGTGTATTCGCGCATCCACGAGCAACCACTTGCAACCATATCAATCATAACATGTTTCAAATACATGTTTACATCCATAGGATTCTACCTAGGATTCCCTGAAACTGGGTCAAACAAGAAAAACTCCTTACGGGGTTTGTAACAGAAAATAGGACCGAGAGGATGTCCACGAAAGATAGCTTACAAGTAAGCTCTACAGAAAACAGGGATCAAGGATATACTGCCAAAAAGAGATATCATGTGCGTATCTAGTCTTTGACCATCAGAGTCGTATTTCCTCGAGCTTAATTCCATTGTGCCTTGACCGTCTTTTAACTTCGCGATTTCGTAGCTTCCTATTTCCTGTTTCCATAACATGAGCTGGAACTCATTTCTTCGTCGCCTCTCGTTCCACTTGCACACTTGGCGCAAACATGACTACGTACTCATGATCTCATGCAAGCTTTCCAAAATTCACTAGTGAATCTCGGACCTCGTACCACAAGGTATTCCACGTAGAAGAACTTTCTCTTGAAAGTAAACAGATGCCAACCAGGTTATCAAGCGCACTTACTAGGGTGATTTCTATTACCCACGCATAAGTGAAGTAAACCATCCGTCTTATCGGCGAACACCACTCGATCGGGCTTCAAATTTCCAATAAAGGCATCAAGGGATTCTAAGTAACTAGTCATGACAGAACCTCAAAAAGGTTACCCGGTACTTCGAGGGCATTACCAAGGCTAGTCAAAAGGTCTAACTACCCTCCTATCAAAACCGAGAGTGGCACCCCCTACTGGATAACCACTTCATCCCTAGAATCCATCCTTAGCTTATAAACATAAGCATTATTTCCAAACTCAACACTTGGCATAGACATTCCCAAATCCAAACAAGTCATGTATAAATGGACTGATTCTCCAATAGGACTTTGAGACAAGAATGTGATTCTCTATTACGCTAGTACTTAAGGTGCAGAGACTCAACTATCGAAGCAAACTTAAATGATGCGGGGATCAAAACAAAGTCTTGGCGGAATGATAGAAAAGAAGAGCTAAACTTTTAACAAGATCGTTACCCTCCTTCCGAGGTACCCTAGAAATGAGAGCACACTATTACCCTCCCGATGATCTTGTCCTTGTCCCATAATACTTAACTATCCACCCCGTTTTACCATGCCAAAGGTACTCTCTCGTCATGGGTTTCATTGTTCCTCTTTCTCCCTCCTTTGAGGACTAAGCCATACCAACAAGTTGTTCTTCCTTAAGCTCGTATCCTTTATCCTCTTCCTCACTATCCTTTCTTATAACGCGGCCACTGGTCTCTCGAGAACCACCTCCATCGTAAGGAAAACACTTTCGTAGATAGAAAAGACTAGTCGCAGTTAAAACCACTGTGACTACAGATGGAGGAAAGAAAGGAAAAGAGATTCAATTAAGGAAACAAGGATAGTGCTAATGGCCTTTGGGGAATAGCCTTTTTCTTTTAAAAGAAAATTTTCTTGAAAAATGCTTTTTTATAAACGATTTTCAAATAGTTTTCAGAAGGTCTTTAAAAACTTTTGCCCAGTCTGGTAACCTTCTGCTCTGATACCAAATGTAACACCCCGCCTCCGCTAGGGTCACTCGCAAGGAATGCACTAGCTTTAGAGGGGCATTATTGGTAAACATGCACAGAAATATCACAAGACAGAACATATAACATAGCGGAAGTAAAATCAAACTTTCATAAATATTAATAATTAAGGTCTAAAGCCTTTTACATCGGAGTACATCAAAACCTGTCTTGCAATAATAAAGAAGCATAAAGACTTTTTCATAAATTATTCCCCAAGTAAAAACAGTAAAGTAGCCATGGCCAAGAGAAGTCCAAGCCATCCATGATGACCTTCAAGCAGAAGAAGTCCGAACTAAACAACAGTATTTCCTCCCTGTAACCTTGGGGGGGGGAACGGAAGAAAAGAGGCGAAACAAAATGGGTCAGTCAAAAAGACTGAGTAAGCCCTATCTACTATTAGTATAAAAACTAGTAAAGTTAACTGACATGAGAAACTGAGATGAACATAAGCATGATAACAAGATGGATAAGCTAAATCAAAATAACAGGATGAACTACTGAACTCAGGTAAACTAAGGTGTCATGATAAATTACGATGTCAAGATAAAACAAGGTATCACATCGTCAGGTTTCTATCAAGTATAATATCCCCAAGATATCTATCACGTATAACGTCCCATGGTATCTATCCTGTACATCTGCTCTGCACCTACCGTACTAGTATCCCAACTGTATTACGTATTATCCGTGAATGACCCTTACTCAGAAGTCGTGTAATGGTCCCTGTCAACCTAATATGCCACATATATAGGTTACTCATATGTTTCTTTCCATGTATAAGTTCAGTTCTTTGCCGTAGGCTGTACGGGCTTTCCCATGTAAACGGTTTATCCTTGAAGTTGTTTTGGACTGCCACCCTTGATCTAGTTGTGTTTCCTTACCATGAACTATCGCGCGTCCACTTAGGATTTATGCCACCTAGGACCGCTAGGGATTATGCTACCTAATGAACGTTTCCGTGTCTCGGTTTGGGTTTCGGCCACCTAGGACCACTAGGGATTATGCTACCTAATGAACGTTTCCGTGTCTCGGTTTGGGTTTTGGCCACCTAGGACCACTAGGGATTACGCCACCCGTCAACCGCGCCCTTGATCCCACGTATGTTTCGTGAATCGTTTTCCATGTCTAGATGCACATGTTTCCCAATGTGCCATCCGAGTTCCGTGCCAGGGCAAATCAAGAAATACGGAACTCGGTCGGGAGCTTTAAATCGTCTGCCGATGCAGATATCAAGGTCTGTTTTTGTACCCGTGGCTATGGTCCCACGTGACCCCTCCCTCAACTACTGAAAGGCAATCCAAGAAAAATCATGTATAAGAACCACTCCACGGCCCCACTATAGCCCACTTTCCTACGGGCCAACCTCACCCATGACTCGATAGCAAGCACATGGTCTGTTGGGGGTTCCCTGCCTTTCCGCACGTACACGATTGACTAAAGATGGTAGGTAGTCGGCGATGTGCTATCCAGGGAAAAAACAAGAATCGTCGACTCCACGCTAATCCATCCCAGTCTTTAGGTTGCTCGCATAGCAACCAAGGCATACTCTTGGTCCTTCTAACCCAGACCTTAACCTCTCATGGGCCTAGTATAATTACCTGGCAGCCCACAGAGGGATCCCAAGAATATCCTCACGTCCCCCGAAGCTTCCACTTCGGCACCCAGTGCGCTGGAGCTTTTATCCAAGTCAGATAACTTGCTCCCCCTCGTATACTAAGCGATGACCTACCGTATCAGGTTACTCATCGTTTTGAGAATTAGTCCTATGTCCTTAGCTAAGAATTATTACTTAGTTACCCTTAACTAAGGTTTACCACTTAGCTTCCTTTCCCGTTATCCTTGATTAACCACGGTTTTCTACCTAGTTCTTCTAGCTAGGGTTTGTCTATTGGGTTAAGTGTTATCATTCAAGTCCATGACTTAACCCGCCCACGAATCACGTCAAAGATTGGCTAAGTATTTAAGTTCAAGACTTAGTCCCACAAGTTGGTTAAGTGTACCCAGAGGCTCATGACTTAACCCTATCAAGCCAAATTGGTCAAGTACTAGCTTACCTTAATCCTATCGGATTATCTTGCTAGATCGATTAAGCATAGATTATCTTAATCCCATCAAATTATCGAGTCGGATTGGTTAAGTATAGGTTGGCTTAACCCCATCCTCTAATCGTACTACAATGGTTAAGTATATTCTAAAAAGGTCTTGTGACTTAACCTTATCAGGTCCGCGTATTCGATTGGTTAAGTGTAAGTTACTTAACCCCATCAAATCATCATGTATAATTGGTTAAGTATAAGTTGCTTAACCCCATTAAATTATCACGTTAAGTTGGTTAAGTATTGGTTACTTAACCTCATTGAATTACCGAGTTTAAATTGGTTAAGTGTTTAACTTAACCCCATCGAATTACCGTGTTTAGATTAGTTAAGTGTGGATTACTTAACCCCATCTAATTACCGTGTCGGATTAGTTAGGTGCAAATTACTTAACCCCATCCCCTAATCATCTTGTATGGTTAAGTGTCATTAAGAAAACTTACTTAACCTTGCCAAATTATCATGTTGGATTGATTAAGTGTTGGTTAACTTAATCCCCGTCCACTAGTCGTATAAAAATGGTTAAGCGTCATTAGGCAAATCAAATCACTTAACCTACCCAACCGTGTCATGTTTTGTTAAGTATCATTAGCCTAACCAATTTACTTAACCCATTTACCCATGTCATATTTGGTTAAGAGTCATTAATCAAATTAACTTAACCCTATCATGTGGCATTAATTACTTAATGCACCCCAACCTCTCACATTAGACATTGTTGTGGTTACTAGTTTAGCCGGTCGGTTCCGGGTAGCTTTACACCACAACTTGGTCTAACCTCGGGTTCAAGCACAACATGACCAACTTCTCACATTGGGTCCTATTGTTTGCAACTACTAGTTAGGCCGGTCGGTTCCGGGTAGTTTTACGTTGCAAACTCAACCCAACCTCGAGTTGGCCACTTTCATGTTTAGTCTAGTGTCATGTTCATAGTCAAGTTTTCAAGCAATTGGGTAGACTTAACTTAATAGGTAAATTCCCAATGGGTAGACCTAACTTAATAGGTAAATTCCCAAGCTTATGTTTTTATGCATACTTACATGTCAACTTCCATGTTATATTTCAAGTCATGTTTTCAAGTATAAACACATGTCATATTTAACGTTACATGTTGTCATGTTTATACCCATTTACCCAAATCATGTTCATGTCATTATGTTTTCCCATAATGTGACCCCAACGCTTTTAAACTCGCATAATGGATTCAAAGAAGGAACTTGTCAAAGGCATGACAAAAGGGGGTATAAAGCCACTAGTTGAACATGGTGGCAAATGAGACATAATGTGTTCATTAACTTGCATGTTACATTCTTAAGCCTCAAAACATGCATAACCCAAACTTGGTACATAAGCGAATCATGGTGACAAAAGACATGGAATGATGGCTAGAAACTCTCATATATCATCATATAAGGATTATGACTTCATATGCAAGTTGACATAATGATTATGAAGATTCTCATGTTGCATAATGCAACATTTCAACATAAAGGTTGTGGCTTTTAGCTCATAAGATCAAGATAATGACTTCATAAACTTGCATAACATGATAGCATGCATCATTCTAATTAATCAAACCCAAACTTTCAACATGAACATTTAACTTCATAGTTAATATCTAAGAGTAGGGAAGGGCTTACATAGCTATGAAGGCCTAAATCGATTAAACTAAAGCTTGTGATGAAGCCTATGCATGCCATCACCCAAAAACCCAAAGATGAACACTCCAAATCAATAAAAAAAACCATCTTTATGAACAAAGATCAAAGCTTTAGCCTTGAAATCAACTTGAGAAGCTCTCATACTAACATAGGGAGACTCTAATACTCTCATGATCATGAAACCTCTCATAGAAATGAAGTGGAGGCTAGGATAGTTGAGTGGAGGCCATGAGAGTAGGAATTTTGCCATAGTTTAGTTGCATGAATGAATAATGAGGATTTAGGATAGGTTAGAGTCTTATTTATAGATTAGGCAAGTGTTTTAGGCCATAGGATTAAACCTAGATTCAATCCAAGCCATCAAAGCATGTCTTGGGGAAGAAGTCAAGTGTAGGAACCATCTAGGGCCTTTAGATTAAAGACGAACCATGAGAACCATCCAAATGCAAAATCTGCATTTGAGCGAATCGGCCCACGGGTTGACAGCCAAACACCCTGGATTAACCCCTAGTCGACCCAGCGAGCTCGGGTCGACCTCAAAAATCGGCCGGTTCGGTTATTCCCCTATCCCAATTCGCTGTTTTGAACATTTTTGCATATTTATTTATTTAATTTTCAATTATATATATATATATATATATATATATATCAATATATATATATTTCTCTGCGCAACCCATTTCACTTAATTAAGTATACTTTAATTTGGGAATTTTTCGTGAAACTTCGCGAGGCCATATCTTGGTCATACGGACTCCGATTTTCGAAAACTCGGACTCTATTTCACGTATTTTTCCGAGACGAACGCAATGGCATAGCCCGTTTCACATGATTCAGAATTTAAAATTAAATTCTGCCTTGATTCTCGTCTTTAATCATGTTATCGAAATACGGGTTGTTACAAACGGGGTGCGGGCGTGCACACACTCCGGCGCAGAAAAATAAGGCACTGGGCACCAGTAGCATACCTGTGCATTCTAGGATTGTGTCAGGCCGCCACCATGGGACTTGATACACCCCATGGTGTGACCAGCATAGGTAAATACAACATCGGGGGCCGTAAGACTCATGTAACTATGCGAGTTGGAGCCGATCATCATAAAATGGATCACTTAACCCTGATTATGGGGTGCCTGTTGGGAACTAGTTTATATGGGTACAGAGATTAGTATGGGGTACGATAGTGTATTCGACCCTAGACAACTTAACTAAGTTTATGGTGCTTTCCCATTTCTAGTTTATACTTATCATACCCAGTTCTTTATTCATAGACTGAATAGTCCTAGACTTACTTATGCTTTATGTCTGACTCTACTTTTCTTTCGTTTTCTTTTCTTCCGTTCCCCCCCCCACCCCAGGTCCACAGGGAGGGAATACCGCAGCTTGACCAGCCTTCATATCCAGCTTGAAGAGAAAGAATGTATTGCTTGGATCTTTTCGTTTTGGACTATGGCTTTGGACAACAACTCTGGGACTTTTGCAGTTTATTTATGTTTTCTTTATGCTTCTTTAAATAATGTAATCAAGACAGTTATGAAGATGTTATGTTTTTTTGAAGTATTGTAAGACAATTATGGTATGGTTGGTGTAACACGTATTTTATTGAAATAAAAGTTGTTGTTTTCCGCTGTTCAAAAATATGTGTTCTTATATCTGTCTTGTATATCCGTGACTTATACTTATAAACCTCCACCAAAATTAGGGCATTCCCTTTGAGAGTGACCCTAACGGAGGTGGGGTGTTTCAGACATCCTGATACCCGCATCCGCCTGTTCAAAAGCCGAGATCGAGGGTTCAGAGCTCCCCGGAACCCACAATAATAACTTTATACCGAGTTTGGGCGGTCGATCGTTATTCCCTTGGCTTTGTCACACTATGAAACCGTTGGGCAATCAAAATGTGAATCGACCGTGAAATTCCTATGCTCAGCTTCGAAAATTCGGAAGACGAGATCTATGTTTCGGAGCTTCTTGGAAACGACCATGGTAAATTTCTAAGTAATTCTGGTAGACGCCAAACCGTCCAGGCCGACGAAGCGTGCATTGATCTTCAAATTCCTATACTCATATTAGCTAGTTCGAAAGCCCAGACAGAGGGTTCGGTGAGCTCTCAAAAAGCAACCTCGCAACTTTCTACAGAGTGTGGGAAATCAACCAACAGTTATGTCCTTCAAAATGCGCGTTTTAGTGACCTAACTCCAAAAACCGCTCATCAATTCAAATTTTTTCTAGGGCCTTATACACACAAACTGCCCTACCCACCCACCCACAAACCAACCCCACGTGGGGGGAGTCGATCAATTTTCTAGTTGGGTCGGTCACGATCTAGGACTGTCCGGTCCTTCAAAACTCGCATCGATCGGGGAATTCCTGCACTCGTCTTCGCCAGTTCGAAAGCCGAGATCGATGGTTCGGAGCACCCCAGAAGCCACCATAGTAACTTTTTTCGAGATTGGATAGATGCCCAACCGTCGATTGGCCTCCGAAACACGCGTTGTTCATGAAATTCTGATACTCGTATCTACCTGTTCGAAAGCCAAGATCTAGGGTTCAGAGCTACACAGAACCCAAAATAGTACCTTTATACCGAGTTTGTGCGGTCGATCGTCTTTCCCGTTGGCCTGGTCTCGGTTCGAAACCGTCGGGCCATCGAAACGCGTGTCGATCGTGAAATTCCGGCCCTCGGCTTCACAAATTCGGAAGACGGGATCTATGTTTCGGAGCTGCAAGGAAATCACCGTAGTAAATTTCTACGTAATTCAGGTAGACTCCAACCCGTCTTGGAATATGAAGCGTGCATTGAGCTTCAAATTCCTATACATGTATTAGCTAGTTCGAAAGCCAAGATGGAGGGCTATAAGAGCTTTTGAAAGCCAGCGTGGCAACTTTCTATAGAGCGTGGGAAATCAGCCAACAGTTACGTCCCTTAAAACGCGTGTTTCAACGACCTAACACCAAAAACGCCTCCTTAATTCGAATTCATTCTAGGGCCTTGTACACACCACCCGCACTACCCTCCCACACACATACCCACCACACGTAAGGGGAGTCGATCGTTTTTCAAGTTGGGCCGGTCGCGATTCGGGACCGTCCGGTCCTTCGAAACACGCGCCGTTCGGGTAATCCCTACACTCGTCTCCACCAGTTCGAAAGCCGTGATCGAGGGTTCAGAGCACCCTGGAAGCCACCATAGTAACTTTCTTCCAAGATTGGGTAGCCGACCAACAGTCGGTTGGCCTTCGAAACATGCGTTGTTCGTGATATTCCGATAATCGCAACCGCCTATTCGAAAGCCGAGATCGAGGGTTCGGAGCTCCGCGGAATCTAGATAGTAAATTTATACCAAGTTTGGGCAGCCGGTCGTTATTCCCTTTGGCTCAGTCGCGATACGAAACCATTGGGCCATCGAAAGGCGTGTCGATCGAGAAATTCCCGCGCTCAGCTTTGCAAATTCAGAAGCCGAGATCGATGTTTCGGAGCTGCTCGGAAACAGCCACGGTAAATTTCTACGTAGTTCTGGTAAACACCAAACCATCCAGGCCTACGAAGCATGCGTTGATGTTCAAATTCTTATACTCGTATTAGCTAAGAAAGCCCAAATGGAGACTTCAAAGAGCACGGAAAAGTCACCGCGACAACTTTCTACAGAGCATTGGAAATTAACCAACAGTTATGTCCTTCGAAACACGCTTTTTAGTGACCTAACTCCAAAAACACCTCCTCAATTCGAATTCATTCTAGGGATGGGACTTATACAAACCACCCGCCCTACCCACCCACCCACAAACCCACCCCACATGGGGGGAGTTGATCGTTTTTCTAGTTGAGCCAGTCGCGATCTAGGACCGTCCGGTCCTCCAAAACTTGCATCGATCGAGGAATCCCTACACTCGCCTCCGCTAGTTCGAAAGCCGAGTTCCAGAGTTCGGAGCACCCTAGAAGCCACTATAGTAACTTTTTAACAAGATTGGGCAGCCGCCCAACCATCGGTTGGCCTCCGAAACATGCATTGTTCATGAAATTTCGATACTCGCATTCGCCTGTTCGGAAGTTGAGATCGAGGGTTCGGAGCTCCCTTGAACCCAAAATAGTAACTTTATACTGAATTTGGGCAGCCAATCATTATTCCCGTTGGCTCGGTCGTGATACGAAACTGTCAGGCCATCGAAACATGTGTAAATCTTCAAATTCCAATGCTCGGCATCGCAAATTCGAAAAACGAGATCTATGTTTCGGAGCTGCTAGGAAATCACCACAGTAAATTTCTATGTAATTCAGGTGGACACCAAACTGTCTAGGCCTACAGAGCATGCGTTGAGCTTCAAATTCCTATACTTGTATTAGCTGGTTCAAAAGCCAAATTGAAGGGTCCAGAGAGCCCTCGAAAGCCACCGCGGAACTTTCTACAGAGTGTGGGAAATCAACCAACAGCCATGTCCTTCGAAACACGCGTTTCAGCGACCTAACTCCAAAAACCCCTCCTTAATTCGAATTCATTCTAGGGCCTTGTACACACCACCCGCCCTACCCACCCACCCACAAACCCTCCCTAAATTGGGGGAGTCTATTGTTTTTCTACTTGGGCTGATCGAGATCCAGGACCGTCCTGTCCTCCAACGTGCATCAATCGGGGAATCCCTACACTTGTCTCAGCAAGTTCGAAAGCCGAGATCGAGGGTTTGGAGTGCACCTGAAGCCACCATTGTAAATTTTGTCCGAGATTGGGCAGGAGCCCAACCATCGGTTGGCCTCCAAATCATGTGTTGTTCGTGAAACTCCGATACTCGCATCCGCCTGTTCGAAAGCCAAGATCGAGGGTTCAGAGCTTCCTGGAACCCAACATAGTAACTTTATACCGAGTTTGGGTAGCCGATCGTTATTCCCGTTGGCCCGGTCACGATACGGGACCATAAGGCAACTGAAACGCACATCGATTGTGAAATTACCACGCTCGGCTTTGCAAATTCCGGAGCTGAGATCTACGTTTCGGAGATGCTAGGAAGCCACCACAGTAAATTTCTACGTAATTCAGGTAGATGTCTACACCATTCGGGCCTACGAAGCGTGGGTTGGTCTTCAAATTACTATACTCATATTATCTAGTTCGAACTCAAGATGGAGTGCTTGGGTGCTCTTGAAAGCCACCGTGGTAACTTTGTACAAAGCGTGGGAAATCAATCAAGAGTTATGTCTTGCGAAACGCAAGTTTCAGTGACTAACTCCAAAAACCCCTCCTCAATTTGAATTCATTATCGGGCCTTGTACACACCATACGCTCTACCCACCCACCCACAAACCCTCCCTATGTGGGGGCAATCAATCGTTTTTCTAGTTGGGACGGTCGGAATCCGTGGCAGTCCGGTCTTCCGAAACGCACGTCGATCGGGGAATCCTTGCACTCATCTTCGCTAGTTCGAAAACCGAGATTGAGGGGAGTGCCCCGGAAGCCACTATAGTAACTTTCTACCGAGATTGGGCATCCACCCATCGGTTGGGCTCCGAAGCACGCGTTGTTCGTGAAATTCTGATACTCGCATCCGCTTGTTAGAAAGCCGAGATCGAGGGTTCGGAGCTCCCCGAAAAACACAATATTAATTTTATACTGAGTTTGGTTGGACGATGATTATTTCTACTGGTCCAATCGCAATACGAAACCATCGGGCCAACGAAACGCGTGTTGATCGTGAAATCCCCAAGCTCTGCTTTGCAAATTCTGAAGCGGAGATCTTTGTTTCGGAGCTGCTAGGAAATTACCACAGTAAATTTCTACGTAATTTAGGTAGACGCCAAACCGTCCGGTCCTACGAAGCGAGCGTTAATCTTCAAATTCCTATACTCGTATTAGCTAGTTCGAAAGCCAAGATGGAGGGTTCGGAAAGCTCTCTAAAGCCACTGCGGTAACTTTCTACAGAGCATGGTAAATTAACTAACAGTGATGTCCTTCGAAACGCACATTTTAGTGACCTATCTCCAAAAACTCATCCTCAATTCAAATTCATTCTTTGGCCTTGTACACACCATCTGCCCTACCCAACCACCCATAAACTTACCCTACGTGGGGCGAGTCGATCAGTTTTCTAGTAGGGCCAGTCGCGATACAAGACTGTCCAGTGCTCCGAAACACGCTTCCATCGGGGAATCCCTGCATTCGTCTTCATCAGTTCGAAAGCCAAAATCGAGGGTTCAAAGCGCCCAATAAACAACCATAGTAACTTTTGGTCGAAATTGGGCAGCAGCACTACCGTCAGGTTGCCTCCGAAACACGTGTTGTTCATGAAATTTCGATACTCGCATCCGCCTATTCGAAAGCCAGGATCCAGAGTTCGCAGCTCCCCGGAATCCATCATAGTAAATTATACTGATTTCGGGCAGTTGATTGTTATTCCCATTGGCCTGGTCGCGATACAGAACCATCTGTCAACCGAAACGCGCGTCAATCGTGAAATTCCCACGCTCTGCTTCGCAAATTCGAAAGCCGAGATCTACGTTTCGGAGAAGCTTGGAAACCACCACCGTAAATTACTACATAATTTAGGTAAATGCCAAACCGTCCAGGCCTAGGAAGCATGCGTTGTTCTTCAAATTTCTATACTGGTATTAGCTAGTTCTAAATCCAACACGGCGGGTTCGAAGTGCTCTAGAAAGCCACCGCGGTAACATTCTACATAGCATGGGAAATCAATCGACATTTATGTCCTTCGAAACATGCGTTTCAGTGAACTAACTCTAAAAACTCCTCCTCAATTCAAATTCATATTAGGGCTTCGTACACACCACCCTTAATACCCACCCACCCACAAGCCTACCCCACGTGGGGGAGTCGATTGTTTTTCCAGTTGGGCCAGTCCTGATCCGGGACCGTCAGGTCCTTTGAAACTCACATCGATCGAGGAATCACTTCACTCGTCTCCTCCAGTTCGAAAGCCAAGATCGAGTGTTCGGAGTGCCCCGGAAGCCACCATATTAAGTTTCTGCCGAGATTGGGCAGCCGCCCAACCGTCGGTTGGCCTCCGAAACATGAGTTGTTCGTGAAATTCCGAGAATCGCATCAGCCTGTTCGAAAGCCGAGATCAGGGGTTCGGAGCTCCCCGGAACCCACAATAGTAACTTTATACAGAGTTTAGGGCAGCAGATCGTTATTCCCGTTTGCTCGGTCGTAGTACAAAACCGTCGGGCCATCGAAATACGTGTCGATCGTGAAATTCCCACGCTCAGCTTCGCAAATTCAAAAGCCGAGAGATATGTTTTGGAGCTTCTAGGAAACCACAACAGTAAATTTCTTCGTAATTCTGGTAGATGCCAAATAGTCCGGTCCTACAAAGCATGCGATGATCTTCTAATTCCTATACTCGTATTAGCTAGTGAGAAAGCCAATATGGATGGTTCTGAAGACTCTCGAAAGCCATTGCGGCAAATTTCTACAGAGCGTGGGATATCAAGCAACTGTTCTGTCCTTCGAAACGCGCGTTTCAGTGACCTTACTCTAAAAACAACTCCTCAATTCGAATTCTTTCCAGGGACTTGTACACACCACCCTCCCTATCCACCCACCCACAAACTTACCTCACGTGGTTGAGTCGACTGTTTTCTAGTCGGGCCGGTCGCGATTTGGGACCGTCTAGTCCTTCGAAACACGTGTCGATCAGGGTTTCCCTGCACGGGTCTCCGCCAGTTCGAAAACGAAGATCAAGGGTTCGGAGCGCCCCAGAAGTCCCCATAGTAACTTTCTGCAAAGAATGGGCAACCGCCCAACCATCGGTTGGCCTCCAAAATACACGTTGTTTGTGAAATTTCGGTACTCACATCCGCTTGTTCGAAAGCCGAGATCGAGGGTTCGGAGCTCCCAGGAACGCACAATAGTAACTTTATACCGAGTTTGGCCAGCCAATCGTTATCCCATTGGAGTCGTCGCGATACGAAATCGTCGAGCCATCAAAATGCGCGTAGATCATGAAATTCCCATGCTCGGCTTCGCAAATTCGAAAACCGAGATCTATGTTTTGGAGCTGCTAGGAAATCACCACAGTAAACATCTACGTAATTCAGGTAGACGCCAAACTGTCCGGACCTACGAATCGTGCGCTGATCTTCAAATTCCTAGACTCGTCTTAGCTAGCTCGAAAGCTAAGATGGAGGTTCGGATTGCTCTCGAAAGCCACTGCGGCAACTTTCTACAGAGCGTGGGAAATCAACCAATAGTTATGTCCTTCGAAACGCGCATTTCAGTGACCTAACTCCAAAAACCCCTCTTCAATTCGAATTCATTCTAGGGCCTTATACACACCAACTGCCCTACCAACCCACCCACAAACCCACCCCATATTGGGGGAGTCGTTCGGTTTTTAGTTGGGCCAGTCACGATCTGGGACAATCCGGTCCTCCAAAACGCGCATCGATCGGGGAATCCCTGCACTCGTCTTCGCCAGTTCGAAAGCCGAGATCGAGGGTTCGAAGCACCCTAGAAGCTACCATAATAACTTTCGGTCGAGAATGGGCAGCCGCCCTACCGTCGGTTGCCTCCGAAACATATGTTGTTCGTGAAATTTCGATACTCGCATCCTCCTGCTCGAAAGCCAGGGTGCAGTTTCGCAGCTCCCCGGAATCCACCATAGTAACTTTATACCTAGTTTGGGCAGCTGATTTTTATTCCCATTGGCTTGGTCGTGATACGAAACCATCGGGCCATTGAAACGCGCGTCAATCGTGAAATTCCCACACTCCGCTTCGCAAATTCGAAAGCCGAGATCTATGTTTCAGGGATGCTTGGAAACCACCACAGTAAATTTCTATGTAATTCTGGTAAACGCCAAACCGTCCAGGCCTAGGAAGCATGCGTTGTTCTTCAAATTTCTATACTGGTATTAGCGAGTTGGAAAGGAAACTTGAAGGGTTCGGAGTGCTCACAAAAGCTACCGTGGTAACTTTCTTCAGCGCGTGGGAAATCAATCAACAGTTATGTCCTTCGGAACGCGCATTTCAGTGACCTAACTCTAAAAACCCCTCCTCAATTAAAATTCTTTCTAGGGCCATGTACACACCACCATCAATACCCACCCACAAACCCAACCCATGTGGGGGAGTCAATCGTTTTTCAAGTACGGCCGGTCATGATCCGGGACCGCCCGGTCCTCTGAAACGCATGTCGATCGAGGAATCACTACACTCGTCTCCTCTAGTTCAAAAGCCAAGATCCAAGGTTCGGAGCACCCTGGAAGCCACCATATTAACTTTCTATCAAGATTGGGCAGCCGCCCAACCGTCGATTGGCCTCCAAAACATGAGTTGTTCGTGAAATTCCGATAATCGTATCCGCCCGTTCGAAAGCCGAGATCAGGGGTTAGGGGCTCCTCGGAACCCACAATAGTAACTTTATACAGAGTTTAGGGAGGCAGATCGTTATTCGTGTTGGCTCGGTCGCGATACGAAACCGTCGGGCCAACGAAACGCGTGTTGATCGTGAAACTCCCACACTCAGCTTCGCAAATTCGGAAGCCGAGAGATATGTTTTCGAGCTGCTAGAAACCACCATAGTGAATTTCTTCGTAATTCTGGTAGATGCCAAACCGTCCGGGCCTACGAAGCATGCGATGATCTTCTAATTCCTATACTCGTATTAGCTAGATCGAAAGCCAATATGGATGGTTCAGAGGGCTCTCGAAAGCCGCTGCGGCAACTTTCTACAGAGCGAGGGAAATCAAGCAACAGTTATCTCCTTCGAAACGCGTGTTTCACTGACCTAACTCTAAAAATCCCTCCTCAATTCGAATTCATTCTAGGGACTTGTACATACCACCTTCCCCACCCACCCACCCACAAACCCACCTCATGTAGGGGAGTCGACCGTTTTCTAGTTGGGCCGATCGCGATCTGGGGCCGTCTTTTCTCCAAAATGCGCGTCGATAAAGGTATCGGTGCATGCGTCTCCGCCAGTTCGAAAACAGAGATCGAGGGATCGGAGCGCACCATAAGCCACTATAGTAACTTTCTGCCAAGATTGGGTAGCCGCTCAACCATCGATTGGCCTCCAAAATACGCGTGGTTTGTAAAATTCTGATACTCACATCCGCTTGTTTGAAAGTCGAGATCGACGGTGCGGAGCTCCCCAGAATGCATAATAGTAACTCTATACCGAGTTTGGGCAGCGGATCGTTATCCCATTGGCCCAGTCACGATACAAAACCGTCAGGCCATCGAAACGCGTGTAAATCGTGAAATTCCCATGCTTGGCTTCGCAAATTCGAAAACCGAGATTTATGTTTTTGAGCTGCTAGGAAATCACCACAGTAAATATCTACATAACTCAGGTAGACGCCAAACCTTCCGAGCCTACGAATCATGCATTGATCTTCAAATTCCAAGACTCGTATTAGCTAGTTCGAAAGCTAAGATGGACGGTTCGGAATGCTCTCGAAAGCCGCCGCGACAACTTTCTACACAGCACGGGAAATCAACAAATAGTTATGTCCTTCGAAACGCGCATTTCAGTGACCTAACTCCAAAACCACTCCTCAACTCGATTTCATTCTAGGGCCTTGTACACACCAACTGCCCTACCAACCCTCCCACAAACCCACCCCACGTGGGGGATTGATCGTTTTTCTAGTTGGGCCAGTCACCATCTGGGACCTTCCGGTCCACCATAACGCGCATCGATCGGGGAATCCCTGCAAGCGTCTTCCCCAGTTCGTAAGCCAAGATCGAGGGTTCGGAGCACCCCAAAAGCCGCTGCGGTAACTTTCTACAAAGCGTGGAAAATCAATCAACAGTTATGTCCTTCGAAACGCGCGTTTCAGTGACCTAACTCTAAAAACCCCTCCTCAATTCGAATTCTTTCTAGGGCCTTGTACACACCACCCTCATTACCCACCCACCTGCAAACCGACCCCACGTGGGGGGAGTCGATCGTTTTTCTAGTTGGGCCGATCATGATCTGGGACCGTCCGGTCCTTTGAAACGCATGTCGATCGAGGAATCACTACACTCGTCTCCTCCAGTTCGAAAGCCAAGATCGAGGATTCGAAGCCCCCTGGAAGCTGCTATATTTACTATCTACCGAGATTGGGCACCCGTCCAACCATCGGTTGGCCACCGAAACATGAGTTGTTCGTGAAATTCTGATAATCGCATCCGCCTGTTCGAAAGCCGAGATCTGGGGTTCGGAGCTCCCCGGAACCTACTATAGTAACATTATACATAGTTTAGGTCAGCAGATCGTTATTCCCGTTGGCTCGGTGGCGATACGAAAACATTGGGCCATCGAAATGCGCGTCGATCGTGAAATTCCCATGCTCAGCTTCGCTAATTCGGAAGCCGAGAGATATATTTTGGAGCTTCTAGTAAACCACCACAGTAAATTTCTTCGTAATTCTGGTAGACGCCAAACCGTCCGAGCCTGCGAAGCATCCGATGATCTTCTAATTTCTATACTCGTATTAGCTAGTTCGAAAGTAAATATGGATGGTTTGGAGAGCTCTCGAATGCCACTGCGGCAACTTTCTACAGAGCATAGGAAATCAAGCACAGTTATGTCCTTCGAAACGCGCGTTTCAGTGACCTAAATCTAAAATCCCAACTTCAATTTGAATTCATTCTAGGGACTTGTACAAATCACCCTCCCTACCACCCACCCACAAACCCACCTCACATGGTGGAGTCGACCGTTTTCTAGTTGGGTCGGTCGCGATCTGGGACCGTTTGATCCTCCGAAATGCGCATCGATCAGGATATCCCTGCACACGTCTCCGCTAGTTCGATAACCGAGATCGAGCGTTCGGAGTGCCCCAGAAGCCACCGTAGTGACTTTCTGCCAAGATTGGGCAGCCGCCCAACCATCGGTTGGCCTCCAAAATACGCGTTGTTTGTGAAAATTCCAATACTCACATCTGCTTGTTCGAAAGCCGAGATCAAGGGTTCGAAAGCCGAGATCAAGTGATGAGCTCCCCGGAATGCACAATAGTAAATTTATAACGAGTTTGGGCAGTCGATCGTTATTCCATTGGCCCAGTCGTGATACGAAACCGTCGGGCGATCGAAACGCGTGTAGACCGTGAAATTCCCACGCTTGTCTTTGCAAATTCGAAAACCGAGATCTATGTTTTTGAGTTGCTAGGAAATCACCACAGTAAATGTCTACGTAATTCAGGTAGACGCCAAATCGTCCGGGCCTACGAATCGTGCATTGATCTTCAAATTCGTAGACTCGTGTTAGCTAGTTCGAGAGCTAAGATGCAGGGTTCGGAGTGCTCTAGAAAGCCACTGCGGCAACTTTCCATAGAGCATGGGAAATCAACCAATAGTTATGTCCTTCGAAATGCGCATTTCAGTGACCTAAGTCCAAAAACCACTCCTTAATTCGAATTCATTCAAGGGCTTTGTACGCACCAACTGCCCTACCAACCCACCCACGAACCCACCCCATGTGGGAGAGTCGATCGTTTTTATAGTTAGGTCGGTTACGATCTGGGACCGTCCGGTCCTCCAAAACGCGCATTGATCGGGGAATCCCTGCACTCGTCTTCGCCAGTTCGAAAGCCGAGATCGAGGGTTCGGAGCACCCTAGAAGCCACCATAGTAACTTTCGGTCGAGATTTGGCAGCCGCCCTACCGTCGGCTGGCTTCCGAAACGCACGTTGTTCGTGAAATTTCGATACTCGCATTCTCCTGTTCGAAAGCTAGGATCGAGGGTTTGCAGCTCCCCGGAATCCACCATAGTAACTTTATACCGAGTTTGGGCGGCTAATTGTTATTCCCGTTGGTCTAGTCAAGATACGAAACCATCGGGCCACCGAAACGTGCGTTAATCGTGAAATTCCCACGCTCCGCTTCGCAAATTGGAAAGCCGAGATCTATGTTTCGAAGATGTTGGATACCACCATAGTATATTTCTACGTAATTCAGGTAAACGCCAAACCGTCCAGGCCTAGGAAGCATGCGTTGTTCTTCAAATTTCTATGCTGGTATTAGCTAGTTTGAAAGCCAAGATGGGGGGTTTGAAGTGCTCTCGATAGCCACCGCAGTAACTTTCTATAGAGCATGGGAAATCAATCAATGGTTATGTCCTTTAAAATGCGCGTTTCGGTCACCTTACACTAAAAACACCTCCTCAATTCGAATTCATTCTAGGGCCTTGTACACATCAACCTAAATATGCACCCACCCACAAGCCCACCCCACGTGGGGGAGTCGAACGGTTTTCTAGTTGGCCCAGTCGCGATCCGGGACCGTCTGTTCCTCTGAAACGCACATCAATCGAGGAATCATTGCACTTATCTCCTCCAATTCGAAATATGAGATTGAGAGTTCGGAGCACCCCGAAAGCCACCATATTAACTTTCTTCCGAGATTGGGCAGCCTCCCAACCGTCGGTTGGCCTATGAAATATGAGTTGTTCGTCAAATTCTGGTACCCGCATCCAACTGTTCGAAAGCCGAGATCGATGGTTCGAACCTCCCTGGAACCAACAATGGTAACTTTATACCGAGTTTAGTGCGGTAGATCGTTATTTCCGTTGGCTCGGTTGCGACACAAAACCGTCGGGCCATCAAAACACGTGTCGATCGTGAAATTCCCACGCTCAGCTTCGCAAATTTGGAAGCCGAGATATAGGTTCCGGAGCTGCTAGGAAACCACCAGAGTAAATTTCTACGTAATTCTGGTAGACGCCAAGCTGTCCGGGCCTACGAAGCGTGTGTTGAACGTCTAATTCCTGTACTCGTATTAGCTAGTTCGAGAGCCCAGATGGATGGTTCGGAGAGCTCTCGAAAGCCACCACGGCAACTTTCTACAGAGCATGGGAAATCAAGCAACGTTTATGTCTTTCAAAACGCGCGTTTCAGTGACCTAACTCCAAAAACCCCTCCTCAATTCGAATTCATTATAGGGCCTTATACACACCACCTTCCCTACCAACCCACCCGCAAATCCACCCCACGTGGGTGTAGTCGACTGTTTTTCTAGTTGGGCCAGTCGCAATCCGGGACCATTCGGTCCACCGACACGCGCATCGATCGGGGAATCCCTGCACTTGACTTCGCCTGTTCCAAAGTCAAGATCGAGGGTTCGGAGCACCCTAGAAGCAACCATAGTAACTTTCTGCCGAGATTGGGTAGCCGCCCAACGATCGGTTTCCCTTCGAAACACGCGTTGTTCATGAAATTCTGAAACTCGCATAAGCCTTTTTAAAAGCAATGATCAAGGGTTCGGAGCTCCTCGGAACCCACAATAGTAACTTTGTACCGAGTCTAGGCGGTCGGTGGTTATTCCCACGCTCAGCTTCAGAAATTCGGAAGCCGAGATCTATGTTTTTGAGCTGCTATGAAATCATCACAGTAAATTTCTACGTAATTCTGGTAGACGCCAAACCGTCCGGACCCACGAAGCGTGCGTTTTGCTTCCAATTCCTATACTCGTATTAGATAGTTCGAAAGCCAAGACGAACGGTTCGGAGAGCTCTCAAAAGCCACTGCCGCAACTTTCTACAGAGCGTGGAAAATCAACCAAAAGTTATTTCCTTCGAAACACGCATTTCGGTGACCTAACTCCAAAAACCCTCTTCAAATTATATTCATTTTTGGGCCTTGTACATAATGCCCGCCCTACTTATCCACCCACAAACCCACCCCATGTAGGGGGGGTCGATTGTTTTTCAAGTTGGGCCGGTGGCGATACGGGACCGTTTGGTGCTCTGAAACGCGTGTCCATAGGGGAATCCCTACACTCGTCTCCGCCAATTTGAAAGCTGAGATCGAGGGTTCGGATTGCACTGTAAGCCACCATTGTATCTTTTGGCTAAGATTGGGCAGCCGCCCAACTGTTGATTGGCCTACAAATCATGCATCGTTCGTGAAATTTCTATACTCGCATCCGCCTGTTTGAAAGCCGAGATCGAGGGTTTGGAGCTTTCTGGAATCCACCATAGTAACTTTGTACCGAGTTTGGGCGGTCGATCGTTATTCCTGTTGTCCCGGTCGCAATACGGAACCATCGAGCCACTGAAATGTGCGACGATCGTGAAATTCCGATGCTCCGCTTTGCAAATTCAAAAGAGGAGATCTATTTTTCGGTGATGCTAGGAAACCACCACAATAAATTTCTACGTAATTCAGGTAGACGCCAAACCGTCCAGGCCTATGAAGCATGCATTGATCTTCAAGTTTTTATACTCGTATTAGCTAGTTCGAAAGTCAAGATGAAGGGTTCAGGGTGCTCTCGAAAGCCACCGCGTTAACTTTCTATAGAGTGCGGGAAATCATTCAACAATTATGCCCTTCGAAATGCGCGTTTCAGTGACCTAACTCCAAAAACCCCTCCTCAATTCGAATTCATTGTAGGGCCTTGTACACACCATCTGCAATACCTACCCACCCACAAACCCACACCATGTGGGGGGGTGTCGATCATTTTTCTAGTTGGGCCGGTCGCGATTTGGGACCATCTGGTCCTCTAAAACGCGCGTCGGTCTAGGGATCATCGCACTCATCTCCGCAAGTTCGAAAGCCAAGATCGAGGGTTCAGAGCTCCCCAGAAGCCACCACATTAACTTTCTGCCGAGATTGGCCAGCCGCCCAACCGTTCGTTGTCCTCCGAAACGCACGTTGTTCGTGAAATTCTGATACTAGCATCCTCCTATTCGAAAGAAGAGATCGAGGGTTCAGAGCTCCTCGAAACCCACAATAGTAACATTATACCGAGTTTGGGTGGTCAATCGTTATTCTTGTTGGCTCGGTCGCCATACGAAAATGTCAGGCCATCGAAAAGCTTGTCTATCATTAAATTCCCATGCCCAGCTTCGCAAATTCGGAAGCCAAGATATATGTTTCGGAGGTGCAAGGAAACCACCACAGTAAATTTCAATGTAATTCTAGTGGACGCCAAACCATCCGGGCCCAAGAAGCATGTGTTGATCTTCAAATTCCTATACGCGTATTAGCTATTTCGAAATCCCAGACGGAGGGTTCGGAAAGCTCTCGAAATCCACCACGACAACTTTCTACAGAGCGTGGGAAATCAACCAACAATTATTTCCTTCAAAACGCGTGTTTCAGTACCCTAACTCCAAAAAACCCTCCTCAATTCGAATTCATTCTAGGGCCTTTTACATACCACCCGCCCTACCCACCCAGCCACAAACCCACCCCACGTGGTGGGAGTCAATCATTTTTCTAGTTGAGACGATAACGATCCGGGACTGTCTGGTCCTACGAAATGCGCACGGTCAGGGAATCCCTGCACTGGTCTCCGCTAGTTCAAAAGCCGAGATCGAGGTTTCGGAGCACCCCAGAAGCAACCAAAGTAACTTTATGCCGAGATTGGGAAGCCGCTCAACCGTTGGTTGGCCTCTAAAACACGCATTGTTCATGAAATTTTGATACTAGCATCCTCCTTTTCGAAAGCTAAGATTGAGGGTTCGAAGCTCCCCGGAACCATAATAGTAACTTTATACCGAGTTTGGGCAGCCGATCGTTATTCCCTTGGCCCGGTCGCAGTACGAAACCAGCAGCCATCGAAACGCTTATCAATCATGAAATTCCCACGCTCGGCATCGCAAATTCAGAAGCCGAGTTCTATGTTTCAGAACTCCTATGAAATCACCATAGTAAATGTATACGCAATTCAGGTTGACGCCAAACCGTCCGGGCCTACGAAGCGTGCATTGATCTTCAAATTCCTATACTCGTATTAGCTAGTTAGAAAGCTAATATGGAGGGTTCGGAGAGCTCTCGAAAGCCACCGCGGCAACTTTCTACAAAGCATGGGAAACCAAAAAACAGTTATGTCCTTCGAAACGAGCGTTTCAGTGAACTAACTCCAAAAACCCTCCTCAATTCGAATTCATTCCAGGGCTGTGTACACACCACCCACCCTACCAACCCATCCACAAGGCCACCAATGTGGGTGGAGTCAATCGTTTTCTCTAGTTGAGCCGATCGCGATCCAGGATCGTCCGGTCCTCTGAAACGTTTATCGATTGGGGAGTCCCTGCACTTGTCTCTACTAGTTCGAAAGCCGAGATCGAGGGTTCGGAGCACCCTAGAAGCCACCATAGTAACTTTCTGCTAATATTGGGAAGCCGCCCTACCGTCGGTTGGCCTTCGAAATGCGCGTTGTTCGTGAAATCACGATACTTGCATCTGCTTGTTCGAAAGCGAAGATCGAGGGTTCGGAGCTCCCCGAAACACACAATAGTAAATTTATACCGAGTTTGGGCGGCCAATTGTTATTCCCGTTGGCCCGATCGCGATGCGAAACCATCGGGTCATCGAAACGTGTGTCGATCGTGGAATTCCCACGCTCGGCCTCGCAAATTCGGAAGCCGAGATCTATGTTTCGAGGCTGCTAGTAAATCTTCATAGTAAATTTCTACATAATTCAGGCAGAAGCCAAACCATCCAGGCCTTGAAGCGTGCGTTGAGCTTCAAATCCCTATACTCATGTTAGCTAGTTCGAATGCCAAGATGGAGGGTTCGGAGAGCTCTCGAAAGCCACAGCCGCAACTTTCTACAGAGTGTGTGAAATACACCAACAGTTATGTCCTTCAAAACGCGCGTTTCGGTGACCTAACTCCAAAAACCTCTCCTCAATTCGAATTCATTCTATGACCTTGTACACACCACCTGCCTTACCCACCCACCCACGAACCCACCCCACGTGGGGGGAGTCGATCGTTTTTCTAATTGGGCCGGTCGTGATCCGGTACCGTCCGGTCCTCCGAAACATGCATCAATCGGGGAATCCCTTCACTCATCTCCACCAGTTCGAAAGATGAGATCTAGGGTTCGGAGCTCCCCGGAAGCCAAAATAATAACTTCCAGCCGAGATTGGGCAGCAGCCCAAACATCGGTTGGCCTCCGAAACACGCGTTGTTCATGAAATTTCGATACTCACATCCGCCTGTTCGAAAGCCGAGATCGAGGGTTCGGAGTTCCCCGGACCCACAATAGAAATTTTATATCGATTTTGAGGGGCCGATTGCTATTACCATTGGCTTGGTGGTGATACAAAACCGACGGGCTATCAAAATGCATGTAAATCGTGAAATTCCGACTCTGGGCTTCACAAATTCGAAACCGAGATCTATGTTTTGGAGGTGCTAGGAAACCAACACAGTAAATTTCTACGTAATTTAGGTAGATGCCAAACCGTACGGGCCTACGAAGCGTGCGTTGTTCTTAAGATATCTATACTCGTATTAGCTAGTTCGAAAGCTAAGATGGAGGGTTTGGAATTCTCTCGAAAGCCACCATGTTAACTTTCTACAGAACCTGGGAAATCAATTTACAGTTATGTCCTTCGAAACACGTGTTTTATTGACCTAACTCCGAAAACCCCTCCTCGGTTTGAATTCATTCTAGGGCGTTGTACACACCATCGCCCGGCCAACCCAACCACAAACCCACGCCACGTGCGGGAGCCGTTCATTTCTAGTTCGTCCCGTCGCGATCCGGAACCGTCAGCTCCACCGAAACGCGCATCGATCGGGGAATCCTTGCACTCGTCTCCGCTATTTCAAAAGCAGAGATCGAGGGTTCGGAGCGCCCAGGTAGCCACCACAGTAACTTTCTGCTGAGATTGCGCATCCGCCCAACTGTCGATTGTCCTCCAAGACACGCGTTGTTCGTGAAATTCCAATACTCGCATTCGCCTATTTGAAAGCCGAGATCGAGGGTTCGAAGCTCCCTAGAACCCACATTAGTAACTTTGACTTGAGTTTGGGAGGCCGATCATTATTCTCGTTGGCCCGGTCGCGAAATGAATCCATTGGGCCATCGAAACGGGTGTCGATCGTGAAATTCCCATGCTCGGCGTCGCAAATTCAGAAGCTGAGATCTATGTTTCAGAGCTGCTAGGAAACCAACACATTAAATTTCTATGTAATTCAGATAGATGTCAAACCGTCCACGTCTATGAAGCGTGCGTTGGTCCTTAAATTACGATACTCTTTTTAGCTAGCTTGAAAGCCAAGATGGTCGGTTCAGGGAGCTCTCAAAAGCCAACACGACAACTTTCTAAAAAGCATAGGAAATCAACCAATAGTTATGTCCTTCGAAAAGCGCATTTCAATGACCTCACTCCGAAAACCCCTCCTCAATTCGAATTCGTTCTAGGGCCTTGTACACACGACCCAACCTACATACCCACCCACGAACCGACCCCACGTGGGGGGAGTTGATCGTTTTTCTATTTGGGCCGGTCGCGATCCAGGATTATCCCGTCCTCCGAAACGCGCGTAAATCGGGGAATCCCTACACTCATCTCTACCAGTTTGAAAGCCAAGATAGAGGGTTCGGAGCACCCTAGATGCCAATGTAGTAACTTCTTACCGAGATTGGGCAGCCTCCCAACCGTCGATTGGCCTCCAAAACACGGGTTGTTCATGAAATTTCGAAACATGCCTCAGCCTGTTTGGAAGTCGAGATCAAGGGTTTGGAAAACCTCAGAACCCACAATAGTGACTTTATACCGAATTTGGGCAGCCAATCGCTATTCCCATTTGCCTGGTCGTGATACGAAACCATCGGGCCATCGAAACGCGTGTCGATCTTGGAATTCCCATGCTTGGCTTCGCAAATTCTGAAGCCGAGATCTATGTTTCGGAGCTGCTAGGAAATCGCCACAATAAATTTCTATGCAATTCAGGTAAACGCCAAACCGTCTGGGCTTACGAAGCGTGCGTTGATCTTCAAATTCCTATACTCGTATTAGCTAGTTCGAAAGCCAAGATGGCGTGTTCGGAGAGCTCTCGAAAGCCGCCGCGGCAACTCTCTATAGAGCGTGGAAAATCAAGCAACAATAATGTCCTTCAAAACGCGCATTTCAGTGAACTAACTCCAAAAACCCCTCCTCAATTTGAATTCATTGTTGGCCCTTGTGCACACCATCCGCCCTACCCACACACCCACAAACCCACCTCACTTGGGGGGAGTCGATTGTTTTTCTAGTTAGGTCGGTCGTGATCCGAGACCGTCTATTCCCCGAAATACGCATCGATCGGGGAATCCCTGCACTCGTTTCTGCCAGTTCGAAAGCCAAGATCAAGTGTTCCAAGCTCCCCATAAGCCACCATAGAAACTTTCTACCGAGACTGGGTAGCCGCTCTACCACCAGTTGGCCTCCAAAATACGTGGTTTTCGTGAAATTTTGAAACTCGAATCCGCTTGTTCGTAAGCCAAGATCAAGGGTTTGGAGCTCCGTGGAACCCACAATATTAACTTTATACCGAATTTGGGTAGCCGATCGCCATTCCCGTTGGCCCTGTCGTGATGTGGAACCATCGGGCAATCAAAATGTGTGTCGATCGTGAAATTACCACACTCGGCTTTGTAAATTCGGAAGCTGAGATCTATGTTTCGGAGCTGCTAGGAAATCACCATAGTAAATTTCTATGTAACTAAGGTAAACGCCAAACCGCCCAGGCTTACGAAGCGTGCGTTGATCTTCAAATGTCTTTACTCATATTAGATAGTTTGAAAGCAAAGATGGAGGGTTCGAAGGGCTCTCGAAAGCCATCGCGGCAAGTTTCTCTAGAGCGTGGGAAATCAACAAACAGTTATGTCCTTCGAAACGCGCGTTTCAATGACCTACCTCCAAAAAACCCTCCTCAATTCGAATTCATTCTAGGTACTGGTGCACACAACCCGCCCTACCCACCCACCCACAAACCCACCACACGTGGGGGGAGTCGTTCGTTTTTTAGTTGGGCCGATCACGATCCGGGACCGTCCGGTCCTCCGAAACGCGCATCGATCGGGGATTCCCTGCACTTGTCTCCACCAGTTCGAAATCCGAGATTAAGGGTTCGGAGTGCCCCAAAAGCCACCATATTAACTTTCTGCCGAGATTGGGCAGCTGCCCAACCGTCGGTTGGCCTCCGAAATACGCATTGTTCATGAAATTCCTATACTCGCATCTGCCAGTTCAAAAGCTTAGATTGAGGGTTCAGAGCTCCCTGGAACCCACAGTAGTAAATTTATACTAAATTTGGGCATCCGATAGTTATTCCGGTGGTATGGTCGCGATACAAATTCATCAGGCCATCGAAATGCTTGTCGATGGTGAAATTTTCGCGCTCGGCTTTGCAAATTCAGAAGCCGAGATCTATGTATCGGAGCTGCTAGGAAATCACCACAGTAAATTTCTACGTAATTCTGGTAGACGCAAAATCGTCCGGGCCTACGAAGCGTGCGTTGATCTTCAAATTCTTATACTCGTATTAGCTAGTTCGAAAGTAAAGATGGAGGGTTCGGAGGGCTCTCGAAAGCCACCGTGGCAACTTTCTACAGATTGTGGGAAATCAACCAAAAGTTATGTCCTTCGAAACGTTTTAGCGACCTATCTCCAAAAACCCCTCCTCAATTCGAATTCATTCCAGGGACTTGTACACAGCACCAGCACTACCCCCCAACCCACAAAACAACCCCACGCAGGGGGAGTCGATCATTTTTCTAGTTGGGCAGGTCACTATTCGGGACCGTTCGGTCCTTCGAAAAGCGCGTCGATCGGGGAATCCCTGCACTCATCTCCGGCAGTATGAAAGCCGAGATCGAGGGTTCGGAGCGCCTTGGAAGCCACCATTGTAACTTTCTGCCGAGATTGGGAAACCGCCCAACCATCAGTTAGACTTTGAAACATGCTTGTTAGTGAAATTCTGATACTCGCCTCTGCCAGTTCGAAAGCCAGGATTAAGGCTTCGGAGTTCACGGAACCCAGGATAGTAACGTTATACAGAATTTGGGTGGTCGATCGTTAATCCCGTTGGCCTTGTCGTAATACGAAAATGTCAGGCCATCGAAATGGGAGTCGATCGTGAAATTCCCACGCACGGCTTCGCAAATTCGAAAGACGAGATTTATGTTTCGGAGCTGCTAGGAAATCACCATAGCAAATTTCTACGTAATTGAAGTAGACGCCAAACCGTCAAGGCCTACGAAACATGCGTTGATCTTCAAATTCCAATACTCATATTAGCTAGTTCGAAAGCCAAGATGGAGGGTTCGGAAAGCTCTCGAAAGCCACCGTGGCATCTTTCTACAGAGTGTGGGAAATCAACCAACAGTTATGTCCTTCGAAATGCCCATTTCAGTGACCTAACTCCAAAAATCCTTCTTCAATCCGAATTCATTCCAGAGACTTGTACGCACCACCCGACCAACCCACCCATCCACAAAACCACCCCGCATAGGGGTAGTCGATCGTTTTTCTAGTTGGGGTGGTCAATATCCAGGGCCGTCCGGTCCTCCAAAAAGCGCGTCGATTGGGGAATCCCTGCACTCATATCCGCCAGTTCGAAAGCCGAGATCGAGGGTTAGAATCGCCCCAAAAGCCACCATTATAACTTTCTGCCGAGATTGGAAAGCCATCCAACCGTCGGTTAGCCTCTGAAACACGCGTTGTTAGTGAAATTCCGATATTCGCATCCACTAGTTCGAAAGCCAAGATCGAGGGTTCGGAACTCCCCGTAACCCATAATAGTAACTTTATACCGAGTTTGGGCGGCATATCGTTATTTCTGTTGGCCCGATCATGATACTAAATCGTCGAGACATAGAAACGCGTGTTGACCATGAAATTCCCATGCTCGGATTCTCAAACACGGAAGTCGAGATCTATGTTTTGGATCTGCTAGGAAATCACTATAGTAAATTTTAACATAATTCAAGTAGACGCCAAACCGTCCGGGCCTTCGAAGCGTGCATCGATCTTCAAATTTCTATACTCGTGTTAGATAGTTCAAAAGCCCAGATGGAGGGTTCAGAGAGCTCCCGAAATCCGCCACAACAAATTTCTATAGAGCGTGGGAAATCAACCAATAGTTATGTCCTTCGAAACGCGCGTTTTAGTGACCTAACTCCAAAAACCCCTCCTCAATTCTAATTCGTTGTAGGGACTTGTACACACCACCCGCCCTACCCACCCACCTAGACAACTTCCCCACGTGGGGGGAGTCGATCGTATTTGTCGATCGAGGAATCCCTGCACTCATTTCCGCCAGTTCGAAAGCCGAGATCGAGCTTTTGGAGCGGCCTAGAAGCCACCATAGTAACCTTCTACCGAGATTGGGCAGCTGCCCAACCGTCGGTAAGCCTCCGAAACACATGTTGTTGGTGAAATTCCGATACTCGTATCCGCCAGTTCGAAAGCCAAGATCGAGGTTTCAGAGCTCCCTAGAACCCACAGTATTAACGTTATACCTTGTTTGGGTGGCCGATCGTTAGTCCCATTGGCCCGGTAGAATACCAAAATATAAAGCCATCGAAACGCGTGTCGATCATGAAATTCCAAGAACGGTTCGCAAATTTGAAAGCCGAGATCTATGTTTCGGAGTTGATAGGAAATCACCACAGTAAATTTCTACGTAATTCAGGTAGATGCCAAACCTTCCGGGCCTACAAAGCGTGCGTTGATCTTCAAATTCCTATACACCTATTAGCTAGTTTGAAAACCAAGATGGAGGGTTTGGAGAGCTCTCGAAAGCCACCGCGGCAACTTTCTACAGAGCGTGGGAAATCAAGCAACAATTATGTCCTTCGAAACGCGGGTTTCAGTGACCTAACTCCAAAAACCCCTCCTCAATTCGAATTCATTCTAGGGCCTTGTACACACCACCTGCCCTACACATCCACCCACATACCCACCCCATGTGGGGGGAGTCGATCGTTTTTCTAGTTGGGCCAGTCGCGATCCGAGACTGTCCGATCCACCGAAACGCCCGTCGATCGGGGAATCTCTGCACTCGTTTCTGCCAGTTCGAAAGCCTAGACCGAGGGTTCAGAGCGCCCCAAAAGCCACCATATTAACTTTCTGCTAAGATTGGGCAGCCGCCCAACCATCGGTTGGCCTCCAAAATATGTGTTGTTCGTGAAATTTCGAAACTTGCATCCTCTTGTTTGGAAGCCGATATCAAGGGTTTGGAGCTCCGCGGAACCCATAATATTAACTTTATACCAAATTTGGGCGGCCAATCGTTATTGCTATTGGACCGGTTGCGATACGAAACCGTCGGGCCATCGAAACGCGTGTCGGTCGTGAAATTCCCATGCTCGGCTTCGCAAATTCGGAAGCCGAGATCTATGTTTCCGAGCTGCTTGGAAATCACCAAAGTAAATTTCTATGTAATTCAGGTAAACGCCAAACCATCTGGGCCTACGACGCGTCCGTGTATCTTCAAATTCCTATACTCATATAAGCTAGTTCGAAAGCTAAGATAGAGGGTTCAAAAGCCACCATTGAAAATTTCTATAAAGCATGGGAAATCAACCAACAGTTTTGTCCATCGAAACGCGCGTTTCAATGACCTAACTCCAAAAACCCCTTGTCAATTCAAATTCATTCTAGGGCCTTGTCCACACCACCCGCCCTACCTACCCACCAACAAATGCACCCCACGTGGGCGGAGTCGATCGTTTTTCTAGTTGGGTCGGTCGCGATCCGGGACCATCCGGTCCCCCAAAACGCGCGTCGATCTGGGAAACCCTACACTCATTTCTGCTAGTTTGAATGCCGAGATCGAGGGTTCGGAGTGACCCAGAAGCCACCATAATAACTTTCTGCCGAGATTGGGAAACCGCCCAACCATCGGTTGGCCTCCAAAATATGTGTTGTTCGTGAAATTTCGAAACATACATACGCCTGTTCGGAAGCTGAGATCAAGGGTTTAGTGCTCCGCGGAACCCACAATATTAACTTTAAACCGAATTTGGGCATCTGATCGCTATTCCCATTGGCTCTGTCATGATACGAAACCGGACCATCGAAACGCGTGTCGATCGTGAAATTCCCATGCTCGGCTTCGCAAATTCGGAAGTCGAGGTCTATATTTCGCAGCTACTAGGAAATCACCATAGTAAATTTCTATGTAATTCGGGTAGACGCCAAACCATCGAGGCCTATGAAGCGTGCGTTGATCTTCAAATTCCTATAGTCATATTGGCTAGTTCGAAAGCCAAGATGGAGGGTTCGTAGAGCTCTCAAAATCCACCGCGGCAAATTTCTACAGAGCGTGGGAAATCAACCAACAGTTTTTTCATTTGAAATCCGCATTTCAGTGACCTAACTCCAAAAACCCCTCCTTAATTCAAATTCATTCCAGGGCCTTATACACACCACCCGCCCTACATGCCTACCCACAAACCCACCCCATGTGCGGGAGCCGATCGTTTTTCTAGTGGGGCCAGTCGTGATCTGGGACCGTCTGGACATCCGAATCGCTCATCAATCCGAGAATCCCTGCACTCGTCTCCGCTAGTTCGAAAGCTGAGATTGAGGGTTTAGAGTGCCCTAGAAGCCACCGTAGCAACTTTCTACCGAGATTGGGCAGCCGCCCCACCGTCGGTTGGCCTCCGAGACACACATTGTTCGTGAAATTCAGAAACCTACATCCGCCAGTTCGAAAGCTAAGATCAACAGTTCAGAGCTCCGCGGAACCCATAGTTGTAACTTTATACCGAGTTTGGGTGGTCGACCGTTATTCCCATTGGCCCGGTCGCAATACGAAACCGTGGGACCATCGAAATGCGAGTCGATCGTGAAATTCCCACACTCAACTTCTCAAATTCGGAAGACGAGATCTATGTTTGAGAGCTGCTAGGAAACAACCACTATAAATTTCAACGTAATTCAGGTAGACGCCAAACCGTCCAGCCTACGAAGCATGCTTGATCTTCAAGTTCCTATACTCATTTTAGATAGTTCGAAAGCCAAGATGGAGGGTTCAGAGAGCTCTCGAAAGCCACCATGGCAACTTTCTATAGAGCGTGGGAAATCAACCAATATTTATGTCCTTCGAAACGTGTGTTTCTGTGAACTAACTCCAAAAACCCCTCCTCAATTCGAATTCATTCTAGGGACTTGACCACACTGTAACACCCCATGTCCATTAATGTCACTAATAAAGGGAATGCATTAACTTCTAAGGAGCGTTTTAAGTGAGCATAGAACAGAAACTTAACAACAAGACAGATATAAACAGTACTTGAAAAATTAATACTTTATTTCATTGCAGCGGAAAATACATATGTTTGATTACATCATCAAAACCAAAGCCAAGTACATAATATCCATCTTGACCAAATCAAAGTACATAAATTAAAAGACATAATCCCCAATACAAAATAGCCATAAATAAAAGCGAGGCTGAACTTTACTTCAGCGATCCAAGCAAGAAGCACACCTGTCCAAAATCAAGGTCCACTGGTGCTAGTATTAACCTGAGCACGGGGGAGGGGGGGTGGAAGAAGAAAGGTGGAAACAAAGGTGGTCAGGCATAAAGTCTGGCGAGTGCGATAACTTTAATAATATAATCACCAAAGTAACTAGGCTAAGGCATAAGTTGGAAAAATCAGGAAATGACCATGAACCATTGAGTATGGAAGAGTAAACAAGGAAACAAGATGAACAATGATATCGCTAAAGCGCACCTAACCAACTGTAAGATAATTACTAAACTACACCAACACTATGAGATAATTGCTATACTGCACCACCACTAGTATACTGCGCCACCACAAGTCACCCTAAGGTTGATCCTGCCTACTGAACATAAGTGATAATAATAATGGTAGTTTCATGTGCCCCTAGCTGCTGTCATAGGTGCTGCCTTCTCCTATCTCCACTAGTGGTACCCACTACCCTCCCCATTCTAATTACAATATTCATAATATGGTAGCTGTACTCCTAGCTGCTGTCATAGGTGTCGCCTGCTCCTATCTCCACTAGTCGTTACCACTACCTTCCTCATTCGATCTGCTCCCTAACTCGTAGATACCCGTATTGGTCCCACAGTGGGGTGTATCACTCCGCAAAGTGGCAACCCAATACTACCGGAGATGCACGACTTATACCTACACGATGCAACAACGTCTTACCTACCAGCCAGGATCCACACACGCATATGAACCTGTTGGACTTGTGTTGCCACCTCTAATCCGATTTGGCCTCTTACAGTCAAGCCCTGTATGCATGTCCCCTTCTTGACTTGGGTCGAGCCCCCGAAGATACGTATGGGTTACTGGTTGAAATGGGCCACCATGACTTGACACAAGCTTTCCACCTAAGCTTGTTCCCCTCTAGTATTTCCCACTTAACCCACTTCTTATTCATGTTTCAATTTTGGTTAAGTATTTCTAATCGTATTTCCAATGCCACCCAAGGCACCCACTTAACCCCCTCATGTCCCACTACATGTTTATCTGTTTAAGTGTTTCTTAATTCATTAAGACCGTAACCTCATAAAGTCCTCTCACATTAGACTGGCATTTGTGGCAGCTGGATTTGTCGGGCGGGTCCGGGCAGTCTTACACCGCAAAAGAGCATAACCTCGTGTCTTTACAATTGTTATGTATTTAATTTATTCCTAAGACCTCCCACATTAGACTGGCATTTGTGGCAGCTGGATTTGCCGGGCGGGTCCGGCAGTCTTACACCACAAAAGAGCCTAACCTCGTGTCTTAGACGATTAATTACTACTAATTAATCATTCCCCAATTTGAATTACTTTCCCTATTCAAATTATCAATCAATTCCAAATTCAACGATGTCCATAATTGACTCAGTTATGTCCATCCATTTATTTTGTGTAAAATCATACCAATTTTCATCACAAATTTATTTTATGTCTTTTAAGGCATTTATGCCAATTAAATCATTTAATATTATCCCCTTTACCTCACGTTGTATGTTCGTTCGTTTGACGTAAAATATACATTAGACTCGAATAGTCTAACTCATGGAATAAAGAGAAAACATCACAACATACATGTTAATAAAACTAGATCTAAACATAACGGGTGAACTTACATGTGTGAATAATGTTCTACATCTAAAACTTGCATAGGCCAAAATTACAACTTGCATAAAATTACATATGTCATAAATCCAAATCTAAAGGTGTGAACTTGTTTAGATAATGGTCATAAACTTGCATAAATCATGTATGTCATAAATCTACATCTAAAGGTGTAAACTTGCATAGGCAGTAACCACAAACTTGCATAACATGATTCATTTTCAAAAACATGTATTCATATAAACTTGCATATGTAATTTATGCAACACAACAATGGTATAAACTTAAATCTAAACATGTAAAATATCATGTAGAATTTGGCAAATAACTCACACATGTCATAGCCTAACTTTTGATCAAAAATATATGCTATGAAGCATATAAGGTTATACATATAATTTTCCCCAACATGCATATGATTCATGCCTTAATAAAAAAAATCTAAACTTGCATACATACGTATGATTTATCATATGAATCAACATACCCAAACTAACATATGAAAAACATAGTGATTCGATTATACATAAGCCAATCATAAAATTACAACATAGATGATCACAACTTTACAAGATAGCATCATAGAATTTACAACATAAACATCACAAATTTACTACATGAATAATAACATACGGTCAATAATTCACATCATATCCAAATAGTCCACATCATAACTCAATCCAATTAATTTGCTAATTATTTTATTAAAATTATCGAACTCACAATTCTGAGAAGGTCTTGAATTCTGAATTCTGAGTTCTGAAGTTTTAATAGCTTTCCCTTGAAGAAGATTGGTTGTTAATGTTGAAAAGGAATGATTTAGACTAGCTTTGCGCCTCTTTAATTGGTGGCGGCTATGATGTGTTGCTAGGTGACGGCATGTAGGCCATGAATCTAATTTTTTTTTTGATTTTAGGGTTTGAGTCTAGAGGTGTTTTTATAGAGTTTAGGATTATTTTAGGCCATCCGATCAACCTAGAAGCAACTTGAACCATCCAACAAAGATAGGGTGACACCTCAGCCCTAATGACTTGGCACAGTGTATTAAATGTTCATTTTTTTTCTATAATTTACATATTTCTTATTTATGGAAAATTCCATATGTATATTATTCCCATTCTAATTATGCCACTATATTTTTAATTATTCTCACAATTAATGGTATACTAAATATACCATTTCATGAGCTAATCTTTGCAATGTAATTTTCATGTTTATCCTTTATATTTATATGTAAATTATAAATCTGCTATTGTTAATTACATATTCTCCCTTTTATCGTATACACTAATTACCCATATACAAATATCCATTTATACATGCATAAATCTTTCTTACCTTTAATTTGTCATAAAAGCCAATCAAAGAAGGCCAAATAAAAAAACAATCATTGACAACCAAAAATGCCCCGCGTACGCTACATGATGCGTACACGTCACATATATATATATATATATATATATATATATATATATATATTTGTGTGTGTGTGTGTGTGTGTATTTTCTATATATATATATATATATATTCTTTTTATCTATCTTCCCAATTACCCATTTTCACACTAAACCACTTTTTGAATTGTGTTCACACTAAGCCATTTTAAGCCATTCCCCTAAAATAAAAATATGGCGCTGGCGGGGATCGAACTCTGTACCCCTTGTATGCAAGTCACGTGTTCCAACCAAATGAGCTACTAAGTATTTTGCTTACAAACCATAGAACAATGCTAAACATTTATTCTTTTCTAATTCTTTTTTTTTCATGTTTTGCTGCAATATTCAATTTAAAGATATCTTTTTCATACGGAATCCAATTTACGCAAACGTGGACTCTATCCCAACCAGAATTCTGAGACAAACACAATGGCGCAACCTATTTCCCTTAATTCTCACATCTAAGATTAATTATTCTTTCATTTAGTTGATTCGATTATTTAAAAAATTCAAGGTGTTACATTCTCCCTTACTTAAAGGATTTCGTCCTCGAAATCTCTAAGTCAAGAACGTATCCTACCATCCAAAAAACCTTCTACTCAACCATCAAACACAAGCATCCATTGTCCTTAAAATTTACTAATGCTATATGAACATTTGCAAGAAGTGTGTGTATATGTTCCTTATCTAATGCAAAATCAGGTGGTCTACTGATTCAATTGACCTCCTTAATGCAAAACATGATTGTGCCATGCGTTCATTATGAATGCGAAAGAATCCTATCGACACATATTATCTCTACATTCGTGCACAACCTTTCACCAAAATGCCGCATCCATATGATAGCACAACCATTATACATCCACTAGGTTAAATATGCACACACATTTATATGCAATATGCAATATGAAGTGACTGAGCCGATCTAGTGCCTAAAGTGTGTGTATATGCATCCACGAGAAACCACTAGCAAACACTTGCATCCACATGCATCCATCATACATAACATGTCTCAAACACAAGTTTCAACCAAAGTTTCTACCTAAACGTCGACGACTCGATAGATATGATACAACTGAGTGATAGAGGCAAGTACTATTAGAACAAAAGCTTTGTTCCTATCAGACATTGGTTTAAGAGAATAACCCCGCAAGTATCAACCCTGAAGATCGAAATCAACATCAGATTGACACTCAGAGAATCACTTCCATTAAACAACTGCCTAACCGGAAATCTACTTCACGCTTCGAGTAAAAACCTTATCAGAAATATTCAGACACTTACAGACTAGTGGTACAGATCAGATTATCAAATGATTCTTATGAAACAAAGCATGAAAAAACCCAGAATGTGCGCATCATAGTCAACTTAGCTCCCCACACTGATACCCTCAAACCCCAACTTATCACAAACTGATGGGTCGTAACACTCACGGGTTTGAGTCTACAGCGGGATCAGAAACAAGACTAGTATTAAAGTGCAGAGTATCAATTACAGAATCAAAATGCCCGAATTAGAAAGAGTTTTAACTCAACAATCAGATAAGGAAATTAAACCATCTACAGAAATTTTTCTTATTTCTATCCTATCCACCAGCCTCGAGCGTATTCGCCTGTCCTCCATAAGTAGGTCCTGCCCTCTGCCCTTTCATTGGGCAGTCCTTAATCAGTTGTCCCGCTTCTCCATAGTTGAAGCAAGTGCCCTTCCTCTTCCTGCAATCCTTGTTCAGATGGGTCGAGCTTCCACAAGTAAAGCACTTCTTCTCCTTCTTATCTTCAGACTTCTCATCCTTCTTAGGTTCTACTTTCTTACCCTATGCCCTATCCATGCCTCCACTATACGTTCTCCATTCCTGACCTCCGACCTACAAGAAACTTCGTCCTTCATCAACCAAGCAGCTAGTCGAACCTTTCTCCCCTCGTCTATCTCAAAGATACCGACAAGTCCTCCACTTTCTTGAGCCAACATCTAGCCCCGACAAACGCCTATGTCCCATTAAGCGGTTTTCCTCCCATCATATGGAAGTCCTCATATATCTTAGGAAAAAGCATCTATACGCGAAGGAAGAGATTCAAAAGAGAAATAGGAAGAGATTCAAAATGGAGAATCGAAGGAAAGATATATGGCTCTTGGGGATTATGTTTTTAAAATAAACCTTTCTCTTGACAATACTTTCCTTAAAACATATTTTTGAAAGAATTTCTTTAAAAAATGCTTTTGAAAAATAGTTTTTCAAAATCTCATATATGTTCTGGTAACCTTCAGCTCTTATACCATGTGTGACACCCCATGTCCATTAATGTCACTCACAAAGGGAATGCTTTAACTTCTATGGAGCGTTTTAAGTGAGTATAGAATAGAAACTTAACAACAAGACAGATATAAACAGTACTTGAAAAATTAAAACTTTATTTCACTGCAGCGGAAAATACATATGTTTGATTACATCATCAAAACCAGAGCCAAGTACATAATATATGTCTGGAATTAATCAAAGTACATAAATTGGAAGACATAATCCCCAATACAAAATGGCCATAAATAAAAGAGAGGCTAAACTTTACTTCAGCGATCCAAGCAATCTTCTAAAAGCAAGAAGCACAGCTGTCCAAAATCAAGCTCCATTGGTGCTAGTTCCAAGCTGAGCACCTGGGGAGGGGGAGGTGGGAGAAGAAAAGAGGAGGAAACAAACAGGGCCAGACATAAAGTCTGGCGAGTGCGATAACTTTAACAATATAATAACCAAAGTAACTAGGCTAAGGCATAAGTTGGAAAAATCTGGAAATGACCATGAACCTTTGAGTATGGCAGAGTAAACAAGGAAACAGGATGAACAACGATATCGTTAAAACACACGTAATCCACTGTAGGATAATTACTAAACTACACCAACACTATGAGATAATTGCTATACTGCACCACCACTAGTATACTGCACCAACACTAGTCACCCTAAGGTTGATCCTGCCTACTGAACATAAGTGATAATAAGAATGGTAGTTTCGTGTACCCCTAGCTGCTGTCATAGGTGTCGCTTGCTCCTATATCCACTAGTGGTACCCACTACCCTCCCCATTCTAATTACAATATTCATAATATTGTAGCTGTACTCCTAGCCGCTGTCATAGGTGTTTCCTTCTCCTATCTCCACAAGTCGTACCCACTGCCTTCCCCATTCAATCGGCTCCCAAACTGGTAGATACCCGTGCTGGTCCCACAGTGGGGTGTATCACTCCCCAAAGTGGCAACCCAATACTGTCGGAGATGCTCGGCTTATACCTACACGATGCAACAACGTCTTACCTACCAGCCCGGGTCCACACATGCATATGAACCCGTTGGACTTGTGTTGCCACCACTAACCCGGTTTGGCCTCTTACAGTCAAGCCCAGTATGCGTATCCCATCCTCGACTTGGGTCGAGCACCCAAAGATACGTATCGGTTACTGGTTGAAATGGGCCCCATGACTTGACACAAGCTATTCACCTATGCTTGGTCCCCTCTTGTATTTCCCACTTAACCCACTTCTTATTCATGTTTCAATTACATGTTTCAGATTTGGTTAAGTATTTCTAATCGTATTTCAAATGCCACCCAAGGCACCCAATAGATTCCACATGCCACCCAAGGTACCCACTTATTTCCCTCATGTCCCACTACATGTTTATCTGGTTAAGTGTTTCTTAATTCATTAAGACCGTAACCTTATAAAGACCTCTCACATTATACTGGCATTTGTGGCAGCTGGATTTGTCGGGCGGGTCCGTGTAGTCTTACACCACAAAAGAGCCTAACCTCGTGTCTTTACAATTGTTACGTATTTAATTTATGCCTAAGACCTCCCACATTAGGCTGGCATTTGTGGCAGCTGGATTTGTCGAGCGAGTCCGGGCAGTCTTACACCACAAAAGAGCCTAACTTCGTATCTTAGACGATTAATTATTC
The DNA here is from genome assembly GCA_030737875.1 of Allium sativum. NCBI lineage: Eukaryota > Viridiplantae > Streptophyta > Magnoliopsida > Asparagales > Amaryllidaceae > Allium > Allium sativum. Next base: position 338,756,566 of record CM060923.1, read on the forward strand.
CTAATTAATCATTCCCCAATTTGAATTACTTTCCCTATTCAAATTATCAATCAATTCCAAATTTAACGATGTCCATAATTGACTTAGTTATGTTCATCCATTTATGGTATGTAAAGTCATACCAATTTTCATCACAAATTTATTTTATGTCTTTTAAGGCATTTATGCCAATTAAATCTTTTAATATTATCCCCTTTACCCCACGTTGTACGTTCGCTCATTTAACGTAAAATATACGTTAGACTCGAATAGTCTAACTCATGGAATAAAGAGAACATATCACAACATACATATATTTAAAACAAGATCTAAACATAAGGGGTGAACTTGCATGTGTGAATGATGTTCTACATCTAAAACTTGCATAGGCCAAAGTTACAACTTGCATAAAATTACATATGTCATAAATCCAAACCTAAAGGTGTGAAGTTGTTTAGATAATGGTCACAAACTTGCATAAATAAATATGTCATAGATCTTCATCTAAAGTTGTAAACTTGCATAGGCCATAACCACAAACTTGCATAACATGATTCATTTTCAAACACATGTATTCATATAAACTTGCATATGTGATTTATGCAACATAACAATGGTATAAACTTACATCTAAACATGTAAATTAGCATGTAGAATTTGGCATATAACTCACACATGTCATAGCCTAACTTTAGATCTAAAATAGATGCCATGAAGCATATAAGTTTATACGGATAATTTTCCCCAACTTGCATATGATTCATGTCCTAATAAAAAAAAATCTAAACTTGCATACATACTTATGATTTATCATATGAATCAACATAACCACACTAACATATGAACAATATGGTGATTCAATTATACATAAGCCAATCATAAAATTACAACATAGGTGATCACAACTTTACAAGATAGCATCATTGAATTTACAACATAAACATCACAATTTTACTACATGAATAATAACATGCGGTCAATAATTCACATCATATCCAAATAGTCCACATCATAACTCAATCTAATTAATTTGCTAATTATTTTATTAAAATTATCGAACTCACAATTCTGAGAAGGTCTTGAATTCTGAATTCTGAGTTCTGAAGTTTTAATAGCTTTCCCTTGAAGAAGATTCGTTGTTAATGTTGAAAAGGATTGATTTAGACTAGCTTTCTTCCTCTTTAATTGGTGGCGGCTATGATGTGTTGCTAGGTGACGACATGGAGGCCATGAATCTAATTTTGTTTTGATTTTAGGGTTTGAGTCTAGAGGCGTTTTTATAGAGTTCAGGATTAATTTAGGCCATCCGATCAACCTAGAAGCAACCTGAACCATCCAACCAAGATAGGGTGACACCTCAGCCCTAATGACTCGGCACAGTGTATTAAATGTTCATTTTTTTTCTATAATTTACATATTTCTTATTTATGACAAATTCCATATGTAAATTATTCCCATTTTAATTTTGCCATAACTATATTTTTAATTATGCTCACAATTAATGGTATACTAAATATACCATTTATTAACCAATCCATGCCATGTAATTTTCATGTTTATCCTTCATATTTATATGTAAATTATAAATCTATTATTGTTAATTTCATATTCTCCCTTTCACCACCCATATACAAATATCCATTTACAAGTGCATAAATCTTTCTTACCTTTAATTTGTCATAAAAGCCAATCAAAGAAGGCCACATAAAAAAATTAATCATTGACAAACAAAAATGAACCACGTACGTCGCATGATGCGTACACATCATATATATATATACACACATACATATATATATATGTGTGTGTGTATATATATTTTATATGTATATATTTTATTTTTATCTATCTTCCCAATTACCCATTTTCACACTAAACCACTTTTTGAACTGTGTTCACACTAAGCCATTTAGGCCATCCCCCTAAAACAAAAATATGGCGCTGGCGGGGATCGAACTGTGTACCCCTTGTATGCAAGTCACGTGTTCCAACCAAATGAGCTACTAAGTTTTTTGCTTACAAACCTTAGAACAATGCTAAACATTTATTCTTTTCTAATTCTTTTTCTTTTCAAGTTTCGCTGCAATATTTAATTTAAAGATATCTTTTTCATACAAAATCCAATTTACGCAAACTCGGACTCTCTCTCAACCAGTATTCTGAGACGAACACAATGGTGCAACCCGTTTCCCTTAATTCTCACAATTGAGATTAATTATTTTTTAATTTAGTTGATTCGATTATTCAAAAATTCAGAGTGTTACACACACAACCCGCCCTACGCACCCACCCACAAAACAACCCCAGGTGGGGGGAGTCGGTCGTTTTTCTAGTTGGGCCAGTTGCGATACGGGACCAACCGGTCCCCCAAAACGCGCATCGATCGGGGAATCCCTACACTCGTTTCCGCCAGTTCGAAGGCCGAGATCGAGGGTTCGGAGCGCCCCAGAAGCCACCATAGTAACTTTCTGGTGATATTGGGAAGACTCCCAACCATCGGTTGGCCTCCAAAATACGTGTTTTTCGTGAAATTTAGAAACTCGCATCCGCCTATTCGGAAGATGAGATCAAGGGTTTAGAGCTCTACGGAACCCACAATAGTTACTTTATACCAAATTTGGACAGCCAATCGCTATTCTCATTGGCCCTGTCGCGATATGAAACCACCAGGCCATCGAAACGTGTGTCGACCATGAAATTCCCGCGCTCTGCTTCGCAAATTCGAAAGCCGAGGTTTATGTTTCGGAGCAGCTTGGAAATCACCATAGTAAATTCCTCTGTAATTCTGGTAAGCACCAAACCGTCCGGGCCTACGAAGCGTTCATTGATCTTCAAATTCATATACTTGTATTAGCTAATTCGAAAGCTAATATGGAGGGTTTGGAGAGCTCTCGAAAGCCATCGCGGCAACTTTATATAGAGCGTGGGAAATCAACCAACAATTGTGTCCATCAAAATGCCCGTTTCAGTGACCAAACTCCCAAAATCCCTTCTTTATTCGAATTCATTCTAGGACCTTGTACACACCATCCGTACAACCCACCCGCCCACAAACCCACCCCACGTAGGGGGAGTCGATCGTTTTTCTAGTTGGGTCAGTCGCGATCCGGGACCGTCCGGTCCCCCGAAACGCGCATCGGTCAGGGAATCCCTGTACTCGTTTCCGCTAGTTTGAAAGCCAAGATCGAGGGTTCAGAGCAACCCAGAAGCCACCATAGTAACTTTCTGCCAAGATTGCACAACCGCCAAACCTTCGGTTGGCCTCCGAAATACACGTTGTTCCTGAAATTTTGAAACTTGCATCCGCTTGTTCGGAAGCTGAGATCAAGGTTTTGGAGCTCCGCGGAACTCACAATAGTAACTATATACCGAATTCGGGTTGCCGATCGCTATTCCCATTGGCTCGATCGCGATACAAAACCATCGGGCCATCGAGATGATTGTCGATCGTGAAATTCCCACGCTCGGTTTCACAAATTTGGAAACCGAGATCTATGTTTTGGAGCTGCTAGGAAACCACCACAGTAAATTTCTACGTAATTCAGGTAGATGCCAAACCGTTCAGGCCTATGAAGTGTACATTGATCTTCCAATTTCTATACTCGTATTAGCTAGTTCGAAAGCCAAGATGGATGGTTCGGAGAGCTCTCGAAAGCCACCATGCCAACTTTCTATAGGGCGTGGGTAATCAACCAATAGTTTTGTCCTTCGAAACAAGCGTTTCAGTGACCTAACTCCAAAAACCCCTCCTCAATTCGAATTCATTCTAGGGACTTGACCACACCAACCGCCCTACCCACCCACAAAACCACCACACGTGGGTGGAGTTGATCGTTTTTCTAGTTGGGCCAGTCACGATACGGGGCCGTCCGGTCCCCCGAAACATGCGTCGATCGGGGAATCCCTGCACCCATTTTCGCCAGTTCGAAAGCCGAGATCGAGGGTTCGGAGCGCCTTAGAAGCCACCATAGTAACTTTCTGCAGAGATTCGGCAGCCAAACAACCATGGTTTGGCTTCCAAAATACGTGTTGTATGTGAAATATCGAAACTTGCATCCGCCTGTTCGGAAGCCGAGATCAAGGGTGTGGAGCTCCGCGGAACCCACAAGTTACGTCATACCGAATTTGGGCAGCCAATTGTTATTCTCAATGGCTTGGTCGCGATACGAAACCATCGGGCCATTGAAACACGTGTCGATCATGAAATCCCCATGCTCTGCTTCGCAAATTCGGATGTCGAGATCTATGTTTTGGAGCTGCTAGGAAATCACCATAGTGAATTTCTACGTAATTCAGGTAAACGCCAAACCGCTCGGGCTTATGAAGCATGCGTTGATCTTCAAATTCCCATACTTGTATTAGCTAGTTCGAAAGCTAAGATGGAGGGTTTGGAGGGCTCTCAAAAACCACCACGGCAACTTTCTACAGAACGTGGGAAATCAACCAACAGTTATGTCCGTCAAAACGCACGTTTCAGTGACCAAACTCCAAAAACCTCTCCTCAATTTGAATTCTTTCTAGGGCCTTGTACACACCACCCTCCCTACCCACCCACAAACACACCCAGCGTGGGGTGAGTCGATCCTTTTTCTAGTTGGGCCAGTCGCGATCCGGGACCGTCCGGTCTCCCGAAACGCGCATCAATCGAGGAATCCCTGCACTCCTTTCCGCCAGTTTGAAAGCGGAGATCGAGGGTTTGGAGCAATCTAAAAGCCACAATAGTAACTTTCTTCCAAGATATGGAAGCCGCCCAACCGTCGGTTAGCCTTCGAAACACACATTGTTCATGAAATTTCAAAACTTGCCTCCGCCTATTCGGAAGTCGAGACCAATGTTTCGGAGCTCCGCGGAACCCGCAATAATAACTTTATACCAAATTCGGGTGGCCATCGCTATTCCCGTTGGCTCGGTCGCAATATGAAACCGTCGGGGCATCGAAATGCGTGTCGATCGTGAAATTCCCATGCTCGGCTTCACAAATTCGGAAGCCGAGATCTATGTTTTGGAGTTGCTAGGAAACCAACACAGTAAATTTCTACGTAATTCAGGTAGATGCCAAACCATCCGAGCCTACGAAGCGTGCGTTGAACTTCAAATTCCTATACTCGTATTAGCTAGTTGGAAAGCCAAGATTGTGGGTTCGTAGAGCTCTCAAAAGCCACCAAGGCAACTTTCTACCGAGCGTGGGAAATCAACCAATAGTTACATCCTTCGAAACGTGCGTTTCAGTGACCTAACTCCAAAAACCCCTCCTTAATTCGAATTCATTCTAGGGACTTGACCACACTACCCGCCCTACCCACCAACCCACAAAACCACCCCACATGGGGGAAGTCAATCATTTTTCTGGTTGGGCCAGTCACGATATGGGACCATCTGGTCCCCCGAAATGCGCGTCGATCGGGGAATCCCTACACTCGTTTCCGACAGTTAGAAAGCCGAGATCGAGGGTTCGAAGCTCCTCAGAAACCGCCATAGTAACTTTCTGCCGAGATTGGGTAGCCGCCCAACTATCAGTTAGCCTCCAAAATACTTGTTGTTCGTGAAATTTCGAAACTCGCATCCACTTGTTCGGAAGCCGAGATCAAGGGTTTGGAGCTCTGCGGAACCCATAATAGTTACTTTATACCGAATTTAGGCAGCCAATCGCTATTTTCATTGGCCCAATCGCAATACGAAACAATCGGGCCATCGAAACGTGTGTCGATCATGAAATTCCCATGCTCTTCTTCCCAAATTTGGAAGCCGAGATCTATGTTTCGGAGCTGCTAGGAAATCACCTTTGTAAATTTCTATGTAATTCAGGTTAACGCCAAACCGTCCGGGCCTAGGAAGCGAGCGTTGATCTTCAAATTCCTATACTTGTATTAGCTACTTTGAAAGCTTAGATGGAGGGTTTGGAGACCTCTTGAAAGCCACCACGGCAACTTTCTACAGAGCGTGGGAAATTATCCAACAGTTATGTCCATCAAAACACGCGTTTCAGTGATCAAACTCCAAAAACCCCTCCTCAATTCGAATTTATTCTAGGGTCTTGTAAACACCACCAGCCCTACCCACCCACCCATAAACCCACCCCACGATGGGGTAGTCGATCCTTTTTCTAGTTGGGCCAGTCGCGATCCGGGACCGTCCGGTCTCCCGAAACGTGCATCAATCGAGGAATCCCTGCACTCCTTTCCGCCAGTTTGAAAGCGGAGATCGAGGGTTTGGAGCAATCTAATAGCCACAATAGTAACTTTCATCCAAGATAGGAAGCCGCCCAACCGTTGGTTAGCCTTCGAAACACGCATTGTTCATGAAATTTCAATACTTGCATCCGCCTGTTCAGAAGTCGAGGCCAATGTTTCGGAGATCCCGGGAACCCACAATAATAACTTTATACCAAATTCTGGTGGCCATCGCTATTCCCGTTGGCTCAGTCGCGATACGAAACCGTCGGGGCATCGAAATGCGTGTCGATCGTGAAATTCCCATGCTCGGCTTCACAAATTCGGAAGCCGAGATCTATGTTTTGGAGTTGCTAGGAAACCAACACAGTAAATTTCTACGTAATTCAGGTAGATGCCAAACCATCCGGGCCTACGAAGCGTGCGTTGAACTTCAAATTCCTATACTCGTATTAGCTAGTTTGAAAGCCAAGATTGTGGGTTCGTAGAGCTCTCAAAAGCCACCAAGGCAACTTTCTACAAAGCATGGGAAATCAACCAATAGTAACATCCTTCGAAACGTGCGTTTCAGTGACCTAACTCCAAAAACCCCTCCTTAATTCGAATTCATTATAGGGACTTGACCACACTACCCGCCCTACCCACCAACCCACAAAACCACCCCACATGGGGGAAGTCAATCGTTTTTCTAGTTGGGCCAGTCACGATATGGGACCATCTGGTCCCCCGAAATGCGCGTCGATCGGGGAATCCCTACACTCGTTTCCGACAGTTCGAAAACCGAGATCGAGGGTTCGAAGCTCCCCAGAAACCACCATAGTAACTTTCTGCCGAGATTGGGTAGCCGCCCAACTATCAGTTAGCCTCCAAAATACTTGTTGTTCGTGAAATTTCGAAACTCGCATCCACTTGTTCGGAAGCCGAGATCAAGGGTTTGGAGCTCTGCGGAACCCATAATAGTTACTTTATACCGAATTTAGGCAGCCAATCGCTATTTTCATTGGCCCAATCGCAATACGAAACAATCGGGCCATCGAAACGCATGTCGATCATGAAATTCCCATGCTCTTCTTCCCTAATTTGGAAGCCGAGATCTATGTTTCGGAGCTGCTAGGAAATCACCATTGTAAATTTCTATGTAATTCAGGTTAACGCCAAACCGTCCGGGCCTAGGAAGCGTGCGTTGATCTTCAAATTCCTATACTTGTATTAGCTACTTTGAAAGCTTAGATGGAGGGTTTGGAGACCTCTTGAAAGCCACCACGGCAACTTTCTACAGAGCGTGGGAAATTATCCAACAGTTATGTCCATCAAAACACGCGTTTCAGTGATCAAACTCCAAAAACCCCTCCTCAATTCGAATTTATTCTAGGGTCTTGTAAACACCACCAGCCCTACCCACCCACCCATAAACCCACCCCACGATGGGGTAGTCGATCCTTTTTCTAGTTGGGCCAGTCGCGATCCGGGACCGTCCGGTCTCCCGAAACGCGCATCAATCGAGGAATCCCTGCACTCCTTTCCGCCCGTTTGAAAGCGGAGATCGAGGGTTTGGAGCAATCTAAAAGCCACAATAGTAACTTTCTTCCAAGATATGGAAGCCGCCCAACCGTTGGTTAGCCTTCGAAACACGCATTGTTCATGAAATTTCAAAACTTGCATCCGCCTGTTCGGAAGTCGAGGCCAATGTTTCGGAGCTCCGCGGAACCCACAATAATAACTTTATACCAAATTCTGGTGGCCATCGCTAATCCCGTTGGCTCAGTCGCGATACGAAACCGTCGGGGCATCGAAATGCGTGTCGATCGTGAAATTCCCATGTTCGGCTTCACAAATTCGGAAGCCGAGATCTATGTTTTGGAGTTGCTAGGAAACCAACACAGTAAATTTCTATGTAATTCAGGTAGATGCCAAACCATCCGGGCCTACGAAGCGTGAGTTGAACTTCAAATTCCTATACTCGTATTAGCTAGTTGGAAAGCCAAGATTGTGGGTTCGTAGAGCTCTCAAAAGCCACCAAGGCAACTTTCTACAGAGCGTGGGAAATAAACCAATAGTAACATCCTTCGAAACGTGCGTTTCAGTGACCTAACTCCAAAAACCCCTCCTTAATTCGAATTCATTCTAGGGACTTGACCACACTACCCGCCCTACCCACCAACCCACAAAACCACACTACATGGGGGAAGTCAATCGTTTTTCTAGTTGGGCCAGTCACGATATGGGACCATCTGGTCCCCCGAAATGCGCGTCGATCGGGGAATCCCTACACTCGTTTCCGACAGTTCGAAAACCGAGATCGAGGGTTAGAAGCTCCCCAAAAACCACCAAAGTAACTTTCTGCCGAGATTGGGTAGCCGCCCAACTATCAGTTAGCCTCCAAAATACTTGTTGTTCGTGAAATTTCGAAACTCGCATCCACTTGTTCGGAAGCCGAGATCAAGGGTTTGGAGCTCTGCGGAACCCATAATAGTTACTTTATACCGAATTTAGGCAGCCAATCGCTATTTTCATTGGCCCAATCGCAATACGAAACAATCGGGCCATCGAAACGCGTGTCGATCATGAAATTCCCATGCTCTTCTTCCTAAATTTGGAAGCCGAGATCTATGTTTCGGAGCTGCTAGGAAATCACCATTGTAAATTTCTATGTAATTCAAGTTAACGCCAAACCGTCCGGGCCTAGGAAGCGTGCGTTGATCTTCAAATTCTATACTTGTATTAGCTACTTTGAAAGCTTAGATGGAGGGTTTGGAGACCTCTTGAAAGCCACCACGGCAACTTTCTACAGAGCGTGGGAAATTAACCAACAGTTATGTCCATCAAAACACGCGTTTCAGTGATCAAACTCCAAAAACCACTCCTCAATTCGAATTTATTCTAGGGTCTTGTAAACACCACCAGCCCTACCCACCCACCCATAAACCCACCCCATGATGGGGTAGTCGATCCTTTTTCTAGTTGGGCCAGTCGCGATCCGGGACCGTCCGGTCTCCCGAAACGCGCATCAATCGAGGAATCCCTGCACTCCTTTCCGCCAGTTTGAAAGCGGAGATCGAGGGTTTGGAGCAATCTAATAGCCACAATAGTAACTTTCTTCCAAGATATGGAAGCCGCCCAACCGTTGGTTAGCCTTCGAAACACGCATTGTTCATGAAATTTCAAAACTTGCATCCGCCTGTTCAGAAGTCGAGGCCAATGTTTCGGAGATCCGCGGAACCCACAATAATAACTTTATACCAAATTCTGGTGGCCATCGCTATTCCCGTTGGCTCAGTCGCGATACGAAACCGTCGGGGCATCGAAATGCGTGTCGATCGTGAAATTCCCATGCTCGGCTTCACAAATTCGGAAGCCGAGATCTATGTTTTGGAGTTGCTAGGAAACCAACACAGTAAATTTCTACGTAATTCAGGTAGATGCCAAACCATCCGGGCTTACGAAGCGTGCGTTGAACTTCAAATTCCTATACTCGTATTAGCTAGTTGGAAAGCCAAGATTGTGGGTTCGTAGAGCTCTCAAAAGCCACCAAGGCAACTTTCTACAGAGCGTGGGAAATCAACCAATAGTAACATCCTTCGAAACGTGCGTTTCAGTGACCTAACTCCAAAAACCCCTCCTTAATTCGAATTCATTCTAGGGACTTGACCACACTACCCGCCCTACCCACCAACCCACAAAACCACCCCACATGGGGGAAGTCAATCGTTTTTCTAGTTGGGCCAGTCACGATATGGGACCATCTGGTCCCCCGAAATGCGCGTCGATCGGGGAATCCCTACACTCGTTTCCGACAGTTCGAAAACCGAGATCGAGGGTTCGAAGCTCCCCAGAAACCACCATAGTAACTTTCTGCCGAGATTGGGTAGCCGCCCAACTATCAGTTAGCCTCCAAAATACTTGTTGTTCGTGAAATTTCGAAACTCGCATCCACTTGTTCGGAAGCCGAGATCAAGGGTTTGGAGCTCTGCGGAACCCATAATAGTTACTTTATACCGAATTTAGGCAGCCAATCGCTATTTTCATTGGCCCAATCGCAATACGAAACAATCGGGCCATCGAAACGCGTGTCGATCATGAAATTCCCATGCTCTTCTTCCCTAATTTGGAAGCCGAGATCTATGTTTCGGAGCTGCTAGGAAATCACCATTGTAAATTTCTATGTAATTCAGGTTAACGCCAAACCGTCCGGGCCTAGGAAGCGTGCGTTGATCTTCAAATTCCTATACTTGTATTAGCTACTTTGAAAGCTTAGATGGAGGGTTTGGAGACCTCTTGAAAGCCACCACGGCAACTTTCTACAGAGCGTGGGAAATTATCCAACAGTTATGTCCATCAAAACACGCGTTTCAGTGATCAAACTCCAAAAACCCTCCTCAATTCGAATTTATTCTAGGGTCTTGTAAACACCACCAGCCCTACCCACCCACCCATAAACCCAACCCACGATGGGGTAGTCGATCCTTTTTCTAGTTGGGCCAGTCGCGATCCGGGACCGTCCGGTCTCCCGAAACGCGCATCAATCGAGGAATCCCTGCACTCCTTTCCGCCCGTTTGAAAGCGGAGATCGAGGGTTTGGAGCAATCTAAAAGCCACAATAGTAACTTTCTTCCAAGATATGGAAGCCGCCCAACCGTTGGTTAGCCTTCGAAACACGCATTGTTCATGAAATTTCAAAACTTGCATCCGCCTGTTCGGAAGTCGAGGCCAATGTTTCGGAGCTCCGCGGAACCCACAATAATAACTTTATACCAAATTCTGGTGGCCATCGCTAATCCCGTTGGCTCAGTCGCGATACGAAACCGTCGGGGCATCGAAATGCGTGTCGATCGTGAAATTCCCATGATCGGCTTCACAAATTCGGAAGCCGAGATCTATGTTTTGGAGTTGCTAGGAAACCAACACAGTAAATTTCTATGTAATTCAGGTAGATGCCAAACCATCCGGGCCTACGAAGCGTGCGTTGAACTTCAAATTCCTATACTCGTATTAGCTAGTTGGAAAGCCAAGATTGTGGGTTCGTAGAGCTCTCAAAAGCCACCAAGGCAACTTTCTACAGAGCGTGGGAAATAAACCAATAGTAACATCCTTCGAAACGTGCGTTTCAGTGACCTGACTCCAAAAACCCCTCCTTAATTCGAATTCATTCTAGGGACTTGACCACACTACCCGCCCTACCCACCAACCCACAAAACCACACTACATGGGGGAAGTCAATCGTTTTTCTAGTTGGGCCAGTCACGATATGGGACCATCTGGTCCCCCGAAATGCGCGTCGATCGGGGAATCCCTACACTCGTTTCCGACAGTTCGAAAACCGAGATCGAGGGTTCGAAGCTCCCCAAAAACCACCAAAGTAACTTTCTGCCGAGATTGGGTAGCCGCCCAACTATCAGTTAGCCTCCAAAATACTTGTTGTTCGTGAAATTTCGAAACTCGCATCCACTTGTTCGGAAGCCGAGATCAAGGGTTTGGAGCTCTGCGGAACCCATAATAGTTACTTTATACCGAATTTAGGCAGCCAATCGCTATTTTCATTGGCCCAATCGCAATACGAAACAATCGGGCCATCGAAACGCGTGTCGATCATGAAATTCCCATGCTCTTCTTCCCAAATTTGGAAGCCGAGATCTATGTTTCGGAGCTGCTAGGAAATCACCATTGTAAATTTCTATGTAATTCAAGTTAACGCCAAACCGTCCGGGCCTAGGAAGCGTGCGTTGATCTTCAAATTCTATACTTGTATTAGCTACTTTGAAAGCTTAGATGGAGGGTTTGGAGACCTCTTGAAAGCCACCACAGCAACTTTCTACAGAGCATGGGAAATTAACCAACAGTTATGTCCATCAAAACACGTGTTTCAGTGATCAAACTCCAAAAACCCCTCCTCAATTCGAATTTATTCTAGGGTCTTGTAAACACCATCAGCCCTACCCACCCACCCATAAACCCACCCCATGATGGGGTAGTCGATCCTTTTTCTAGTTGGGCCAGTCGCGATCCGGGACCGTCCGGTCTCCCGAAACGCGCATCAATCGAGGAATCCCTGCACTCCTTTCCGCCAGTTTGAAAGCGGAGATCGAGGGTTTGGAGCAATCTAATAGCCACAATAGTAACTTTCTTCCAAGATATGGAAGCCGCCCAACCGTTGGTTAGCCTTCGAAACACGCATTGTTCATGAAATTTCAAAACTTGCATCCGCCTGTTCAGAAGTCGAGGCCAATGTTTCGGAGCTCCGCGGAACCCACAATAATAACTTTATACCAAATTCGGGTGGCCATCGCTATTCCCGTTGGCTCGGTCGCGATACGAAACCGTCGGGGCATCGAAATGCGTGTCGATCGTGAAATTCCCATGCTCGGCTTCACAAATTCGGAAGCCGAGATCTATGTTTTGGAGTTGCTAGGAAACCAACACAGTAAATTTCAACGTAATTCAGGTAGATGCCAAACCATCCGGGCCTACGAAGCGTGCGTTGAACTTCAAATTCCTATACTTGTATTAGCTAGTTGGAAAGCCAAGATTGTGGGTTCATAGAGCTCTCAAAAGCCACCAAGGCAACTTTCTACAGAGCGTGGGAAATCAACCAATAGTAACATCCTTCGAAACGTGCGTTTCAGTGACCTAACTCCAAAAACCCCTCCTTAATTCGAATTCATTCTAGGGACTTGACCACACTACCCGCCCTACCCACCAACCAACAAAACCACCCCACATGGGGGAAGTCAATCGTTTTTCTAGTTGGGCCAGTCACGATATGGGACCATCTGGTCCCCCGAAATGCGCGTCGATCGGGGAATCCCTATACTCGTTTCCGACAGTTTGAAAGCCGAGATCGAGGGTTCGAAGCGCCCCAGAAACCACCATAGTAACTTTCTGCCGAGATTGGGTAGCCTACCAACTATCAGTTAGCCTCCAAAATACTTGTTGTTCGTGAAATTTCGAAACTCGCATCCGCTTGTTCGGAAGCCAAGATCAAGGGTTTGGAGCTCTGTGGAACCCATAATAGTTATTTTATACCGAATTTAGGCAGCCAATCACTATTCTCATTGGCCCAATCGCAATACGAAACAATCGGGCCATTGAAACGCGTGTCGATCATGAAATTCCCATGCTCTTCTTCCCAAATTTGGAAGCCGAGATCTATGTTTCGGAGCTGCTAGGAAATCACCATTGTAAATTTCTATATAATCCAGGTTAACGCCAAACCGTCCGGGCCTAGGAAGTGTGCGTTGATCTTCAAATTCCTATACTTGTATTAGCTACTTTGAAAGCATAGATGGAGGGTTTGGAGACCTCTTGAAAGCCACCACGGCAACTTTCTACAGAGCGTGGGAAATTAACCAACAGTTATGTCCATCAAAACACGCGTTTCAGTGATCAAACTCCAAAAACCCCTCCTCAATTCGAATTTATTCTAGGGTATTGTAAACACCACCAGCCCTACACACCCACCCATAAACCCCCCCCCCCCCCACGATGGGGGAGTCGATCCTTTTTGTAGTTGGGCCAGTCGCGATACGGGACCGTCCGGTTCCACGAAACTTGCATCGATCGGGGAATCCCTGTACTCGTTTACGCCAGTTTGAAAGCCGAGATCAAGGTTTCGGAGCAACCCAGAAGCCACCATAGTAACTTTCTGCCATGACTAGGCAGCCGCCCAACTGTCGGTTGGACTCCGAAACACGCATTGTTCGCGAATTTTAGAAACTTGCATCCTCCTTGTCGGTAGCCGAGATCAAGGGTTCGGAGCTCCGCGGAACCCACAATAGTAACTTTATACCGAATTCGGCTGGCCGATCGCTATTCTCGTTGGCTCCGTCATGATACAAAATCACCGGGCCTACGAAATGTGAGTTGGTCATCAAATTCTTATACTCGTATTAGCTAGTTCGAAAGCCAAGATGGAGGGTTCGGATAGCTCTCAAAAGCCACCACGGCAACTTTCCACTGAGCGTGGGAAATCAACCAATAGTTATATCTTTCGAAACGCGCGTTTCAGGGACCTAACTCCAAAAACCCCTCCTCAATTAGAATTCTAGTGACTTGACCACACCACCCGCCCTAGCCACCCACACATAAAACCACCCCACGTGGGGGGAGTTGATCGTTTTTATAGTTGGGTTGTTCGCTATCCGGGACCATTCGATCCTTTGAAAAGCACGTCCATCGGGGAAACCCTGCACCTGTCCCCGAAAGTTCGAAAGCCGAGATCGAGGGTTTAGAGCATCCTAGAAGGCGCAACAGTAACTTTCGGCCGAGATTGGCCAGCCACCCAACCGTCGGTTAGCCTCCGAAACACGCGTTGTTAGTGAAATTCCGATACTCGCGTCCACCAGTTTGAAAGCCAAGATCGAGGTTTCGGGGCTCCCCAGAACCCACGATAGTAACTTTGTACCAAGTTTGGGTGGACGATCATTAATCCCGTTGGCCCGGTAACAATACGAAACCGTCGGGCCATCAAAACGTGTGTCGATCGTGAAATTACCATGCTTGGCTTTGCAAATCTGAAAGCCGAGAACAATGTTTCGGAGCTGCTAGGAAATCACCATAGTAAATTTCTACGAAATTCAGTTAGGTGCCAAACCATCCGGGCCTACGAAGCGTGCGTTGATCTTCAAATTCCTATACTCGTATTAGCTAGTTCAAAAGCCAAGATGAATTGTTCGGAGAGCTCTCGAAAGCCACCGCGGCAATTTTCTACAGAGCGTGGGAAATCAACCAACAGTTATGTCCTTCGAAACGCGTGTTTCAGTAACCTTACGAAAAAAACCCTTCCTCAATTCGAATTCATTCTAGGGACTTGTACGCGCCACCCGCCCTACCCACCCACCTACAAAACGACCCCACGTTGGGGGGAGTCAGTCGTTTTTCTAGTTGGCCCAGTTGCGATACGGGACCGTCCGGTTCCCTAAAACGCGCATCGATCGGGGAATCCCTACACTCGTTTCCGCCAGTTCGAAAGCCGAGATCGAGCGTTCGGAGCACCCCAGAAGCTAACATATTAACTTTCTGCTGAGATTGGTCAGCCGCCCAACTATCGGTCGGCCTCTAAAACACGTGTTTTTCGTGAAATTTCGAAACTTGCATCCACCTATTCGAAAGCCGAGATCAAGGGTTTGGAGCTCCACGGAACCCATAATAGTTACTTTATACCGAATTTAGGCAGCCAATCGCTACTCTCATTGGCCCAGTCGCAATATGAAATAATCGGGCCATTGAAATGCATGTCGATCATGAAATTCCCATGCTCTGCATCGCAAATTCGGAAGCCGAGATCTATGTTTCGGAGCTACTAGGAAATCACCATAGTAAATTTCTATGTAATTCAGGTTAACGCCAAACCTTCTGGGCCTACGACGCGTGCGTTGATCTTCAAATTCCAATATTTGTATTATCTAGTTCGAAAACTAAGACAGAGGGTTTGGAGAGCTCTCGAAAGCCACCACGACAACTTTCTACAAAGCGTGGGAAATCAACCAACAGTTATGTCCATCAAAACGCGCGTTTCAGTGACCAAACTCCAAAAACCCATCCTCAATTCGAATTCATTCTAGGGCCTTGTACACACCACCATATCTACCCACCCACACATAAACCCACCACATGTGGGGGGAGTCGATTCTTTTTCTAGTTGGGTCAGTCGCTATCCGGGACAGTCTGGTCCCCCAAAACGCACATCGATCGGGGAATCCCTGCACTCGTTTCCGCCAGTTTGAAAATCGAGATCGAGGGTTCGGAGCGACCCAGAAGCCACCATAGTAAGTTTCTGCCAAGATTGGGTAGCCGCCTAACCATCGGTTGGCCTCCGAAACACGCATTGTTCGTGAAATTTTGAAACGTGCATCTGCCTATTCGAAAGCCGAGATCAAGGGTTCGAAGCTCTGCAGAACCCACAATGGTAACTGTATACCGAATTCGGGTGGCCGATCGCTATTCCTGTTGGCCTGGTCACGATACAAAACCATCGGGCCATTGAATTGCATGTCGATATTGAAATTCCCATGCTCGGCTTCACAAATTCGGAAGCCGAGATCTTTGTTTCGGAGCTGCAAGGAAACCACCACAGTAAATTTCTAAGTAATTCAGATAAACGCCAAAACGTCCGGACCTACGAAGCGTGCTTTGATCCTTAAATTCCTATACTAGTATTAGCTAGTTCAAAAGCCAAGATGGAGGGTTCATAGAGCTCTTGAAAGCCACCATGGCAACTTTCTACAGAGCGTGGGAAATCAACCAATTGTTATATCTTTCGAAACGCACGTTTTAGGGACCTAACTCCCAAAACCCCTCTTCAATTCGATTCATTCTAGGGACTTGATCACACCACCCGCCCTAGCCACCTACCCACAAAACCACCCCATGTAGGGGGAGTCGATCATTTTTTTAGTTGGGTTGTTCGCTATCTGGACCATCCGATCCTCCGAAAAGTACGTCGATTGGGAAACAATACACTTGTCTACGAAAGTTCAAAAGCCGAGATCGATGGTTTTGAGCGCCCTAGAATCCGCCACAGTAACTTTCGGCCAAGATCGGCCAGCCGCTCAACCGTCAGTTAGCCTCCGTAACACGCGTTGTTAGTGAAATTCCGATACATGCATCTGCCAGTTTGAAAGCCAAGATCGAGGTTTCGTAGCTCCCCAGAACCCACAATAGTAACTTTATACTGAGTTTGGGCGGACGATCATTAGTCCTGTTGCCCTGGTCGCAATACGAAATCGTTGGGGCATAAAAACGCGTGTCGATCGAGAAATTACCATTTTCGGCTTTGCAATTTTGAAAGCCGAGGTCGATGTTTCGGAGCTGCTAGGAATTACCCTAGTAAATTTCTACGTAATTCAGGTAGACACCAAACCGTCTGGGTCTACGAAACGTGCGTTGATCTTCAAATTCCTATACTCGTATTCGCTAGTTCGAAAGCCAAGATGGATGGTACGAAGAGCTCTCGAAAGCCACCGCGGAAACTTTCTACAGAGCGTGGGAAATCAACCAACAATTATGTCCTTTGAAATGTGCGTTTCAGTGACCTAACTAAAAAAACCCGTCCTCAATTCGAATTCATTCTAGGGACTTGTACACACCACCCGCCCTACGCAACCACCTACAAAACCACACCACATGGGGGGAGTTGGTCGTTTCTAGTTGGCCCGGTCGCTATCCAGGACTGTCCGATCCTCCAAAATGCACATCGATCGGGGAATGCCTACACTCGTTTCCGTTAGTTTGAAAGCCGCGATAGAGGGTTCAGAGCGCCCTAGAAGTAGCTATAATAACTTTCTGCCGAGATTGGGTAGCCGCCGAACCGTTGGTCGACCTCTAAAATATGCGTTGTCCGTGAAATTTCGAAACTCGCATCCGCCTATTCGGAATCCGAGATCAAGGGTTTGGAGCTCTGCGGAACCCACAATAGTTACTTTATACCGAATTTGGGCAGCCAATCGCTATTCTCATTGGCCCAGTCGCAATACGAAAGCATTGGGCCATCGAAACGCTTGTCGATCATGTAATTCCCATGCTCTGCTTCGCAAATTCGGAAGCCGAGATCTATGTTTCGGAGCTGCTATAAATCACCATAATAAATTTCTATCTAATTCAGGTAAATGCTAAACTGTCCAGTCCTACGAAGCGTTCGTTGATCTTCAAATTCCTATACTTTTATTAGCTAGTTCGAAAGCTAAAATGGAGGATTTGGCTCGAAAGACACCACAGCAGAATTCTATAGAGCATGGAAAATCAACCAATAGTTATGTCCATCAAAACGCGCGTTTCAGTGACCAAACTCCAAAAACCCCTCCTCAATTCGAATTCAATCTAGGGCCTTGTACACACCACCCCCCAACCCACCCACCCACAAACCCACCCCACATGGGGGGAGTCGATCCTTTTTCTAGTTGGGCTAGTCGCGATTCGGGATCGTCCGGTCCCCTGAAACATGCGTTGATCGGGGAATCCCTGCACTCGTTTCCGCCAGTTTGAAAGATGAGATCGAGGGTTCGGAGAGACCCAGAGCCACCGTAGTAACTTTCTGCCAAGATTGGGAAGCCGCCTAACCGTTAGTTGGCCTCCGAAACACGCATTGTTCACGAAATTTTGAAACTTGCATCCGCCTATTCGGAAGCCGAGATCAAGGGTTCGGAGCTCCATGAAACCAACAATAGTAACTTTATTCCGAATTCGGGTGGCCGATCACTATTCCCGTTGGCTCGGTCACGATACCAAACCTTCGGGCCATCGAAATGCGTGTCGATCGTGAAATTCCCACACTCGGCTTCACAAATTGGGAAGCCTAGAACTATGTTTCGGAGCCGCCAGGAAACCGCCACGGTAAATTTCTACGTAATTCAGGTTGATGCCAAACCGTCTGGGCCTACGAAGCGTGCATTGATCATCAGATTCCTATACTCGTATTAGCTAGTTCGAAAGCCAAGATGGAGGGTTCGGAGAGCTCTCAAAATCCACCTTGGCAACTTTTTACAGAGCATAGGAAATCAACCAACAGTTATATCCTTTGAAACGAGTGTTTCAGGGACCTAAATCCTAAAATCCCTCCTCAATTCGAATTCATTCTAGGGACTTGACCACACTACCCTCCCTACCCACCCACCCACAAAACCACCCCACGTGGGTGGAGCCGATCGTTTTGCTAGTTGGGCTGGACGCTATCCGGGACCATCCGATCCTCCGAAAAGCACATCGGTCATGAAATTCCGGAAGCCGAGATCGAAACTTCGAAAGCCGAGGTCGAAAGTTCGAAAGCCGAGATCAAGGGTTTGGAGCGCCCTGGAAGCCGCCATAGTAACTTTCGACCGAGATTGTCCAGCCGCCCAACCGTCAGTTAGCCTCTGAAACACGCGTTGTTAGTGAAATTTCGATACTCGCATCCACCAGTTTGAAAGCCAAGATCGAGCTTTCAGAGATCCCCAGAACCACAGTAGTAACTTCGTATCGAGTTTGGGGGCGACGATCAGTAATCCCGTTGGCCCGGTCGTAATACGAAACTGTCGGGCCATCAAATCGCATGTCGATCGTGAAATTCCCACGCTCGGCTTCCCAAATTCGAAAGCCGAGATCTATGTTTCGGAGCTGCTAGGAAATCACCAAAGTAAACTTCTACGTAATTCAGGTAGACGCCAAACCGTCCAGGCCTACAAAGCGTGCGTTGATCTTCAAATTCATATACTTGTATTAGCTAGTTCGAAAGCCAAGATGGATGGTTCGGAGAGCTCTCGAAAGCCACCGCGGCAACTTTCTAAAGAGCATGGGAAATGAAATAACAGTTATGTCCTTCGAAACGTGCATTTCAGTGACCTAACTAAAAAAAACCCTCCTCAATTCGAATTCAATCTAGGGACTTGTACACACCACCCGCCCTACCCACCCACCTACAAAACCACCCCACGTGGGGGGAGTCGGACATTTTTCTAGTTGGCCCGGTCGCTATCCGGGAACGTCCGGTCCTCCGATACGTGCATCGATCGGGGAATCCCTACACTCGTTTCCGCCAGTTCGAAAGCCAAGATCGAGGGTTCGGGGCGCACTAGAAGCCACTATAATAACTTTCTGCCGAGATTAGGTAGCCACCGAACCGTCGGTCGGCCTCCAAAATACGTTTTGTTCGTGAAATTTCAAAACTCGCATCCTCCTGTTCGAAAGCCGAGATCAAGGGTTTGGAGCTCCGCGGAACCCACAATAGTTGCTTTATACCTAATTTGGGCAGCCAATCTCTATTCTCAATGGCCCGGTCGCAATACTAAAGCATTGGGCCATCGAAACGCGTGTCGATCATGAAATTCCCATGCTTTGCTTCGCAAATTCAGAAGTCGAGATCAATGTTTCAGAGCTGCTAGGAAATCACCATAGTAAATTTCTATCTAATTCAGGTAAACGCCAAACTGTCCGGGCCTACGAAGCATTCGTTGATTTTTAAATTCCTATACTTGTATTAGCTTGTTTGAAAGATAAAATGGAGGGTTTAGAGAGCTCGCGAAAGCCACCACGACCACTTTCTATAGAGCGTGGGAAATTAACCAACAGTTATGTCCATCAAAATGCACGTTTCAGTGACCAAACTCCAAAAACCTCTCCTCAATTCAAATTCAATCTAGGGCAATGTACACACCACCCCACCTACCCACCCACCTAAAAACCCACCCCACGTAAGGGGAGTCGATCTTCTAGTTGGGCCAATCGCGATCCGGGACCGTCCGGTTCCCCGAAATGTGCATCTATTGGGGAATCCCTGCACTCATTTCCGCCAGTTTGAAAGCCGAGGTCGAGGGTTTGGAGCGACCCAGAAGCCACCATAGTAACTTTCTACCAAGATTGGGCAGCCGCCTAACCGTTGGTTGGCCTCCGAAACACGCATTGTTCATGAAATTTCGAAACTTGCATCCGCCTATTCGGAAGCCGAGATCAAGTGTTCGAATCTCCGCGGAATCAACAATAGTAACTTTATACCGAATTCAGGTGGCCGATCGCTATTCCCGTTGGCTCGGTCACGATATGAAACCGTCGGGCCATCGAAATGCTTGTCGATCATGAAATTCCCACACTCGGCTTTATAAATTCGGAAGCCGAGATCTATGTTTCGGAGCTGCCAAAAAACCACCACGGTAAATTTCTACGTAATTCAGGTAAATGCCAAACCGTCCGGGCCTACGAAGTATGCATTGATCCTCAAATTCCTATACTCGTATTAGCTAGTTTGAAAGCCAAGATGGAGGGTTCGGAGAGCTCTCGAAAGCCACCTCGGCAACTTTTTACAAAGCGTAGGAAATCAACCAATAGTTATATCCTTCGAAACGAGCGTTTCAAGGACCTAATTCCAAAAACCCCTCCTCAATTCGAATTCATTCTAGGGACTTGACAACACCACCCGCCCTGCCTACCCGCCCACAAAACCACCCCACTTAGGGGGATTCGATCGTTTTTCTAGTTGGGTTGTTCGCTATCCGGGACCATCCGGTCCTCTGAAAAGAACAACGATTGGGAAAACCATGCACTTTTCTCGAAAAGCTCAAAAGCCGAGATCGAGGGTTTGGAGCACCATGGAAGCCACCATAGTAACTTTCAGCCGAGATTGGCTAGCAGCCCAACCGTCAATTAGCCTCCAAGACACGCGCTGTTAGTGAAATTCCGATACTCATATCCGCCCGTTTGAAAGCCAAGGTCGAGGTTTCAGAGCTCCCCGGAACAACAATAGCAACTTTATATCGAGTTTGGGGGGACGATGGATAATCCCATTAGCCCGGTCGCAATAGAAACCGTTGGGCCATCAAATCGCGTGTCGTTCGTGAAATTCCCATGCTCGGCTTCGGAAATTCGAAAGCCGAGATCTATGTTTTGGAGCTGCTAGGAAATCACCAAAGTAATTTTTTACGTAATTCAGGTAGACGCCAAACCGTCCGGGCCTACAAAGCGTGCGTTGATCTTCGAATTCCTATACTCGTATTAGCTAGTTTGAAAGCCAAAATGGATGGTTCGGAGAGCTTTCGAAAGCCACCGCGACAACTTTCTACGGAGCAAGGGAAATCAACCAACAGTTATGTCCTTCGTAATGCGGATTTCCGGGATCTAACTAAAAAAACCCCTCCTCAATTCGAATTCTTTCTAGGGACTTGTACACATCACCCGCCCTACGCACCCACCCATATAACCACCCTATGTGGGGGTAGTTGGTCATTTTTCTAGTTGGCTCGATCGCTATCCGGGACCGTTCGGTCCTCTGAAATGCGCATCGATCGAGGAATCCCTGCACTCGTTTCTGCCAGTTCAAAAGCCAAGATCGAGTGTTCGGAGTGCCCTAGAAGCCACCATAGTAACTTTCTACCGAGATTGGGTAGCCGCCCAACAGTCGGTCGGCCTCCAAAATACGTGTTGTTCATGAAACTTTGAAACTCGCATCCACCTGTTCAGAAGCCGAGATCAAGGGTTTGGAGCTCCACGGAACGCACAATATTTACTTTATGCCGAATTTGGGCAGCCAATCGCTATTCTCATTGGCCCGATCGCAATACGAAACCATCGGGCCATCGAAACGAGTGTCGAAATTCCCATGCTCTGCTTTGCAAATTCGGAAGTCGAGATCTATGTCTAGGAGATGCTAGGAAATCATCATAATAAATTTCTATGTAACTATGGTAAATGCCAAACAGTCCGGGCCTAAGAAGCGTGCGTTGATCTTCAAATTCCTATACTTGTATTAGCTTGTTCGAAAGCTAAGATGGAGGGTTTGGAGAGCACTCGAAAGCCACCATGGCAACTTTCTACAGGGCGTGGGAAATCAACCAATAGTTATGTCCATCAAAACGTGCGTTTCAGTGGCCAAGCTCCAAAAACCCTTCATCAATTCGAATTCATTTTAGGGACTTGTACACAACACCCGCCCTACCCACCCACCCACAAACCCACCCCATGTGGGGGTAGTCGATCCTTTTTCTAGTTGGGCCAGTTGTGATCCGGGACCATCCGAACCACTGAAACACTCGTCGATCGGGGAATCCCTACACTCGTTTCCGCCAGTTTGAAAGACGAGACTGAGGGTTCGGAGCGACCCAGAAGCCACCATAGTAACTTTAAGCCAAGATTGGGCAGTTTCCCAACCATCGGATGGCTTCTGAAACACACATTGTTCGTGAAATTTCGAAACTTGCATCTGCCTGTTCGAAAGCTGAGATCAAGGGTTCGGCGCTCCATGGAACCCACAATAGTAACTTTATACCGAATTCGGGTGGCTGATCGCTATTTCCGTTGGCTCGGCCGCGATAAGAAACCTTCGGGCCATCGAAATGCGTGTCGATCGTGAAATTCCCACGCTCGGCTTAACAAATTCAGAAGCCGAGATCTATATTTCAGAGCTACCAGGAAACCACCACTGTAAATTTGCACGTAATTCAGGTAGATGCCAAATCATCCGGGCCTAGAAGCCAGCGTTGATCTTTAAATTCCCACACTCATATTAGCTAGTTCGAAAGCCAAGATGGAGGGTTCGGAGAGCTGTCTAAAGCCACCACGGCAACTTTCTACAGAGCGTGGGAGATCAACCAACATTTATATCCTTCGAAATGCGCATTTCAGGGACCTAACTCCAAAAACCTCTCCTCAATTCGAATTCATTCTAGGGACTTAACCAAACCACCCGCCCTACCCACCCACCCACAAAACCACCCCACTTGGGGCGAGTCGATCGTTTTTCTAGTCGGGCTGGTCGCTATTTGGGACCATCTGGTCCTCTGAAAAGCACATAGATTGGGGAAACCCTGCACTTCTCTCCGAAAGTTCGGAAGCCGAGATCGGGGGTTTAGAGTGCTCTAGAAGCCTCCATAGTAACTTTCGGCCGAGACTGGGTAGACACCCAACCGTCGGTTAGCCTCCGAAACACTCGTTGTTAGTGAAATTCCGATACTCGCATCCTCCAGTTTGAAAGCTAAGATCGTGGTTTCGGAGCTACCCAGAGCCCTAACATTAATTTTATACCGAGATTGGGTGGACGGTCATTAATCCTATTGGCCCGGTCGCAATACGAAACCGTCGGGCCATCAAAACGCATGTCGATCGTGAAATTCCCATGCTCAGCTTCACAAATTCGAAAGTTGAGACCTATTTTTCGGGGCTGCTAGGAAATCACCATAGTAAATTTCTACGTAATTTAGGTAGACGCAAAACCGTCTGGGCCTACGAAGCGTGCGTTGATCTTCAAATTCCTATACTCGTATTAGCTAGTTCGAAAGCCAAGATGGATGATTCGGAGAGCCCTCGAAGGCCACCGCGGCAACTATCAAATGAGCATGGGAAATCTACCAACAATTATGTCCTTCGAAACGCATGTTTCAGTGACCTAACAAAAAAAAACCTCCTCAATTCGAATTCATTCTAGGACTTGTACACATCACTCGGCCTACCCACCCACCTATAAAACAACCCCACGTAGGGGGAGTCGGTTGTATTTCTTGTTGGCGCGGTCGCTATCCAAGACAGTCCGGTCCTCCGAAATGCGCATCGATCGGGGAATCCCTGCACTCATCTCCGCCAGTTCGAAAGCCGAGATCGAGGGTTCGGAACGCCCTAGAATAACCAATAGTAACTTTCTGTGAAGATTGGGCAGCCGCCCAACCGTCGGACGGCCTCTGAAACATGCATTATTCATGATATTACGATACTCGCATTCACCTGTTCGAAAGCTGAGATCGAGGGTTCGTAACTCCCAGGAACCAACAATAGTAACTTTATACTGAGTTTGGGCAGCCGATCATTATTCTCGCTGGCCCAGTTGCAATACAAGACGTTGGGCCCTCGAAACGAATGTCGATCATGAAATTCCCATGCTCGGCTTCCCAATTTGGAAGCCGAGATCTATGTTCCGGAGCTGCTAGGAAATCAACAAAGTAAATTTCTACGTAATTCAGGTAAATGCCAAACCTTTCGGGCCTATGAAGCATGTGTTGATCTCCAAATACCTATACTCGTATTAGCTAGTTTGAAAGCCAAGTTGGAGGGTTCGTAGAGCTCTCGAAAGCGACCGCAGCAATTTTCTACATAGTGTGGGAAACAGGCAATAGTCATGTCCTTCGAAACGCGCGTTTGAGTGACCTAACTCCAAATGCCCCTCCTCATTTGAATTCATTTTAGGGCCTTGTACACAAAACCCACCAACAAAACCACCCCACGTCGGGGGAGTAGACCATTTTTCTATTTGGGTCGGTCGCGATCCGGGGCCATACTGCCCTCCGAAAGTGCGTCGATCAGGGAATCCCTACACTCAGTTCGACCAGTTCGAAGGCCGAGATCGAGGGTTTGGTGCGCCCTAGAAGCCCCAGAATTTCGATACCCGCATCCACCTATTCGAAAGCCGAGATTGAGGGTTCAGAGATCACTGTAACCCACAATAGTAACTTTACACCGAGTTTGGGCAGTCGATCGTTTTTCTAATTGGGTCGGTCGCGATCAGGGACCATCCGAGCCTCAGAAACGCGCGTTGATCGTGAAATCTCCACACACATCTCCACCAGTTCAAAAGCTGAGATCGAGGGTTCGGAGCTCCCTTGAAGCCACCATAGTAACTTTAGGCCTGGACTGGGCAGCCGTCTAACCGTCGGTTTGCTTCCTAAACAAGCGTTCTTCGTGAAATTCCGATACCCTCATCCACTTGTTCGGAAGCCGAGATCGAGGGTTCAGAGCTCCTCGGAACCCACCATAGTAATTTTATACCGAATTTTAGGTGGTCGACCGTTATTCCTGTTGGCTTGGTCGTAATAGGGAACCGTCGGGCCATCGAAATACGCGTCGATTGTGAAATTCCCACGCTCAGCTTCGTAAATTTGGAATATGAGATCTATGTTTCGGAGCTGCTAGGAAACTAACATAGTTAGTTTCTACATAAATCAAGTAGACCCCAAACATCCCAGCCTACAAAGAGTGCATTGATTTTTAAATTCCTGTACTCATATTAGCTAGTTTCAATTGCTTTTCAAGTTGAGCCGGTCGTGATCCGGGACCGTCCATTCCTCGGAAACGCGCGTAGATCGGGAAATCTCTGCACTCATCTACGCCAGTTTGAAAGCTGAGATTGAGGGTTCGAAGTGCCTCGGAAGCAACCATAGAAACTTTCAACTGAGATTGGGTAGCCACCTAACCGTCGGTTGGCCTCCTAAACATGCGATGTTCATGAAATTACGATACCCGCATCCGCCTGTTCGGAAGCCGAGATCGAGGGTTCGGAGCTCCCCGAAACCCATCATAGTAACTTTACACCGAGTTTGGGCAGCCGATCGTTATTGTCGTTGGCCTGGAAACGATACAAAACCGTCGAGCCACCGAAATGCGCGTTGATCATGAAATTCCCACTCTCGACTTTGCAAATTCAAAAGCCAAGATCTATGTTTCGGAGCTGATAGGAAACCACCACAGTAAATTTCTACACAATTCAGGTAGACGCCAAACCGTCCGGGCCTACGAAGCGTGCGTTGATCTTCAAATTCCTATACTCGTATTAGCTAGTTTCGATCGTTTTTCAAGTTGAGCCTGTCGTGATCCGTGACCGTCCGTTCCATAGAAACGCGCATAGATCGGGAAATCTCTGCACTCATCTTCGCCAGTTCGAAAGCAGAGATCGAGGGTTCAGAGAAGCCCAGATGACCATAGTAACTTTCCGCCGAGATTGTGAAGCCGCCCAAACATCGGATCGTCTCCGTAACACGCGTTTTTCATGATATTCCGATACCTGTATCCGCTTGTTCGAAAGCCAAAATTGAGGGTTCCCAGCTCCACAAAACCCACCATAGTAACGTTATACCATGTTTATGTGACCGATTGTTTTTCCCGTTGGCTTGGTCGTGATATGGAACCATCGGGCAACCGAAACGCCCGCCGATCGTGAAATTCCCATGCTCGGCTTCGCAAATTCGGAAGCCGAGATCTATATTTCGGAGCTGCTAGGAAACCATCGCAGTAAATTTCTACGTATTTTAGGTTAACGACAAATTGTCCGAGACTACAAAGCGTGCGTTGATATTCAAATTTCGATACTCATATTGGCTAGTTTCAATACTTTTTCCATCTGAGCCAACCGCGATCCGGGACCGTCCGTTCTTCCGAAACATGCGTAGATCAAGAAATCTCTGCACTCGTCTCCGCCAATTCGAAACCTGAGATCGAGGGTTCAGAGCCCCTCGAAAGCCACCATAGTAACTTTCAGACTAGTTTGGGAAACCGCCTAGCTGTCAATTGGCGTCCGATATACACGTTGTTCATGAAATTCTGATACCCACATCTGCCTATTCAAGCCGAGACCAAGGGCTCCGTGCTCCCCAGAACGCAACATAGTAAATTTATATCGGGATTAAGCGGCCGATCGTTATTCCCGTTGGCCTGGTCGTGATACGGATAAATTAGGCCACCGAAACGCATGCCGATCGTGAAATTCCATGCTCGACTTCGCAAATTCAAAAGCCGAGATCTATGTTTCGTAGCTGTAGGAAACGACCACAGTAAATTTCTATGTAATTCTGGTAGACTCCAAACCGTCCGAGCCTATGAAGCATGCATTGACCTTCATATTTCTATACTCGTATTAGCTTGTTCGATAGCCAAGATGGAGGGTTCGGAGCGCTCTCGAAAGCCACTACGACAACTTTCTATAACATGTAGGAAATCAACCAACAGTTATGTCCTTTGAAACACACGTTTCAGTGACCTAACTCCAAAAACCCCTCCTCAATTCAAGTTCATTCTCGGGCCTTGTACACACCACACGCCCCACCAACCTACCCACAATCCCGCCACACGTGGGAGGGTTGATCGTTTTTCTAGCTGGGCCGGTCGCGATCCGAGACCGTAAGGGCCTCCGAAACGCACGTAGATTTGGAAATCTTTACACTCGACTACGCCAGTTCGACAGCCGTGATCGACGGTTCGGAGATCCGCAAAAGCCACCATAGTAACTTTCGGCCGAGATTGGGCAACTGCCCAACTGTTCCGAAGCCGAGATCTATGTTTCGTACCTGCTAGGAAACCACCACATTAAATTTCTATGTAATTCAGGTAGACGCCAAACCGTGCAGGCCTACAAGCGTACGTTGATCTTCAAATTCCTAAACTCGTATTAGCTTGTTTCGATCATTTTTAAGTTGAGCCGGTCGCGATCCGGGGTCGGTAATTCCTCCGAAACGCGCGTAGATATGGAAATCTCTACACTCGTCTCTGCAAGTTCGAAATCCGAGATCGATGGTTCGGTGTGCCCGTAAGCCACCATAGTAACTTTCGGCCGAGGTTGGGCAGCCGCCTAATTGTCGTTTGGCCTCCGAAACATTCATTGTTCGTGAAATTCCGATACATTCGTCCGCCTATTCGAAAGCCAAGATCGAGGGCTTGGAGCTCACTGAAACCCACTATAGTAACTTTATACCGAGTACGGGCGGCCGATCGTTATTCCCTTTGGCCCGGTCGCGATACGGAATAGTCGGGGAACCGAAACGCGTGTCAATCATGAAACTCCCATGCTCAGCTTCGCAAATTCGGAAGCCAAGATCTATGTTTTAGAGCTGCTAGGAAACCGCCACTGTAAATTTCTACATAATTTTGGTAGGCGCCAAGCTGTCCGGGCCTACGAATCATGCGTTGATCTTCAAATTTTGATACTCATATTAGCTAGTTTCGATTGTTTTTCTAGTTGAGCCGGTCGGGATCCTGGACCGTTCGTTCTTCCGAAACGCGTGTAGATTGGGAAATCTCTACACTCGTCTCCGCCAGTTCGAAAGCCGAGAACGAGGGTTCGGAATGCGCCGTAAGCCACCATATTAACTTTCGGCCTAGATTGGGCAACCGCCCAACCTTCGGTTGGCCTCTGAAATACGCGTTGTTCATGAAATTCTGAACTCACATCCGCCTGTTCATAAACCGAGACAGAGGATTCGCAGCTCCCTGGAACCCGATCGTTATTCCTGTTGGCCCGATCGTGACAAGGAACCGTCGAGCAACCGAAACGTGCATATTTCGGAGCTGTTAGGAAACTTGCACAGTAAATTTCTACGTAATTCAGGTATAATCCAAACCGTCCGGGCCTACGAAGCGTGCGTTGATCTTCAAATTTCTATAATAGTATTAGCTAGTTCGAAAGCCAAGATGGACGGTTCGGAGCGCTCGCGAAAGCCACCGCAGCAACTTTGTATAGGGCATGGGAAATCAACCAATAGTTATGTCCTTCGAAATACGCATTTCAATGACCTAACTCCAAAAACCCCTCCTCGGTTCGAATACATTCTATGGTCTTGTACGCACCACGCGCCTTACCCACCCACCAACAAACCCGCTACAAGTGGGGGGAGTCGTTCATTTTTCTAGTTCTGTCGGTCGCAGTCCGGGACGGTCTTGGCCTCCAAAATGCACGTAGATTCGGAAATCTCTACACTCGTCTCCGCCAGTTCAAAAGCCGAGATCGGGGGTTCGGAGCGCCCCGGAAGCTACCATAGTAACTTTGAGCCGAGATTGGGAAGTCGACCAACCGTCGGTTGGCCTCGAAAATATGCGTTGCTAACAAAATTCTGATACCCGCATCCGCCTGTTCGGAAGCAGAGATCGAGGGTTCAGGGCTCCTCGGAACCCACCATAGTAACTTCATACCAAGTTTGGGCAGCCGACCGATATTCCCGTAGGCTCGGTCGCGATACGAAATCATCGAGCCACTGAAACGCGCATCGATCATGAAATTCCCATGCTCGGCTTCGCAAATTCGGAAGTCGAGATCTATGTTTTTGAGCAGCTAGGAAACCGCCACAGTAAATATCTATGTAATTTAGGTAGACGTCAAACCGTCAAGGCCTACGAATCATGCGTTGATCTTCAAATTTCTGTACTCGTTTTAGCTAGTTCGAAAGCCAAGATGGAGGGTTCGGAGCGCACTTGAAAGCCAACGCGGCAACTTTCTACAGAGCATGGTAAATTATCCAACAGTTATGTCCTACGAAACGCGCGTTTCCGTAACCTAAAACCAAAAATCGCTACTCAATCCGAATTCATTCTAGTGCCTCGTACACATCACCCACCCCACCCACCCGCACACAAACCCACCCCCACGAGGGGAAGTCGATCTTTTTTCTTGTTGGGCCAGTCATGATCCGGGACCGTCCATTCCTCATAAACGGCGTAGACCGGGAAATCTATGCACTCGTATTCCCCAGTTTGGAAGCCAAGATCGAGGGTTCGGATCACCCCGAAAGCTTACGTAGAAATTTCGGAGCTGCTAGGAAACCACCACAGTAAATTTCTACGTAATTAAGGTAGGCGCCAAAATGTCTGGGCCTACGAAGCGTGCGTTGATCTTCAAATTTCTATACTCGTATTAGCTAGTTTGAAAGCCATGATGAAGGGTTCAGAGTGCTCTCGAATGCCACCATGGCAACTTTTTACAGAGCATGGGAAATCATCCAACAGTTATGTCCTTCGAAACGCACATTTCAGTGACCTGACTCCAAAAACCCCTTCTCAATTCGAATTCATTCTAGGGCCATGTACACACGATAGAACTTTCAGCCGAGATTGGGGGACCTCCTAACCATCGATTGGCCTCTAAAAGATGCGTTATTCATGAAATTCCGATACCCGCATCCGCTTGTTCGAAAGCCTAGATCAAGGATTCGGAGCTCCCCGGAACCCACCATAGTAATTTTATACCGAGTTTGGATGGCCTATCATTATTCCCGTTAGTCCGGTCACGATACGGAACCATCGAGCCACTGAAACGCGCATCGATCATGAAATTCCCATGCTCGGATATGCAAATTCCGAAGCCGTGATCTATGTTTCGGAGCTGCTAGAAAACCACCACATTAAATTTCTACATGATTCAGGTAGACGCCAAACCATCCGGGACTATGAAGCGTGGGTTATCTTCAAATTCCTGTACTCGTATTAGTTAGTTTCAATTGTTTTTCAAGTTGAGTTGGTTGCGATCTGGTACTGGCCATTCCTTCGGAACGCGCGTAGATTGGGAAATCTCTGCACTCGTCTCCGCTAGTTCGAAAGCCGAGATCGAGGGTTCGGAGTGCCCCGGAAGCCACCATAGTAACTTTCGGCTGAGATTGGCCAGCCGCCCAACTTTCAGGTTGGCCTTCGAAACTTGCGTTGTTCGTGAAATTCTGATACCTGCATCCGCCTGTTCGGAATTGGAGATCGAGGGTTCGGAGCTCCCTGAAACCCACCGTAGTAACTTTATACCGAGTTCAGGCGGCCGAACGTTTTTCCCGTTGACCCATTCGCGATACGAAACCCTCGGGCCACTGAAACGCGCGTTAATCGTTAAATTCCCACGCTCGGCTTCACAAATTTGGAAGCCGAGATCTATGTTTCAGAGCTGCTAGGTAACCACCATAGTAAATTTCTACGTAATTCAGGTAGAGGCCAAACCGTCCGGGCCTACGAAGCGTGCGTTGATCTTCAAATTTCTATACTCGTATTAGCTAGTTCAAAAGCAAAGATGGAGGGTTCGGAGCGCTCTCGAAAGCCACTGCGGTAAATTTCTACAAAGCGTTAGAAATCATCAAACAGTTATGTCGTTCGAAATGCACGTTTCAGTGATCTAACTCCAAAAACCCCTCCTCAATTCGAATTCATTCTAGGGCCTTGTACACACCACCCAGCCCACCCACTCACCCACAAACAAACCCCGCATGGAGGGAGTCGATCGTTTTTCTTGTTGGGGCGGTCACAATCCGGGACCGTCCAGGCCTCCGAAACGTGCTTAGCTCGGGAAATCATTGCACTAGTCATTGCTAGTTCGAAAGCCGAGATCGAGGGTTCAGAGTGCCCCGGAAGCCACCATAATAACTTTCGGCCAAGATTGGGCTGCCGCCCAACCGTTGATTGGCATCCGAAACATGCGTTGTTCATGAAATTATGATACCCACATCCGCCTGTTCGGAAGCCGAGATCGAGCATTTGGGGCTCGCCTGGACCCACCATAGTAACTTTACACCAAGTTCGGGCAGCAAATCGTCATTCCCGTTGGCTCGGTCTCGATACGGAAACGTCGAGCCATAGTAATGCGCGTCGATCATGAAATTCCCATGCTCGGCTTCGCAAATTCCAAAGCCAAAATCTATGTTTTGGAGTTGTTAGGAAACCACCGCATTAAATTTCTACGTAATTCAGGTAGACACCAAACTGTTCGGGAATATGAAGCGTGCGTTGATCTTCAAATTTCCATACTCGCATTAGCTAGTTTTTATCGTTTTTGAACTTGACCCGGCCGCGATATGGGTCCGACCGTTCCTTCAAAACATGCGTAGATCGGGGAATCTTTGCACTCGTCTCCACTAGATCGAAAGACGAGATCGAGGGTTCAGAGCGCCCAGGAAGCCACCATAGTGGCTGAGATTGGGAAGCCACCCAACCATCGGTTGGCCTTCGAAACACGCTTTGTTCGCAAAATTCTGGTACCTGTATCTGCTTGTTCAGAAGCCGAGATCGAGGGTTCGGAACTCTAAAGAACCCACCATAATAACTTTATACCGAGTTTAGGCAGCCGATCGTTATTCCGTTAGGCCTGGTCTTGATACGGAACCATCGGGCTATCGAAATGCCCATCGATCATGAAATTCCCGCGCTTGACTTCGCAAATTTGGAAGTCGAGATCTATGTTTCAGAGCTGCTAGGAAGCTGCCACAGTAAATTTCAATGTAATTTAGGTAGATGCCAAACCGTCCAGGCCTACGAAGCATGAGTTGATCTTCAAATTTTGATACTCATATTAGCTAGTTCCGATCGTTTTTCTGGTTGGGTCGCTCTAGATCTAGGGCCGTCCGTTCTTCCGAAACGCGCATAGATCGGGAAATCTCTGAACTAATCTCCGCTAGTTCGGAAGCTAAGATCGAGGGTTCAGAGCACCCCGTAAACCACCATAGTAACTTGCGGCCGAGATTACGCAGACGCCCAACCGTCAGTTGGCCTTTGAAACACGCGTTGTTCATGAAATTCCAATACACATATCTGCCTGTTCATAAGCCGAGACCAAGTGTTTGGAGCTTTCCGGAACCTAATAAAGTAACTTTATACATGGTTTAGGCGGCCAATCGTTATTCACATCGGCCCGGTCGTGATACAGATCCGTTGGGCCACCGAAACGCACGTCGATCTTGAAATTCCCACGATCGGCTTCGCCAATTCGGAAGCCAAGATCTATGCTTTGGAGCCAGTAGGAAACCACCACAGTAAATTTTCACATAATTCAAGTAGACTCCAAACCGTCTGGGCCTACGTAGCATGCGTTGATCTTCAAATTTTTATACTCATAATACCTAGTTCGAAAGCCAAGATGGAGGGTTCGGAGCCCTCCCAAAAGCCACCACGACAACTTTGTACAGGGTGTGGGAAATCAACCAAATGTTATGTCTTTCGAAACACGTGTTTCAGTGACCTAACTCCTCAATTTGAATTCATTCTAGGGCCTTGTACGCACCAACCGCCCTACCCACCCGCCCACAATCCCGCCACATGTGGGGGGAGTCGATTGTTTTTCTAGTCGGGCCGGTCACGATCCGGGACCGTCCAGGCCCTTGAAATGCGCGTAAATTGGGAAATCTCTGTACTAGTCTTCGCCAGTTCGAAAGCCAAGATCAAGGGTTACGAGTGCCCCGGAAGCCACCATAGTAACTTTCGGTCGAGATTGGGCAGCCCCACAACCTTCGGTTGGCCTCCGAAACATGCGTTGTTCGTGAAATTCCAATATCCGCATCCGCCTGTTCGGAAGCCGAGATCGAGGGTTCGGAGCTCCCCACAACCCCACCATAGTTAATTTATACCGAGTTTCGGTGGCCGATCATTATTCTCGTTGGCCCGATCGTGATACGGAACCGTCAGGCCATCGAAACGCGCATCACCCGTGAAATTCCCATGCTCGGCTTCGCAGATTCGGAAGCCTAGATCTATGTTTCGGAGCTGCTAGGAAACCGCCGCAATAAATTTCTACGTAATTTGGGTAGTGCCAAACCGTCCGAGCTTACGATGCATGCATTGATCTTCAAATTTCTATATTCATATTAGTTAGTTCAGAAGCCACGATGAAGGGCCCAGAGCGCTGTCGAAAGCCATGGCGGCTACTTTCAGCAGAGCGTGGGAAGTAAGCCAACGGTTATTTCCTTTGAAACGCACGTTTCAGTGACCTAACTCCAAAACCCCTCCTCAAGTCGAATTCATTCTAGGGCCTTGTACACACCACTCGCCCCACCCACCTACCCACCAGCCCAATTCACGTGGTGGAAGTCGATCGTTTTTCTAGTTGGGGCGGTCGCGATCCAGGACCGTCTGGACCTCCGAAACGCACGAAGATCGGGAAATCTCTGCACTCGTCTTCACCAGTTCGAAAGCTAGGATTGAGGGTTCGGAATGCCCCGGAAGCCACCATATTGACTTTCGGCTGATATTGGACCGCCACCCAACTGCCGGTTGGCCGCCAAAAAATGCGTTGTTCTTGAAATTTCGATACCTGCGTCTGCCTATTCGAAACCCGAGATAGAGTGTTCGGAGCTCCCCGGAACCCACCATTGTAACTTTATACTGAGTTTGGGTGGCCGATCATTATTCCCATTGGCCTGGTCACGATACGAAATCGTCGGGCCATAGAAATGCACGTCGATCGTGAAATTCCAACACTCGCCTTCGCAAATTCGGAAGCTGAGATCTATAATTCAGAGCTGCTAGGAAATCAACAAAGTAAATTTCTATATAATTCTAGTAGACGCCAAACCTTTCGGGCCTACAATGCGTTCGTCGATCTTCAAATTCCTATATTTGTATAAGCAAGTTTCGATCGTTTTTCTAGTTGAGCCGATCGCGATTCGGGACCGTGCGTTCCTTGGAAACAAGCGTAGATCGGGAAATCTCTACACTCGTCTCCGCTAGATCGAAAGCAAAGATCGATTGTCTGGAGCACCCCGAAAGCCACCATGGTAACATTCGGCCAGGATTGGGCAGCCGCCCAATCGTCGGTTGCTCGATCGCGATACGGAACCGTCGGGCGGTAGAAACGCGCGTCGATTGTGAAATTCTCACGGTCGGCTATGCAAATTCGGAAGCCGAGATCTATGTTTCGGAGCTGCTAGGAATCCACCATAGTGAATTTCTATGTAATTCAGGTAGATGCCAAACCGTCCGGGCGTACGAAGCGTGCATTGATCTTCAAATTCCAATACTCATATTAGCTAGTTCGAAACCACCGCAACAACTTTCTATAGAGCGTGGGAAATCAAGCACCAGCTACCTCCTTTGAAACGCGTGTTTCAGTGACCTAACTCCAAAAAACCCTCCTCGATTCAAATTCATTCTAGGGCCTTGTAAACATAACCCGTCCTGCCCACCCACTCACAAACCCACCACAAGCGGGGGGGGGTCGATCGTTTTTCTTGTTGTGTCGGTCACCATCCGGGACCGTCCGGTCGTCCGAAACGCGCGTAGATCGGGAAATCTCTACACTCATCTCTGCTAGTTCAAAAGCCGAGATCGAGGGATCGAAGTGCCCCGGAAGCCATCATAATAACTTTCGGATGAGTTGGGCGGCCGCCCAACCGTCGGTTGGTCTCCGAAACATGCGTTTTTGTTGAAATTTTGATACCCGCATCCGTCTATTCGGAAGCCGAGATCGAGTGTTCGGAGCTCCGCGGAACCCACCATAGTAACTTTATACCAAGTTTGGTGGCCGATCATTATTTCTATTGGCGCGGTCGTGATACATAACCATCGGGCCACCGAAACGCGCATCGATCGTGAAATTCCCACACTTGGATTCGCAAATTTGTAAGCCGAGATCTATGTTTCGGAGCTGCTAGGAAACCACCGTAGGAAATTTCTACATAATTCAGGTAGGCGCCATACCATCCGGGCCTACGAAGCATGCGTTGATCTTAAAATTTCTATACTCGTATTAGCTAGTTCGTAAGCCAAGATGGAGGGTTCGAAGTGCTCTCAAAAACCACGGCGACAACTTTTACAGAGCATGGGAAATTAGCCAATAGTTATGTCCTTCAAAACGCACGTTTTAGTTATTTTACTTTAAAAAATTCTCCTCCATTCGAATTCATTCCAGGGCCTTCTACACACCAGCCGCCCCACCCACCCACCCCAAACACACCGCACAGGGGGTGAGTCGATCGTTTTTCTAGTTGGGGCTGTCATGGTTGGGGACCATCCGGTCCTGCGAAATGCACATAGATTGGAAAATCTCTGCACTCGCCTTTGCCAGTTCGAAAGCCGAGATTGAGGGTTCGGAGTTCCCCGGAAGCTACCATAGTAACTTTCGGTTGAGATTTGGCAGCCGCTCAACTGTCAGTAGGCATCCGAAACATCTGTTGTTCATGAAATTCCAATACCCACATCCGCCTGTTCGGAAGCCAAGATCGAGGGTTCGGAGCTCCCCGGAACCCACTATAGTTACTTTATACCGAGTTTGTGCAGCCGGTCGTTTTTCATGTTGGCTCGGTTGCGATACGGAATCGTAGGGCCACCAAAATGTGCATCAATCATGAAATTCAAATGCTCGGGTTCGCAAATTTGGAAGCCGAGATCTATGTTTCAGAGTTGCTATGAAACCACCACAGTAAATTTTCTACGTAACTCAGGTAGATGCCGAACCATCCGGGAAAATGAAACGTGCGTTGATCTTCCAATTCGTATACTTGTATTAGCTAATTCAAAAGCAAATATGGAGGGCCCGAAGCGCTCTCGAAAGCTACTGCGACAACTTTCTACAGATTGTGGGATATCAACCAAAAGTTATGTCCTTCGAAATGCGCATTTCAATGACCTAACTCCAAAAACCCCTCCTCAATTCGAATTCACTCTAGGGCTTTGTACACGAAACCCGCCCACCCACCCCATGCGGGGGAGTCGATTGATTTTCTAGTTGGACCGGTCGCGATCCGAGACCGTCCTGTCCTCCAAAACGCGAGTTGATCGGGAAATCTCTACACTAGTCTTCGCCAGTTCGTAAGCCATGATTGAAGGTTCGGAACGCCCCGAAAGCCACCATAGTAACTTTCGGCTGAGATTGGGCTACCGTCCAATTGATGGTTGGCCTCCGAAACATGCGTTGTTCGTGAAACTCCGATACCTGCATCCGCCTGTTTGGAAGCCGAGATCGTGGGTTCGAATATCCCCTAGACCCACCATTATTAATTTATACCGAGTTTGGGCGGCTGATCATTATTCTTATTGGCCCGATCACGATACGGAAACATCGGACCATCGATACGCGCATCGATAGCTAAATTCCCACGCCTGGCATCGCAAATTCGAAAATCGAGATCTATGTTTCAGAGCTGCTAGGAAAACACCACAGTAAATTTCTATGTAATTCAGGTAAACACGAAACCATCCGGGCCTACGAAGCATGCGTTGATCTTCAAATTTCTATACTCGTATTAGATAGTTCGAAAGCCAAGACAGAGGGCTCGAAGCGCTCTCGAAAGCCATGGCGACAACTTTCCACAGATCGTGGAAAATCAGCCAACAGTTATGTCCTTTGCAATGCGTGTTTCAGTGAACTAACTCCAAAAACCCCTCCTCAAATTGAATTCATTCTAGGGCTTTGCACACACCACCTGTAACAACCCGAAATTTTGGGGAAAATTTAAAATTTTTATTTTAGTTAATTTATAGGATTTAGAATATTTAAAATAATTTATTTTAAATAATAATGACGAAATAATTTATTTTAAGTAAAAGTTAGAACGTATTATTTATATTAATTATATTTCGAGCCAGAAATGGCGCGGTAATTTCAATAATCGATTTTCAACTTTGGAAAAATATATAAAGTTCATTATAATTCAGAATTGGACGAAACAAAAAATGCTAGGACAGTATTGACGATATCTTTCCAATGAATTTAAGAAACTAAGATTTCGGTTTATAATTTGTAAGTTATGGCAAATTTAAAATCTCAGAAAATCGCTATGGAATTTATATATATTAATTTATATGACCCAAAAGGCTACTTTTTGCATACGAATGAATTTGGACTCGAAACCACTTTCATTGAGTTCAAAATGATGTTTCTGCATTGATAAAGCATAAACACTTAAATATTTCGAGTTTCGGAAACTATTCATATTTATTTGTATTTTTAATATTAAATATATACGCCTAAAAAATGGGAATTTTGCAAACGACCTCCAAATTCAATGAAACCACTTTCTATGTATTCGGAATATTGAATTATTGCTAGATTCCAAATTTCATAATTTTTGAAGCTAGTATGTGGTCCAAATAAATTTTACAGTGAAAAACTGTCAATTTTCATACATTAAAAATTTTCTATTATTCATACAGACTCGGAATTCATCGAAACCAGTTTCTATGGATTCGTAATGTCATGAAATAAATATGTTTCAATTTTCGGAATATAGTGGA
The DNA here is from genome assembly GCA_030737875.1 of Allium sativum. Taxonomy (NCBI): domain Eukaryota; kingdom Viridiplantae; phylum Streptophyta; class Magnoliopsida; order Asparagales; family Amaryllidaceae; genus Allium; species Allium sativum. Next base: position 338,794,608 of record CM060923.1, read on the forward strand.
ATTCGTAGGTGTTAACATGGATTTTTAAACTGAGAAAACAGCCAAAATTTGAAGAAGATAAAATACATAAGAGGTTAAAATAAGGGTAGTATGCCTAATAAAATTATTAACCCATATAAAATATCATAAGTGCTGTCATTAGCTGAACCCTAAGACAAAACGTTGCCACCTTCTTCTTCCTCAATTCCATGGTGGCTCCCTCCTCTAAAATTTATTTTGCAAATTAGCCCCAGAAAACAAAATAATTTATATCTCCCAATCAAAACAAAATTAGACCAAACCCTTTCTTGGTTTTTCTCATCTTCTTATCCTCTACCTACCACAAAAAATTCAAGACCTATCGTCGCACGGATTCGCCAATATCTAGCTTGAGAGACAGAAAGATGATTTCGATTATTTGTTCGCTGCGGGCCCCAAGAAGAGAGTTAGGTCGAGCGATTTCAGGAAGTGGTAGAGGGGAAGCATACGGTTCTTTTGGCGGTGGTGGTATGGTCCCTGGTGGCCGGAGTTGGCCGGAATGTCAATTCGATTGGACGGGTGCTGAAAACAGGGCAGTCACAAAGATGAGCAATTTCCCGTCGATCCGTGCATTTTCAAGTGAAGTGACCCAAAGAGAAGTTGTTCGGGATGTGGAGATCTAGATACTGACAAAAATTGGGGGCGTTTGGAGTAACGATGCGGCCGTAGCACTGAGATGAACAGAAACTGCAGTTTTTCGTCCAATTGCAGATCATGGGCCCTTCGTGGCGAACTGGAGGGGGGACCACCTAGCGTTGAGAGAAGTGGAGAAGACGGAGAGAATGGCACTGGTTTCGTGCAATTCCGACTTACAATTTGGCCGTGGCGAGCATTTTAAGTTCAGGGTGCTGTTGGAGGAAAAAGGTTAAGGGCATAAATGTGAAACATTTATTTAATTTTATGTTCAATGTTTATAACGCGATATCTATCACATACGAGGTCGAAATATGATGATTTCAGATCCGCCGAGATCGTGGCGACGAGATCTTCGCAATGACACTAACAACGTTCAATTCTGAGCATGTTGAAAATTTGGGTAATTTTTAACATTTAAATTAATGTGAAAATTAGGCTCACATCCTTAAAAATAAAATTAATTAAGCTCACATCCTCCCCCATTGAATCAAATAAATTTCGTCCCTATTTTTGAAATAGCCGCATTTTTTTTCCTGATTTTCCCTTTTTTTAATTTTCCTTAATTAAGGGTATTTGTCCGATTTTTTAATTCGTTTCTTCATTTTTTTACAGCTTAATTTGCTGATCAGACATGATATTTTCGTATTCGTTAATTTTTTTTTCTAAACATATTTTTATTCGTTAATGGCGGCGGCATCATATTTTTCATGTTCTGAACTTCGGCATCAAATTTTCATATTCATGAAAAGTGGAATTGAACGCTATTTTTCCAGGGATTTTTTTTGATCGAACTATTCTATGCAAAATGGATGCATCTTCCTTCAGGTAAAATTTACATTTGTGTTATTATTTTTTATTCTTGTATACTGATTTTAATTCTTAAATTGATTTTTTTTATTCATAATTATGAAGTAATGGAATTGTCTTTTTTTTTATCAATGTATAGTTGAATTATTTTATATAGTTTCATTTATGTCGCTATGTTTACAGCAGTATAAATTAATAAGTTAACATATTTTTATTTTCTGTTTTCTTTAGACGTACTTGTGTTTGTATGTATTCAGAAAATATGTGTATGAAAGTGCAATTTCTTTTAATATACGCATACATGTATACTGATATTTATGTTAATACGCGTGCCTGATGATTAGTTGCATAGATTTCTGAATATATTTTTGATATATTCATAGCTCAAGTTTTATGTACTTATTTTTTGATGTAGTACATGTAAATGTTCTGAAATTTTTCTTTTAATATGCACATAATTCTATTATTTGCGTATATGTATGCATATAGTTATAATTTTATAATTTTTTTGTCCGACCTCATATAAAAGGCTGGAATCTGCAGATGAATTTACAAAGCCTACTAGATGTGCGTTGTGCAAGAAGTTGGGTCATAATAAACGGACATGTTCTTCAGTAGAGTAGTAGTTATTTATTTTGAAAAAATAAAAATAAAACTTGAGCAAATTGTATTCTATTGTGAATTATTAATTGCTGCTTGTAATTTAGTTCATTATTTTACTGTTATTTCTGTTTTTATTAACAATTATTTCTGTCCTGAAATTTTAGGTATTCAATTATTCTTTACATTTTCATAAAAGAGTGCATTAAATACGTATATTTGCATAGATGTATGCAATTTTACTGAATACTTGTACAAATTTTGGTTCTATTTCACACACATTAGTGAATCTATAACACCATTCCTGGTAGCTATAGACGGGTACAAATATATTCTCATAAATCTATACTGTTTACAAGTATTCTTCTTTGTTGCGTATTTGAATACAACTTTTACAATTAATTGCACCTAAGTATGTAAAATTTTGCGTTTATGCATATTCTATTTTAACTATCAACTTTTTCCCATTTTAATCCTCTAATTTGTTTCTTTAATTGACTACTTCTGCACAATTTATTTTGTAATTTATTCCACAAAAAAATTTGGTAATAGTTCAAACAACCAGCATGAAGTTAACTAAAAAAATAAAAACAAAAAAAATACTTCACGTCACCTACAACACATTTCTATATTTAGTTCAGTAATTATATATAAAACACATATATAACTATCCAAAATATTATGCATAAATTAACAGACGTAACCATGACTTCAGACTTTCATGTAAACTTAAAACAGACTAATTCAAATCCGAAAATAAGAAAGTACTCCAGTTTTCAGACAACATAAACATGTACATGTAGTTTGAAAAATAAAAACAGCAGTCAACATTCCTAAATTTAATAAAGTAGTCCTATTCTTCCATTTTAATCACTGCGCTTGTTATATTCTGATTTCAACCATTTCTGTGTTAGGTAACTCTCTACAGTCCAACTTTAAAGTTTGCAATTGAGTATTTCTTGAGCAAGCTCGGCGCGTTGTTTACTAACCACCTCCGGACCATAAATTTCTTCATTTCTTACGATTTCTTTGTCCTCACATCTTTGTTTCATCATGTTAATAACAAACATGCCACAATTGACCGAGCAAAAATATATACATCATTATCAGTTTATTTCAATTATTTTATTTAGGTTTATAACAAGCTAAAATATTGGTATTCATTCCCAATTTCTATGAATTATTAAATGTACACAACTTATAGAAATACCAGCATATATGTATGAAATTATTTACAATATCTACATATCTCTACGCTAGTATTCACATTTCATACGAAAATACTAGTAACTTACATAAAACCATGCAAATTTTGTCATTAACTACATACAAAAATGCACACAATTCCAACATTTCTAAAATTCTATGCAAATTAAATGAGTTTTTTTTTCTTACGAGAGTCCTTGTTGTGGGCAATTAGCCTGTTCAAGCTCCATGGGTTCCAGATAATTCTTCTTCTCTAAATTTTTAAGCACTCCATTTACATAAGTTCTCTTCAAATAAACAAATACATATATATACATGCATATATATATATGTATGTATACAAATATATATATATATATATATATACAGGTAATTTTATATATATGTATAAATTTTGATAACGGTTTTTATACCAAGTTGCATATGAAATGTTTTCAATCTACATACCACTACATTTGCTAATTTTTGCTGTTTTCTTTCATGGCGCGGTTTATTGGAATCATAATGAATCCATCTCCTGCCCTCTTTCATGTACTCTAAAAACGAGAAACGTTTGTCGTCATGTAGAGGAATGAATATTTTGCTGCAATGTTTGAACAATTTAATGCAACAATTCCAAAAACCTACTTAATCTAATGAAACTATACAATTATATTTGCACATTTGACTGAAAAACTATACTGAAATTGCATACATTTCTGAAACAATTACATTAACAACATACATTGATCAAAATGCTGCTAGTTTAACTCTTTCATTACTCAATAAAATTTAAAAGCATTAAACGGTGCAACTGCATGTGTATAATGGCATAGTTGAATGATTTTTTTAAATTATTTGGATAATTTACTGAAACAGATATTTTGAAATGCATACACTTTATAAAATTGATGATAGATAACAATTTTTCACCATTATTCAATTTTACGAACATATACTTAAGCAATTATATGCTGGCTGTTGCACATTTAAGTGAATTTTCTCTGTCATAAATCATACATTACTTAGAAAACTTCCTCTAACTACATACCCTTATTAATTTGCCAATATTTTCCAAATGTTCAATATTAACAAATTTTACCTGCATAGACTTATGCAACAAAATGTTGACAGTTGCTCATAAGCATGAAATTTTTATAATTAAATACATACATAAATGCAAGAATATGTTTAAAACTGCATGGTTGCAATAAGCATTTCTGGTTAATATTATTCAATAATCCAATAAAATTCCAAATTAAAAAAATAAATTTTGCTTAATACCTTGAACCAAAAACAAACTTTATAATACTCTTTATATACTACATTATATTTGCACACTTATCAAATAAACAACAGTTGAACTGCAAACTTTTCTTAAACAATTACATTTAACGACACACATTGATTAAAATGCTACTAGTTGAACTCTTTCATTACTCAATAAAATTTAAACGCATTCGATGATGCAACTGCATGTTTATACTGGCATACTTGAATGAAATTTTTTAACTTAACTTCGTAATTTACTTAAATAAATATTTTTAAATGCATACAGTTGTAAAATTGAATATAGGTAACAAGTTTTCATCATAATTTAATTCTAACAACATATACTTAAGCAATTAAATGAGGCTTGTTGCACATTTTAGTGAATTTTCTCTGTTTTACATCATACATTACTAACAAAACTTTACCTAACTACATAATCTTATTATCTTGCAATTTTCCCAAAATTTTCAGTACTAACTAATTTTACATGCAAACACTTATGCAACAAAATGCTGACACTCGCACATAAGCCTGAAAGTTTTATAATTAACTACATAAATAAATGCAAGAATATTTTTACAACTGCATGGTTGCAATAAGCATTTCTGGTTAATATTAAATGAAAAATGAAAAAAATCCCAAATTTAAAAAAATAAAAAAACTACTTAATTCCCTGAACCAAGACCAAACTTTATAATATTCTTCATACACAAAATATACAATATATTAATTTTTCTAGCATACTTTAATCTTTGTAGCCACATTTCTTATAAAATATGCATGGAAATATGCAACAATCTATTATACAAGCAACATAATCTGAACGTATTACGGATAACTAGATTCCAACGAGACCTTCTGCTTATATACGCGTTCAAACAATTAATTAAACAAATTAATTGAACGCTAAACGGACAATCATTTTAACAACCCGTATTTTGAATAACATGTTATAACGTAAATCAAGGCAGAATTAAATGTTAAAATCTGAATCAAGGGAAACGGGTTGTGCCATTTCGTTCGTCTCGGAAAAATACGCGAAATAGAGTCCGAGTTTTCGAAAATCGGAGTCCGTATGACCCAGTTATGGCCCGTCAAATTTTTCAGAAAATTTCAAGTTCAAAAACAGTTCAAATTTCAAATTTGGAGCCAAACAGACAGGGCGGGAAAGTTTCCCGCCCAGCGCCCAAGTCGACTGGGGAGTCGACTTTGGAGTCGACACGCCCCAGTTGGTGTCGACTGCTCAGTTGACACCCCTGTCGACCTGGGTCGTCGGGCCAGTTTGGCCTGGTGCACCTGTTTTGGCTCCTGGGTCTAGTTTTGTTGGCTTGTGACGTGATTTGATGGCTCTGATCTGAATTAGGGTTAATCTTGTGGCCTAAACTAGTCTCTACACCTATTAAAAACACCATAAACCCTACCCTAAATCACCACAAATTAATCCTACAACTAGGTTATGCCAAAATGCTCCTTGATCATGGCCTCCATCTTCATAACATGGCCTCCATCTTCTTGCTCATGCGGGCTTGAGTGTTCTCAGCTAGTTCTAAAGTAAAAGAGCCATCTTTCTTCATCAAAGCAAGGATCTTCTACTTATTTCTCAAGGGTTTTGAGTGGAGCTTATTATTTGGAGATCTCTAGTGTTGCTACCATGTCTCTATCTTGTTTTAATTGTGTTCTAGTCTCATTACCACACTTTGTAAGCCCTATTCTACTCTTAGATTTAAATTATGAACTTAATATGACATGTAGCAAGTTGAAATGGGATTTTTGTGTAATACTTGCCTTGCATCTATCATTGTATGCATAGATCTATACATGACTCTTTTGATCTATGGTTATGGGACTATCACCTTGACTTTTTGGGTAGAAAGCTATGAGCTTTATTTGGTGGTTATGCATAATGCAACATAGAACTTGGTAGTTATGCATAAATGCAACATAGAACCATCTTATAACCTTGATGTTAACTCGCATATGATGTTGAACTACATGCTACCCACAAGTTTATCACCCTATGACAACTATTATCATGTTTCACCTTTGCCTATGATTTTGATCTACATGCTAGTTTAATTGCTATGTTTGATGTCATGCATGTTTTGAGGCCAATAACCTTATATGCTAGTTGTGATGAACACCTTTGCCTCATATATCACCATGTTAAACTTTTGATAGACTTTGCCACTTTATGCCCAACTTATCATATCATTATGTTCCCCCTTTTTGATCTATTTGTGTAGATGCGAACTTACGTGCGATGGGGTTACGTTATGGGTAAACTTAAATGACATGAAACACGACATGAAAATGTGACATGCGATTATGATTGAAAACATGAACGTGGACATGACATGTAGAAAACATGAAAGTGGCAAACTCGAGGTTGGGTTGAGTTTGTAGCATAAATCTACCTGTAACCGACCGGCTTAACTAGTGGCTACAAACAATAGGACCCAATGTGAGTAGTTGGTATTATCGCACTTAAAACCCGAGGTTAGACTAGGTTCTGGTGTAAAGCTATCCGGACCCGCCCGGCTTAACTAGTAACCACAACAAAGTATAATGTGAGAGGTTGGGGTGTATTAAGTTAATTAATGCCACATGGTAGGGTTAAGTCATGGACCACTTGAATACTTAACCAATTAAACACGATGGATTGTTGGGGTTAATTCGTGAACCACTTGGGTATACTTAACCAACTTTATACATGGTTTGGATAGGGTTAACCACACTTAACCCATTAGAAACCCTAGTTTGCGGGGCCCTTTTCAGCAGTAACCCACCAGGGAGTATCGGGATACCCTAAGGACTAGGCTTGGGGTGGGGCATGATTACTGGGTTGATTGTAAGTGACCAAAAGGGACAGCTAGGAAGGTGCGCCATTGTAGATTCCGGCGGACTATGGTCGTGCACATAGTCTGGGGATGAAAGACAGACATGGGCACCAGTAGGTTTGAAACACCCCACCTCCATTAGGGTCACTCTCAAAGGGAATGCCCTAATTTTGGTGGAGGTTTATAAGTATAAGTCACAGATATATAAGACAGATATAATAACACATATTTTTGAACAGCGGAAAACAACAACTTTTATTTCTTCAAAATACGTGTTACACAAACCATGCCATAATACTTCCCAAAATCATAACTGTCTTGATTACATTATTTAAAGAAGCATGAAGAAAACATAAATAAACTGCAAAAGTCCCCTAATTGTTGTCCAAAGCCATATTCCAAAACGGAAAAGATCTAAGCAATACATTCTTTCTCTTCAAGCTGGATGTGAAAACTGGTCAAGCTGCGGTATTCCCTCCCTGAGAACCTTGGGGGGGGGGGGAAACGAAAGAAAAAGAGGCGAAAGGAAAAAGGGTCAGTCATAAAGACTGAGTAAGTTCTTGTGACTTTCAGTGTAGAAACGGTTAAAACAACCTGTCACGTATGAACTGGAACTAAACTTAAGAATGGTGTCAAGATGAACAAGATAGACTAAGGTGATCAGGATAAGTCAAGACAAGTCAAGTAAAGAATCACATGTTCGAGATTCGTTGCATCGACTGTACTAGTATACTAAGCCCATATCATAAGTTAATCAAGAAATAAATCCCACGGCCCAATGTCATGAAATGACCCTGAAACGGGGTCTGACCCAAGTACGGGGTCCTACGGAGCGATTATCTAGCCGATCGGCTCCCTACAAGTTCTAGCTCGTCAAGTGTCCGTGTCATACGGCTAATCACGAATGTAGTCACCTGTGCTGGGTCCACCTTCGGGTGTATCAGCCCTAGGGTGTCAACCCCTGACACGATTCAAGATGCACAGATAAATCTACGGATACCCAGTGTCTGCCCCGGATACGTGCACGATCGTAGTCCACCAAACCTACACTGGCGTACCCCACTGCCGTCGTTCAGCTCTTACAATCAGCCCAGTAATCGTGCCCCACCCGGCCTAGCCCCAGGGTACCTTGATACATCTAGAGGGTTACGGCTGAAAGGGGTCGTGTCTAGGGTTTCGCCTAATAGTTTAGGTCATGTAACTCGTGACCTAACCCGCCTAACAGATTAAATCATGTAATTCGTGACTTAGTCCTTTTCTAGTCTAGTCAAGTCAAGATGGTTAAGTATGTCATTTCAGTTCACGACTTAACCCGCCTACGTGTCATGTCAAGTTGGCTAAGTGTTGTCGTTTTCAAGTTCATGACTTAGCCCTACAAATCATGTTCAAGTTGGTTAAGTTGTCTTTTCATGTTCATGACTTAACCCTAATTGGCTTTAATTGACTCGTTAATGCACCGAACCACTCACATTGGATCCTATTGTTCGTAGCCACTGGATTTGCCGGGCGGTTCCGGGTAGGTTTACGCTACGAACTCAACCCAACCTCGGGTTTCAAGCGCGATGTGACCAACTACCCACATTGGGTCCTATTTTTTGTAGCAACTGGATTTGCCGGGCGGTTCGGGCAGATTTACACTACAAACTCAACCAAACCTCGAGTTGGACACTTTCTTGTTTTCTAAAGTCATGCCCATGTTCTTATCAGATTTTGCTATTTCCACATCATGTTCATATATCAACTTCGTTCCCAACTAAGGCATGTTTAAAGTCAAGTTATGGCATGTTCAAGTCAAGTTTTCGTGCCATATTTCATGTTCTACTTATGCTAAATTTCACAGTTTATGCTTATAATTAATTCAAGTTTTGCCTATTCTACCCAATCGTATCCCCAACGTATATAAACGTACTTCGTTCACAAGCATAAACAATTCAAGAGATAAAGGGGAATAACACCAAACATGTGATAGGCATATGTGACAATTCCAACATCACTTGCATAATAAACAGGCTATAACATATCACATGGTTTCAATACTAGCATGATGATAACTTGGCATAGTAATGATTCCAACTAAATTTAACATGATGATTTCAACTTTGCATCATAGGCATAATAATCATTGCGGGCATAATAATAATTTTATTACAATCCTGAAACATTAAAGGCATAGTAATCCTAATAGGCATAGTGGATTCCAATTTAGCATTTTTAACATAATAATTCTCATAAACATAATGATTCCAATTTATCATAATGATTCTCATCTAACATTATAAACATAATGGTTCCAACTTAGCATTTTTAACAAAATGATTCTCAACTAACATTATAGATATAATGATTCCAATTTAGCGTTTTTAACATAATGATTCTCAACTAACATTATAGACATAATGATTCTAATTTAGCGTTTTTAACATAATGATTTTTAATTAACATTATAGACATAATGATTCCAATTTAGCATTTTTAACATATCTAACATTATAAACATAATAATTCCAACTTTTCATCATAACCTAGCAATACCCAATTTTTCATTAATCATGATGGGTATATTAACATCACAGGCATAATTCCATCAATAGTCATAGCCATGGTTTAATTAGCATCATAGGCATGGTTTAATCAACATAAAGATTTCAATAAACATATTGACTCCATGGACATGTATTAGTCCAACTTGCCAAACAATTAAGCCTAAGTGATTCATAACAACATAAAAATCATGACAAGTTTAAGTTGCAACGTTGCCATAGCAATATCGCCAAATTATAATTCAAAGATAAACAATATAAACAATGGATTAACAATAGTTCCTAAATCCGGTTCCAATTCATGGCATGTCCATATTGTTTTAGCGTTTTTGCCTAAAAAGAAACATAGAACTTACAATATGAAGCAAATAATCCAAATAAAAATCCCAAATCAATTAGTCCCAAATTCGTTGTCTAAAGCGTCGTAGTTGTTGTAGCTTCTAGTTGTAGCCTTCAAGAATCGTCCTCCATCTTCTATAATTTTATTCTTTGTATTTTTAATTCAGAGCTCTAGGTTTAATGGCGGTGGCCTGAGGCTAAAATGATATAGTATGATTTAGGCTAGGTCTAGGTGTTATTTTATAGGTGAATAGGGTGATTTAGAGCCTTCAGATCAGTCCAGAAGTCATCAGAATCGCACAGCTCGAATACACATCATCTAGCCACTCAAAAGAAGACACATCACCTCAGAACACTCCAGAATTCGGTGCTGGATTTGTACGGGCGCACTTGGCAGGTGCGCCAGTGTATTTTGGTACTGGCGCACTTCACAAGTGCGCCAGTGTATTCTGGACTATTTTCGGTTTTTCTGCCTAACTTCGTTCGTCCATATCTTCTTCATACGGTATCCGATTTTCGAAAACTCGGACTCTATTTCGCGTATTTTTCCGAGACGAACGCAATGGCGTAACCCATTTCCCTTGATTTCATCATTTATAATTAATTATACTTTAATTCTTGAAGCTTAATGTTATAGAATTCACGGGGTGTTACATTCTCCCCCACTTAAAAGGATTTCGTCCCCGAAATCTTCAAGTTCAGGAAGAATGTACATCCTAACATCCAAACATCCATCTACTCATCCATCAAACCCGAGCATCCATTGTCCTTAAAAGACTTCTAATGCTTCATGATCATATGCGAAGAGTGTGTGTATATGTTCCTTAGCTAATGCTAATGATCAGGCCTGATTGATCTTCTAAATGCAAAATATGTTTAGTGAAATGAATCCAATATGTATGCAAATTTTTCCTATTATAACTCATAATTTCTACATGAGTGCTCAAACATTCAATCATATGCAACAACCAAATGATAGCACAACCAAGTTTCCAAAATAAACACTCATGCATATGCAACATGGAAATGTGTCTGAGCCGATCTAGTGCCTAATGTGTATTCATGCATCCACGAGCAACCACTTGCGACCACTTGAAACCATTTCGCAATCATAACATGTTTCAATTACATGTTTACATCCAAAAAGATTCTACCTATGGTTCTCAAGATAGGATCGAGGGGAGAAATAGGATAAAACAAAGCATCTAGAATAAGTTAACGATGTACCACCAGAAGGTCCGGTCTGCTTCTCAGGGCAGTCTTTGCTGATGTGTCCAGTCTTCCCACAATGAAAACATTCACCTTGCTTTCTCTTCCTCTTTCTACAATCCTTGGCTATTTGCCCTTCCATACCACAGTAATTGCATTTCCTTTTATCACGTGAGTTGTTGTTCTTGCCTCCTTTCTCAGGGTCTACCTTCTTATTCTTAGAATTGTTGGGCTTGACCTCTTTCTTCCCTTGAGAGTTTTCTGCCTCTGTCTCCTTCTTGCCCTTATCTTCCTCGTTCAGCAATGCCATCTGCACCAACCTTTCGTACGTAGCTCCCATGGGAATATGGGTCATGGCGAAACTGTGTAATGGCTCATTCAACCCTTTGACAAAGCGAAGAGCCTTCTTGTGCGGGGTGTTGACTAGGTCCAGTCCGAACCTAGCCAGCTCATCGAATTGATTTACATACTCTTTGACTGTCATATTCCCTTACTTAAGAAATAAGAATTTTTCCAATTAAAGACTCCTTTCAGCTTCTGAGAGAAATTTAGCCTCAAACCTTACCCTAAAGTCCTCCCATGTTTCCACTGGTCTTTCTGCATTAGTGACTTCCCACCAGTAGGAAGCCTTGCCCTTTAGTAGCCACACCGCTAGTTGTACTTTCTGCCTATCTTCTACTTCAAAGTTGACGAATAAGTCCTCGGTTTCTTTCAGCCAATTCCTAGCTGCCACGAAGGACTCAGTTCCATGAAAGTCCTTTCCTCCCATAGCCTTAAAATCTTTACATATCTTAGCAAAAGTGTTTCCCCGCGGAGGAGGTGGAGGAAGAGGTGTTGCTGCAGCTGGATGATTTCCTGCAGCTGGGGGAGGAGGAACGGTAGGACCTGACTGGGTGGCCCTTGCTTCTAAGAATCGTCTAAACCAACCAGGTATTGGTACACCCTCTGGCAAGTTAAGTTCTTCGGACATGCTGAAACAAGAAGGGTAGATTCAAAACGAAGGATAAGAGATAACACCTATGGCTTTGGGGGACTTTTCCTTTTTTAAAATAAAATAATATTTTATCTTTTAAAAATGCTTCTTTAAATTTTCCATTGAAAATAAATTTTCTAAACTTTTATCTTATCTGGTAAACCTATGCTCTGATACCAAGTGAAACACCCCACCTCCATTAGGGTCACTCTCAAAGGGAATGCCCTAATTTTGGTGGAGGTTTATAAGTATAAGTCACAGATATACAAGACAGACATAATAACACATATTTTTGAACAGCTGAAAACAACAACTTCTATTTCTTCAAAATACGTGTTACACAAACCATGCCATAATACTTCCCAAAATCATAACTGTCTTGATTACATTATTTAAAGAAGCATGAAGAAAACATAAATAAACTGCAAAAGTCCCCTAATTGTTGTCCAAAGCCATAGTCCAAAACGGAAAAGATCCAAGCAATACATTCTTTCTCTTCAAGCTGGATGTGAAAACTGGTCAAGCTGCGGTATTCCCTCCCAGAGAACCTTGGGGGGGGGGGGGAAACGAAAGAAAAAGAGGCGAAAGGAAAAAGGGTCAGCCATAAAGACTGAGTAAGTTCTTGTGACTTTCAGTGTAGAAACGGTTAAAACAACCTGTCATGTATGAACTGGAACTAAACTCAAGAATGGTGTCAAGGTGAACAAGATAGACTAAGGTGATCAGGATAAGTCCAGACAAGTCAAGTAAAGCATCACATGTTTGAGATTCGTTGCATCGACTGTACTAGTATACTAAGCCCATATCATAAGTTAATCACGAAATAAATCCCACGGCCCAATGTCATGAAATGACCCTGAAACGGGGTCTGACCCAAGTACGGGGTCCTACGGAGCGATTATCTAGTCGATCGGCTCCCTACAAGTTCTAGCTCGTCAAGTGTCTGTGTCATACGGCTAATCACGAATGTAGTCACCTGTGCTGGGTCCACCTTCGGGTGTATCAGCCCTAGTGTGTCAACCCCTGACACGATTCAAGATGCACAGATAAATCTTCGGATACCCAGTGTCTGCCCCGGATACGTGCACGATCGTAGTCCACCGAACCTACACTGGCGTACCCCACTGCCGTCGTTCACTTCTTACAATCATCCCATTAATCGTGCCCTACCCGGCCTAGCCCCAGGGTACCTTGATACATCTAGAGGGTTACTGCAGAAAGGGGTCGTGTCTAGGGTTTCGCCTAATAGATTAGGTCATGTAATTTGTGACCTAACCCGCCTAACAGATTAAGTCATGTAATTCGTGACTTAATCCTTTTCTAGTCTAGTCATGTCAAGATGGATAAGTATGTCATTTCAGTTCACGACTTAACCCGCCTACGTGTCATGTCAAGTTGGCTAAGTGTTGTCGTTTTCAAGTTCATGACTTAGCCCTACAAATCGTGTTCAAGTTGGTTAAGTTGTCTTTTCATGTTCATGACTTAACCCTAATTGGCTTTAATTGACTCGTTAATGCACCGAACCACTCACATTGGATCCTATTGTTCGTAGCCACTGGATTTGTCGGGCGGTTCCGGGCAGGTTTACGCTACGAACTCAACCCAACCTCGGCTTTCAAGCGCGATGTGACCAACTACCCACATTGGGTCCTATTGTTTGTAGCAACTGGATTTGCCGGGCGGTTCCGGGCAGATTTACACTACAAACTCAACCCAACCTCGAGTTGGCCACTTTCTTGTTTTCTAAAGTCATGCCCATGTTCTTATCAGATTTTGCTATTTCCACATCATGTTCATATATGAACTTCGTGCCCAACTAAGGCTTGTTTAAAGTCAAGTTATGGCATGTTCAAGTCAAGTTTTCGTGCCATATTTCATGTTCTACTTATGCCAAATTTCACAGTTTATGCTTATAATTAAATCAAGTTTTGCCTATTCTACCCAATCGCATCCCCAACGTATATAAACGTACTTCGTTCACAAGCATAAACAATTCAAGAGATAAAGGGGAATAACATCAAACATGTGATAGGCATATGTGACAATTCCAACATCACTTGCATAATAAACAGGCTATAACATATCACATGGTTTCAATACTAGCATGATGATAACTTGGCATAGTAATGATTCCAACTAAATTTAACATGATGATTTCAACTTTGCATCATAGGCATAATAATCATTGCGGGCATAATAATAATTTTATTACAATCATGAAACATTAAAGGCATAGTAATCCTAATAGGCATAGTGGATTCCAATTTAGCATTTTTAACATAATAATTCTCATAAACATAATGATTCCAATTTGTCATAATGATTCTCATCTAACATTATAAACATAATGGTTCCAACTTAGCATTTTTAACATAATGATTCTCAACTAACAATATAGATATAATGATTCCAATTTAGCGTTTTTAACATAATGATTCTCAACTAACATTATAGACATAATGATTCTAATTTAGCGTTTTTAACATAATGATTCTCAATTAACATTATAGACATAATGATTCCAATTTAGCATTTTTAACATATCTAACGTTATAAACATAATAATTCCAACTTTTCATCATAACCTAGCAATAACCAATTTTTCATTAATCATGATGGGTATATTAACATCACAGGCATAATTCCATCAATAGTCATAGCCATGGTTTAATTAGCATCATAGGCATGGTTTAATCAACAAAAAGATTTCAATAAACATATTGACTCCATGGACATGTATTAGTCCAACTTGCCAAACAATTAAGCCCAAGTGATTCATAACAACATCAAAATCATGACAAGTTTAACTTGCAACGTTGCCATAGCAATATCCCCAAATTATAATTCAAAGATAAACAATATAAACAATGGATTAACAATAGTTCCTAAATCCGGTTTCAATTCATGGCATGTCCATATTGTTTTAGCGTTTTTGCCTAAAAAGTAACATAGAACTTACAATATGAAGCAAATAATCCAAATAAAAATCCCAAATCAATTAGTCCCAAATTCGTTGTCTAAAGCGTCGTAGTTGTTGTAGCTTCTAGTTGTAGCCTTCAAGAATCGTCCTCCATCTTCTATAATTTTATTCTTTGTATTTTTAATTTAGAGCTCTAGGTTTAATGGCGACGGCCTGAGGCTAAAATGAAATAGTATGATTTAGGCTAGGTCTAGGTGATATTTTATAGGTGAATAGGGTGATTTAGAGCCTTCAGATCAGTCCAGAAGTCATCAGAATCGCACAGCTCGAATACACATCATCTAGCCACTCAAAAGAAGACACGTCACCTCAGAACACTCCAGAATTCGGTGCTGGATTTGTACGGGCGCACTTGGCAGGTGCGCCAGTGTATTTTTGTACTGGCGCACTTCACAAGTGCGCCAGTGTATTCTGGACTGTTTTCGGTTTTTCTGCCTAACTTCGTTCGTCCATATCTTCTTCATACAGTATCCGATTTTCGAAAACTCGGACTCTATTTCGCGTATTTTTCCCAGAAGAACGCAATGGCGTAACCCGTTTCCCTTGATTTCATCATTTATAATTAATTATACTTTAATTCTTGAAGCTTAATGTTATAGAATTCACGGGGTGTTACAAGGTTGGACTGTGCGTGCTTGTTATGTGTCAGTGTTTGGCACCCTAGGGCCCGGATACACCCTAGGGTGGACCTTGCACAGTCGACTACATCTCGCGGTTGGGCCGTATGACACCGACACTTGACGAGTTAGGCTTATAGGATCCGATCGACTTGACCATGTAGTTGGACCTTGATTTAGGTCATCTCATAATGTTGGGCCAATCTTGGGCCGAGGGATCATTTCTTGTTTATACTTGACATGGATTAGAATACTAGTACACTTGGTGCAACTTAACCTTGTATATGCAATGCCACTCTTGTTAACTTTTCACCATGCCAGTTATCATCCTATGTTTCATCTCTGTTTTACATGTCCAGTTAACTTTATTAGTTTTTATACTAATAGTAGGTAGGAATGACCAGTCTTTTTGACTGACCTATTTTCCTTTTGCCTCTTTTCTTCCGTTCCCCCCCCTCCCCCAAGTTCTCAGGGTGGGAACACTAGAAACTAGCTTGGATCTTTAGCTTGCTTTCTGGATAGCTCATGTACGGTTTGGACTTGAGCTCGCTATGGCTTTACCACATCTACTTTGGGGATAGTTTACTTTATGTTATTTCCAGTTTTCATTTTATGTTTCTAGACTTGTAGTAGTTTGAAAATAATGACCTAGTACTTTTGATGTAAGTAGACTATGGTTTTAAAATAGTAGTTTTATCCGCTGCTTTATCTACTTTGTTTTACTTATATGTTCTGTCTTGTGATATCTTCATGCATGTTTACCTTGTCCAACACCCCTCCAAAGCCAGTGTACTTGCAACAGTGAATCTGGCGGAGGTGGGGTGTTACATTCGGTATCAGAGCATAAGGTTTTACTAGACCGAACAAAACTTTTAAAAACCCTTTTGAAAAACTATTTTCAAAACCAATTAAGTATTTTTCCGAGAAAAGTCTAGTTTATTTTAAAAGGCTATTCCCCAAAAGCAATTAGCACTATCCTTTGTTTCCTTGTTCTAAATCAATCTTTTCCTTTTTCAGCATGTCTGATCTTAATCTTCCCGAGGGAGTACCCATACCCGGATGGTTCCAAAGGTACTTGGAAGCTAGGGCCAACGATGCGGGCCCACCAAACACTCCCACTCCTCCTCCCGTACCTGAGATTCCTCCTCTTCCTCCTCAGCGTCAACAAGCGGATTTCGCTAAGATTTGCAAAGACTTTAAGGCGATGGGTGGCAAGAATTTTGTTGGGACAGAGACTTATGTGGAGGCAAGAAACTGTTTAAAAGAAACTGAAGACCTCTTTGCCATCTTTGATGGGGAAGACCGTAGAAAAGTTGTGTTGGCAGTATGGCTATTGAAAGAGGAAGCTGCTTATTGCTGGGAGGTCACCAATGCTACTAGGCCTATAGAGACTTGGGCCGACTTTAGGATGAGGTTTGGGCTTAAGTTTCTATCATCTGTTGAGGAGAATCTGCAAATGGAGAAGTTTATATCTTTGAAGCAAGGGGACATGATAATGAGGGAGTATGTGAATAAGTTTAACCAGCTTGCTCGATTCGGTTTGGACATGGTTAACACACCCCAGAAGAAGGCTCTACGCTTTGCACGAGGATAGAATGAGCCATTAAAAGGTTTAGCCATGTCTCATATACCCATGGGGGCCACTTTTGAGAGCTTAGTGGATATGGCCTTGCTTCAGGGAGATGATAAGAATGGCAAGAAAGAAGTCAAGCCTAATGAGACTCAAACCAAGAAGGCGGACTCCAAGTGGGGAGGAAATCAGAGCAACCAGAGCAATCAAAACAAAAAGAGCAACAAGAACAACAAGGGTAACAAGGCCAACAACAACAAGGCAAAGGAGACAAGGAAGTGCAACTTCTGTGGGATCGTTGGACACATAGCCAAAGATTATAGGAAGAAGAAGAGGAAGTTGGGAGAATGCTTTCATTGCGGAGAGTCTGGACACTTCAGTAAGGATTGCCTAAAGAAGCAAGGGCAGGGGCAAGGACAGACTCAGCGAGCAGGACCTTCTGGAGGGTAGATGCATGCTCTCAACACTGCTCCAGTTCCGGACCGAGGTAGTATTTATGTAGAAAGCCTTGTTTACATTTCTGGTTTCCTGTTCGAACTTTATTTGATTCTGGCGCATCGCATACCTTTATTTCTTCTGATATTGTTGAAAGTTTGCACCTAAGTACTAGTCAAGTTGAGGATCCCGTTGGTGTTTCAAATCTAATTGGGGGTTCTGCCCATCTATCTATGATTTGTATGGATTTGAGGATTTCTATCTTGACCATAGAATTCACATGTAATGCTTATGTTCTCGGGTTCATGGGATACGGGTTGATTTTGGGCATGGATTGATTGTCCAGTTATGGAGCCATTCTAGATTGTGAGCATACGGTAGTGAGTCTTATGACTCGCCTTAGCAATACCCTAGAGATTTCTTGTAACCCTCTGGATCCCGTCATGTTATGTTATCTTGAATCCCTCGACTCGTCCATTGACAATCTTCAATCTGTGAGGGTGGTCCGAGAATATCCTGATGTTTTTGATGAGGTGAAGGGGTTACCCCCTAAACGCGAGATAGACTTCCGTATTTATCTTGTTGATAATGCCAAGCCAGTTTCATTGCCCGCTAGGCACATGGCCCCGCGAGAAAGAAGAGTGCTTAGCAAGCAAATCAAGGAGTTGCTTGAGAAAAATTTCATTAGGCGAAGCATACAGAATGGGGTGCTCCTGTGGTATTCGCTACTAAGGCGGATGGTTCGCTTCGTGTATGTGTTGATTATCGTGAGTTGAACAAGCTGACAAAGAAGATTAGGCACCCATTACTGAGGATTGATGATCTCTTTGACCAGCTTGTTGGTGCTTCTGTTTTCTCTCAACTCGATCTAGCCACCGGATTCCATCAGCTTAGAGTGCCTGAGGATAGTATTGATAAGACTGCGTTTAGGACTCCCGATGGATTCTTTGAATGGCTAGTCATGTCGTTCGGTCTGACTAATGCACCCACATACTTTGGTGATTTGATGAGTAGGGTGTTCAGGGAGTTCCTTGACAAGTTTGTGGTTGTCTTCGTGGATGATATTCTGATCTTTTCTAGGGACGAGGAAGAGCAAGCAACACACCTCAAGGAGGTTATGGATACGCTTAGAGCTCATCAGTTGAAAGCCAAGTTCTCTAAATGCCATTTCTGGAGAAGGGAAGTTCGGTTCCTTGGGCATATAGTTTCTAAGCAAGGAATAGCTGTGGATCCCGCTAAAGTGGTGGCGGTACAAGACTGGAAAGTTCCGAAGAATGCAACTGAAGTGAGAAGCTTTCTCGGTCTGGCAGGATTTTATAGGAAGTTCATTAAGGACTTCGCTTATTTTTCAGCCCCTCTCACTATGTTAACGTAGAAGAACTTAGTCTTTGCATGGGACTTAGAGTGCGAGATTGCTTTTCAAAGGCTCAAGAAAGCCCTCACCACAGCTCCAGTTCTAGCATTACCCAATGGAGGGAAGGTGTTTACCGTGTACACCGGTGCATGTGGCACGGGATTAGGCGCTGTCCTAATGCAAGAAGGGAAAGTGATATGTTTTGGGGGTAGGCAACTCAAGGTTCATGAGAAGAACTATCCCACTCATGATTTGGAGTTGGCGGCGATTGTGTTTGCACTCAAATCTTGGCGCCATTATCTTCCAGGTGAAAGGTTTGAGTTATATACTGATCACAAGTCACTCAAGTACCTCTTCTCGTAGAAAGATTTGAATCTAAGGCAGCAAAGGTGGATGGAATTCTTGGCATCATATGACTTCGAGATAGCTTATACCCCTGGCAAGGGTAATGTTGTGGCGGATGCGCTAAGCCGAAGAAGGTTGACTTTGAGTCCCTTGTTTGTTGAGATGAAGAGCCTAGTGTTCTTGGCGACCTTTGATTTTTCACCTGCTGTTGGGTCGATGACTGGTTCGTTAACATCCCCTGAGCTTAGACCTACACTTCTTGATCAAGTTGGGGCTTCATAGAGGGAAGACCCGCAGATAGTCGAGATCATGGACAAGTTGATTCGGGGTGAGATGTCAAGTCACCTCGCTAGATATACTATTGATGACAAGGGATGACTAGGGCGTGATGGAAGTATGTGTCCCACAAGTGAGAGACTTAGTAAATAAAGTTCTTGAGGAGGTGCATCACTCGAGGATGACCATACATCCCGAAGGGGATAAGATGTACCGGGATATGAAGCGCATTTTCTTTTGGGATGGGATGAAAAAGGATGTGGCAGAGTTTGTTTCTAGATGCATTGTTTGCCAACAAGTAAAGGCCGAGTCGAAGAAGCCCGGTTGGCTACTGCATCCATTGGAGGTCCCGCTATGGAAGTGGGAAAGTATCTGTATGGATATTGTGGATGGATTGCCGAGATCAAGGAAGGGGAATACTAGCATATGGGTCATAGTGGATAGACTCACGAAGAGCGCTCATTTCATTCCAGTAAAGGGAAAGAGGACCGCATCATGGCTAGCATCTGTTTATCTTCGAGAGATAGTGCGATTGCATGGAGTTCCTTCTAGCATAGTTAGCGATCGTGACCCAATCTTCACTAGCCAGTTATGGAATAGTTTGCAAGAAGTGATGGGTACGCGATTGAATCTAAGTACGGCCTATCACCCACAAACGGATGGCCAGACCGAAAGGGTGAATAGGGTACTAGAAGATCTGTTGAGGCTATGCATTCTTGACTTTGGTGGCACTTGGGAAGACCACCTTCCTCTCGTAGATTTTGCTTATAATAACAGCTACCAAGCAAGCATAGGGATGGCACCATTCGAAGCTTTGTATGGGAGGTCGTGCAAGTCACCAACATGTTGGTGGGAGACGACGAATAAGCTTATACTTGGGCCCGACATGATAAGGGACACATCCGAGAAGGTTGAGTTGATTCGAAGGCGGATGAAAACGGCCCAAGACAGACAGAAATCCTATGCAGACAAGCGGAGGACAGACTTAGAGTTGGAAGTTGGAGATATGGTCTTTGTGAAGGTTTCTCCTTTGCGAAATGTGGTTCGTTTTTGAGTAGTTGGGAAGGTGGCACCAAGGTTCGCAGGACCCTTCCCTATCGTAGAGAGGATTGGGAAGATGGCTTATAAGCTGGAATTGCCTGGGAAGCTGGTCGGAGTGCACAATATTTTTCATGTCTCGCATCTCCGAAAGTGCCTACATGAGTCAGCCGAGGTAGTTGAGCCTAGCATTCTTGAAGACGTGGAGGTAGAAAAAGAGGCAACTTTGAGGCGAGCTCCGATTTGTATCTTGGGAACGGAGATCAAGAAGCCGATGAATCAAGAAGTAAAGTTAGTAAAGGTTCAGTGGAGTGAAGCCGATGAAGATGCAACCTGGGAAACCGAGGAGAAGATGCATGGGCTTTATCCATTCCTTTTTGAGGGTACATTCTCAATCTCTTTTCCAAGTTAGCATATCTTTCTTTTGCTATCCATGTTTATCTTGTTATCTTGTTAACCTTGTCATGAGAACCTTAGGTAGAAACCCTCTGGATGAAACATGTATTCGAAACATGTTATGCTTGATGTTTGCAAGTGGTTGCTAGTGTTTGCAAGTGGATACTCGTGGATGCATGATACACATTAGGTACTAAGATCTGCTCACACACTTTCAAATTGCATATGCATGAGTGCTTATACTTATTCATGGCTGAAACTTGTTATGTTATCACGTGGATGTTGCATATGGATGAATGTTATGTGCACTCATGTAGAGATTATGAATTATGTTAGGAATTTGCATACATATGGACCCATTTCACTAACATACTTTGCATTGAGGAGGTTTACTGAATCAGTAACCGCCTGATTTTCGCATTAGATAAGTACATATACACACACCTTTCGCATATGATCATACAGTATTTAGAATCTTTTAAGGACAATGACTGCTCGTGGATGATGTTTTGAGTAGATGGATGATGGATGGTAGGATACGTTCTTCCTAAGTTAGAGATTTCGGGGACGAAATCCTTTAAGGAGGGGAGAATGTAACAACCCGTATTTTGAATAACATGTTATAACGTAAATCAAGGCAGAATTAAATGTTAAAATCTAAATCAAGGGAAACGGGCTGTGCCATTTCGTTCGTCTCGGAAAAATACACGAAACATAGTCCGAGTTTTCGAAAATCGGAGTCCGTAGGACCCAGTTATGGCCCGTCAAAGTTTTCAGAAAATTTCAAGTACAAAACAGTTCAAATTTCAAATCTGGAGCCTAACAGACTGGGCGGGAAAGTTTCCCGCCCAGCCCCCATGTCGACTGGGGAGTCGACTTTGGAGTCGACACGCCCCAGTTGGTGTCGACTGCCCAGTTGACACCCCTGTCGACATGGGTGGTCGGGCCAGCTTG
Source organism: Allium sativum (assembly GCA_030737875.1). Taxonomy (NCBI): domain Eukaryota; kingdom Viridiplantae; phylum Streptophyta; class Magnoliopsida; order Asparagales; family Amaryllidaceae; genus Allium; species Allium sativum. The sequence continues at coordinate 338,816,989 of CM060923.1, forward strand.
GCCTGGTGCACCTGTTTTGGCTCCTGGGTCTTGTTTTGTTGGCTTGTGATGTGATTTGATGGCTCAGATCTGAATTAGGGTTAATCCTATGGCCTAAACTAGTCTCTACACCTATAAAAAACACCCTAAACCCTACCCTAAATCACCACAAATTAATCCTACAACTAGGTTATGTCAAAATGCTCCTTGATCATGGCCTCCATCTTCATAACATGGCCTCCATCTTCTTGCTCATGAGGGCTTGAGTGTTCTAAGCTAGTTCTAAAGTAAAAGACCCATCTTTCTTCATCAAAGCAAGGATCTTCTACTTATTTCTCAAGGGTTTTGAGTGGAGCTTATCATTTGGAGATCTCTAGTGTTGCTACCAAGTCTCTATCTTGTTTTAGTTGTGTTCTAGTCTCATTACCACGCTTTGTAAGCCCTATTCTACTCTTAGATTTAAACTACGAACTTAATATGACATGTAGGAAGTTGAAATGGGATTTTTGTGTAACACTTGCCTTGCATCTATCATTGTATGCATAGATCTATACATGACTCTTTTGAACTATGGTTATGGAACTATCACCTTGGCTTTTTTGGGTAGAAAGCTATGAGCTTTATTTGGTGGTTATGCATAATGCAACATAAAACTTGGTAGTTATGCATAAATGCAACATAGAACCATCTTATAACCTTGATGTTAACTCGCATATGATGTTGAACTACATGCTACCCACAAGTTTATCACCCTATGACAACTATTATCATGTTTCACCTTTGACTATAATGTTGAACTACATGCTAGTTTAATTGCTAAGTTTGATGTCATGCATGTTTTGAGGCCAACAACCTTATATGCTAGTTGTGATGAACACCTTTGCCTCACATATCACCATGTTAAACTTGTGATAGACTTTGCCACTTTATGCCCAACTTATCATATCATTATGTTTCCCCTTTTTGATCTATTTTGTTGATGCGAACTTACGTGCGATGGGGTTACGTTATGGGTAAAAATTAATGACATGAAACATGACTTGAAAATATGACACGTGATTATGCTTGAAAACATGAACATGGACATGACATGTAGAAAACATGAAAGTGGCCAACTCGAGGTTGGGTTGAGTTTGTAGCATAAATCTACCCGGAACCGACCGGCTTAACTTGTGGCTACAAACAATAGGACCCAATGTGAGTAGTTGGTCATATCGCACTTAAAACCCGAGGTTAGACTAAGTTGTGGTGTAAAGCTACCCGGACCCGCCCGGCTTAACTAGTAACCACAACAAAGTCTAATGTGAGAGGTTGGGGTACATTAAGTTAATTAATGCCACATGGTAGGGTTAATTCATTGACCACTTGAATACTTAACCAATTAAACACGATGGATTGTTGGGGTTAAGTCATGAACCACTTGGGTATACTTAACTAACTTGATACATGGTTTGGATAGGGTTAACCATACTTAACCCATTAGAAACCCTAGTTTGCGGGGCCCTTTTCGCCAGTAACCCATTAGGGAGTATCGGGATACCCTAGGGACTAGGCTAGGGGTGGGGTACGATTACTGGGCCGATTGTAAGTGACCAAAAGGGACGGCTAGGTAGGTGTGCCATTGTAGATTCCGGCGGACTATGGTCGTGCACATAGTCCAGGGATGAATGATAGACATGGGCACCAGTAGGTTGGACTGTGCGTGCTTGTTTTGTGTCAGTGGTTGGCCCCCTTGGGCCCGGATACACCCTAGGGTGGACCTTGCACAGTCGACTACATCTCGCGTTTGGGCCGTATGACACCGACACTTGACGAGATAGGCTTATAGGGAGCCGATCAACTAGACCGTGTAGTTGGACCTTGATTTAGGTGATCTCATGATGTTGGGCCAATTTTGGGCCAAGGGATCATTTCTTGTTTATAGTTGACATGGATTAGAATACTAGTACACTTTGTGCAACTTAACCTTGTATATGCGATGCCACTCTTGTTAACTTTTCACCATGCCAATTATCATCCTATGTTTCATCTCTGTTTTACATGTCCAGTTTACTTTATTAGTTTTTATACTAATAGTAGGTAGGACTTACCAGTTTTTTGACTGACATGTTTTCCTTTCACCTCTTTTCTTCCGTTCCCCCCTAAGGTTCTCAGGGTGGGAACACTAGCACCTAGCTTGGATCTTTAGCTTGCTTTCTGGATAGCTCCTGTACGGTTTGGACTTGAGCTCGCTATGGCTTTACCACGTCTACTTTGGGGATAGTTTACTTTATGTTATTTCCAGTTTTCATTTTATGTTTCTAGACTTGTAGTAGTTGGAAAATAATGACCTAGTACTTTTGATGTAAGTTGACTATGGTTTTGAAATAATAGTTTTATCTGCTGCTTTATCTACTCTGTTTTACTTATATGTTCTGTCTTGTGATATCTTCATGCATGTTTACCTTGTCCAACACCCCTCCAAAGCCAGTGTACTTGCAAGAGTGACCCTGGCGGAGGTGGGGTGTTACAATCATACTAATTCACACTATAACAAAATGACCCTATTACAACGGTGGAACACCGTTGTAATATACATTTTACAACGGTGGGCAAACCGTCGTGTATTAAGAAGTTGTAATAGACTCATATCTTTTACAACGTTTTTACACTGTTGCAACACCGTTGTAATATGTATATTTTACAACTTTTTTCCACCGTTGTAGTAATAATTATTACAACATTTTTGCACTGTTGTAGTAACATATATTACAACTTTTTTCCACCGTTGTAGTAATTCCTACTACAATTAATTATAACAATATGATTTTTGTTTCGTTATACATTACATTTCATATAAAAATAAATATTTATATTGAATAAAATGATACTACAGTGATCTGAAATAATCAATTAAATATTTTATTTCAATATTTGAATTAGTACAACTTTCTGATCCACTATCGTACAACTCACTTTTACATAATACAGTCATAACAATACATACATTCCTCACTACAAGCTGATCACTCAATACACTCAGTTACATACACACTTTCGTATAAATATACATACACACTGACATACACCAAGTCTTTATGCTCCAGCATCCCCAATCGATCATCCATTTCAACATCATGCTCATCGTCAAATATCCTTATTACTCTGTGTCATTCATTCATGAGTACAGTGATGCCCAAATGCATATATATTTTGTATTTCATTTATTTTTGTGTCGAAAAAAAATCAATTTATATATTTATACACATACATATATATATATATATATATATATATATATATATATATGCATGCGCGCGCGCACACACACACACACACATATATATATATATATATATATATATTTATCGGTTTTGTGGACAGAATTATATATCTTCCCGGACAGACATAGCCTAAAAACTGCTACTTTACCCAGAACTATGGAAAAAAAATAGCATGCATTGGTGCTACTTTACAATCCCTTACCTATACCAGATTACACTTAGAAGTTAAAATTATTGTTAGATACAACGTTGTTCTCATCTGGATCATTTCTGAATACATAATACATTGGTGCTAGAAAAAGACGCTACTACAGAAGCATCAAAAAAAGAAAAGGAAGCACCAACAATAGAAGCAATAGAGTTAGATTTTACTTTTTTGTTAATAAGTTAAGAAAAGGAATGAATACCTGTCCAGTTCCACTCGAACCCATAGATGAAAAACCAAAATCAAAGCCTGGGAACACCTGCAGTACAAATATGGCAGTTATTATGTTGTGCCCAAGCAATTGCATTAGCACTTGCCTGACGTCTCTGTAGCTCAACAACAGGAAGGGTAGGTAAGCATATGTCCAGCACCACCACCTTTGTTGAATCCAGCACTTGCTGATTCTAATCGGTTCAGCCTCGTTCCAGTAGAAGGAAGTTAGGGATCCGCGGAACTCTGAGTTTTTGCTGCCGTAAATGTACGAGTAGATGTCATAATGTACTAAAAAAACTGTTGATTTTTTTAAATATTTACCCAATGAATATTTGCTCCTAGTTGTATTTTGCCTCAGTTGAAGCATTGGCATTCATCATTAGCATTAAAACTGCAATATAATGTGGTAATTCCATTGAGTGCTTATTTTGGTCCTTGAATACTAAAAAGTAGATGTTGCTATCCATGAAAACCATGCTTTTATAAGCATTTAGATCCAATAAATGGCATACGCATAAATTTGGGGTGCAGAAATAAAACATTAACTGAACTATTTGGATTGTAGGCATGACAGAAGCGAGAACGTTCAGATTACAGTTTTAGTTATATTAATGGTGAATGGTGATCACGATAGACATTGGAAGCTTACCCAAACCGCCATCCGTTCTTCTCCGCTGACTATCAAGTTACACTTTCTTGCCTTACAGTTACGAGTCCGGTCTTCTTACTGAGACCTACAAACTCCCCGACGCCCCCATCCTTGTCATCGCAACATTGTTACCAAATTCGCAACTATGCCTCATCAACCCCGATTATCGTACCCAAATTCGTCAGTCAACTTCCCTAAGCCCACACAATCCAACTGCCACCGTGTCCCTTCCTCACAGCATTTCATCACACCAAAACCCAATTCAACCCCAATTGATACAACACGTCAAAATTTTTATCACGCCACTACAACAAAACCGCAAGCCTGCAGACTCGCGCGATTCAAGCAAAAGCTCTCGGTCGAAGCATGACGACGGATGCCGTTGTGTTTTTTTGCGTTGCAAAGAGGAAATTTTAAGGTCGAATTTTTTTGATTGAGAGGAAGTCTTTTTTTTTGGATCTGAGCATAGTAATGAAGACGAAAAGAAGATGAGCGAATTGATACTAGGGCCGGCGAATTTGTTTTGAACCGAGGAGCTGGGAAGTAGAACGGACGAATGAAAAGAGAAATAAAACCAACGGTGGATGGAGGGAAATACGAATCTGGAGGGCGGAAAAAAAATTAGTTTGGAGGGCGGAAAAATTTTTAGTTTGGAGGGAAACGTTGAATTGAAGCCAACATAGGAAAATTTCAATTTTGAGGGAAATGTTGAATTGGAGCCAACATAAAAAAAAGAGTTGTCAATGATAAGTATAAGTATCTATTATAACTGGTCATAACAAACACTTGTAATAGATATTTATTACAACCTACAAAATAAAAAACTTGTAGAAAACTAATCTATTAAATATCAAATTGTAACTTTAACTAGCATAACTTAATTATTATTACCTTAAAATTTTATTATTAATTATTAATTACAGTATTTAATAAGGAATTATTTATAAATTATAAATTAAATATTTTGATATTAATTTATTAACTAAATATTAATTATTAATTAATTATAATTTCTAATATTGATTATCAAATATTAAATTTTTAATTACCTATTAAATATTAATTACTAATATTAGTTATTTATTAAATATTAATTATTTATAAAATATTAAATACCAATTACTAATCAAAAAAATATATAAATATTAAATATTAGTTACTTAAAAAGAGTAATACTTATTAAAAGCATATGTTACTATTAATTAATAAGTAGCTAGTTAACATACATTAACTATTAAAAATAAATTACTACTTATTAACTATTAATTATTTAATAATAAATGACAAATATTATTAATTCCCAAGTTTATTATTAATTATTATTAAATATTATTATTAAATATCAATATAATTAGTTATTAAATATAGATATTATGAACATGAAGTTTGTACTAGGCATCTCTATTACAACTAATAAAATGAAAAGTTGTGATATATATGTTTATTACAACAGTGATTATTTCACAGTTGTAAAAAACATTTATTACAACAGTGCGTTTTGCACAGTTGTAAAAAAGCATTTATTACAACTGTGCTTTAAGCACAGTTGCAAAATTAAAGTTGTAATATGGTGTTTTTGTTGTAGTTACAACGGTGTTTATACCACCGTTGTAAAAAACCATTTATTACAACGGTGTTTTTACCACCGTTGTAAAAACCCATTTATTACAATGGTGCGTTTACCACCGTTGTAAAATTAAAGTTGTAATATGGTGTTTTTGTTGTAGTGTCATTTACCGAAATTCATACAATCTTGTACAAGTTCCTATGCTACGTAATAATTAGACGCTAAATACATAAAAAACATCATACGCTATTGCTTTATTTCATAATAACAGCATACAAACATGTAAAAGTTCTTGTTAATAGATATAAACATTCAACTACTGAAAAAACTCAACAAGATTTATACCTTTTTTTGGCCATATCATATAAAGTAATGAAGACGACGGAGAATTCGAGCACAACTTGATAATCCTGATTAAAAGAGTTGACGGGCGGCAACCGATTTTCACAAAATTATTTCTAGGGTTTTGGAGAACTGTTGATTTAGGATTTGCGTGATTAAAGGAGTGGTCTGGATTATTAAATTCGGCCGAATCGATGTTTGGTATGTTTTTGTTGTACGTAAGGGTACAACTGGAATTATTTGAGTGGATATTCAAAAATAAGGATGTGTTTTTATATTTTTTTAATCATCGGGTTTTTTATACATTTTAAAAGTTAATAGGGACCTGTAAAAAACACACTCTAAATTAATTATTTAATTTGATCAAACTTCTAAAATTCATATCTTTTTGATACGAACTCGAAAACGCACAAAATAGGATTTGCTGCGATCGTAGGGTCGAGTGCTTCGCGTGGACATCAATTTTGTCAATTTTGGAGCATGTTGGATTTTGCGCTAAAAATTCGTCCTGAACCGTCAATTAAAGGCATGACCAAGGTGAGAACTTCATCTAACTCAAATTTTTTGAACAATTATTTATTTTATTATTAAATATAAATTAATTATCTGTTTTGGAATTATTGTTTATTGGATAAATGTTTATTTGAATGACTGCTGTGTATTGTTCTCAAAGCAATCCAGGCTTTCCTTTACGGGGAAGTTTGGGTCGTTTCATTTGGTATCACAGCTTTGGTATACAGAGATTGATAACAAGACACATTAGAACCGAATGAAAGAATTTATCAAAGATTGGATTAGTAATATCCAATAAGAATAACTCGTTAGCAATAGAATCAATAGTATCCTAGAACGAGTGTAAAAAGTATTAATTTTTTAAAATAAAATGAAAAAAATTTAGTTTTAAAAAGTTATATCATATTGTACGTATTTGAGTATATTATTTTATTTTGGACAATCGAGTATATAAAGATTTTGAATAAAAGAGTAATTAACGGATATTCAAAGTTTTAACATACTGGATAGATATAGAATCACACTCTAGTCGGCCAAGGATAATCCTGATGATGAAGTTGCATCATCAGTATTTATGTTCGAGTACCGAAGGTGGAAAATCTATATATTTCCATTGACTGGTGTGAGAACCAAAACTAGATAGGGTATATTGTTGTGATTTGCGCTGAAAAATGATTTTTGACTACATATATTAAAATTATGCCTTTGAAAAGGTAATCACCTAATAGATTGTTGGTTGTGATGTTTTATTATTAGTTTAAGTAATTAAAATATAGGAATGATAATTAATTTAACCACTATATTAAAGAATGATAAATTTTACTAGATTAAATTTAATACTGAACTGAATTGAAAATTTAGTAGAAATGAAAATTGAGTAATTAAATAAACAACTATTAGCTCCGTTCCCTTTTCGAGAACGAAAAAATTTTAAGTGGGAGAGATTAAAACCACCCTGATTTTTGGGGCAAATTTAAAATTTTTATTTTAGTTAATTTAAAGGATTTAGTATATTTAAAATAATTTATTTTAAATAATAACGACGAAAAAATTTAATTTAAATCGAAGTTAAAGTGTATAATTTATGCTAATTATATTTCGAGCCTGAAATGGCGCGGTAATTTCAATATTCTATTTTCAACTTTGGAAAAAATTATAAAATTCATTATAATTCAGAATTGGACGAAACAAAAAATGCTAGGACCGTATTGATGATATCTTTCCAATGAATTTAAGAAATTAAGATTTCAGTTTATAATTTGTAAGTTATGGGAAATTTAAAATCTCAAAAAAACGCTATGGAATTTATATATATTAATATATATGACCCAAAAGGCTACTTTTTGCATACAAATGAATTTGGATTTGAAACCACTTCAGTTGAGTTCAAAATGATGTTTCTGCATTGAAAAAGTATAAATACTAATAGATTTCGAGTTTCGGAAACTATTCATATTTACTTGTATTTTTAATATTAAATATATACGCCTCAAAAATGTGAATTTTGCAAACGACCTCCGAATTCGAGGAAACCACTTTCTATGGATTCGTAATATTGAGTTATTTCTAGATTCCAAATTTCGTAATTTTTGAAGCCATTATGTGGTCTTAATAAACTTTACAGTGAAAAACAGTCAATTTTCATGCATTAAAAATTTGCTATTTATTCATACGGAATCGGAATTCATCGAAACTAGTTTCTATGGATTCGTAATGTCAAGAAATAATTATGTTTCAATTTTCATAAAAAAAGGGAATTCGTAGGTGTTAACACAGATTTTTAAACTGAGAAAACAGACAAAATTTTGGTGGTGGGCCTGATTAAATTATTAATCTATATAAAATATCATAAGTTCTATCATTAGCAGAACCCTAAGACAAAATATAGCCGCCTTCTTCTTTCTCTATTCCATGGCAGCTCCCTCCTCTAAAATTTATTTTGCAAATTAGCCCCTGAAAACAAAATAATTTATATCTCCCAATCAAAACAAAATGAGACCAAACCCTTTCTGCGTTTAGTTCATCTTCTTATCCTCTACCTACCACGAAAAATTCAAGACCTATCGTCGTACGGATTCGCCGGGATCTAGCTAGAAAGACAAAAAGATGATTTCGGTTATTTGTTCGCTGCTTGCCCCAAGAAGGGAGTTACGTCGAGCGACTTCAGGCATGGTAGAGGGGAAGCATACGGTTCTTTTGTTGGTGGTCGCATGGTCCCAGGTGGCTGGAATTGGCCTAAATGTCAATTTGATTGGAGGGGTGCTGAAAAAAGGACAGTCACAAAGATGAGCAATTTCTCATCGATCCGTTCATTTTCAGGCGAAGTGACCCAAAGAGAAGTTGTTCGGGAGGTCGAGATCTATTGACTGACAAAACTTGGTGGCATTTGGAGTACCGAGCTGGCCGGCAACGCTGAAATGAATGGAATCTGCACTTTTCCGTTCAACTGTAGATCATGGGCCCCTCGTGGCGAATTGGAGGGGGGACCACCAGGCAGGGAAAGAGGGGGAGAAGCCAGAGAGAATGGCGCTGGTTTCGTGCAATTCCGACTTACGGTTTGGTCGTGGCGAGCATTTTAAGTTCAGTGTGCTGTTGGAAAAAAAAAAGATTAAGGGCTTAAACGCGAAACATTTATTTAATTTTATGTTCAATGTTTATAACGCGACATCTATCACATACGAGGTCGAAATCTAACGATTTCAGATCCGTTGGATCGTGGCGACGACATCTTCGCAATGAAACTACGTTCAATTCTGAGCAAGATGAAAATTTGGGTAATTTTTACCATTTAAATTAATTATTTAATTTGGTCAAACTTCGAAAATTCATATCTTTTTGATACGACCTCGAAATCGCACAAAACAGGATTTTCTGCGATCATAGGGTCGGGAGCTTCTCGTGGACATCAATTTCGTCAATTTTAGAGCATGTTGGATTTTGGACTAAAAATTCGCCCTGGACCGTCAATTAAAAGCATGACCAAGGTGAGAACTTTATCTCACTCAATTTTTTTTTGAACAACTATTTATTTTATTATTAAATATAAATTAATTATCTGTGTTGGAATTATTGTTTGTTGGATAAATGTTGATTTGAATGACTGTTGTGAATTGTTCGAAATTTGGAATATGTGAGCATGTTAAACAATGTTATTTTATTTATAATATATAAAAATATGTTTACACTGCCATAAACAAGTTTCTTGACTTGTGTATGTTGACTGGACGATAAATTTTAACACGTCTCCCAAGTGCACAAAGATATGCATTGGCTGAAACCCCACACGTGTCTTGGATTGATATTCTGATTTCACATCACCCTTGGATTTATTGTAAAATGCACTTTGGCTGTTACTGAACATTTTGTTGTTATTCTGAAATGAATACGATTCATGAAATCCATATTATTCAAATGGATATTTAATGAATTGGTCAAAAATGAATATTTAATTTAATATTCAATTCAAAGAAATAAATGATGTTTTCAATTGAAAAGATTATAGGTTTATGGTTGAAAGTTTGAATTGAAAAGAATACATTTTTATGGACAATATGTTGAAATAAAAGATTTGAATTCAAAATTTAACCTTTTGAAAAGATTATTATTATATTATTATAATATTGTGGAAAGTTCAAAATTTTATCAGGAATTGGAATGTAAGTTAGAAGGTTTGAAAAACAAAGGATTCGTGAATATTGATAACAACTTAATATAAAGACCCTTTATAGTATAAAGAATATTTTAATTAAGGTATTTCAAATTATATGTTATTTTGAAATTAAGTTATTTTAAAATTAAGGACATTTTAAGATAATATGTTTTAGTTAAACAATTATAATTGTACTTGGACACGAGGTTAGATTACATTTGTGGTGGAAGCCTGCCCGGACCCTACCGGCATATCCAACAGCCGCAAATGTTGGGCCTAATGTGAGGGGTCCAAGTGCACAAGTACGAAACGAGCCATGACACGAGGTTAAGCCCAACTTGTGGGATAAGTTTGCCCGGAACAAACCAACATATCCAGCATCCACAAGTCGCAGGTTTAATGTGGGAGGTCTGGCCCAGTATAAAGTTTGAAATGAAAATATTACATTTTCCAATGTATTAAAGATTGAATTGAAGATAAAGTTTGAAATGAAAATATTACATTTTCCAATGTAATAAAGATTAATTGAAGATAAAGTTTGAAATGAAAATATTACATTTTCCAATGTAATAAAGATTGAATTGAAGATAAAGTTTGAAATGAAAATATTACATTTTCCAATGTAATAAAGATTGAATTGAAAATAAAGTTTGAAATGAAAATATTACATTTTCCAATCTACTAAAGATTGAAATGAAAATATTACATTTTTCAATGTAATAAAGGTTGAATTAAAAAGATTACATTAAAAAGATTGCAATTTTATTTAAGGTTTATTACATTAGAATGAATGCATTTTTATAGTTAATTTGTTTCATTAGAAAGATTAGAAAATAAGAATGACATTCGCACTATAATATGTTTTTCAAGTAAAAGGGTAGAAAATAAAGATTATATTTTTATTTTGGTCTTGCTTCCAGTTATAATGAATCATGTTTTTAAGAAAATATTTGACTACGAAGATTATAAGTTCATTTATTGTGTTGCATTAAAAAGAATTTGATGTTAAAGTATGATTTGTGATTTTGAAATCTTTTAATTAAAACCTATTGAAATTTCTAAAGAGAAGTTTTCCAATTCAATATATATTAAATTGAAACTGATAGAGAATAATTAGATTTGGGGTTGTCGTGAACGGTGTCTGTAATAACATTGTTCTTCAACCCCGATTAGAAAAGAATAAATCTTCTAAATAAGAATTAATGGAATTTTCCTATTGATATTTACATTGGAATTAAATTGCTAATATAAATTTGGAAAAGATAAATCTTTTAATTAAGATTATTAGAGTTTCCAATTATATTTAGTAATTGGAATAAATTGAAATGTAAATTTGGTTTATCGTGAACTATATTTTTAACGACATTCCTTATTTAACCCGATTTACAGTGAAAATATGATTTGGAATTTATAAATCTTTTATCTAGATTTAATGAAAATTTCCAATGCAAAGTTTTCCAATTTAATTTAATAAATTGGAATTGAATGGAATTCGATTGATAATAATTGAGATGAACTTCTGTGGATGAAGACTATTACTGTATATTAAATTTAAAAAGCCTTCCGTTATTCCATTTATATTATTTTTCTGATACATAAATTTACATCAATTATACGTTCATCTAATTTCAGTGAAGATTGCGTATTTTATGGAAGATGATTTTGGGTTTATCGTGAACTGTGTTTTAATGAAACTAGTTCTTTAACCCAGTTAAAGATAAGAATTATTTCTTAAAATTGGTTATCATTAAATAATGATTTTTGATATTAAAACCTAATTGGAGTTTTAATAAATTCTTAATTGGATTGAATAGAATAAATTCGAAGGATTTTATCTTTGATAAAATTAACTGGAATCTTTCCCTAAAAATAAGAATATTTTATTAAAAAGAATATTCTGGATTGGAATGAGGCCTTTGATGTGTTTTTATAGCACTTGATTATAAAATACGCGAATTATTCAGAAAGACAGGGTTTAACACATTCTGAATAATTAATATGATGATCAAGAGTCGAAGATGAAGACGGTGGTTGAAGATCGGAGTTCTTCGCATCGTTTGGATGGTTACTGCTATCTTGATTGTACCGTACACCAAAGACGATGGAAAAAGTGGTGATCATCCAAACGTACTTGGAGATCGACGGAAATGCGAGGAATAAGGTGCTTCAGGTTTCATACAGACCTAGAATGGACTTATAAATGGATTGTGTGTCTGACATTGTATTCCTTTATATTGTATTCGTTGATCTCTATTTAACGTATGGCTGTTTGGTGGCGGAGAATTTATTTTCAATTAACACCAAGTTATATATTGGTAGATGATCATTGTTTTGGTTTGGTGTGACAATGTGGCATGCCAAGATGCAATTGATCAAGGCTTTTGTTGAAAAGCGAGCCTTGTGGGATGATCAAAGCATAGCCTGTTTAGGCGCAGCGTTGTGTATAGCATGACTTCGCGAACCTCACACTCCAGTATGAGTCGAAAACGGAATATGGACCGTAGGGAGTGCACACGCTTCTTTCTAGATAGAGTGGTGTCAGGGACCTACCAGTGCTGACATTTTACTTATGTGGATGATGGATTTTGAGGCGCCTCGGATTTATAGACAGTTAGTGGTCATATGGAGGTCCAAAAGCATCAGGAAGAGTGTGTTCAGGAATTGCCAATCTACTTTCGATAGGTGTGGACCGGCCTTACCTCTCCAAGGTTTCACTACGGGGGATCCTAAGGCATTTGCTAGAGTGTCTCGAATCGGAGAGGACGATCCCTAGCCTCGATCTCATGATGGAAAACCAATTTCCAATACGACACCATGCGGTTGTGATTGTAGAACTAGTAAGGCGACATGATATATGGTATCCACGCCGTCTATGATTGATACATTTACTTTCAAAATTGATTTCTACACTATGCACTTATGGTAATATTAAAAGATAAATTTCGCGCTCTCGAAAGCCACCACAGTGACTTTTTACAAAGCGTGGGAAATCAACCAACAGTTATGTCCTTCGAAACGCGCGTTTCAGTGACCTAACTTCAAAATCCTCTCCACCACCAGCCTCACCCACAAACCCACCACACATGGGGGAGTCAATCGTTTTTCTAGTTAGGCCGGTCGCGATCCGGGAATGTTCGGTCCTCCGAAACGCACATAGACCGGGAAATGTCTTCATTCGTTTCCGCCAGTTCGAAAGCCGAGATCGATGGTTCTCAGTGCCCCTGAAGCCACCATAGTAACTTTCGGTCGAGATTGGGCAGCCGCCCAACCATCGGTTGGCCTCCAAAACATGCGTTGTTCGTGAAATTCCGATACCCGCATTCGACAGTTTGGAAGCCGAGATCGAGGGTTCGGAGCTCCCCGGAAATCACCATAGTAACTTTATGCCGAGTTTGGGCGGCCAATCGTTATTCACGCTGGCCCGGTCGTGATAAGGAACCGTCGGGCCACCGAAACGCGCATCGATAATGAAATTCCCATGTCCGGCTTCACGAATTCGGAAGCAGATATCTATGATACGTAGCTGCTAGGAAACCACCATAGTAAATTTCTACGTAATTCAGGTAGACGCCAAACAGTTCAGGCCTACGAAGCATGCATGGATCTTCCAATTCCTATACTCGTATTAGCTAGTTCGGAAGCAAGGATGGAGGGTTCGATGCGCTCTCGAAAGCCACCATTGCCACTTTCTACAGAGCGTGGGAAATCAACCACCAGTTATGTCCTCCGAAACACGTTACATTGACCTAACTCCAAAAACCCCTCTACCACCAGCCCCACCCACCCACCCACAAACCCACCCCACGTGGGGTGAGTCGATCGTTTTTCAAGTTGGGCCGGACACGATCCGGGACCTTTCGGTCCTCCGAAACGCATGTATATCAGGAAATCTCTACACTCGTTTCCCCCAGTTCGAATGCTGAGATTAAGGGTTTGGAGTGCCCCGGAAGCCACCATAGTAACTTTCGGCCGAGATTGGGCAGCCGCCTAACTGTCGGTCGGCCTTCGAAACATGTGTTGTTCGTGAAATTCCGATACCCGCATTCGCCAGGTCGGAAGCCGAGATCGAGGGTTCGGAGCTCCCCGGAACCCACCATAGTAACTTTATGCCGAGTTTGGGCGGCCAATCGTTTTTCACGCTGGCCCTGTCGTGATACGGAACCGTCGGGCCACCGAAACGCGCATCGATAGTGAAATTCCCAGGTTTGGCTTCGCGAATTCAGAAGCCGAGATCTATGTTACGGAGCTGCTAGGAAACCACCACAGTAAATTTCTAGGTAATTCAGGTCGACACCAATCAATTCTGGCGTACGAAGCATGGGTGGATCTTCAAATTCCTATACTCATATTAGCTAGTTCGGAAGCAAGGATGGAGGGTTCGAATCGCTCTCGAAAGCCACCACTGCCACTTTCTACAGAGCGTGGGAAAACAACCACCATTAATGTCTTCTGAAACGCGCGTTTCAGTGACCCAATTCCAAAAACCGCTTGACCACCAGCCCCACCCACCCACAAACCCACCCAACGTGGGGGAGTCGATCGTTTTTCAAGTTGGGCCGGTCGTGATCCGAGACCGTCCGAGCCTCTGAAACGCGCGTATATCGGGAAATCTCTGCACTCGTTTCCGCCAATTCGAATGCCGAGATCGAGGGCTTGGAGTGCCCCGGAAGCCACCATAGTAACTTTCGGCCGAGATTGGGCAGCCGCCCAACCGTCGGTTGGCCTTCGAAACATGCGTTGTTCGTGAAATTCCGATACCTGCATTCGCCAATTCGGAAGCCGAGATCGAGGGTTCCGTGCTCCCCGGAACCCACCATAGTAAATTTATACCGAGTTTGGGCGGCCAATCGTTATTCACGCTGGCCCTGTCGTGATACGGAACCATCGGGCCACCGAAACGCGCAACGATCCTGAAATTCCTAGGTTCGGCTTCGCGAATTCGGAAGCCAAGATCTATGTTACGGAGCTGCTAGGAAACGACCACAGTAAATTTCTACGTAATTCAGGTAGACACCAAACAGTTCAGGCCTACGAAGCATGCACGGATCTTCAAATTCCTATTCTAGTATTAGCTAGTTCGGAAGCAAGGATGGAGGGTTCGAAGCGCTCTCGAAAGCCACCACGGCCACTTTCTACAGAGCGTGGGAAAACAACCACCAGTTATGTCCTCCAAAACGCGCGTTTCAGTGACCTAACTCCCAAAACCGCTTGACCACCAGCCCTACCCACCCATAAACCTACCCCAAGTTGGGGGAGTCGACCGTTTTTCAAGTTGGGCGGTCGCGATCCGAGACCGTCCGGTCCCCCGAAATGCGCGTATATCGGGAAATCTCTACACTCGTTTCCGCCAGTTCGAATGCCAAGATCAAGGGCTTGGAGTGCCACGGAAGCCACCATAGTAACTTTCGGCCGAGATTGGGCAGCCGCCCAACCGTCGGTTGGACTTCGAAACATGCGTTGTTCATGAAATTCCGATACCTGCATTCGCAAGTTCGGAAGCCGAGATCGAGGGTTCGGAGCTCCCCGGAACCGACCATAGTAAATTTATACCGAGATTGGGCGGCCAATCGTTATTCACGCTAGCCCTGTCGTGATACGAAACCATCGGGCCACAGAAACGCGCATCGATCGTGAAATTCGCAGGTTCGGCTTCGCGAATTCGGAAGCCGAGATCTATGTTACGGAGCTGCTAGGATACCACCATAGTAAATTTCTACGTAATTCAGGTAGACGCCAAACAATTCAGGCCTACGAAGCATGCAAGGATCTTCAAATTCTTATACTCGTATTAGCTAGTTCGGAAGCAAGGATGGAGGGTTCGAAGCGCTCTCGAAAGCCACCATGGCCACTTTCTACAGAGCGTGGGAAAACAACCATCGGTTATGTCCTCTGAAACGCGCATTTTAGTGACCTAACTCCCAAAACCCCTTGACCACCATCCCCACCCACCACAAACCCACCCCACATGGGGGGAGTCGATCGTTTTTCAAGTTGGGCTGGTCGCGATCCGGGACCGGCCGGTCCCCCAAAATGCGCGTATATCGGGAAATCTACACTCGTTTCCGCCAGTTCGAATGCCGAGATCGAGGGTTTGGAGCGCCCCGGAAGCCACTATAGTAATTTTCGGTCGAGACTGGGCAGCCGTTTAACCGTCGCTTGGCCTTCGAAACATGCTTTGTTCGTAAAGTTCCGATACCCGCATTCGCCAGTTCGGAAGCCGAGATCGAGGGTTCGGAGCTCCCCGGAAACTACCATAGTAACTTTATACCGAGTTTGGGCGGCCAATCGTTATTCATGCTGGCCCTGTCGTGATACGGAACAGTCGGGCTGCTGAAACTCGCATCGATCGTGAAATTCCCAGGTTCGGCTTCACGAATCAGGAACACAAGATCTATGTTACGGAGCTGCCAGGAAACCACCACAGTAAATTTTTACGTAATTCAGGTAGACGCCAAATAGTTCGGGCCTACGAAGCATGCATGGATCTTCAAATTCCTACACTCGTATTAGATAGTTCGGAACCAAGGATGGAGTGTTCGAAGCGCTCTTGAAAGCCACCATGGCCTCTTTCTTTAGGGCGTGGGAAAACCACCACCAGTTATGTCCTCCGAAATGCGCGTTTCAGTGACCTAACTCCAAAAACCCCTCGACAACCAGCCCCAACCATCCACAAACCCACCCCACGTGGGGGATCCGATCGTTTTTCAAGTTGGGTCGGTCGCGATCCGGGACCGTCCGTTCCTCCGAAACACGCGTATATCGGGAAATCTCTGCACTCGTTTCCACTAGTTCGAATGCCGAGATCGAGGGTTTGGGGCGCCCCGAAAGCCACCATAGTAACTATCGGCCGAAATTGGGCAGCCGCCCAACCGTCGTTGGCCTTCGAAACATGCGTTGTTCGTAAAATTCTGATACCCGCATTCGCCAGTTCGGAAGCCGAGATCAAGGGTTCGGAGCTCCCCGGAACCCGCCATAGTAACTTTATACGGAGTTTGGGTAGCCAATCGTTATTCCCGCTGGCCCTATCGTGATACGGAACCGTCAGGCCACTGAAACGCGCATCGATCGTGAAATTCCCAGGTTCGGCTTCGTGAATTCGGAAGCCGAGATCTATGTTACGGAGCTGCTAGGAAACCACCACAGTAAATTTCTACGTAATTCAGGTAGACGACAAACAGTTCAGGGCTATGAAGCATGCAAGGATCTTCAAATTCTTATACTCGTATTAGCTAGTTCGAAAGCAAGAATCGAGGGTTCGAAGCGCTCTCGAAAGCCACCACGACCACTTTCTATAGAGCGTGGGAAAACAACCACCAGTTATGTCCTCCGAAATGCATATTTTAGTGACCTAACTCCAAAAACAGCTCGACCACCAGCCCAACCCACCACAAACCAACCCCACGTGGGGGGAGTCGATCGTTTTTCAAGTTGGGCCGGTCGCGATCCGGGACCGTCCGGTCCTTCGAAAGGCGCGTATATCAGGAAATCTCTACACTCGTTTTCACCAGTTCGAATGTCGAGATCGAGGGTTAGGAGCGCCCTTGAAGCCACCATAGTAACTTTCGGCCAAGATTGGGCAGTCGCCCAACCGTCGGTTGGCCTTCGAAACATGCGTTGTTCGTGAAATTCCAATACCCGCATTCGCCAGTTTGGAAGTGGAGATCGGGGGTTCGGAGCTCTCCGGAACCCACCATAGTTACTTTATACCGAGTTTGGGCGGCCAATTGTTATACACGCTGGCCCTGTCGTGATACGGAACCGTCGGGCCACCGAAACGCACATCGATCGTGAAATTCCCAGGTTCGGCTTCGCGAATTCGGAAGCTGAGATCTATGTTACGGAGCTGCCAGGAAACCACCACAGTAAATTTCTACGTAATTCAGGTAGACGCCAAACAGTTCGGGCCTACGAAGCATGCATGGATCTTCAAATTCCTACACTCGTATTAGATAGTTCGGAACCAAGGATGGAGGGTTCGAAGCGCTCTTGAAAGCCACCATGGCCACTTTCTTTAGGGCGTGGGAAAACCACCACCAGTTATGTCCTCCGAAATGCGCGTTTCAGTGACCTAACTCCAAAAACCCCTCGACAACCAGCCCCAACCACCCACAAACCCACCCCACGTGGGGGATCCGATCGTTTTTCAAGTTGGGCCGGTCGCGATCCGGGACCGTCCGTTCCTCCGAAACACGCGTATATCGGGAAATCTCTGCACTCGTTTCCACTAGTTCGAATGCCGAGATCGAGGGTTCGGAGCTCCCCGGAACCCACCATAATAACTTTATACCGAGTTTGTGTGGCCAATCGTTATTCACGCTGGCCCTGTCGTGATACGGAACCGTCAGGCCACCGAAATGCGCATCGATGGTGAAATTCCCAGGTTCGGCTTTGCGAATTCGGAAGCCGAGATCTATGTTACGGAGCTGCTAGGAAACCACCACAGTAAATTTCTACGTAATTCAGGTAGACGCCAAGTAGTTCAGGCCTACGAAGCATGCATGGATCTTCAAATCCCTATACTTGTATTAGCTAGTTCAGAAGCAAGGATGGAGGGTTCGAAGCGCTCTCGAAAGCCACCACGACCACTTTCTACAGAGCGTGGGAAAATAACCAACAGTTATGTACTCCGAAACGCACATTTTAGTGACCTAACTCCAAAAAACCCTCGACCACCAGCCCCACCCACCCACAAACCCTCCCTACGTGGGGGGAGTCGATCGTTTTACAAGTTGGGCGGGTCGCGATCCGGGACCGTCCGGTCCTCCGAAACGCGCGTATATCGGGAAATCTCTGCACTCGTTTCCACTAGTTCGAATGCCGAGATCGAGGGTTTGGAGCGCCCAGAAGCCACCATAGTAACTTTCGGCCGAGATTGGGCAGCCGCCCAACCGTCAGTTGGACTTCGAAACATGCGTTGTTCGTGAAATTTCGATACCCGCATTTGCCAGTTCGTAAGCCGAGATCGAGGGTTCGGAGCTCCCCGGAACCCACCATATTAACTTTATACCGAGTTTGGCCGGTCAATCGTTGTTCACGCTGGCCCTGTCGTGATAAGGAACTGTTGGGCCACCGAAACACGCATCGATTGTGAAATTCCCAGGATCGGCTTCGCGAATTCGGAAGCCGAGAACTATGTTACGGAGCTGCTAGGAAACCACCACAGTAAATTTCGAAGTAATTCAGGTAGACGCCAAACAGTTCAGGCCTACGAAGCATGCATGGATCTTCAAATTCCTATACTCATATTAGCTAGTTCGGAATCAAGGATGGAGGGTTCGAAGCGCTCTCGAAAGCCACCACGGCCACTTTCTACAGAGCGTGTGAAAACAACCACCAGTTATGTCCTCCGAAATACGCGTTTCAGTTACCTAACTCCAAAAACTCCTCGACCCCCAACCCCACCCACCCACAAACCCACCCCACGTGGGGGGAGTCGGTCGTTTTTCAAGTTGGGCCGGCCGCGATCCAGGACCGTCCGGTCCTCCGAAACATGCGTATATCGGGAAATCTCTGCACTCATTTCCGCCAGCTCGAACGCCGAGATCGAGGGTTTGGAGCTCCCCGGAAGCCACCATAGTAACTTTCGGCCGAGATTGGGAAGCCGCCTAACCGTCGGTTGGACTTCGAAACATGCGTTGTTAGTAAAATTCTGATAACCACATTCACCAGTTCGGAAGCCGAGATCGAGTGTTCGGAGCTCCCCGGAACCCACCATAGTAACTTTATACAGAGTTTGGGTGGCCAATCGTTATTCACGCTGGCCCTGTCATGATACGGAACCGTCAGGCCACCGAAACGCGCATCGGTCGTGAAATTCCCAGGTTCGGCTTCGCGAATTCGGAAGTCGAGATCTATGTTACGGAGCTGCTAGGAAACCACCACTGTAAATTTCTAGGTAATTCAGGTAGACGCCAAACAGTTCAGGCCTACGAAGCATGCATGGATCTTCAAAATCCTATACTCGTATTAGCTAGTTCGTAAGCAAGGATAGAGGGTTAGAAGCGCTCTCGAAAGCCACCACGGCCACTTTTTATAGTGCGTGGGAAAATAACCGCCAGTTATGTACTCCGAAACGCGCATTTTAGTGATCTAACTCCAAAAACCCCTCGACCACCAGCCCCACCCACCCACAAACCCTCCCCACGTGGGGGGAGTCGATCGTTTTTCAAGTTGGGAAGGTCGCGATCCGAGACCGTCCGGTCCTCTGAAACGCGCGTATATCTGGAAATCCCTGCACTCGTTTGCACTAGTTCGAATGCCGAGATCGAGGGTTTGGAGCGCCCAGAAGCCACCATAGTAACTTTCAGCCGAGATTGGGCAGCCGCCCAACCGTCGGTTGGCCTTCGAAACATGCGTTGTTCGTGAAATTTCGATACCCGCATTCGCCAGTTCGTAAGCTAAGATCGAGGGTTCGGAGCTCCCCGGAACCCACCATATTAAATTTATACCGAGTTTAGGCAGTCAATCGTTGTTCACGCTGGCCCCGTCGTGATACGGAACCGTTGGGCCACCGAAACGAGCATCGATTTTGAAATTCCCAGGTTCCGCTTTGCGAATTCGGAAGCCAAGAACTATGTTACGGAGCTGCTAGGAAACCACAACAGTAAATTTTGAAGTAATTCAGGTAGACGCCAAACAGTTCAGGCCTACGAAGCATGCATGGATCTTCAAATTACTATACTCATATTAGCTAGTTCGGAAGCAAGGATGGAGGGTTCGAAGCGCTCTCGAAAGCCACCATGGCCACTTTCTATAGAGCGTGTGAAAACAACCAACAGTTATGTCCTCCGAAACGCGCGTTTCAGTGTCCTAACTCCAAAAACCCCTCGACCACCAGCCCCACCCACCCACAAACCCACCCCACGTGGGGGGAGTCGATCGTTTTTCAAGTTGGGCCGGCCGCGATCCGGGATCGTCCGGTCCTCCAAAACGCTCGTATATCGAGAAATCTCTGCACTCGTCGATCGTTTTTCAAGTGGGGCCGGCCGCGATCCGGGACCGTCCGGTCCTCCAAAACGCGCGTATATCGGGAAATCTCTGCTCTCGAAATTCTAAAAACCGCATTCACCGGTTCGGAAGCCGAGATCGAGGGTTCGGAGCTCCCCGGAACCCACCATAGTAACTTTATACCGAGTTTGGGTGGCCAATCGTTATTCACGCTGGCCCTGTTGTGATACGGAACCGTCAGGCCACCGAAATGCGCATCGATTGTGAAATTCCCAGGTTCGGCTTCGCGAGTTCGGAAGCCGAGATCTATGTTACGGAGCTGCTAGGAAACCACCACAGTAAATTTCTACGTAATTCAGGTAGACGCCAAATAGTTCAGGCCTACGAAGCATGCATGGATCTTCAAATCCCTATACTCGTATTAGCTAGTTCAGAAGCAAGGATGGAGGGTTCGAAGCACTCTCGAAAACCACCACGGCCACGTTCTACAGAGCGTGGGAAAATAACCACCAGTTATGTACTCCGAAACGCGCATTTTAGTGACCTAACTCCGAAAACCCCTCGACCACCAGCCCCACCCACCCACAAACCCTCCCCACGTGGTGGGAGTCGATCGTTTTTCAAGTTGGGCGGGTCGCGATCCGGGACCGTCCGGTCCTCCATAACGCGCGTATATCGGGAAATCTCTGCACTCGTTTCCACTAGTTCGAATGCCGAGATCGAGGGTTTGGAGCGCCCAGAAGCCACCATAGTAACTTTTGGCCGAGATTGGGCAGCCGCCCAACCGTCGGTTGGCCTTCGAAACATGCGTTGTTCGTGAAATTTCGATACCCGCATTCACCAGTTCGTAAGCCGAGATTGAGGGTTCGGAGCTCCCCGGAACCCACCATATTAACTTTATACCGAGTTTGGGTGGTCAATCGTTGTTCACGCTGGCCCTATCGTGATACGGAACCGTTGGGCCACCGAAACGCGCATCGATTGTGAAATTCCCAGGTTCCGCTTTGCGAATTCGGAAGCCGAGAACTATGTTACGGAGCTGCTAGGAAACCACCACAGTAAATTTCGAAGTAATTCAGGTAGACGCCAAATAGTTCAGGCCTACGAAGCATGCATGGATCTTCAAATCCCTATACTCGTATTAGCTAGTTCGGAAGCAAGGATGGAGGGTTCGAAGCGCTCTCGAAAACCACCACGGCCACTTTCTACAGAGCATGGGAAAATAACCACCAGTTATGTACTCCGAAACGCGCATTTTAGTGACCTAACTCCAAAAACCCCTCGACCACCAGCCCCACCCACCCACAAACCCTCCCCACGTGGGGGGAGTCGATCGTTTTTCAAGTTGGGCAGGTCGCGATCCGGGACCGTCCGGTCCTCCGAAACGCGCGTATATCTGGAAATCTCTGCACTCGTTTCCACTTTTTCGAATGCCGAGATCGAGGGTTTGGAATGCCCAGAAGCCACCATAGTAACTTTCGGCCGAGATTGGGCAGCTGCCCAACCGTCGGTTGGCCTTCGAAACATGCGTTGTTCGTGAAATTTCGATACCCGCATTCGCCAGTTCGTAAGCCGAGATCGAGGGTTCGGAGCTCCCCGGAACCCACCATAGTAACTTTATACAGAGTTTGGGCGGCCAATCGTTGTTCACGCTGGCCCTGTCATGATACGGAACCGTCAAGCCACCGAAGCGCGCATCGATCGTTAAATTCCAAGGTTCGGCTTCGCGAATTCGGAAGCCGAGATCTATGTTACGGAGCTACTAGGAAACCACCACAGTAAATTTCTACGTAATTCAGGTAGACGCCAAACAGTTCAGGCCTACGAAGCCTGCATGGATCTTCAAATTCCTATACTCGTATTAGCTAGTTCGGAAGCAAGGATGGAGGGTTCGAAGTGCTCTCAAAAGCCACCGCGGCCACTTTCTACAGAGCGTGGGAAAATAAACACCAGTTATGTACTCCGAAACGCGCATTTTAGTGACCTAACTCCAAAAACCCCTCGACCTCCAGCCCCACCCACCCACAAACTCTCCCAACATGGGGTGAGTCGGTCGTTTTTCAAGTTGGGCAGGCCGCGATCCGGGACCGTCCGGTCCTTTGAAACGCGCGTATATCGGGAAATCTTTCCACTCGTTTCCGCAAGTTCGAATGCCGAGATAGAGGGTTTGGAGCGCCCCGGAAGCTACCATAGTAACTTTCGGCCAAGATTGGGAAGCCGCGCAACTGTCGGTTGGCCTTCGAAACATGAATTGTTCGTGAAATTCCGATACCTGCGTTCCCCAGTTTGGAAGCCGAGATCGAGGGTTCGGAGCTCCCCGGAACCCACCATAGTAAATTTATACCAAGTTTGGGCGGCCAATCGTTATTCACGCTGGCCATGTCGTGATACGGAACAATCGGGCCACCGAAATGCGCATCGATTGTGAATTTCCCAGGTTCAGCTTCGCGAATTCGGAAGCCGAGATCTATGTTACGGAGCTGCTAGGAAACCACCACAATAAATTTCTATGTAATTCAGCTAGAGGACAAACAGTTCAGACCTACGAAGCATGCATGGATCTTCAAATTCCTATACTCGTATTAGCTAGTTCGGAAGATAGGATGGAGGGTTCTAAGCGCTCTCGAAAGCCACCACGGCCTCTTTCCACAGGGCGTGGGAAAACAACCACTATTTATGTCCTCTGAAACGCGCATTTTAGTGACCTAACTCGAAAAACCACTTGACCACCATCCCCACCCACCATAAACCCACCCCACGTGGGGGGAGTCGATCGTTTTTCAAGTTGGGCCAGTCGCGATCCGGGACCGTACGGTCCTTCGAAACGCGCGTATATCAGGAAAGCTCTGCACTCATTTCCGCGAGTTCGAATGCCGAGATCGAGGGTTTGGAGCGCCCCGGAAGCCACCATAGTAACTTTCGGCCGAGATTGGGCAGCCGCCCAGTCGTCGGTTGGCCTTCGAAACATGCGTTGTTCGTGAAATTCCGATACCTGCATTCGCCAGTTCCGAAGCCGAGATCGAGGGTTCGGAGCTCCCCGGAACCCACCATAGTACATTTATACCATGTTTGGGCGGCCAATCGTTATTCACGCTGGCCCTATCGTGATACAGAACCATCGGGCCACCGAAACGCGCATCGATTGTGAATTTCCCAGGTTCAGCTTCGCGAATTCGGAAGCCGAGATCTATGTTACGGAGCTGCTAGGAAACCACCACAGTAAATTTCTATGTAATTCAGCTAGATGCCAAACAGTTCAGGCCTACGAAGCATGCATGGATCTTCAAATTCCTATACTCGTATTAGCTAGTTCGGAAGAAAGGATGGAAGGTTCGAAGCGCTCTCGAAAGCCACCACGGCCTCTTTCCACAAGGCGTGGGAAAACAACCACTATTTATGTCCTTTGAAACGCGCATTTTAGTGACCTAAATCGAAAAACCCCTCGACCAACATCCCCACCCACCATAAACCCACCCCACGTGGGGGGAGTCGATCGTTTTTCAAGTTGGGCCGGTCGCGATCCGGGACCGTCCGGTCCTTCGAAACGCGCGTATATCAGGAAATCTCTGCACTCATTTCCATGAGTTCGAATGTCGAGATCGAGGGTTTGGAGCGCCCCGGAAGCCACCATAGTAACTTTCGGCCGAGATTGGGCAGCCGCCCAGCCGTCGGTTGGCCTTCGAAACATGCGTTGTTCGTGAAATTCCGATACCTGCATTCGCCAGTTCGGAAGCCGAGATCGAGGGTTCGGAGCTCCCCGGAACCCACCATTGTAACTTTATACAGAGTTTGGGTGGCCAATCGTTATTCACGCTGGCCCTGTCGTGATACGGAACCGTCGGGCCACCGAAACGCGCATCTATTGTGAAATTTTGAGGTTCAGCTTCGCGAATTCGTAAGCCGAGATCTATGTTACGGAGCTGCTAGGAAACCACCACAGTAAATTTCTAGGTAATTCAGGTAGACGCCAAACAGTTCAGGCCTACTAAGCATGCATGGATCTTCAAATTCCTATACTTGTATTAGCTAGTTCGGAAGCAAGGATGGAGGGTTCAAAGCGCTCTCGAAAGCCACCACGGCCTCTTTCTACAGGGCGTGGGAAAACAACCACCATTTATGTCTTCTGAAACGCGCATTTTAGTGACCTAACTCCAAAAACCCCTCGACCACCAGCCCCACCCACCACAAACCCACCCCACGTGGGGTGAGTGGATCGTTTTTCTAGTTGGGCCGGTCGCGATCCGGGACCGTCCGGTCCATCGAAACACGAGTATATCAGGAAATCTCTGCACTTGTTTCCACGAGTTCGAATGCCAAGATCGATGGTTTGGAGCGCCCCGGAAGCCACCATAGTAACTTTCGGTCGAGATTGGGCAGCCGCCCAACCGTCGGTTGGCCTTCGAAACATGCGTTGTTCGTGAAATTCCGATACCTGCATTCGCCAGTTCGGAAGCCGAGATTGAGGGTTCGGAGCTCCCCGGAACCAACCATTGTAACTTTATACCGAGTTTGGGCGGCCAATCGTTATTCACACTGGCCCTTTCGTGATACGGAAACGTCGGGCCACCGAAACGCGCATCGATTTTGAAATTCCCAGGTTATGCTTTGCGAATTCAGGCCCACGAAGCATGCATGGATCTTCAAATTCCTATAATCGTATTAGCTAGTTCGGAAGCAAGGATGGAGGGTTCGAAGCGCTCTCGAAAGCCACCACCACCTCTTTCTATAGGGCGTGGGAAAACAAGCACCATTTATGTCCTCCGAAACGCGTATTTTAGTGACCTAACTCCAAAAAAAACCTCGACGACCAGCCTCACCCACCACAAACCCAACCCACGTGGGGGAGTCGATCGTTTTTCAAGTCGGGCCGGTCGCGATACGGGACCGTCCGGTCCTCCGAAATGCGCGTATATCAGGAAATCCCTGCACTCGTTTCCACGAGTTCAAATGCCGAGATCGAGGGTTTGGAGCGCCCAGGAAGCCACCATTGTAAATTTTGGCCGAGATTGGCCAGCTGCCCAACCGTCAGTCGGCCTTCAAAACATGCTTTGTTCGTGAAATTCCGATACCCGCATTCGCCAGTTCGCAAGCCGAGATCGAGGGTTCGGAGCTCCCCGGAACCCACCATAGTAACTTTATACCGAGTTTGGGCGGCCAATCGTTATTTACGCTGGCCCTGTCGTGATACGGAACCGTCGGGCCACCGAAACGCGCATCGATTGTGAAATTCCCAGGTTCAGCTGCGCGAATTCGGAAGCCGAGATCTATGTTACAGAGCTGCTAGGAAACCACCACAGTAAATTTCTATGTAATTCCTGTAGACGCCAAACAGTTCAGGCCTACGAAGCATGCATGGATCTTCAAATCCCTATACTCGTATTAGCTAGTTCGAAAGCAAGGATGGAGGGTTCGAAGCACTCTCGAAAGCCACTACGTCCTCTTTCTACAGGGCATGGGAAAACAACCAGCAGTTATGTCCTCCGAAACTCGCATTTTAGTGACCTCACACCAAAATCCCCTCGACCACCAGCCCCACAAATCACAAACCCACCACACGTGGGGGGAGTCGATCATTTTTCAAGTTGGGCCGGTCGCGATCCGGAATAGTCCGATCCTCCGAAACGCGCGTATATCAGGAAATCTCTGCACTCGTTTCCGCGAGTTCAAATGCAGAGATTTAGGGTTTGGAGCGCCCCGGAAGCCACCATAGTAACTTTCGGCCGAGATTGGGCAGCCGCCCAACCGTCGTTTGGCCTTCGAAACATGCGCTGTTCGTGAAATTCCGATACCTGCATTCGCCAGTTCGGAAGCCGAAATCGAGGGTTCGGAGCTCCCTGGAACCCACCATAGTAACTTTATACCGTGTTTGGGTGGCCAATCGTTATTCACGCTAGCCCTGTCATGATACGGAACCGTCGATCCATCGAAACACGCATAGATTGTGAAATTCCCAGGTTCAGCTTCGTGAATTCGGAAGCCGAGATCTATGTTACTGAGCTGCTAGGAAACCACCACAATAAATTTCTACGTAATTCAGGTAGACGCCAAACAGTTCAGGCCTACGAAGCATGCATGGATCTTCAAATTCCTAAACTCGTATTAGCTAGTTCAGAAGCAAGGAAGGAGGGTTCGAAGCGCTCTCGAAAGCCACCACGGCCTCTTTCTACAGGGCGTGGGAAAACAACCACCAGTTATGTCCTCCGAAACGCGCGTTTCAGTGACCTAACTCCAAAAACCCCTCGACCACCAGCCCCACCCACCCACAAACCCACACCATGTGGGGGGAGTCGATCGTTTATCAAGTTGGGCTGGTCGCAATCCGGAACAGTCTGGTCCTTCGAAACGCGCGTATATCGTGAAATCTCTCCACTCGTTTCCGCCAGTTCGAATGCCGAGATCGAGGGTTTGGAGTGCCCCGGAAGCCACCATAGTAACTATCGGCCGAGATTGGGAAGCCGCCCAACCGTCGGTTGTCCTTCGAAACATGCGTTGTTCGTGAAAATCCGATACCCGCATTCGCCAGTTCGGAAGCCGAGATCGAGGGGTCGGAGCTCCCCGGAACCCGCCATAGTAACTTTATACCGTGTTTGGGCGGCCAATCGTTATTCAAGCTGGCCTTGTCGTGATACGGAACTGTCGGGCCACCGAAACGCGCATCGATTGTGAAATTCCCAGGTTCAGCTTCGCGAATTCGGAAGCCGAGATCTATGTTACCGAGCTGCTAGGAAACCACCACAGTAAATTTATACGAAATTCAGGTAGACGCCAAATAGTTCAGGCTTACGAAGCATGCATGGATCTTCAAATTCCTATACTCGTACTAGCTAGTTCGGAAGCAAGGATGGAGGGTTCGAAGCGCTCTCGAAAGCCACCATGGCCTCTTTCTACAGGGCGCGGGAAAACAACCACTAGTTATGTCCTCTGAAACGCGCATTTAATTGACCTAACTCCAAAAACCTCTCGACCACCAGCCCCACCCACCACAAACCCACCCCACGTGGGGGGAGTCGATCGTTTTTCAAGTTGGGCCGGTCGCGATCCGGGACCGTCCAGTCCTTCGAAACGCGCGTATATCAGGAAATCTCTGCACTCGTTTCCACGAGTTTGAATGCCGAGATCGAGGGTTTGGAGCGCCCCGGAAGCCACCATAGTAACTTTTGGCCGAGATTGGGCAGCCGCCCAACCGTCGGTTGGCCTTCGAAACATGCATTGTTCGTGAAATTCCGATACCCGCATTCGCCAGTTCGGAAGCCGAGAACGAGGGTTCGGAGCTCCCCGGAACCCACCATAGTAACTTTATACTGAGTTTGGGCGGCCAATCGTTATTCACGCTGGCCCTGTCGTGATACGGAACCGTTGGTCCACTGAAACGCGCATCGATTGTGAAATTCCCGGGTTCAGCTTCGCGAATTTGGAAGTCGAGATCTACGTAATGGAGCTGCTAGGAAACCACCACAGTAAATTTCTACGTAATTCAGGTAGACGACAAACAGTTCAGGCCTACGAAGCATGCATGGATCTTCAAATTCCTATACTCATATTAGCTAGTTCGGAAGCAAGGATGGAGGGTCGAAGCGCTCTCGAAAGCCACTACGTCCTCTTTCTACAGGGCGTGGGAAAACAACCACCAGTTATGTCCTCCGAAACTCACATTTTGGTAACCTAATTCCAAAAACCCCTTGACCCGCAGTCCCACCCATAACAAACCCACCACACATGGGGGGAGTCGATCGTTTTTCAAGTTGGGCTGGTCGCGATCCGGGGCTGTCCGGTCCTCCGAAACGCGCGTATATCAGGAAATCTCTGCACTCGTTTCCACGAGTTCGAATGCCGAGATCGAGGGTTTGGAGCGCCCCGGAAGCCACCATAGTAACTTTCGGCTGAGATTGGGATGCCGCCCAACCGTCGGTTGGCCTTCGTAACATGCGCTTTTTGTGAAATTCCGATACCCGCATTCGCCAATTCGTAAGCCGAGGTCGATGGTTCGGAGCTCCCCGGAACCCACCATAGTAACTTTATACCGAGTTTGGGCGGCCAATCGTTATTCACGCTGGTCCTGTCGTGATACGGAACCGTCGAGCCACCGAAACGCGCATCGATTGTGAAATTCCCAGGTTAGGCTTCGCAAATTTGGAACCCGATATCTATGTTACGGAGCTGCTAGGAAATCACCACAGTAAATTTCTACGTAATTCATGTAGACGCCAAACAGTTCAGGCCTATGAAGCATGCATGGATCTTCAAATTCCTATACTCACATTAGCTAGTTCGGAAGCAAGGATGGAGGGTTCGAAGAGCTCTCGAAAGCCACCACGGCCCCTTTCTACAAGGCGTGGGAAAACAACCACCAGATATATCCTCCGAAAGGCGCGTTTCAGTGACCTAACTCCAAAAACCCCTCGACCACCAGCCCCACCCACCCACCCACAAACCCACCCCAAGTGGGGGGAGCCGATCGTTTATCAAGTTGGGCTGGTCGCGATTCAGAACAGTCTGGTCCTTCGAAACGCGCGTATATCGGGAAATCTCTCCACTCGTTTCCGCTAGTTCGAATGCCGAGATCAATGGTTTGGAGCGCCCCGGAAGCCACCATAGTAACTATCGGCCGAGATTGGGCAGCCGCCCAACCGTCGGTTGGCCTTCGAAACATGCGTTGTTCGTGAAATTCCGATACCCGCATTCGCCAGTTAGGAAGCCGAGATCGAGGGGTCGGAGCTCCCCGGAACCCACCATAGTAACTTTATACTGTGTTTGGGCGGCCAATCGTTATTCACGCTGGCCTTGTCGTGATACGGAACCGTCGGGCCACCGAAACGCGCATCGATTGTGAAATTCCTAGGTTCAGCTTCGCGAATTCGGAAGCCGAGATCTATGTTACGGAGGTGCTAGGAAACCACCACAGTAAATTTCTACGTAATTTAGGTAGACGCCAAACAGTTCAGGCCTACGTAGCATGCATGGATCTTAAAATTCTTATACTCGTATTAGCTAGTTCGGAAGCAAGGATGGAGGGTTCGAAGCGCTCTCGAAAGCCACCATGGCCTCTTTCTACAGGGCGTGGGAAAACAACCACCAGATGTCCTCAGAAACGCGCATTTAATTGACCTAACTCCAAAAACCCCTCGACCACCAGCCTCACCCACCACAAACCCACCCCACGTGAGGGGAGTCAATCGTTTTTCAAGTTGGCCGGTCGCGATCCGGGACCGTCCGGTCTTTCGAATCGCACGTATATCAGGAAATCTCTGCACTCGTTTCCACGAGTTCGAATGCCGAGATCGAGGGTTTGGAGCGCCCCGGAAGCCACCATAGTAACTTTTTGCCGAGATTGGGCAGCCGCCCAACCGTCGGTTGGCCTTCGAAACATGCATTGTTCGTGAAATTCCGAAACCCGCATTCGCCAGTTCGGAAGCCGAGATCGAGGGTTCGGAGCTCCCCGGAACCCACCATAGTAACTTTATACCGAGTTTGGGCGGCCAATCGTTATTCACGCTGGCCCTATCATGATACGGAACCGTTGGGCCACTGAAACGCGCATCGATTGTGAAATTCCCGGGTTCATCTTCGCGAATTTGGAAGTCGAGATCTATGTAATGGAGCTGCTAGGAAACCACCACAGTAAATTTCTACGTAATTCAGGTAGACGCCAAACAGTTCAGGCATACGTAGCATGCATGGATCTTCAAATTCCTATACTCATATTAGCTAGTTCGGAAGCAAGGATGGAGGGTCGAAGCGCTCTCGAAAGCCACTACGTCCTCTTTCTATAGGGCGTGGGAAAACAACCACCAGTTATGTCCTCCGAAACTCGCATTTTGGTGACCTAATTCCAAAAACCCCTCGACCCGCAGTCCCACCCATCACAAACCCACCACACATGGGGGGTGTCGATCGTTTTTCAAGTTGGGCCGGTCGCGATCCGGGGCTGTCCGGTCCTCCGAAACGCGCGTATATCAGGAAATCTCTACACTCGTTTCCACGAGTTCGAATGCCGAGATCGAGGGTTTGGAGCGCCCCGGAAGCCACCATAGTAACTTTCGGCCGAGATTGGGCAGCCGCCCAACCGTCGGTTGGCCTTCGTAACATGCGCTTTTCGGGAATTTCCGATACCCGCATTCGCCAGTTTGGAAGCCGAGGTCGATGGTTCGGAGCTCCCCGGAACCCACCATAGTAACTTTATACCGAGTTTGGGCGGCCAATCGTTATTCACGCTAGTCCTGTCGTGATACGGAACCGTCGAGCCACCGAAACGCGCATCGATTGTGAAATTCCCAGGTTAGGCTTCGCGAATTTGGATGCCGAGATCTATGATACGGAGCTGCTAGGAAACCACCACAGTAAATTTCTACGTAATTCAGGTAGACGCCAAACAGTTCAGGCCTGTGAAGCATGCATGGATCTTCAAATTCCTATACTCGCATTAGCTAGTTCGGAAGCAAGGATGGAGGTTTCGAAGAGCTCTCGAAAGCCACCACGGCCCCTTTCTACAAGGCGTGGGAAAACAACCACCAGATATATCCTCTGAAAGGCGCGTTTCAATGACCTAACTCCAAAAACCCCTCTACCACCAGCCCCACCCACCCAAAAACCCACCCCAAGTGGGGGGAGCCGATCGTTTATCAAGATGGGCTGGTCGCGATCCGAAACAGTCTGGTCCTTCGAAACGCGCGTATATCGGGAAATCTCTCCACTCGTTTCCGCTAGTTCGAATGCCGAGATCGAGGGTTTGGAGCGCCCCGGAAGCCACCATAGTAACTATCGGCCGAGATTGGGCAGCCGCCCAACCGTCGGTTGGCCTTCGAAACATGCGTTGTTCGTGAAATTCCGATACCCGCATTCGCCAGTTCGGAAGCCGAGATCGAGGGGTCGGAGCTCCCCGGAACCCACCATAGTAAATTTATACCGTGTTTGGGCGGCCAATCGTTATTCACGCTGGCCTTGTCGTGATACGGAACCGTCGGGCCACCAAAACGCGCATCGATTGTGAAATTCCCAGGTTCAGCTTCGCGAATTCGGAAGCCGAGATGTATGTTACGGAGGTGCTAGGAAACCACCACAGTAAATTTCTACGTAATTCAGGTAGACGCCTAACAGTTCAGGCCTACGAAGCATGCATGGATCTTAAAATTCTTATACTCGTATTAGCTAGTTCGGAAGCAAGGATGGAGGGTTAGAAGCGCTCTCAAAAGCCACCATGGCCTCTTTCTACAGGGCGTGGGAAAACAACCACCAGTTATGTCCTCTGAAACGCGCATTTAATTGACCTAACTCCAAAAACCCCTCGACCACCAGCCCCACCCACCATAAACCCAACCCACGTGAGGGGAGTCAATCGTTTTTCAAGTTGGCCGGTCGCGATCCGGGACCGTCCGGTCCTTCGAAATGCGCGTATATCAGGAAATCTCTGCACTCGTTTCCACGAGTTTGAATGCCGAGATCGAGGGTTTGGAGCGCCCCGGAAGCCACCATAGTAACTTTTGGTCGAGATTGGGCAGCCGCCAAACCGTCGGTTGGCCTTCGAAACATGCGTTGTTCGTGAAATTCCGATAACCGCATTCACCAGTTCGGAAGCCGAGATCGAGGGTTCGGAGCTCCCCGGAACCCACCATAGTAACTTTATACCGAGTTTGGGCGGCCAATCGTTATTCACGCTGGCCCTGTCGTGATACGGAACCGTTGGGCCGCCGAAACGCGCATCGATTGTGAAATTTCCAGGTTCAGCTTCGCGAATTCGGAAGCCGAGATCTATGTAATGGAGCTGCTAGGAAACCACCACAGTAAATTTCTACGTAATTCAGGTAGACGCCAAACAGTTCAGGCCTATGAAGCATGCATGGATCTTCAAATTCCTATACTCGTATTAGCTAGTTCAGAAGCAAGGATGGAGGGTCGAAGCGCTCTCGAAAGCGACTACGTCCTCTTTCTACAGGGCGTGGGAAAACAACAACCAGTTATGTCCTCCGAAACTCGCATTTTAGTTACCTAATTCCAAAAACCTCTCGACCCCAAGCCCCACCCATCACAAACCCACCACACGTGGGGGGAGTTGATCGTTTTTCAAGTTGGGCCGGTCGCGATCCGGGGCTGTCCGGTCCTCCGAAACGCGCGTATATCAAGAAATCTCTGCACTCGTTTCCACGAGTTCGAATGCCGTGATCGAGGGTTTGGAGCGCCCCGGAAGCCACCATGGTAACTTTCGGCCGAGATTGGGCAGCCGCCCAGCCGTCGGTTGGCCTTCGAAACATGCGTTGTTCGTGAAATTCCGATACCCGCATTCGCCAGTTCGGAAGCCGAGATCGAGGGGTCGGAGCTCCCCGGAACCTACCATAGTAACTTTATACCGTGTTTGGGCGGCCAATCGTTATTCACGCTGGCCTTGTCGTGATACGGAACCGTCGGGCCACCGAAACGCGCATCGATTGTGAAATTCCCAGGTTCAGCTTCGCGAATTCGGAAGCCGAGATCTATGTTACGGAGCTGCTAGGAAACCACCACAGTAAATTTCTACGTAATTCAGGTAGACGGCAAACAGTTCAGGCCTACGAAGCATGCATGGATCTTAAAATTCTTATACTCATATTAGCTAGTTCGGAAGCAAGGATGGAGGGTTCGAAGTGCTCTCGAAAGCCACCATGGCCTCTTTCTACAGGGCGTGGGAAAACAACCACCAGTTATGTCCTCTGAAACGCGCATTTAATTGACCTAACTCCAAAAACCCCTCGACTACCAGCCCCACCCACCACAAACCCACCCCACGAGAGGGGAGTCAATCATTTTTCAAGTTGGCCGGTCGCGATCCGGGACCGTCCGGTCCTTCGAAATGCGCGTATATCAGGAAATCTCTGCACTCGTTTCCACGAGTTCGAATGCCGAGATCGAGGGTTTGGAGCGCCCCAAAAGCCACCATAGTAACTTTTGGTCGAGATTGGGCAGCCGCCCAACCGTCAGTTGGCCTTCGAAACATGCGTTGTTCGTGAAATTCAGATACCCGCATTCGCCAGTTCGGAAGCTGAGATCGAGGGTTCGGAGCTCCCCGGAACCCACCATAGTAACTTTATACCGAGCTTGGGCGGCCAATCGTTATTCACGCTGGCCCTGTCGTGATACGGAACCGTTGGGCCACCGAAACACGCATCGATTGTGAAATTACCGGGTTCAGCTTCGTGAATTCGGAAGCCGAGATCTATGTAATGGAGCTGCAAGGAAACCACCATAGTAAATTTCTACGTAATTCAGGTAGACGCCAAATTGTTCAGGCCTACGAAGCATGCATGGATCTTCAAATTCCTATACTCGTATTAGCTAGTTCGGAAGCAAGGATGGAGGGTCGAAGCGCTCTCGAAAGCGACTACGTCCTCTTTCTACAGGGCGTGGGAAAACAACCACCAGTTATGTCCTCCGAAACTCGCATTTTAGTGACCTAATTCCAAAAACCTCTCGACCCCAAGCCCCACCCATCACAAACCCACCACACGTGGGGGGAGGTGATTGTTTTTCAAGTTGGGCCGATCGCGATCCGGGGCTGTTCGGTCCTCCGAAACGTGTGTATATCAGGAAATCTCTGCACTCGTTTCCACGAGTTCGAATGCCGTGATCGAGGGTTTGGAGCGCCCCGGAAGCCACCATAGTAACTTTCGGTTGAGATTGGGCAGCCGCCCAACCGTCGGTTGGCCTTCGAAACATGCATTGATCGTGAATTTCCGATACCCGCATTCGCCAGTTCGGAAGCCGAGATCGAGGGGTCGGATCTCCCCGGAACCCACCATAGTAACTTTATACCGTGTTTGGGCGGCCAATCGTTATTCACGCTGGCCTTGTCGTGATACGGAACCGTCGGGCCACCGAAATGCGCATCGATTGTGAAATTCCCAGGTTCAGCTTCACGAATTCGGAAGCCGAGAACTATGTTACGGAGCTGCTAGGAAACCACCACAGTTAATTTCTACGTAATTCAGGTAGACGCCAAATAGTTCAGGCCTACGAAGCATGCATGGATCTTAAAATTCTTATACTCGTATTAGCTAGTTCGGAAGCAAGGATGGAGGGTTCGAAGCGCTCTCGAAAGCCACCATGGCCTCTTTCTACAGGGCGTGGGAAAACAACCACCAGTTATGTCCTCTGAAATGCGCATTTAATTGACCTAACTCCAAAAACCGCTCGACCGCCAGCCCCACCCACCACAAACCCACCCCACGTGAGGGGAGTCAATCGTTTTTCAAGTTGGCCGGTCGCGATCCGGGACCGTCTGGTCCTTCGAAACGCGCGTATATCGGGAAATCTCTCGACTCGTTTCCGCCAGTTCGAATGCCGAAATCGAGGGTTTGGAGCGCCCCGGAAGCCACCATAGTAACTATCGGCCGAGATTGGGCAGCCGCCCAACCGTCGGTTGGCCTTCGAAACATGCGTTGTTCGTGAAATTCCGATACCCGCATTCGCCAGTTCGGAAGCCGAGATCGAGGGGTCGGAGCTCCCCGTAACCCACCATAGTAACTTTATACCGTGTTTGGGCGGCCAATCGTTATTCACGCTGGCCTTGTCGTGATACGGAACCGTCGGGCCACTGAAACGCGCATCGATTGTGAAATTACCGGGTTCAGCTTCGCGAATTCGGAAGCCGAGATCTATGTTACGGAGCTGCTAGGAAACCACCACAGTAAATTTCTACGTAATTCAGGTAGATGCCAAACAGTTCAGGCCTACGAAGCATGCATGGATCTTAAAATTCTTATACTCGTATTAGCTAGTTTGGAAGCAAGGATGGAGGGTTCGAAGCGCTCTCGAAAGCCACCATGGCCTCTTTCTACAGGGCGTGGGAATACAACAACCAGTTATGTCCTCTGAAACGCGCATTTAATTGACCTACTCCAAAAAACCCTCGACCACCAGCCCCAACCACCACAAACCAACCCCACGTGAGGGGAGTCAATCGTTTTTCAAGTTGGCCGGTCGCGATCCGGGACCGTCCGGTCCTTCGAAACGCGCATATATCGGGAAATCTCTCGACTCGTTTCCGCCAGTTCGAATGCCGAGATCGAGGGTTTGGAGCGCCCCGGAAGCCACCATAGTAACTATCGGCCGAGATTGGGCAGCCGCCCAACCGTCGGTTGGCCTTCAAAACATGCGTTGTTCGTGAAATTCCGATACCCGCATTCGCCAGTTCGGAAGCCGAGATCGAGGGGTCGGAGCTCCCCGGAACCCACCATAGAAACTTTATACCGTGTTTGGGCGGCCAATCGTTATTCACGTTGGCCTTGTCGTGATACGGAACCGTCGGGCCACCGAAACGCGCATCGATTGTGAAATTACCGGGTTCAGCTTCGCGAATTCGGAAGCCGAGATCTATGTTACGGAGCTGCTAGGAAACCACCACAGTAAATTTCTACGTAATTCAGGTAGACGCCAAACAGTTCAGGCCTACGAAGCAAGCATGGATCTTAAAATTCTTATACTCGTATTAGCTAGTTCGGAAGCAAGGATGGAGGGTTCGAACCGCTCTCGAAAGCCACCATGGCCTCTTTCTACATGGCGTGGGAATACAACCACCAGTTATGTTCTCTGAAACGCGCATTTAATTGACCTAACTCCAAAAACCCCTTGACCACCAGCCCCACCCACCACAAACCCACCCACGTGAGGGGAATCAATCGTTTTTCAAGTTGGCCGGTCGCGATCCGGGGCCGTCCGGTCCTTCGAAATGCGCGTATATCGGGAAATCTCTGCACTCGTTTCCACGAGTTCGAATGCCGAGATCGAGGGTTTGGAGCACCCCGGAAGCCACCATAGTAACTTTTGGTCGAGATTGGGCAACCGCCCAACCGTTGGTTGGCCTTCGAAACATGCGTTGTTCGTGAAATTCCGATACCCGCATTCGCCAGTTCGGAAGCTGAGATCGAGGGTTCGGAGCTCCTCGGAACCCACCATAGTAACTTTATACCGAGTTTGGGCGGCCAATCGTTATTCACGCTAGCCCTGTCGTGATACGGAACCGTTGGGCCACCGAAACGCGCATTGGTTGTGAAATTACCGGGTTCAGCTTCGCGAATTCGGAAGCCGAGATCTATGTAATGGAGCTGCTAGGAAGCCACCACAGTAAATTTCTACGTAATTCAGGTAGACGCCAAACAGTTCAGGCCTACGAAGCATGCATGGATCTTCAAATTCCTATACTCGTATTAGCTAGTTCGGAAGCAAGGATGGAGGGTCGAAGCACTCTCGAAAGCGACTACGTTCTCTTTCTACAGGGCGTGGGAAAACAACCACCAGTTATGTCCTCCGAAACTCGCATTTTAGTGACCTACTTCAAAAAACCTCTCGACCCCAAGCCCCACCCATCACAAACCCACCACACGTGGGGGAGTTGATCGTTTTTCAAGTTGGGCCGGTCGCGATCTGGGGTTGTCCGGTCCTCCGAAACGCGCGTATATCAGGAAATCTCTGCACTCGTTTCCACGAGTTCGAATTCCATGATCGAGGGTTTGGAGCGCCCCGGAAGCAACCATAGTAACTTTCGGCTGAGATTGGGAAGCCGCCCAACCGTCAGTTGGCCTTCGAAAAATGCGTTGTTCGTTAAATTCCGATACTTGCATTCGCCAGTTCGGAAGCCGAAATCGAGGTTTCGGAGCTCCCCGGAACCCACCATAGTTACTTATACCGTGTTTGGGTGGCCAATCATTATTCACGCTAGCCCTGTCGTGATACGGAACCGTCGAGCCATCGAAACGTGCATCGATTGTGAAATTCCCAGGTTCACCTTCGCGAATTCGGACGTCAAGATCTATGTTACGGAGCTACTAGGAAACCACCACAGTAAATTTCTACGCAATTCAGGTAGACGCCAAACAGTTCAGGCCTACGAAGCATGCATGGATCTTCCAATTCCTATACTCGTATTAGCTAGTTTGAAAGCAAGGAAGGAGGGTTCGAAGCGATCTCAAAAGCCACCACGATCTCTTTCTAAGGGAATGGGAAAAAACCACCAGTTATGTCCTCCGAAACGCTGGTTTCAGTGACCTAACTCCAAAAACCCCTCGACCACCAGCCCCACCCACCCACAAACCCACCCCACGTGGGGGGAGTCGATCATTTTTCAAGTTGGGCCGGTCGATCCTTCGAAACGCGCGTATATCGGGACATCTCTCCACTCGTTTCCGCCAGTTTGAATGCCGAGATTGATGGTTTGGAGCGCCCTGGAAGCCACCATAGTAACTTTCGGCCGAGATTGGGCAGTCGCCCAACCGTCGGTTGGCCTTCGTTACATTCGTTTTTCGTGAAATTCCGGTACCCGCATTCGCCAGTTCGGAAGCCGAGATCGAGGGTTCGGAGATCCACGGAACCCACCATAGTAACTTTATACCGAGTTTGGGTGGCCAATCGTTATTCACGCTGGCCCTGTCGTGATACGGAATCGTC
The DNA here is from genome assembly GCA_030737875.1 of Allium sativum. Taxonomy (NCBI): domain Eukaryota; kingdom Viridiplantae; phylum Streptophyta; class Magnoliopsida; order Asparagales; family Amaryllidaceae; genus Allium; species Allium sativum. The sequence continues at coordinate 338,855,725 of CM060923.1, forward strand.
GAGCCACTGAAACGCGCATCGATTGTGAAATTCCCAGGTAAGGCTTCGCGAATTCGGAAGCCGAGATCTATGTTACGGAGCTGCTAGGAAACCACCACAGTAATTTTATACGTAATTCAGGTAGATGCCAAACAGTTCAGGCCTACGAAGCATGCATGGATCTTCAAATTCCTATACTCGCATTATCTAGTTCGGAAGCAAGGATGGAGGGTTCGAAGAGCTCTCGAAAGCCACCACGGCCTCTTTCTACAGGGCATGGGAAAACAACCACCAGATATGTCCTCCGAAACGCGCGTTTCAGTGGCCTAACTCCAAAAACCCTCGACCACCAGCCCCACCCACCCACAAACCCATCCCACGTGGGGGGAGTCGATCGTTTTTTCAAGTTGGGCCAGTGGCGATCCGGGACCGTCCGTTCCTTCGAAACGCGCGTATATCGGGAAATCTCTCCACTCGTTTCCGCCAGTTCGAATTGTAACACCCCGCCTCCGCTAGGGTCACTCGCAAAGGAATGCACTAGCTTTAGAGGGGCATTATTGGTAAACATGCACAGAAATATCACAAGACAGAACATATAAAATAGCGGAAGTAAAATCGAACTTTCATAAACATGAATACATAAGGTCTAAAGCCTTTTACATCAGAGTACATCAAAACCTGTCTTGCAATAGTAAAGAAGCATAAAGACTTTTTCATAAATTATTCCCCAAATAAAAACAGTAAAGTAGCCATAGCTAGGAAAAGTCCAAGCCATCCATGATGGCCTTCAAGCAGAAGAAGTCCGAACTAAACAGCAGTGTTTCCTCCCTGTAACCTGGGGGGGGGGGGGAAACGGAAGAAAAGAGGCGAAACAAAACGGGTCAGTCAAAAAGACTGAGTAAGCCCTATCTACTATTAGTATAAAAACTAGTAAAGTTAACTGACATGAGAAACTGAGATGAACATAAGCATGATAACAAGCTAAATCAAAATAACAGGATGAACTACTGAACTCAGATAAACTAGGGTGTCGTGATAAACTACGGTGTCAAGATAAAACAAGGTATCACATTGTCAGGTTTCTATCAAGTATAATATCCCAAGATATCTATCGCGTATAACGTCCCATGGCATCTATCCTGTATATCTGCTCTGCACCTACCGTACTAGTACCCCAACTGTATTACGTGTTATCCGTGAATGACCCTTACTCAAAAGTCGTGTAATGGTCCATGTCAACCTAATATGCCGCATATATAGGTTACTCAACTCATATGTTTCTTTCCATGTATAAGTTCAGTCCTTTGCCGTAGGCTGTACGGGCTTTCCCATGTAAACGGTTTATCCTTGAAGTTGTTTTGGACTGCAACCCTTGATCTAGTTGTGTTTCCTTACCATGAACTATCGCGCGTCCACTTAGGATTTATGCCACCTAGGACCGCTAGGGATTATGCTACCTAATGAACGTTTCCGTGTCTCGGTTTGGGTTTTGGCCACCTAGGACCACTAGGGATTACGCCACCCGTCAACCGCGCCCTTGATCCCACATATGTATCGTGAATCGTTTTCCATGTCTAGATGCACATGTTCCCCAATGTGCCATCCGAGTTCTGTGCCAGGGCAAATCAAGAAATACGGAACTCGGTCGGGAGCTTTAAATCGTCTGCCGATGCAGATATCAAGGTCTGTTTTTGTACCCGTGGCTATGGTCCCACGTGACCCCTCCCTCAACTACTGAAAGGCAATCCAAGAAAAATCATGTATAAGAACCACTCCACGGCCCCACTATAGCCCACTTTCCTACGGGCCAACCTCACCCATGACTCGATAGCAAGCACATGGTCTGTTGGGGGTTCCCTGCCTTTCCGCACGTACACGATTGACTAAAGATGGTAGGTAGTCGGCGATGCGCTATCCAGGGCAAAAACAAGAATCGTCGACTCCACGCTAATCCATCCCAGTCTTTAGGTTGCTCGCATAGCAACCAAGGCATACTCTTGGTACTTCTAACGCAGAACTTAACCTCTCATCGGCCTAGTATAATTACCTGGCAGCCCACTGAGGGATCCCAAGAATATCCTCACGTCCCCCGAAGCTTCCACTTCGGCACCCAGTGCGCTGGAGCTTTTATCCAAGTCAGATAACTTGCTCCCCCTCGTATACTAAGTGATGACCTACCGTATCAGGTTACTCATTGTTTTGAGAATTAGTCCTATGTCCTTAGCTAAGAATTATTACTTAGTTACCCTTAACTAAGGTTTACCACTTAGCTTCCTTTCCCGTTATCCTTGATTAACCACGGTTTTCTACCTAGTTCTTCTAGCTAGGGTTTGCCTATTGGGTTAAGTGTTATCATTCAAGTCCATGACTTAACCCGCCCACGAATCACGTCAAAGATTGGCTAAGTATTTAAGTTCAAGACTTAGTCCCACAAGTTGGTTAAGTGTACCCAGAGGCTCATGACTTAACCCTATCAAGTCAAATTGGTCAAGTACTAGCTTACCTTAATCCTATCGGATTATCTTGCTAGATCGATTAAGCATAGATTATCTTAATCCCATCAAATTATCGAGTCGGATTGGTTAAGTATAGGTTGACTTAACCCCATCCTCTAATCGTACTACAATGGTTAAGTATATTCTAAAAAGGTCTTATGACTTAACCTTATCAGGTCCGCGTATTAGATTGGTTAAGTGTAAGTTACTTAACCCCATCAAATCATCATGTATAATTGGTTAAGTATAAGTTGCTTAACCCCATTAAATTATCACGTTAAGTTGGTTAAGTATTGGTTACTTAACCTCATTGAATTACCGAGTTTAAATTGGTTAAGTGTTTAACTTAACCCCGTCGAATTACCGTGTTTAGATTAGTTAAGTGTGGATTACTTAACCCCATCTAATTACCGTGTCGGATTAGTTAGGTGCAAATTACTTAACCCCATCCCCTAATCATCTTGTATGGTTAAGTGTCATTAAGAAAACTTACTTAACCTTGCCAAATTATCATGTTGGATTGATTAAGTGTTGGTTAACTTAATCCCTGTCCACTAGTCGTATAAAAATGGTTAAGCGTCATTAGGCAAATCAAATCACTTAACCTACCCAACCTTGTCATGTTTTGTTAAGTATCATTAGCCTAACCTATTTACTTAACCCATTTACCCATGTCATATTTGGTTAAGAGTCATTAATCAAATTAACTTAACCCTATCATGTGGCATTAATTACTTAATGCACCCCAACCTCTCACATTAGACTTTGTTGTGGTTACTAGTTAAGCCGGTCGGTTCCGGGTAGCTTTACACCACAACTTGGTCTAACCTCGGGTTCAAGCACAACATGACCAACTTCTCACATTGGGTCCTATTGTTTGCAACTACTAGTTAGGCCGGTCGGTTCCGGGTAGTTTTACGTTGCAAACTCAACCCAACCTCGAGTTGGCCACTTCCATGTTTAGTCTAGTGTCATGTTCATAGTCAAGTTTTCAAGCAATTGGGTAGACCTAACTTAATAGGTAAATTCCCAATGGGTAGACCTAACTTAATAGGTAAATTCCCAAGCTTATGTTTTTATGCATACTTACATGTCAACTTTCATGTTATACTTCAATTCATGTTTTCAAGTATAAACACATGTCATATTTAACGTTACATGTTGTCATGTTTATACCCATTTACCCAAGGCATATTCATGTCATTATGTTTCCCCATAATGTGACCCCAACGCTTTTTAAACTAGCATATACGTTCGCAACAACGTGATGGATTAAAAGAAGAGACTTGGCAAAGGAATGACAAAAATGGGTATTAAGCCACAAGTTAATCATGGTGGCAAATGAGGCACAAATGTGTTCATTAGCTTGCATGTTACATTCTTAAGCCTCAAAAACATGCATCAACCCAAACTTGGTACATAAGCGAATCATGGTGACAAAAGACATGGAATGATGGCTAGAAACTCGCATATATCATCATATAAGGATTATGACTTCATATGCAAGTTGACATAATGATTATGAAGATTCTCATGTTGCATAATGCAACATTTCAACATAAAGGTTGTGGCTTTTAGTTCATAAGATCAAGATAATGACTTCATAAACTTGCATAACATGATAGCATGCATCATTCTAATTAATCAAACCCAAACTTTCAACATGAACATTTAACTTCATAGTTAATATCTAAGAGTAGGGAAGGGCTTACATAGCTATGAAGGCACAAATCGAAATGCAAAACAAAGATTGTGATGAAGCCTATGCATGCCATCACCCAAAAACCCAAAGATGAACACTCCAAATCAACAAAAATACCATCTTTATGAACAAAGATCAAAGCTTTTGCCTTGAAATCAACTTGAGAAGCTCTCATACTAACATAGGGACTCTCTAATACTCTCATGATCATGAAACCTCTCATAGAAATGAAGTGGAGGCTAGGATAGTTGAGTGGAGGCCATGAGAGTAGCAATTTTGCCTGCATGAATGAATAATGAGGGTTTAGGGGTAGGTTAGGGGCTTATTTATAGATTAGGCAAGTGTTTTAGGCCATAGGATTAAACCTAGATTCAATCCAAGCCACCAAAGTATGTCTTGGGGAAGAAGTCAAGTGTAGGAACCATCTAGGGCCTTTAGATTAAAGATGAACCATGAGAACCATCCAAATGCAAAATCTGCATTTGAGCGAATCGGCCCACGGGTTGACAGCCAAACACCCTGGATTAACCCATAGTCGACCCAGCGGGCTTGGGTCGACCTCAAAAATCGGCCGGTTCGGTTATTCCCCTCTCCCAATTCGATGTTTTGAACATTTTTGCATATCTATTTATTTAATTTTCAATTATATATATATATATATATATATATATATATATATATATCAATATATATATATTTCTCTGCGCAACCCATTTCACTTAATTAAGTATCCTTTAATTTGGGAATTTTTCGTGAAACTTCGCGAGGCCATATCTTGGTCATACGGACTCCGATTTTCGAAAACTCGGACTCTATTTCGCGTATTTTTCCGAGACGAACGCAATGGCATAACCCGTTTCACCTGATTCAGAATTTAAAATTAAATTCTGCCTTGATTCTCGTCTTAATCATGTTATCGAAATACGGGTTGTTACATTCTCCCCACCTTTTAGGATTTCGTCCCCGAAATCTCCAAGTTAGGAAGAACATATCCTACCATCCATCATCCATCTACTCAAAACATCATCCACAAGCAGCCATTGTCCTTAGATGATTTCTAATGCTGTATGAATATCTGCAAGACGTGTGTGTACATGTTCCTTAGCTAATGCTAATGATCAGGCCTGAATAATCTTTCTAATGCAAAAATATGTATAATGCCATGTATCCAACGTGTATGCAAATAGTCCTAGTCATATAGATACTATATGCGTGCACAATCATTCATTCATATGCAACAACCGCATGATAATACACACGATTTCATCCATAAACAAGTATAAATACTCGTGCATATGCAATATGAAATGTGACCGAGTCGAGCTAGTATCTAACGTGTATTCGCGCATCCACGAGCAACCACTTGCAACCACTTGCAACCATATCAATCATAACATGTTTCAAATACATGTTTACATCCATAGGGTTCTACCTAGGATTCCCTGAAACAGGGTCGAGAAGATAAACAAGACAAACTCCTTACGGGGTTTGTAACAGAAAATAGGACCGAGAGGATGTCCACAAAAGATAGCCTACAAGTAAGCTCTACCGAAAACAGGGATCAAGAATATACTCCCAAAAAGAGATATCATGCGCGTATCTAGTCTTTGACCATCAAAGTCGTCTTTCCTGAGCTTAATTCCATCGTGCCTTGACCGTCTTTTAACTTCACGATTTCGCAACTTCTTATTTCCTGTTTCCATAACATGAGCTAGAACTCATTTCTTTGTCGCCTCTCGTTCCACTTGCACTTATCCTTTTCCTAGAATACTTGACGCAAACATGACTGCGTACTCATGATCTCATGCAAGCTTTCCAAAATTCACTAGTGAATCTCGGACCTCGTACCACAAGGTATTCCACGTAGAAGAACTTTCTCTTGAAAGTAAACAGATGCCAACCAGGTTATCAAGCGCACTTACTTGGGTGATTTCCATAACCCGTGCATAAGTGAAATAAACCATCCGTCTTATCGGCGAACACCACTCGATCGGGCTTCAAATTTCCAATAAAGGCATCAAGGGATTCTAAGTAATTAATCATGACCGAACCCAAAAAGGTTACACGAGACTTCGAGGGTATTACCAAGGCTAGTCAAAGAGTCTAACTACCCTCCTATAAAAACCGAGAGTGGCACCCCTTACTGGATAACCACTTCATCCATAACCGAGGCATGTTATTCTCAAATCCAAAACAAGTCATGAATAAATGGACCGGTTCTCCACAGGACTTGAGACAAAAATGGGATTCTCTATTACGCTAGTACTTAAGGTGCAGAGACTCAACTATCGAAGCAAACTTAAATGATGCGGGGATCAAAACAAAGTCTTGGCGGGATGATAGAAAAGAAGAGCTAAACTTTTAACAAGATCGTTACCCTCCTTCCGAGGTACCCTAGAAATAAGAGCATACTATTACCCTCCCGATGATCTTGTCCTTGTCCCATAATACTTAACTATCCACCCCGTTTTACCATGCCAAAGGTACTCTCTCGTCATGGGTTTCATTGTTCATCTTTCTCCCTCCTTTGAGGACTAAGCCATACCAACCAGTTGCTCATCCTTAAGCTCGTATCCTTTATCCTCTTTCTCACTATCCTTTCTTATAACGCGGCCACTGGTCTCTCGAGAACCACCTCCATCGCATGGAAAGCACTTTCGTAGATAGAAAAGACTAGTCGCAGTTAAAACCACTGTGACTACAGATGGAGGAAAGAAAGGAAAAGAGATTCAATTAAGGAAACAAGGATAGTGCTAATGACCTTTGGGGAATAGCCTTTTTCTTTTAAAAGAAAATTTTCTTGAAAAATGCTTCTTTATAAACGATTTTCAAATAGTTTTCAGAAGGTCTTTAAAAACTTTTGCCCAGTATGGTAACCTTCTGCTCTGATACCAAATGTAACACCCCGCCTCCGCTAGGGTCACTCGCAAAGGAATGCACTAGCTTTAGAGGGGCATTATTGGTAAACATGCACAGAAATATCACAAGACAGAACATATAAAATAGCGGAAATAAAATCGAACTTTCATAAACATGAATACATAAGGTCTAAAGCCTTTTACATCAGAGTACTTCAAAACCTGTCTTGCAATAGTAAAGAAGCATAAAGACTTTTTCATAAATTATTCCCCAAATAAAAACAGTAAAGTAGCCATAGCCAGGAAAAGTCCAAGCCATCCATGATGACCTTCAAGTAGAAGAAGTCCGAACTAAACAGCAGTGTTTCCTCCCTGTAACCTGGGGGGGGGAAACGGAAGAAAAGAGGCGAAACAAAACGGGTCAGTCAAAAAGACTGAGTAAGCCCTATCTACTATTATTATAAAATCTAGTAAAGTTAACTGACATGACAAACTGAGATGAACATAAGCATGATAACAAGCTAAATCAAAATAACAGGATGAACTACTGAACTCAGATAAACTAGGGTGTCGTGATAAACTACGGTGTCAAGATAAAACAAGGTATCACATTGTCAGGTTTCTATCAAGTATAATATCCCAAGATATCTATCGCGTATAACGTCCCATGGCATCTATCCTGTATATCTGCTCTGCACCTACCGTACTAGTACCCCAACTGTATTACGTGTTATCCGTGAATGACCCTTACTCAAAAGTCGTGTAATGGTCCATGTCAACCTAATATGCCGCATATATAGGTTACTCAACTCATATGTTTCTTTCCATGTATAAGTTCAGTCCTTTGCCGTAGGCTGTACGGGCTTTCCCATGTAAACGGTTTATCCTTGAAGTTGTTTTGGACTGGAACCCTTGATCTAGTTGTGTTTCCTTACCATGAACTATCGCGCGTCCACTTAGGATTTATGCCACCTAGGACCGCTAGGGATTATGCTACCTAATGAACGTTTCCGTGTCTCGGTTTGGGTTTTGGCCACCTAGGACCACTAGGGATTACGCCACCCGTCAACCGCGCCCTTGATCCCACGTATGTATCGTGAATCGTTTTCCATGTCTAGATGCACATGTTCCCCAATGTGCCATCCGAGTTCCGTGCCAGGGCAAATCAAGAAATACGGAACTCGGTCGGGAGCTTTAAATCGTCTGCCGATGCAGATATCAAGGTCTGTTTTTGTACCCATGGCTATGGTCCCACGTGACCCCTCCCTCAACTACTGAAAGGCAATCCAAGAAAAATCATGTATAAGAACCACTCCACGGCCCCACTATAGCCCACTTTCCTACGGGCCAATCTCACCCATGACTCGATAGCAAGCACATGGTCTGTTGGGGGTTCCCTGCCTTTCCGCACGTACACGATTGACTAAAGATGGTAGGTAGTCGGCGATGCGCTATCCAGGGCAAAAACAAGAATCGTCGACTCCACGCTAATCCATCCCAGTCTTTAGGTTGCTCGCATAGCAACCAAGGCATACTCTTGGTCCTTCTAACGCAGACCTTAACCTCTCATGGGCCTAGTATAATTACCTGGCAGCCCACAGAGGGATCCCAAGAATATCCTCACGTCCCCCGAAGCTTCCACTTCGGCACCCAGTGCGCTGGAGCTTTTATCCAAGTCAGATAACTTGCTCCCCCTCGTATACTAAGTGATGACCTACCGTATCAGGTTACTCATTGTTTTGAGAATTAGTCCTATGTCCTTAGCTAAGAATTATTACTTAGTTACCCTTAACTAAGGTTTACCACTTAGCTTCCTTTCCCGTTATCCTTGATTAACCACGGTTTTCTACCTAGTTCTTCTAGCTAGGGTTTGTCTATTGGGTTAAGTGTTATCATTCAAGTCCATGACTTAACCCGCCCACGAATCACGTCAAAGATTGGCTAAGTATTTAAGTTCAAGACTTAGTCCCACAAGTTGGTTAAGTGTACCCAGAGGCTCATGACTTAACCCTATCAAGTCAAATTGGTCAAGTACTAGCTTACCTTAATCCTATCGGATTATCTTGCTAGATCGATTAAGCATAGATTATCTTAATCCCATCAAATTATCGAGTCGGATTGGTTAAGTATAGGTTGACTTAACCCCATCCTCTAATCGTACTACAATGGTTAAGTATATTCTAAAAAGGTCTTGTGACTTAACCTTATCAGGTCCGCGTATTAGATTGGTTAAGTGTAAGTTACTTAACCCCATCAAATCATCATGTATAATTGGTTAAGTATAAGTTGCTTAACCCCATTAAATTATCACGTTAAGTTGGTTAAGTATTGGTTACTTAACCTCATTGAATTACCGAGCTTAAATTGGTTAAGTGTTTAACTTAACCCCATCGAATTACCGTGTTTAGATTAGTTAAGTGTGGATTACTTAACCCCATCTAATTACCGTGTCGGATTAGTTAGGTGCAAATTACTTAACCCCATCCCCTAATCATCTTGTATGGTTAAGTGTCATTAAGAAAACTTACTTAACCTTGCCAAATTATCATGTTGGATTGATTAAGTGTTGGTTAACTTAATCCCCGTCCACTAGTCGTATAAAAATGGTTAAGCGTCATTAGGCAAATCAAATCACTTAACCTACCCAACCTTGTCATGTTTTGTTAAGTATCATTAGCCTAACCTATTTACTTAACCCATTTACCCATGTCATATTTGGTTAAGAGTCATTCATCAAATTAACTTAACCCTATCATGTGGCATTAATTACTTAATGCACCCCAACCTCTCACATTAGACTTTGTTGTGGTTACTAGTTAAGCCGGTCGGTTCCGGGTAGCTTTACACCACAACTTGGTCTAACCTCGGGTTCAAGCACAACATGACCAACTTCTCACATTGGTCCTATTGTTTGCAACTACTAGTTAGGCCGGTCGGTTCCGGGTAGTTTTACGTTGCAAACTCAACCCAACCTCGAGTTGGCCACTTCCATGTTTAGTCTAGTGTCATGTTCATAGTCAAGTTTTCAAGCAATTGGGTAGACCTAACTTAATAGGTAAATTCCCAATGGGTAGACCTAACTTAATAGGTAAATTCCCAAGCTTATGTTTTTATGCATACTTACATGTCAACTTCCATGTTATACTTCAATTCATGTTTTCAAGTTTAAACACATGTCATATTTAACGTTACATGTTGTCATGTTTATACCCATTTACCCAAGTCATATTCATGTCATTATTTTTCCCCATAATGTGACCCCAACGCTTTTTAAACTACCATATACGTTCGCAACAACGTGATGGATTAAAAGAAGAGACTTGGCAAAGGAATGACAAAAATGGGTATTAAGCCACAAGTTAATCATGGTGGCAAATGAGGCACAAATGTGTTCATTAGCTTGCATGTTACATTCTTAAGCCTCAAAAACATGCATCAACCCAAACTTGGTACATAAGCGAATCATGGTGACAAAAGACATGGAATGATGGCTAGAAACTCGCATATATCATCATATAAGGATTATGACTTCATATGCAAGTTGACATAATGATTATGAAGATTCTCATGTTGCATAATGCAACGTTTCAACATAAAGGTTGTGGCTTTTAGTTCATAAGATCAAGATAATGACTTCATAAACTTGCATAACATGATAGCATGCATCATTCTAATTAATCAAACCCAAACTTTCAACATGAACATTTAACTTCATAGTTAATATCTAAGAGTAGGGAAGGGCTTACATAGCTATGAAGGCACAAATCGAAATGCAAAACACAGATTGTGATGAAGCCTATGCATGCCATCACCCAAAAACCCAAAGATGAACACTCCAAATCAACAAAAATACCATCTTTATGAACAAAGATCAAAGCTTTTGCCTTGAAATCAACTTGAGAAGCTCTCATACTAACATAGGGACTCTCTAATACTCTCATGATCATGAAACCTCTCATAGAAATGAAGTGGAGGCTAGGATAGTTGAGTGGAGGCCATGAGAGTAGCAATTTTGCCTGCATGAATGAATAATGAGGGTTTAGGGGTAGGTTAGGGGCTTATTTATAGATTAGGCAAGTGTTTTAGGCCATAGGATTAAACCTAGATTCAATCCAAGCCACCAAAGTATGTCTTGGGGAAGAAGTCAAGTGTAGGAACCATCTAGGGCCTTTAGATTAAAGATGAACCATGAGAACCATCCAAATGCAAAATCTGCATTTGAGCGAATCGGCCCACGGGTTGACAGCCAAACACCCTGGATTAACCCCTAGTCGACCCAGCGGGCTCGGGTCGACCTCAAAAATCGGCCGGTTCGGTTATTCCCCTCTCCCAATTCGATGTTTTGAACATTTTTGCATATTTATTTATTTAATTTTCAATTATATATATATATCTCAATATATATATATTTCTCTACGCAACCCATTTCACTTAATTAAGTATCCTTTAATTTGGGAATTTTTCGTGAAACTTCGCGAGGCCATATCTTGGTCATACGGACTCCGATTTTCGAAAACTCGGACTCTATTTCGCGTATTTTTCCGAGACGAACGCAATGGCATATCCCGGTTCACCTGATTCAGAATTTAAAATTAAATTCTGCCTTGATTCTCGTCTTAATCATGTTATCGAAATACGGGTTGTTACACGAATGCCGAGATCGAGGGTTTGGAGCGCCCTGGAAGCCACCATAGTAACTTTCGGCCGAGATTGGGAAGCCGCCCAACCGTCGGTTGGCCTTCGTAACATGCGTTTTTCGTGCAATTCCGATACCCGCATTCGCCAGTTCGGAAGCCGAGATCGAGGGTTCGGAGCTCCCCGAAACCCACCATAGTAACTTTATGCCAATTTTGGGCGGCCATTCGTTATTCACGCTGGCCCTCTTGTGATACGGAACCGTCGGGCCACCGAAACGCGCATCGATTGTGAAATTACCAGGTTCAGCTTCGCGAATTCGGAACCCGAGATCTATGTTACGGAGCTGCTAGGAAACCAACACAGTAAATTTCTACGTAATTCAGGTTGACGCCAAACAGTTCAGGCCCACGAAGCATGAATGGATCTTCAAATTCCTATACTCGTATTAGCTAGTTTGGAAGCAAGGAAGGAGGGTTTGAAGCGCTCTCAAAAGCCACCACGACCTCTTTCTAAAAGGCGTGGGAAAACAACCACCAGTTATGTCCTCCGAAACGCTCGTTTCAGTGACCTAACTCCAAAAATACCTCGAACACCAGCCCCACCCACCCACAAACCCACCCCAAGTGGGGGGAGCCGATCGTTTATCAAGTTGGGCTGGTCGCGATCCGGAACAGTCTGGTCCTTCGAAATGCGCGTATATCAGGAAATCTTTCCACTCGTTGCCACCAGTTCGAATGCCGAGATCGAGGGTTTGGAGCGCCTTGGAAGCCACCATAGTAACTATCGGCCGAGATTGGGAAGCCGCCCAACCGTCGGTTGGCCTTCGAAACATGCATTGTTCGTGAAATTCCGATACCCACATTCGCCAGTTCGGAAGCCGAGATCGAGGGGTCGGAGCTCCCCGGAACCCACCGTAGTAACTTTATACCGTGTTTGGGCGGCCAATCGTTATTCATGCTGGCCTTGTCGTGATACGGAACCGTCGGGCCACCGAAACGCGCATCGATTGTGAAATTCCCAGGTTCAGCTTCGCGAATTCGGAATCCGAGATCTATGTTACGGAGGTGCTAAGAAACCACCACAGTAAATTTCTACGTAATTCAGGTAGACGCCAAACAGTTCAGGCCTACGAAGTATGCATGGATCTTATAATTCTTATACTCGTATTAGCTAGTTCGGAAGCAAGGATGGAGGGTTCGAAGCGCTCTCGAAAGCCACCATGGCCTCTTTCTACAGGGCGTGGGAAAACAACCACCAGTTATGTCCTCTGAAACGCGCATTTAATTGACCTAACTCCAAAAACCCCTCGACCACCAGCCCCACCAACCACAAACCCACCCCACGTGAGGGGAGTCAATCGTTTTTCAAGTTGGCCGGTCGCGATACGGGACCGTCCGGTCCTTAGAGATGCGCGTATATCAGGAAATCTCTGCACTCGTTTCCACGAGTTCGAATGCCGAGATCGAGGGTTTGTAGCGCCCCGGAAGCCACCATAGTAACTTTTGGTCGAGATTGGGCAGCCGCCCAACCGTCGGTTGGCCTTCGAAACATGCGTTGTTCATGAAATTCCGATACCCGCATTCGCCAGTTCGGAAGCTGAGATCGAGGGTTCGGAGCTCCCCGGAACCCACCATAGTAACTTTATACCGAGTTTGGGCGGCCAATCTTTATTCACGCTGGCCCTATCGTGATACGGAACCGTTGGGCCACCGAAACGCGCATCGATTGTGAAATTACCGGGTTCAGCTTCGCGAATTCGGAAGCCGAGATCTATGTAATGGAGCTGCTAGGAAACCACCACAGTAAATTTCTACGTAATTCAGGTAGATGCCAAACAGTTCAGGCCTACGAAGCATGCATGGATCTTAAAATTCTTATACTCGTATTAGCTAGTTGGGAAGCAAGGATGGAGGGTTCGAAGCGCTCTCGAAAGCCACCATGGCCTCTTTCTACAGGGCGTGGGAATACAACCACCAATTATGTCCTCTGAAACGCGCATTTAATTGACCTACTCCAAAAACCCCTCGACCACCAGCCCCAACCACCACAAACCCACCCCACGTGAGGGGAGTCAATCGTTTTTCAAGTTGGCCGGTCGCGATCCGGGACCGTCTGGTCCTTCGAAACGCGAATATATCGGGAAATCTCTCGACTCGTTTCCGCCAGTTCGAATGCCAAGATCGAGGGTTTGGAGCGCTCCGGAAGCCACCATAGTAACTATCGGCCGAGATTGGGCAGCCGCCCAACCGTCGGTTGGCCTTCAAAACATGCGTTGTTCGTGAAATTCCGATACCCGCATTCGCCAGTTCGGAAGCCGAGATCGAGGGGTCGGAGCTCCCCGGAACCCACCATAGAAACTTTATACCGTGTTTGGGTGGCCAATCGTTATTCACGCTGGCCTTGTCGTGATACGGAACCGTCGGGCCACCGAAACGCGCATCGATTGTGAAATTACCGGGTTCAGCTTCGCGAATTCGGAAGCCGAGATCTATGTTACGGAGCTGCTAGGAAACCACTACAGTAAATTTCTACGTAATTCAGGTAGACGCCAAACTGTTCAGGCCTACGAAGCAAGCATGGATCTTAAAATTCTTATACTCGTATTAGCTAGTTCGGAAGCAAGGATGGAGGGTTCGAAGCGCTCTCGAAAGCCACCATGGCCTCTTTCTACAGGGCGTGGGAATACAACCACCAGTTATGTTCTCTGAAACGCGCATTTAATTGACCTAACTCCAAAAACCCCTTGACCACCAGCCCCACCCACCACAAACCCACCCCACGTGAGGGGAATCAATCGTTTTTCAAGTTGGCCGGTCGCGATCCGGGGCCGTCCGGTCCTTCGAAATGCGCGTATATCGGGAAATCTCTGCACTCGTTTCCACGAGTTCGAATGCCGAGATCGAGGGTTTGGAGCATCCCGGAAGCCACCATAGTAACTTTTGGTCGAGATTGGGCAACCGCCCAACCGTTGGTTGGCCTTCGAAACATGCGTTGTTCGTGAAATTCCGATACCCGCATTCGCCAGTTCGGAAGCTGAGATCAAGGGTTTGGAGCTCCTCGGAACCCACCATAGTAACTTTATACCGAGTTTGGGCGGCCAATCGTTATTCACGCTAGCCCTGTCGTGATACGGAACCGTTGGGCCTCCGAAACGCGCATTGGTTGTGAAATTACCGGGTTCAGCTTCGCGAATTCGGAAGCCGAGATCTATGTAATGGAGCTGCTAGGAAGCCACCACAGTAAATTTCTACGTAATTCAGGTAGACGCCAAACAGTTCAGGCCTACGAAGCATGCATGGATCTTCAAATTCCTATACTCGTATTAGCTAGTTCGGAAGCAAGGATGGAGGGTCGAAGCACTCTCGAAAGCGACTACGTCCTCTTTCCACAGGGCGTGGGAAAACAACCACCAGTTATGTCCTCCGAAACTCGCATTTTAGTGACCTACTTCAAAAAACCTCTCGACCCCAAGCCCCACCCATCACAAACCCACCACACGTGGGGGGAGTTGATCGTTTTTCAAGTTGGGCCGGTCGCGATCCGGGGTTGTCCGGTCCTCCGAAACGCGCGTATATCAGGAAATCTCTGCACTCGTTTCCACGAGTTCGAATGCCGTGATCGAGGGTTTGGAGCGCCCCGGAAGCAACCATAGTAACTTTCGGCTGAGATTGGGCAGCCGCCCAACCGTCAGTTGGCCTTCGAAAAATGCGTTGTTCGTTAAATTCCAATACTTGCATTCGCCAGTTCGGAAGCCGAAATCGAGGTTTCGGAGCTCCCCGGAACCCACCATAGTTACTTATACCGTGTTTGGGTGGCCAATCATTATTCACGCTAGCCCTGTCGTGATACGGAACCGTCGAGCCATCGAAACGTGCATCGATTGTGAAATTCCCAGGTTCAGCTTCGCGAATTCGGACGTCAAGATCTATGTTACGGAGCTACTAGGAAACCACCACAGTAAATTTCTACGCAATTCAGGTAGACGCCAAACAGTTCAGGCCTACGAAGCATGCATGGATCTTCCAATTCCTATACTCGTATTAGCTAGTTTGGAAGCAAGGAAGGAGGGTTCGAAGCGCTCTCGAAAGCCACCACGACCTCTTTCTAAGGGCATGGGAAAAAACCACCAGTTATGTCCTCCGAAACGCTGGTTTCAGTGACCTTACTCCAAAAACCCCTTGACCACCAGCCCCACCCACCCACAAACCCACCCCACGTGGGGGGAGTCGATCATTTTTCAAGTTGGGCCGGTCGATCCTTCGAAACGCGCGTATATCGGGACATCTCTCCACTCGTTTCCGCCAGTTTGAATGCCGAGATTGATGGTTTGGAGCGCCCTGGAAGCCACCATAGTAACTTTCGGCCGAGACTGGGCAGCCACCCAACCGTCGGTTGGCCTTCGTTACATTCGTTTTTCGTGAAATTCCGGTACCCGCATTCGCCAGTTCGGAAGCCGAGATCGAGGGTTCGGAGCTCCACGGAACCCACCATAGTAACTTTATACCGAGTTTGGGTGGCCAATCGTTATTCACGCTGGCCCTGTCGTGATACTGAATCGTCGAGCCACTGAAACGCGCATCGATTGTGAAATTCCCAGGTAACGCTTCGCGAATTCGGAAGCCGAGATCTATGTTACGGAGCTGCTAGGAAACCACCACAGTAATTTTATACGTAATTCAGGTAGATGCCAAACAGTTCAGGCATACGAAGCATGCATGGATCTTCAAATTCCTATACTCGCATTATCTAGTTCGGAAGCAAGGATGGAGGGTTCGAAGAGCTCTCGAAAGCCACCACGGCCTCTTTCTACAGGGCATGGGAAAACAACCACCAGATATGTCCTCCGAAACGCGCGTTTCAGTGGCCTAACTCCAAAAACCCCTCGACCACCAGCCCCACCCACCCACAAACCCACCCCACGTGGGGGGAGTCGATCGTTTTTTCAAGTTGGGCCAGTGGCGATCCGGGACCGTCTGTTCCTTCGAAACGCGCGTATATCGGGAAATCTCTCCACTCGTTTCCGCCAGTTCGAATGCCGAGATCGAGGGTTTGGAGCGCCCTGGAAGCCACCATAGTAACTTTCGGTCGAGATTGGAAACCGCCCAACCGTCGGTTGGCCTTCGTAACATGCGTTTTTCGTGCAATTCCGATACCCGCATTCGCCAGTTCGGAAGCCGAGATCGAGGGTTCGGAGCTCCCCGAAACCCACCATAGTAACTTTATACCAATTTTGGGCGGCCATTCGTTATTCACGCTGGCCCTCTTGTGATACGGAACCGTCGGGCCACCGAAACGCGCATCGATTGTGAAATTACCACGTTCAGCTTCGCGAATTCGGAACCCGAGATCTATGTTACGGAGCTGCTAGGAAACCAACACAGTAAATTTCTACGTAATTCAGGTTGACGCCAAACAGTTCAGGCCCACGAAGCATGAATGGATCTTCAAATTCCTATACTCGTACTAGCTAGTTTGGAAGCAAGGAAGGAGGGTTTGAAGCGCTCTCAAAAGCCACCACGACCTCTTTCTAAAAGGCGTGGGAAAACAACCACCAGTTATGTCCTCCGAAACGCGCGTTTCAGTGACCTAACTCCAAAAATACCTCGAACACCAGCCCCACCCACCCACAAACCCACCCCAAGTGGGGGGAGCCGATCGTTTATCAAGTTGAGCTGGTCGCGATCCGGAACAGTCTGGTCCTTCGAAACGCGCGTATATCAGGAAATCTTTCCACTCGTTGCCACCAGTTCGAATGCCGAGATCGAGGGTTTGGAGCGCCTTGGAAGCCACCATAGTAACTATCGGCCGAGATTGGGAAGCCGCCCAACCGTCGGTTGGCCTTCGAAACATGCATTGTTCGTGAAATTCCGATACCCACATTCGCCAGTTCGGGAGCCGAGATCGAGGGGTCGGAGCTCCCCGGAACCCACCGTAGTAACTTTATACCGTGTTTGGGCGGCCAATCGTTATTCACGCTGGCCTTGTCGTGATACGGAACCGTCGGGCCACCGAAACGCGCATCGATTGTGAAATTCCCAGGTTCAGCTTCGCGAATTCGGAAGCCGAGATCTATGTTACGGAGGTGCTAAGAAACCACCACAGTAAATTTCTACGTAATTCAGGTAGACGCCAAACAGTTCAGGCCTACGAAGCATGCATGGATCTTATAATTCTTATACTCGTATTAGCTAGTTCGGAAGCAAGGATGGAGGGTTCGAAGCGCTCTCGAAAGCCACCATGGCCTCTTTCTACAGGGCGTGGGAATACAACCACCAGTTATGTCCTCTGAAACGCACATTTAATTGACCTAACTCCAAAAACCCCTCGACGACCAGCCCCACCAACCACAAACCCACCCCACGTGAGGGGAGTCAATCGTTTTTCAAGTTGGCCGGTCGCGATCCGGGACCGTCCGGTCCTTAGAGATGCGCGTATATCAGGAAATCTCTGCACTCGTTTCCACGAGTTCGAATGCCGAGATCGAGGGTTTGTAGCGCCCCGGAAGCACCATAGTAACTTTTGGTCGAGATTGGGCAGCCGCCCAACCGTCGGTTGGCCTTCGAAACATGCGTTGTTCATGAAATTCCGATACCCGCATTCGCCAGTTCGGAAGCTGAGATCGAGGGTTCGGAGCTCCCCGGAACCCACCATAGTAACTTTATACCGAGTTTGGGCGGCCAATCGTTATTCACGCTGGCCCTGTCGTGATACGGAACCGTTGGGCCACCGAAACGCGCATCGATTGTGAAATTATCGGGTTCAGCTTCGCGAATTCGGAAGCCGAGATCTATGTAATGGAGCTGCTAGGAAACCACCACAGTAAATTTCTACGTAATTCAGGTAGACGCCAAATAGTTCAGGCCTACGAAGCATGCATGGATCTTCAAATTCCTATACTCGTATTAGCTAGTTCGGAAGCAAGGATGGAGGGTCGAAGCGCTCCCGAAAGCGACTACGTCCTCTTTCTACAGGGCATGGGAAAACAACCACCAGTTATGTCCTCCGAAACTCGCATTTTAGTGACCTAATTCCAAAAAGCTCTCGACCCCAAGCCCCACCCATCACAAACCCACCACACGTGGGGGGAGTTGATCATTTTTCAAGTTGGGCCGGTCGCGATCCGGGGCTGTCCGGTCCTCCGAAACGCGCGTATATCAGGAAATCTCTGCACTCGTTTCCACGAGTTCGAATGCCGTGATCGAGGGTTCGGAGCGCCCCGGAAGCCACCATAGTAACTTTCGGCCGAGATTGGGCAGCTGCCCAGCCGTCGGTTGGCCTTCGAAACATGCGTTGTTCGTGAAATTCCGATACCCGCATTCGCCAGTTCGGAAGCCGAGATCGAGGGGTCGGAGCACCCCGGAACCCAGCATAGTAACTTTATACCGTGTTTGGGCGGCCAGTCGTTATTCACGCTGGCCTTGTCGTGATACGGAACCGTCGGGCCACCGAAACGCGCATCGATTGTGAAATTCCCAGGTTCAGCTTCGCGAATTCGGAAGCCGAGATCTATGTTACGGAGCTGCTAGGAAACCACCACAGTAAATTTCTACGTAATTAAGGTAGACGCCAAACAGTTCAGGCCTACGAAGCATGCATGGATCTTAAAATTCTTATACTCGTATTAGCTAGTTCGGAAGCAAGGATGGAGGGTTCGAAGCGCTCTCGAAAGCCACCATGGCCTCTTTCTACAGGGCATGGGAAAACAACCACCAGTTATGTCCTCTGAAACTCGCATTTAATTGACCTAACTCCAAAAACCCCTCGACCACCAGCCCCACCCACTACAAACCCACCCCACGTGAGGGGAGTCAATCGTTTTTCAAGTTGGCCGGTTGCGATCCGGGACCGTCCGGTCCTTCGAAATGCGCGTATATCAGGAAATCTCTACACTCGTTTCCACGAGTTCGAATGCCGAGATCGAGGGTTTGGAGCGCCCCGGAAGCCACCATAGTAACTTTTGGTCGAGATTGGGCAGCCGCCCAACCGTCGGTTGGCCTTCGAAACATGCGTTGTTCGTGAAATTCCGATACCCGCATTCGCCAGTTCGGAAGCTGAGATCGAGGGTTCGGAGCTCCCCGGAACCCACCATAGTAACTTTATACCGAGTTTGGGCGGCCAATCGTTATTCACGCTGGCCCTGTCGTGATACGGAACCGTTGGGCCACCGAAACGCGCATCGATTGTGAAATTACCGGGTTCAGCTTCTCGAATTCGGAAGCCGAGATCTATGTAATGGAGCTTCTAGGAAACCACCACAGTAAATTTCTACGTAATTCATGTAGACGCCAAACAGTTCAGGCCTACGAAGCATGCACGGATCTTCAAATTCCTATAGTCGTATTAGCTAGTTCGGAAGCAAGGATGGAGGGTCGAAGCGCTCTGGAAAGCGACTATGTCCTCTTTCTACAGGGCATGGGAAAACAACCACCAGTTATGTCCTCCGAATCTCGCATTTTAGTGACCTAATTCCAAAAACCTCTCGACCCCAAGACCCACCCATCACAAACCCACCACACGTGGGGGGAGTTGATCGTTTTTCAAGTTGGGCCGGTCGCGATCCGGGGCTGTCCGGTCCTCCGAAACATGCGTATATCAGGAAATCTCTGCACTCGTTTCCACGAGTTCGAATGCCTTGATCGAGGGTTTGGAGCGCCCGGGAAGCCACCATAGTAACTTTCGACCGAGATTGGGCAGCCGCCCAACCGTCGGTTGGCCTTCGAAACATGCGTTGTTCGTGAAATTCCGATACCCGCAATCGCCAGTTCGGAAGCCGAGATCGAGGGGTCGGAGCTCACCAGAACCCACCATAGTAACTTTATACCGTGTTTGGGTGGCCAATCGTTATTCACGCTGGCCTTGTCGTGATACGGAACCGTCGGGCCACCGAAACGCGCATCGATTGTGAAATTCCCAGGTTCAGCTTCGCGAATTCGGAAGCCGAGATCTATGTTACGGAGCTGCTAGGAAACCACCACAGTAAATTTCTACATAATTCAGGTAGACGCCAAACAGTTCAGGCCTACGAAGCATGCATGGATCTTAAAATTCTTATACTCGTATTAGATAGTTCGGAAGCATGGATGGAGGGTTCGAAGCGCTCTCGAAAGCCACCATGGCCTCTTTCTGCAGGGCGTGCGAAAACAACCACCAGTTATGTCCTCTGAAACGCGCATTTAATTGACCTAACTCCAAAAACCCCTCGACCACCAGCCCCACCCACCACAAACCCACCCCACGTGAGGGGAGTCAATCGTTTTTCAAGTTGGCCGGTCGCGATCCGGGACCGTCCGGTCCTTCGAAGCGCGCGTATATCGGGAAATCTCTCCACTCGTTTCCGCCAGTTCGAATGCCGAGATCGAGGGTTTGGAGCGCCCCGGAAGCCACCATAGTAACTATCAGCCGAGATTGGGCAGTCGCCCAACCGTCGGTTGGCCTTCGAAACATGCGTTGTTCGTGAAATTCCGATACCCGCATTCGCCAGTTCGGAAGCCGAGATCGAGGGGTCGGAGCTCCCCGGAACCCACCATAGTAACTTTATACCGTGTTTGGGCGGCCAATCGTTATTCACGCTGGCCTTGTCGTGATACGGAACCGTCGGGCCACCGAAACGCGCATCGATTGTGAAATTACCGGGTTCAGCTTCGCGAATTCCAAAGCCGAGATCTATGTTACGGAGCTGCTAGGAAACCACCACAGTAAATTTCTACGTAATTCAAGTAGACGCCAAACAGTTCAGGCCTACGAAGCATGCATGGATCTTAAAATTCTTATACTCGTATTAGCTAGTTCGGAAGCAAGGATGGAGGGTTCGAAGCGCTCTCGAAAGCCACCATGGCCTCTTTCTACAGGGCATGGGAAAACAACCAACAGTTATGTCCTCTGAAACGCGCATTTAATTGACCTAGCTCCAAAAAACCCCAGACCACGAGCCCCACCCACCACAAACCCACCCCACGTGAGGGGAGTCAATCGTTTTTCAAGTTGGCCGGACGAGATCCGGGACCGTCCGGTCCTTCGAAATGCGCGTATATCAGGAAATCTCTGCACTCGTTTCCACGAGTTCGAATGCCGAGATCGAGGGTTCGGAGCGCCCCGGAAGCCATCATAGTAACTTTTGGTCCAGATTGGGCAGCCGCCCAACCGTCAGTTGGCCTTCGAAACATGCGTTGTTCGTGAAATTCCGATACCCGCATTCGCCAGTTCAGAAGCTGAGATCGAGGGTTCGGAGCTCCCCGGAACCCACCATAGTAACATTATACCGAGTTTGGGCGGCCAATCGTTATTCACGCTGGCCCTGTCGTGATACGGAACCGTTGGGCCACCGAAACGCGCATCGATTGTGAAATTACCGGGTTCAGCTTCGCGAATTCGGAAGCCGAGATCTATACAATGGAGCTGCTAGGAAACCACCACAGTAAATTTCTACGTAATTCAGGTAGATGCCAAACAGTTCAGGCCTACGAAGCATGCATGGATCTTCAAATTCCTATACTCGTATTAGCTAGTTCGGAAGCAAGGATGGAGGGTCGAAGCGCTCTCGAAAGCGACTACGTCCTCTTTTTACAGGGCGTGGGAAAACAACCACCAGTTATGTCCTCCGAAACGCGCATTTTAGTGACCTAATTCCAAAAACCTCCCGACCCCAAGCCCTACCCATCACAAACCCACCACACGTGGGGGGAGTTGATCGTTTTTCAAGTTGGGCCGGTCGCGATCCGGGGCTGTCCGGTCCTCCGAAACGCGCGTATATCAGTAAATCTCTGCACTCGTTTCCACGAGTTCGAATGCCGTGATCGAGGGTTTGGAGCGCCCCGGAAGCCATCATAGTAACTTTCGGCCGAGATTGGGCAACCGCCCAACCGTCGGTTGGCCTTCGAAAAATGCGTTGTTCGTTAAATTCCGATACTTGCATTCGCCAGTTCGGAAGCCGAAATCGAGGGTTCGGAGCTCCCCGGAACCCACCATAGTTACTTATACCGTGTTTGGGTGGCCAATTGTTATTCACGCTAGCCCTGTCGTGATACGAAACCGTCGAGCCATCGAAACGTGCATCGATTGTGAAATTCCCAGGTTCAGCTTCGCGAATTCAGAAGTCAAGATCTATGTTACGGAGCTGCTAGGAAACCACCACAGTAAATTTCTACGTAATTCAGGTAGACGCCAAACAGTTCAGGCCTACGAAGCATGCATGGATCTTCCAATTCCTATACTCGTATTAGCTAGTTTGGAAGCAAGGAAGGAGGGTTCGAAGCGCTCTCGAAAGCCACCACGACCTCTTTCTAAGGGCGTGGGAAAAAACCACCAGTTATGTCCTCCGAAACGCGCGTTTCCGTGACCTAACTCCAAAAACCCCTCGACCACCAGCCCCACCCACCCACAAACCCACCCCACGTGGGGGGAGTCGATCGTTTTTCAAGTTGGGCCGGTCGCGATCCGGGACCGTCCGGTCCTTCGAAACGCGCGTATATCGGGAAATCTCTCCACTCGTTTCCGCCAGTTTGAATGCCGAGATTGAGGGTTTGGAGCGCCCCGGAAGCCACCATAGTAACTTTCGGCCGAGATTGGGCAGCCGCCCTACCGTCGGTTGGCCTTCGTTACATTCATTTTTCGTGAAATTCTGGTACCCGCATTCACCAGTTCGGAAGCCGAGATCGAGGGTTCGGAGCTCCACGGAACCCACCATAGTAACTTTATACCAAGTTTGGGTGGCCAATCATTATTCACGCTGGCCCTGTCGTGATACGGAACCATCGAGCCACAAAACGCGCATCGATTGTGAAATTCCTAGGTAAGGCTTCGCGAATTCGGAAGCCGAGATCTATGTTACGGAGCTGCTAGGAAACCACCACAGTAATTTTATACGTAATTCAGGTAGATGCCAAACAGTTCAGGCCTACGAAGCATGCATGGATCTTCAAATTCCTATACTCGCATTATCTAGTTCGGAAGCAAGGATGGAGGGTTCGAAGAGCTCTCGAAAGCCACCATGGCCTCTTTCTACAGGGCATGGGAAAACAACCACCAGTTATGTCCTCCGAAACTCGCATTTTAGTGACCTAATTCCAAAAACCTCTCGACCCCAAGACCCACCCATCACAAACCCACCACACGTGGGGGGAGTTGATCGTTTTTCAACTTGGGCCGATCGCGATCAGGGGCTGTCCGGTCCTCCGAAACGTGCGTATATCAGGAAATCTCTGCACTCGTTTCCACGAGTTCGAATGCCGTGATCGAGGGTTTGGAGCGCCCCGGAAGCCACCATAGTAACTTTCGACCGAGATTGGGCAGCCGCCCAACCGTCGGTTGGCCTTCGAAACATGCGTTGTTCGTGAAATTCCGATACCCGCAATCGCCAGTTCGGAAGCCGAGATCGAGGGGTCGGAGCTCCCCGGAACCCACCATAGTAACTTTATACCGTGTTTGGGCGGCCAATCGTTATTCACGCTGGCCTTGTCGTGATACGGAACCGTCGGGCCACCGAAACGCGCATCGATTGTGAAATTCCCAGGTTCAGCTTCGCGAATTCGGAAGCCGAGATCTATGTTACGGAGCTGCTAGGAAACCACCACAGTAAATTTCTACATAATTCAGGTAGACGCCAAACAGTTCAGGCCTACGAAACATGCATGGATCTTAAAATTCTTATACTTGTGTTAGATAGTTCGGAAGCATGGATGGAGGGTTCGAAGCACTCTCGAAAGCCACCATCGCCTCTTTCTACAGGGCGTGCGAAAACAACCACCAGTTATGTCCTCTGAAACGCGCATTTAATTGACCTAACTCCAAAAACCCCTCGACCACCAGCCCCACCCACCACAAACCCACCCCACGTGAGGGGAGTCAATCGTTTTTCAAGTTGGCCGGTCGCGATCCGGGACCGTCCGGTCCTTCGAAACGCGCGTATATCGGGAAATCTCTCCACTCGTTTCCGCCAGTTCGAATGCCGAGATCGAGGGTTTGGAGCGCCCCGGAAGCCACCATTGTAACTATCGGCCGAGATTGGGCAGCCGCCCAACCGTCGGTTGGCCTTCGAAACATGCGTTGTTCGTGAAATTCCGATACCCACATTCGCCAGTTCGGAAGCCGAGATCGAGGTGTCGGAGCTCCCCGGAACACACCATAGTAACTTTATACCGTGTTTGGGCGGCCAATCGTTATTCACGCTGGCCTTGTCGTGATACGGAACCGTCGTGCCACCGAAACGCGCATCGATTGTGAAATTACCGGGTTCAGCTTCGCGAATTCGGAAGCCGAGATCTATGTTACGGAGCTGCTAGGAAACCACCACAGTAAATTTCTACGTAATTCAGGTAGACGCCAAACAGTTCAGGCCTACGAAGCATGCATGGATCTTAAAATTCTTATACTCGTATTAGCTAGTTCGGAAGCAAGGATGGAGGGTTCGAAGCGCTCTCGAAAGCCACCATGGCCTCTTTCTACAGGGCGTGGGAAAACAACCACCAGTTATGTTCTCTGAAACGCGCATTTAATTGACCTAGCTCCGAAAAACCCTTACCACCAGCCCCACCCACCACAAACCCACCCCACGTGAGGGGAGTCAATCGTTTTTCAAGTTGGCCGGTCGCGATCCGGGACCGTCCGGTCCTTCGAAATGCGCGTATATCAGGAAATCTCTGCACTCGTTTCCACGAGTTCGAATGCCGAGATCGAGGTTTCGGAGCGCCCCGGAAGCCATCATAGTTACTTTTGGTCGAGATTGGGCAACCGCCCAACCGTCAGTTGGCCTTCGAAACATGCGTTGTTCGTGAAATTCCGATACCCGCATTCGCTAGTTCGGAAGCTGAGATCGAGGGTTCGGAGCTCCCCGGAACCCACCATAGTAACATTATACCGAGTTTGGGCGGCCAATCGTTATTCACGCTGGCCCTGTCGTGATACGGAACCGTTGGGCCACCGAAACGTGCATCGATTGTGAAATTTCCGGGTTCAGCTTCGCGAATTCGGAAGCCGAGATCTATGTAATGGAGCTGCTAGGAAACCACCACAGTAAATTTCTACGTAATTCAGGTAGATGCCAAACAGTTCAGGCCTACGAAGCAGGCATGGATCTTCAAATTCCTATACTCGTATTAGCTAGTTCGGAAGCAAGGATGGAGGGTCGAAGCGCTCTCGAAAGCGACTACGTCCTCTTTCTACAGGGCGTGGGAAAACAACCACCAGTTATGTCCTCCGAAACTCGCATTTTAGTGACCTAATTCCAAAAACCTCCCGACCCCAAGCCCCACCCATCACAAACCCACCACACGTGGGGGGAGTTGATCGTTTTTCAAGTTGGGCCGGTCGCGATCCGGGGCTGTCCGGTCCTCCGAAACGCGCGTATATCAGGAAATCTCTGCACTCGTTTCCACGAGTTCGAATGTCGTGATCGAGGGTTTGGAGCGCCCCGGAAGCCACCATAGTAACTTTCGGCCGAGATTGGGCAGCCGCCCAACCGTCGGTTGGCCTTCGAAAAATACGTTGTTCGTTAAATTCCGATATTTGCATTCGCCAGTTCGGAAGCCGAAATCGAGGGTTCGGAGCTCCCCGGAACCCACCATAGTTACTTATACCGTGTTTGGGTGGCCAATTGTTATTCACGCTAGCCCTGTCGTGATACGGAACCATCGAGCCATCGAAACGTGCATCAATTGTGAAATTCCCAGGTTCAGCTTCGCGAATTCGGAAGTCAAGATCTATGTTACGGAGCTGCAAGGAAACCACCAAAGTAAATTTCTACGTAATTCAGGTAGACGCCAAACAGTTCAGGCCTACGAAGCATGCATGGATCTTCCAATTCCTATACTCGTATTAGCTAGTTTGGAAGCAAGGAAGGAGGGTTCGAAGCGCTCTCGAAAGCCACCACGACCTCTTTCTAAGGGCGTGGGAAAAAACCACCAGTTATGTCCTCCGAAACGCGCGTTTCCGTGACCGAACTCCAAAACCCCCTCGACCACCAGCCCCACCCACCCACAAACCCACCCCACGTGGGGGGAGTCGATCGTTTTTCAAGTTGGGCCGGTCGCGATCCGGGACCGTCCGGTCCTTCGAAACGCGCGTATATCGGCAAATCTCTCCACTCGTTTCCGCCAGTTTGAATGCCGAGATTGAGGGTTTGGAGCGCCCCGGAAGCCACCATAGTAACTTTCGGCCGAGATTGGGCAGCCGCCCAACCGTCGGTTGGCCTTCGTTACATTCATTTTTCGTGAAATTCCGGTACCCGCATTCACCAGTTCGGAAGCCGAGATCGAGAGTTTGGAGCTCCACGGAACCCACCATAGTAACTTTATACCAAGTTTGGGTGGCCAATCATTATTCACGCTGGCCCTGTCGTGATACGGAACCATCGAGCCACCGAAACGCGCATCGATTGTGAAATTCCTAGTTAAGGCTTCGCAAATTCGGAAGCCGAGATCTATGTTACGGAGCTGCTAGGAAACCACCACAGTAATTTTATATGTAATTCAGGTAGATGCCAAACAGTTCAGGCCTACGAAGCATGCATGGATCTTCAAATTCCTATACTCGCATTATCTAGTTCGGAAGCAAGGATGGAGGGTTCGAAGAGCTCTCGAAAGCCACCACGGCCTCTTTCTACAGGGCATGGGAAAACAACCACCAGATATGTCCTTGAAACGCGCGTTTCATTGGCCTAACTCCAAAAACCCCTCGACCAACAGCCCCACCCACCCACAAACCCACCCCACGTGGGGGGAGTCGATCGTTTTTTCAAGTTGGGCCGGTCGCGATCCGGGACCGTCCGTTCCTTCGAAACGCGCGTATATCGGGAAAACTCTCCACTCGTTTCCGCTAGTTCGAATGCCGAGATCGAGGGTTTGGAGCGCCCTGGAAGCCACCATAATAACTTTCGCCCGAGATTGGGAAGCCGCCCAACCGTCGGTTTGCCTTCGTAACATGCGTTTTTCGTGAAATTCCAATACCCGCATTCGCCAGTTTGGAAGCCGAGATCGAGGGTTCGGTGCTCCCCGAAACCCACCATAGTAACTTTATACCAATTTTGGGCGGCCATTCGTTATTCACGCTGGCCCTCTCGTGATACGGAACCGTCGGGCCACCGAAACGCGCATCGATTGTGAAATTACCAGGTTCAGCTTCGCGAATTCGGAGGCCGTGATCTATGTTACAGAGCTGCTAGGAAACCAGCACAGTAAATTTCTACGTAATTCAGGTTGATGCCAAACAGTTCAGGCCTACGAAGCATGAATGGATCTTCAAATTCCTATACTCGTATTAGCAAGTATGGAAGCAAGGAAGGAGGGTTTGAAGCGCTCTCAAAAGCCACCACGACCTCTTTCTACAAGGCGTGGGAAAACAACCACCAGTTATGTCCTCCGAAACGTGCGTTTCAGTGACCTAACTCGAAAAACCCCTCGACCACCAGCCCCACCCACCCACAAACCCGCCCTACGTGGGGGGAGTCGATCGTTTTTCAAGTTGGGCCGGTCGCGATCCGGGACCGTCCGGTCCTTCGAAACGCGCGTATATCGGGAAATCTCTCCACTTTTTTCCGCCAGTTTGAATGCCGAGATTGAGGGTTAGGAGCACCTCGGAAGCCACCATAGTAACTTTCGGCCGAGATTGGGCAGTCGCCCAACCGTCGGTTGGCCTTCGTAACATGCGTTTTTCGTGAAATTCCGATACCCGCATTCGCCAGTTCGGAAGCCGAGATCGAGGGTTTGGAGCTCCCCGGAACCCACCATAGTAACTTTATACCGAGTTTGGGCGGCCAATCGTTATTCACGCTGGCCCTGTCGTGATACGCAACTGTCGAGCCACCGAATCGCGCATCGATTGTGAAATTCCCAGGTTAGGCTTTGCGAATTCGGAAGCCGAGATCTATGTTATGGAGCCGCTAGTAAACCACCACAGTAAATTTCTACGTAATTCAGTTAGACGCCAAACAGTTCAGGCCTACGAAGCATGCATGGATCTTCAAATTCCTGTACTCGCATTAGCTAGTTCGGAAGCAAGGATGGAGGGTTCGAAGAGCTCTCGAAAGCCACCACGGCTTCTTTCTACAGGGCGTGGGAAAACAACCACCAGATATGTCCTCCGAAACGCGCGTTTCAGTGACCTAAATCCAAAAACCCCTCGACCACCAGCCCCACCCACCCACAAACCCGCCCCACGTGGGGGGAGTCGATCGTTTTTCAAGTTGGCCCGGTCGCGATCCGGGACCGTCTGTTCCTTCAAAACGCGCGTATATCGGGAAATCTCTCCACTCGTTTCCGCTAGTTCGAATGCCGAGATCGAGGGTTTGGAGCGCCCTGGAAGCCACCATAGTACTTTCGGCCGAGATTGGGAAGCCGCCCAACCGTCGGTTGGCCTTCGTAACATGCCTTTTTTGTGAAATTCCGATACCCGAATTCGCCAGTTCGGAACTCGAGATTGAGGGTTCGGAGCTCCACGAAACCCACCATAGTAACTTTATACCGATTTTGGGCGGCCATTCGTTATTCACGCTGGCCCTCTCGTGATACGGAACCGTCGGGCCACCGAAACGTGCATCGATTGTGAAATTACCAGGTTCGGCTTCGCGAATTCGGAAGCCGAGATCTATGTTACGGAGCTGCTAGGAGACCAGCACAGTAAATTTCTACGTAATTCAGGTTGACGCCAAACAGTTCAGGCCAACGAAGCATGAATGGATCTTCAAATTCCTATACTCGTATTAGCTAGTTTGGAAGCAAGGAAGGAGGGTTTGAAGCGCTCTCAAAAGCCACCACGACCTCTTTCTACAAGGCGTGGGAAAACAACCACCGGTTATGTCCTCCGAAACGCGTGTTTCAGTGACCTAACTCCAAAAACCCCTCGACCACCAGCCCCACCCACCCACAAACCCGCCCTACGTGGGGGGAGTCGATCGTTTTTCAAGTTGGGCCGGTCGCGATCCGGGACCGTCCTGTCCTTCGAAATGCGCGTATATCGGGAAATCTCTCCACTCGTTTCCGCCAGTTTGAATGCCGAGGTTGAGGGTTAGGAGCGCCTCGGAAGCCACCATAGTAACTTTCGGCCGAGATTGGGTAGTCGCCCAACCGTCGGTTGGCCTTCGTAACATGCGTTTTTCGTGAAATTCCGATACCCGCATTCGCCAGTTCGGAAGCCGAGATCGAGGGTTTGGAGCTCCCCGGAACCCACCATAGTAACTTTATACCGAGTTTGGGTGGCCAATCGTTATTCACGTTGGCCCTGTCGTGATACGCAATTGTCGAGCCACCGAAACGCGCATCGATGGTGAAATTCCCAGGTTAGGCTTCGCGAATTCGGAAGCCGAGATCTATGTTATGGAGCTGCTAGGAAACCACCACAGTAAATTTCTACGTAATTCAGTTAGACGCCAAACAGTTCAGGCCTACGAAGCATTCATGGATCTTCAAATTCCTGTACTCGCATTAGCTAGTTCGGAAGCCAGGATGGAGGGTTCGAAGAGCTCTCGAAAGCCACCACGACCTCTTTCTACAGGGCGTGGGAAAACAACCACCAGATATGTCCTCCGAAACGCGCGTTTCAGTGACCTAACTCCAAAAACCCCTCGACCACCAGCCCCACCCACCCACAAACCCACCCCACGTGGGGGGAGTCGATCGTTTTTCAAGTTGGGCCGGTCGCGATCCGGGACCGTCCGTTCCTTCAAAACGCGCGTATATCGGGAAATCTCTCCACTCGTTTCCGCCAGTTCGAATGCCGAGATTGAGGGTTTGGAGCGCCCTGGAAGCCACCATAGTAACTTTCGGCCGAGATTGGGAAGCCGCCCAACCGTCGGTTGGCCTTCGTAACATGCTTTTTCGTGAAATTCCGATACCCGCATTCGCCAGTTCGGAAGCCGAGATCGAGGGTTCGGAGCTCCCCGAAACCCACCATAGTAACTTTATACCGATTTTGGGCGGCCATTCGTTATTCACGCTGGCCCTCTCGTGATACGGAACCGTCGGGCCACCGAAACGCACATCGATTGTGAAATTACCAGGTTCAGCTTCGCGAATTCGGAAGCCGAGATCTATGTTACGGAGCTGCTAGGAAACCACCACAGTAAATTTCTACGTAATTCAGGTTGACGCCAAACAGTTCAGGCCTACGAAGCATGAATGGATCTTCAAATTCCTATACTCGTATTAGCTAGTTTGGAAGCAAGGAATGAGGGTTCGAAGCGCTCTCAAAAGCCACCACGACCTCTTTCTACAAGGCGTGGGTAAACAACCACCAGTTATGTCCTCCGAAACGCGCGTTTCAGTGACCTAACTCCGAAAACCCCTCGACCAGCAGCCCCACCCACCCACAAACCCGCCCCACGTGGGGGGAGTCGATCGTTTTTCAAGTTGGGCCGGTCGCGATCCGGGACCGTCTGGTACTTCGAAACGCGCGTATATCGGGAAATCTCTCCACTCGTTTCCGCAAGTTTGAATGCCGAGTTTGAGGGTTAGGAGCGCCCCGGAAGCCACCATAGTAACTTTCGACCGCTATTGGGCAGCCGCCCAACCGTCGGTTGGCCTTCGTAACATGCGTTTTTCATGAAATTCTGATACCCGCATTCGCCAGTTCGGAAGCCGAGATCGAGGGTTCGGAGCTCCCCGGAACCCACCATAGTAACTTTATACCGAGTTTGGGCGGCCAATCGTTATTCACGCTGGCCCTGTCGTGATACGCAACCGTCGAGCAACCGAAACGCGCATCGATTGTGAAAATCCCAGGTTAGGCTTCGCGAATTCGGAAGCCGAGATCTATGTTATGGAGCTGCTAGGAAACCACCACAGTAAATTTCTACGTGATTCAGGTAGACGCCAAACAGTTCAGGCCTACGAAACATGCATGGATTTTCAAATTCCTATACTCGTATTAGATATTTCGGAAGCAAGGATGGAGGGTTCGAAGCTCTCTCGAAAGCCACCGCGTCCTCTTTCTACAGGGCGTGGGAAAACAACCACCAGTTATGTCCTCCGAAACGCGCGTTTCAGTGACCTAACTCCAAAAACCCCTTAAACCCACCCTACGTGGGGGAGTCGATCGATTTTCACGTTGGGCCGGTCGCGATCCGGGACCGTCAGGTCCTTCGAAACGCGCGTATATCGGGAAATCTCTCTGCTCGTTTCTGCCAGTTCGAATGCCGAGATCGAGGGTTTGGAGCGCCTCGGAAGTAACCATAGTAACTTTCGGCCGAGATTGGGCAGCCGCCCAACCGTTGGTTGGCCTTCGTAACATGCGTTTTTCGTGAAATTCCGATACCCGCATTCGCCAGTTCGGAAGCCGAGATCGAGGGTTCAGAGCTCCCCGGAACCCACCATAGTAACTTTATACCGATTTTGGGCGGCCAATCGTTATTCACGCTGGCCCTGTCGTGCTACGGTACCGTTAGGCCACCGAAACGCGCATCGATTGTGAAATTCCCAGGTTCAGCTTCGCGAATTCGGAAGCCGTGATCTATGTTACGAAGCTGCTAGGAAACCAGCACAGTAAATTTCTACGTAATTCAGGTTGATGCCAAACAGTTCAGGCCTACGAAGCATGAATGGATCTTCAAATTCCTATACTCGTATTAGCAAGTATGGAAGCAAGGAAGGAGGGTTTGAAGCGCTCTCAAAAGCCACCACGACCTCTTTCTACAAGGCGTGGGAAAACAACCACCAGTTACGTCCTCCGAAACGTGCGTTTCAGTGACCTAACTCGAAAAACCCCTCGACCACCAGCCCCACCCACCCACAAACCCGCCCTACGTGGGGGGAGTCGATCGTTTTTCAAGTTGGGCCGGTCGCGATCCGGGACCGTCCGGTCCTTCGAAACGCGCGTATATCGGGAAATCTCTCCACTTTTTTCCGCCAGTTTGAATGCCGAGATTGAGGGTTAGGAGCACCTCGGAAGCCACCATAGTAACTTTCGGCCGAGATTGGGCAGTCGCCCAACCGTCGGTTGGCCTTCGTAACAAGCGTTTTTCGTGAAATTCCGATACCCGCATTCGCCAGTTCGGAAGCCGAGATCGAGGGTTTGGAGCTCCCCGGAACCCACCATAGTAACTTTATACCGAGTTTGGGCGGCCAATCGTTATTCACGCTGGCCCTGTCGTGATACGCAACTGTCGAGCCACCGAATCGCGCATCGATTGTGAAATTCCCAGGTTAGGCTTTGCGAATTCGGAAGCCGATATCTATGTTATGGAGCTGCTAGTAAACCACCACAGTAAATTTCTACGTAATTCAGTTAGACGCCAAACAGTTCAGGCCTACGAAGCATGCATGGATCTTCAAATTCCTGTACTCGCATTAGCTAGTTCGGAAGCAAGGATGGAGGGTTCGAAGAGCTCTCGAAAGCCACCACGGCCTCTTTCTACAGGGCGTGGGAAAACAACCACCAGATATGTCCTCCGAAACGCGCGTTTCAGTGACCTAAATCCAAAAACCCCTCGACCACCAGCCCCACCCACCCACAAACCCGCCCCACGTGGGGGAAGTCGATCGTTTTTCAAGTTGGCCCGGTCGCGATCCGGGACCGTCTGTTCCTTCAAAACGCGCGTATATCGGGAAATCTCTCCACTCGTTTCCGCTAGTTCGAATGCCGAGATCGAGGGTTTGGAGCGCCCTGGAAGCCACCATAGTAACTTTCGGCCGAGATTGGGAAGCCGCCCAACCGTCGGTTGGCCTTCGTAACATGCCTTTTTTGTGAAATTCCGATACCCGAATTCGCCAGTTCGGAAGCCGAGATTGAGGGTTCGGAGCTCCACGAAACCCACCATAGTAACTTTATACCGATTTTGGGCGGCCATTCGTTATTCACGCTGGCCCTCTCGTGATACGGAACCGTCGGGCCACCGAAACGCGCATCGATTGTGAAATTACCAGGTTCGGCTTCGCGAATTCGGAAGCCGAGATCTATGTTACGGAGCTGCTAGGAGACCAGCACAGTAAATTTCTACGTAATTCAGGTTGACGCCAAACAGTTCAGGCCAACGAAGCATGAATGGATCTTCAAATTCCTATACTCGTATTAGCTAGTTTGGAAGCAAGGAAGGAGGGTTTGAAGCGCTCTCAAAAGCCACCACGACCTCTTTCTACAAGGCGTGGGAAAACAACCACCGGTTATGTCCTCCGAAACGCGCGTTTCAGTGACCTAACTCCAAAAACCCCTCGACCACCAGCCCCACCCACCCACAAACCCGCCCTACGTGGGGGGAGTCAATCGTTTTTCAAGTTGGGCCGGTCGCGATCCGGGACCGTCCTGTCCTTCGAAATGCGCGTATATCGGGAAATCTCTCCACTCGTTTCCGCCAGTTTGAATGCCGAGGTTGAGGGTTAGGAGCGCCTCGGAAGCCACCATAGTAACTTTCGGCCGAGATTGGGCAGTCGCCCAACCGTCGGTTGGCCTTCGTAACATGCGTTTTTCGTGAAATTCCGATACCCGCATTCGCCAGTTCGGAAGCGGAGATCGAGGGTTTGGAGCTCCCCGGAACCCACCATAGTAACTTTATACCGAGTTTGGGTGGCCAATCGTTATTCACGCTGGCCCTGTCGTGATACGCAATTGTCGAGCCACCGAAACGCGCATCGATGGTGAAATTCCCAGGTTAGGCTTCGCGAATTCGGAAGCCGAGATCTATGTTATGGAGCTGCTAGGAAACCACCACAGTAAATTTCTACGTAATTCAGTTAGACGCCAAACAGTTCAGGCCTACGAAGCATTCATGGATCTTCAAATTCCTGTACTCGCATTAGCTAGTTCGGAAGCCAGGATGGAGGGTTCGAAGAGCTCTCGAAAGCCACCACGACCTCTTTCTACAGGGCGTGGGAAAACAACCACCAGATATGTCCTCCGAAACGCGCGTTTCAGTGACCTAACTCCAAAAACCCCTCGACCACCAGCCCCACCCACCCACAAACCCACCCCACGTGGGGGGAGTCGATCGTTTTTCAAGTTGGGTCGGTCGCGATCCGGGACCGTCCGTTCCTTCAAAACGCGCGTATATCGGGAAATCTCTCCACTCGTTTCCGCCAGTTCGAATGCCGAGATTGAGGGTTTGGAGCGCCCTGGAAGCCACCATAGTAACTTTCGGCCGAGATTGGGAAGCCGCCCAACCGTCGGTTGGCCTTCGTAACATGCTTTTTCGTGAAATTCCGATACCCGCATTCGCCAGTTCGGAAGCCGAGATCGAGGGTTCGGAACTCCCCGAAACCCACCATAGTAACTTTATACCGATTTTGGGCGGCCATTCGTTATTCACGCTGGCCCTCTCGTGATACGGAACCGTCGGGCCACCGAAACGCGCATCGATTGTGAAATTACCAGGTTCAGCTTCGCGAATTCGGAAGACGAGATCTATGTTACGGAGCTGCTAGGAAACCACCACAGTAAATTACTACGTAATTCAGGTAGACGCCAAAAAGTTCAGGCCTACGAAGCATGCATGGATCTTCAAATTCCTGTACTCGTATTAGCTAGTTCGGAAGCAAGGAAGGAGGGTTCGAAGCGCTCTCGAAAGCCACCACGACCTCTTTCTACAGGGCGTGGGAAAACAGCCACAAGTTATGTCCTCCGAAACGCGCGTTTCAGTGACCTAACTCCAAAAACCCCTCGACCACCAGTCCCACCCACCCGCATACCCACCCCACTTGGGGGGAGTCGATCGTTTTTCAAGTTGGGCCGGTCGCGATCCGGGACCGTCCGGTCCTTCGAAACGCGCGTATATCGGGAAATCTCTCCACTCGTTTCCGCCAGTTTGAATGCCGAGATTGAGGATTTGGAGCGCCCCGGAAGCCACCATAGTAATTTTCGGCCGAGATTGGGCAGCCGCCCAACCGTCGGTTGGCCTTCGTAACATGCGTTTTTCGTGAAATTCCGATACCCGCATTCGCCAGTTCGGAAGCCGAGATCGAGGGTTCGGAGCTCCCCGGAACCCACCATAGTAACTTTATACCGAGTTTGGGTGGCCAATCGTTATTCACGCTGGCCCTGTCGTGATACAGAACCGTTGAGCCACCGAAACGTGCATCGATTGTGAAATTCCCAGGTTAGGCTTCGCGAATTCGGAAGCCGAGATCTATGTCACGGAGCTGCTAGGAAACCACCACAGTAAATTTCTACGTAATTCAGGTAGACGCCAAACAGTTCAGTCCTACGAAGCATGCATGGATCTTCAAATTCCTATACTCGCATTAGCTAGTTCGGAAGCAAGGATAGAGGGTTCAAAGAGCTCTCGAAAGCCACCAAGGCCTCTTTCTACAGGGCGTGGGGAAAACAACCACCAGATATGTCCTCCGAAACGCGCGTTTATGTGACCTAACTCCAAAAACCCCTCGACCACCAGCCCGACCCACCCACAAACCCACCCCACGTTGAGGGAGTCGATCGTTTTTCAAGTTGGGCTTGTCGCGATCCGGGACCGTTCGGTCCTTCGAAACGCGCGTATATCGGGAAATCTCTCCACTCATTTCCGCCAGTTTGAATGCCGAGATTGAGGGTTTGGAGCGCCACGGAAGCCACCATAGTAACTTTCGGCCGAGATTGGGCAGCCGCCGAACCGTTGGTTGGTCTTCGTAACATGCATTTTTCGTGAAATTCCGATACCCGCATTCGCTAGTTCAGAAGCCGAGATCGAGGGTTCGGAGCACCCCGGAACCCACCAGAGTAACTTTATACCGAGTTTGGGCGGCCAATCGTTATTCACGCTGGCCCTGTCGTGATACGGAACCGTCGAGCCACCGAAACGCGCATCGATTGTGAAATTCCCAGGTTAGGCTTCGCGAATTCGGAAGCCGAGATCTATGTTACGGAGCTACTAGGAAACCACCACAGTAAATTTCTACGTAATTCAGGTAGACGCCAAAGAGTTCAGCTGTACGAAGCATGCATGGATATTCAAATTCCTATACTCGCATTAGCTAGTTCGGAAGCAAGGATGGAGGGTTCGAAGAGCTCTCGAAAGCCACCACGGCCTTTTTCTACAGGGCGTGGGAAAACAACCACCAGATATGTCCTCGAAACGCGCGTTTCCGTGACCTAACTCCAAAAACCCCTCGACCACCAGCCCCACCCACCCACAAACCCACCCCATGTGGGGGGAGTCGATCGTTTTTCAAGTTGGGCCGGTCGCGATCCGGGACCGTCCGTTCCTTCGAAACGCGCGTATATCGAGAATTCTCTCCACTCGTTTCCGCTAGTTTGAATGCCGAGATCGAGGGTTCGGAGCGCCCCGGAAGCCACCAAAGTAACTTTCGGCCGAGATTGGGCAGCCGCCCAACCATCGGTTGGCCTTCATAACATGCGTTTTTCGTGAAATTCCGATACCCGCATTCGCCAGTTCGGAAGCCGAGATCGAGGGTTCGGAGCTCCCCGAAACCCACCATAGTAACTTTATACCGATTTTTGGCGGCCATTCGTTATTCACGCTGGCCCTCTCATGATACGGAACCATCGGGCCACCGAAACGCGCATCGATTGTGAAATTACCAGGTTTAGCTTCGCGAATTCGGAAGCCGAGATCTATGTTACGGAGCTGCTAGGAAACCACCACCGTAAATTTCTACGTAATTCAGGTAGACGCCAAACAATTCAGGCCTACGAAGCATGCATGGATCTTCAAATTCCTATGCTCGTATTAGCTAGTTCGGAAGCAAGGATGGAGGGTTAGAAGCGCTCTCTAAAGCCACCACGACCTCTTTCTGCAGGGCGAGGGAAAACAACCACCAGTTATGTCCTCCGAAACTCGCATTTTAGTGACCTAACTCCAAAAACCCCTCGACCACCAGCCCCACTGACCGCAAACTCACCCCACGTGGGCGGAGTCGATCGTTTTTCAAGTTGAGCCGGTCGCGATCCGGCACTGTCTGGCCCTTCGAAACGTGTATATCAGGAAATCTCTGCACTCGTTTCCACAAGTTCGAATGCCGAGATCGAGGGTTTGGAGCGCCCCGGAAGCCACCATAGTAACTTTCGGCCGAGAATGGCCAGCCGCCCAACCGTCGATTGGCCTTTGAAATATGTGTTGTTTGTGAAATTACGATACCCGCATTCGCCAGTTCGGAAGCCGAGATCGAGGGTTCGGAGCTCCCCGAAACCCACCATAGTAACTTTATACCGAGTTTGGGAAGCCAATCGTTATTTACGCTGGCACTGTCGTGATACGGAACCGTCGGGCCACCGAAACGCGCATCGATTCTGAAATTCCCAGGTTCAGCTTCGCGAATTCGGAAGCCGAGATCTATGTAACAGAGCTGCTAGGAAACCACCACAGTAAATTTCTACATAACTCAGGTAGACGCCAAACGGTTCGGGCCTACGAAGCATGCATTGATCTTCAAATTCCTATACTCGTTTTAGCTAGTTCGGAAGCAAGGATGGAGGGTTCGAAGCGCTCTCGAAAGCCACCCCGGCCTCTTTATATAGAGCATGTGAAAACAACCACCAGTTATGTCCTCCGAAACGCGCGTTTTAGTGACCTAACTCCAAAACACCCTCAAATCCACCCCGCGTGGGCGGAGTCGATCGTTTTTCAAGTTGGGCTTGTCGCGATCCGGGATCGTCCTGTCCTTCGAAACGCGCGTATACCGGGAAATCTCTCCACTCATTTCCGCCAGTTTGAATGCCGAGATTGAGGGTTTGGAGCGCCCCGGAAGCCACCAAAGTAAATTTCGGCCGAGATTGGGTAGCCGCCCAACCTTCGGTTGGCCTTCGTAACATGCGTTTTTCGTGAAATTCCGATACACGCATTCGCCAGTTCGGAAGCCGAGATCGAGGGTTCGGAGCTCCCCGAAACCCACCACAGTAACTTTATACCGATTTTGGGCGGCCATTCGTTATTCACGCTGGCCCTCTCGTGATACATAACCGTCGGGCCACCGAAACGCGCATCGATTGTGAAATTACCAGGTTTAGCTTCGCGAATTCGGAAGCCGAGATATATGTTACGGAGCTGCTAGGAAACCACCACAGTAAATTTCTACGTAATTCAGGTAGACGACAAACAATTCAGGCCTACGAAGCATGCATGGATCTTCAAATTCCTATGCTCGTATTAGCTAGTTCGGAAGCAAGGATGGAGGATTAGAAGCGCTCACTAAAGCCGCAACGGCCTCTTTCTACAGGGCGTGGGAAAACAACCACCAGTTATGTCCTCCGAAACTCGCATTTTAGTGACCTAACTCCAAAAACCCCTCGACCACCAGCCCCACCCACGGCAAACTCACCCCACGTGGGCGGAGTCGATCGTTTTTCAAGTTGAGCCGGTCGCGATCCGGCACCGTCTGGCCCTTCGAAACGTGTGTATATCAGGAAATCTCTGCACTCGTTTCCACAAGTTCGAATGCCGAGATCGAGGGTTTGGAGCGCCCCGGAAGCCACCATAGTAACTTTCGGCCGAGAATGGCCAGCCGCCCAACCGTCGATTGGCCTTCGAAATATGCGTTGTTCGTGAAATTACGATACCCGCATTCGCCAGTTCGGAAGCCGAGATCGAGGGTTCGGAACTCCCCGAAACCCACCATAGTAACTTTATACCGAGTTTGGGTAGCCAATCTTTATTTACGCTGGCACTGTCGTGATACGGAACCATCGGGCCACCAAAACGCGCATCGATTGTGAAATTCCTAGGTTCAGCTTCGCGAATTCGAAAGCCGAGATCTATGTTACGGAGCTGATAGGAAACCACCACAGTAAATTTCTACATAATTCAGGTAGACGCCAAACGGTTCAGGCCCACGAAGCATGCATGGATCTTCAAATTCCTATACTCGTTTTAGCTAGTTCGGAAGCAAGGATGGAGGGTTCGAAGCGCTCTCGAAAGCCACCACGGCCTCTTTATATAGAGCGTGTGAAAACAACCACCAGTTATGTCCTTTAAAACGCGCATTTTAGAGACCTAACTCCAAATACCCCTCGACCACCAGCCCCACCCACCACAAACCCACCCCACGTGAGGGGAGTCGATCGTTTTTGAAGTTGAGCCGGTCGCGATCCGGGATCATCCTGTCCTCCGAAATGCGCGTATATCAGGAAATCTCTGCACTCGTTTCTACGAGTTCAAATGCTGAGATCGTGGATTTGGAGCGCCCTGGAAGCCACCATAGTAACTTTCGGCCAAGATTGGGTAGCCGCCCAACCGTCGGTTGGCCATCGAAACATGCGTTGTTCGTGAAATTTTGATACCCGGATTCGCCAGTTCGAAAGCCGAGATCGAGGGGTCGGAGCTCCCCGGAACCTACCATTGTAACTTTATACCGAGTTTGGGCGGCCAATCGTTATTCACGCTAGCCCTGTCGTGATACGGAACCGTCGGGCCACCGAAACACGCATCGATTGTGAAATTCCCAGGTTCAGCTTCGCAATTCGGAAGTCGAGATCTATGTTACGGAGCTGCTAGGAAACCACAACAGTAAATTTCTACGTAATTCAGGTAGACGCCAAACAATTTAGGCCTACGAAGCATGCATGGATCTTCAAATTCCTATACTCGTATTAGCTATTTCGGAAGCAAGGATGGAGGGTTCAAAGCGCTCTCGAAAGCCACCAGGGCCTCTTTCTACAGAGCGTGGGAAAACAACCACTAGATATGTCCTCCGAATCACGCGTTTCAGTGACCTAACTCCAAAAAACCCTCGACCACCAGCCCCACCCACCCACAAACTCACCCCGTGTGGGGGGAGTCGATCGTTTTTCAAGTTGGGCCGGTCACGATCCTAGACTGTCCTTTCCTTCGTAACGCGCGTATATCTGGAAATCTCTCCACTCGTTTCCGCCAGTTCGAATGCCGAGATCGAGGGTTTGGAGCGCCCCGGAAGCCACTGAAGTAACTTTCGGCCGAGATTGGGCAGCCGCCCAACCGTCGGTTGGCCTACGTAACATGCGTTTTTCGTGAAATTCCGATACCCGCATTCGCCAGTTCGGAAGCCGAGATCGAGGGTTCGGAGCTCCCCGAAACCCACCATAGTAACTTTATACCGATTTTGGGCGGCCATTCGTTATTCACGCTGGCCCTCTCGTGATACGGAACCGTCGGGCCATCGAAACGCGCATCGATTGTGAAATTACCAGGTTCAGCTTCGCGAATTCGGAAGCCGAGATCTATGTTACGGAGCTGCTAGGAAACCACCACAGTAAATTTCTACGTAATTCAGGTAGACGCCAAACAATTTAGGCCTACGAAGCATGCATGGATCTTCAAATTCCTATGCTCGTATTAGCTAGTTCGAAAGCAAAGATGGAGGGTTAGAAGCGCTCTCTAAAGCCACCACGGCCTCTTTCTACAGGGCGTGGGAAAACAACCACCAGATATGTCCTCCGAAACGCGCGTTTCAGTGACCTAACTCCAAAACCCCCTCAAACACACCCCACGTAGGGGGATTCGATCGTTTTTCAAGTTGGGCTTGTCGCTATCCGGGACCGTCCAGTCTTTCGAAACGCGCGTATATCGGGAAATCTCTCCACTCGTTTCCGCCAGTTTGAATGCCGAGATTGAGGGTTTGGAGCGCCCCGGAAGCCACCATAGTAACTTTCGACCGAGATTGGGCAGCCGCCCAACCGTCGGTTGGCATTCGTAACATGCATTTTTCGTGAAATTCCAATACCCGCATTCGCTAGTTCAGAAGCCGAGATCGAGGGTTCGGAGCACCACGGAACCCACCATAGTAACTTTATACCGAGTTTGGGCGGCCAACCGTTATTCACGCTGTCCCTGTCATGATACGGAACCGTCGAGCCACCGAAACGCGCATCGATTGTGAAATTCCCAGGTTAGGCTTCGCGGATTCGGAAGCCGAGATCAATGTTACGGAGCTGCTAGGAAACCACAACAGTGAATTTCTACGTAATTCAGGTAGACGCCAAACAGTTCAGCCCTACGAAGCATGCATGGATATTCAAATTCCTATACTCGCATTAGCTAGTTCGGAAGCAAGGATGGAGAGTTCGAAGAGCTCTCGAAAGCCACCACGGCCTCTTTCTACAGGGCGGGGGAAAACAACCACCAGATTTGTCCTCCGAAACACGCGTTTCAGTGACCTAACTCCAAAAACCCCTCGACCACCAGCCCCACCCACCCACAAACCCACCCCATGTGGGGGCAGTCGATCGTTTTTCAAGTTGGGTCGGTCGCGATCCGTTCCTTCGAAACGCGCGTATATTGGGAAATCTCTCCACTCGTTTCAGCCAGTTCGAATGCCGAGATCGAGGGTTTGGAGCGCCTCGGAAGCCATCGAAGTAATTTTCGGCCGAGATTGGGCAGCCGCCCAACCGTTGGTTGGCCTTCGAAACATGCGTTTTTCGTGAAATTCCGATACCCGCATTCGCCAGTTCGGAAGCCGAGATCGAGGGTTCGGAGCTCCCCGAAACCCACCATAGTAACTTTATACCGATTTTGGGCGGCCATTCGTTATTCACGCTGGCCCTCTCGTGATACGGAACCGTCGGGCCACCGAAACCCGCATCGATTGTGAAATCACCAGGTTCAGCTTCGCGAATTCGGAAGCCGAGATCTATGTTACGGAGCTGCTTGGGAACCACCACAGTAAATTTCTACGTAATTCAGGTAGACGCCAAACAAGTCAAGCCTACGAAGCATGCATGGATCTTTAAATTCCTATGCTCGTATTAGCTAGTTCGGAAGCAAGGATGGAGGGTTAGAAGCGCTCTCTAAAGCCACCACGGCCTCTTTCTATAGGGCGTGGGAAAACAACCACCAGTTATGTCCTCCGAAACTCGCATATTAATGACCTAACTCCAAAAACCCCTCGACCACCAGCCCCACCCACCGTAAACTCACCCCACGTGGGCGGAGTCGATCGTTTTTCAAGTTGGGTCGATCGCGATCCTCGACCGTCCGGTCCTCCGAAATGCGCGTATATCAGGAAATCTCCGCACTCGTTTCCATGAGTTCAAATGCCGAGATCGAGGGTTTGGAGCGCCCCGGAATCCACCATAGTAACTTTCGGCAGAGAATGGCCTGCCGCCCAACCGTCGATTGGCCTTCGAAATATGCATTGTTCGTGAAATTACGATACCCGCATTCGCCAGTTCGGAAGCCGAGATCGAGGGTTCGGAGCTCCCCGAAAACCACCATAGTAACATTATATCGAGTTTGGGCAGCCAATCGTTATTTACGCTGGCACTGTCGTGATACGGAACCGTCGGGCCACCGAAACGCGCATCGATTGTGAAATTCCCAGCTTCAGCTTCACGAATTCGGAAGCCGAGATCTACGTTACGGAGCTGCTAGGAAACCACCACAGTAAATTTCTACATAATTCAGGTAGACGCCAAATGGTTCAGGCCTACGAAGCATGCATGGATCTTCAAATTCCTATACTCGTTTTAGCTAGTTCGGAAGCAAGGATGGAGGGTTCGAAGCTCTCTCAAAAGCCACCACGGCCTCTTTATATAGAATGTGTGAAAACAACCACTAGTTATGTCCTCCGAAACGCGTATTTTAGTGACCTAACTCCAAAAACCCCTCG
The DNA here is from genome assembly GCA_030737875.1 of Allium sativum. Classification (NCBI taxonomy): domain Eukaryota; kingdom Viridiplantae; phylum Streptophyta; class Magnoliopsida; order Asparagales; family Amaryllidaceae; genus Allium; species Allium sativum. The sequence continues at coordinate 338,898,839 of CM060923.1, forward strand.
ACCACCAGCATCACCCACCACAAACCCAACCCACGTGGGGGGAGTCGATCATTTTTCAAGTTGAGCCGGTCGCGATCCGGGATCGTCCGGTCCTCCGATATGCGCGTATATCAGGAAATCTCTGCACTCGTTTCCACGAGTTCAAATGCCGATATCGTGGGTTTGGAGCGCCCCGGAAGCCACCATAGTAACTTTCGGCCGAGATTGGGCTGCCGCCCAACCGTCAGTTGGCCATCGAAACATGCGTTGTTCGTGAAATTCCGATACCCGCATTCGCCAGTTCGAAAGCCGAGATCGAGGGGTCGGAGCTCCCCGGAACCTACCATTCTAACTTTATACCGAGTTTGGGCGGCCAATCGTTATTCACGCTAGCCCTGTCGTGATACGAAACTGTCGGGCCACCGAAACATGCATCGATTGTGAAATTCCCAGGTTCAGCTTCGCAATTCGGAAGTCGAGATCTATGGTACGGAGCTGCTAGGAAACCACAACAGTAAATTTCTACCTAATTCAGGTAGACGCCAAACAGTTCAGGCCTACGAAACATGCATGGATTTTCAAATTCCTATACTCGTATTAGATATTTCGGAAGCAAGGATGGAGGGTTCGAAGCTCTCTCGAAAGCCACCGCGTCCTCTTTCTACAGGGCGTGGGAAAACAACCACCAGTTATGTCCTCCGAAACGCGCGTTTCAGTGACCTAACTCCAAAAACCCCTCAAACCCACCCTGCGTGGGGGAGTCGATCGATTTTCACGTTGGGCCGGTCGCGATCCGGGACCGTTAGGTCCTTCGAAACGCGCGTATATCGGGAAATCTCTCTGCTCGTTTCTGCCAGTTCGAATGCCGAGATCGAGGGTTTGGAGCGCCTCGGAAGTAACCATAGTAACTTTCGGCCGAGATTGGGCAGCCGCCCAACCGTTGGTTGGCCTTCGTAACATGCGTTTTTCGTGAAATTCCGATACCCGCATTCGCCAGTTCGGAAGCCGAGATCGAGGGTTCAGAGCTCCCCGGAACCCACCATAGTAACTTTATACCGATTTTGGGCGGCCAATCGTTATTCACGCTGGCCCTGTCGTGCTACGGTACCGTTAGGCCACCGAAACGCGCATCGATTGTGAAATTCCCAGGTTCAGCTTCGCGAATTCGGAAGCCGAGATCTATGTTACGGAGCTCCTAGGAAACCACCACATTAAATTTCTACGTAATTCAGGTAGACGCTAAACAGTTCAGGCCTACGAAGCATGCATGGATCTTCAAATTCCTATACTCGTATTAGCTAGTTCGGAAACAAGGATGGAGGGTTCGAAGCGCTCTCGAAAGCCACCACGACCACTTTCTACAGGGCGTGGGAAAACAACCACCATTTATGTCCTCCATAACGCGCATTTCAGTGACCTACCTCCAAAAACTCCTCGACCACCAGCGCCACCCACCACAAACCCACCCCACATGGGCAGAGTCGATCGTTTTTCAAGTTGGGCCAGTCGCGATCCGGGACCGCCTTGTCCTTCTAAACGCGCGTAAATTAGGAAATCTCTGCACTCATTTCCATGAGTTCGAATGCCGAGATCGAGGTTTGGAGCGCCCCGGAAGCCACCATAGTAACTTTAGGCCGAGATGGGCAGCCGCCCAACCGTCGGTTGGCCTTCGAAATATGCGTTGTTCGTGAAATTCCGATACCCGCATTCGCCAGTTCGGAAGCCGAGATCGAGGGATCGGAGCTCCCCAGAAACCACCATAGTAACTTTATACCGAGTTTGGGCGGCCAATCGTTATTCACGCTAGCCCTGTCGTGATACAGAACCGTCGGGCCACCGAAACGTGCATCGATTGTGAAATTCCTAGGTTCAGCTTCGCGAATTTGGAAGCTGAGATCTATGTTACGGAGCTGCTAGGAAACCACCACAGTAAATTTCTACGTAATTCAGTTAGACGCCAAACAGTTCAGGCCTACGAAGCATGCATGGATCTTCAAATTCCTATACGCATATTAGCCAGTTCGGAAGCAAGGATGGAGGGTTCTAAGCGCCCTCGAAAGCCACCATAACTTCTTTCTATAGGGCGTGGGAAAACAACCACCAGTTATGTCCTCTAAAACGCGCTTTTTAGTGACCTAACTCCAAAAACCACACGACCACCAACCCCACCCAGCACAAACCCACCCTACGTGGGGGGAGTCGATCGTTTTTCAAGTTGGGTCGGTCGCGATCCTGGACCGTCCGGTCCTCCGAAATGCGCGTATATCAGGAAATCTCCGCACTCGTTTCCATGAGTTCAAATGCCGAGATCGAGGGATTGGAGCGCCCTGGAAGCCACAATATAACTTTCGGCCGAGATTGGGCAGCCGTCCAACCGTCTGTTGGCCTTCGAAACATGCGTTGTTCGTGAAATTCCGATACCCGCATTCGCCAGTTCGAAAGCCGAGATCGACGGTTCGGAGCTCCCCGGAACCCACCGTAGTAACTTTATATCGAGTTTGGGCGGCCAATCGTTATTCACACTGGCCCTGTCATGATACGTAACCGTCGGGCCACCGAAACACGCATCGATTGTGAAATTCCTAGATTCAGCTTCGCGAATTCGGAAGACGAGATCTATGTTACGGAGCTGCTAGGAAACCAGCACAGTAAATTTCTACCTAATTCAGGTAGATGCCAAACCGTTCAGGCCTACGAAGTATGAATGGATCTTGAAATTCCTATACTCGTATTAGCTAGTTCGAAAGCAAGGATTGAGGGTTTGAAGCGCTCTCGAAAGCACCCACGGCCTCTTTCTACAGGGCGTTGGAAAACAACCACCAGTTATGTCCTCCGAAACGCGCGTTTCAGTGACTAACTCCAAAAACCCCTCGACCACCAGCCCCATCCTCCCACAAACCCACCCCACATGGGGGGAGTCGATCATTTTTCAAGTTGGGCAAGTCGCGATCCGGGACCATCTGGTCCTTCAAAATGCGCGTATATCGGGAACTCTCTCCACTCGTTCCGCCTGTTCGAATGTCGAGATCGAGGGTTAGGAGCGCCCCGGAAGCCACCATAGTAACTTTCGGCCGAGATTGGCCAGCAGACCAACCGTCGGTTTGCCTTCTTAACATGCTTTTTCGTGAAATTCTGATACCCGCATTCGCCAGTTCGGAAGCCGAGATCGAGGGTTCGGAGCTCCCCGGAACCCACCATAGTAACTTTATACCGATTTTGGGCGGCCAATCGTTATTCACGCAGGCCCTGTCGTGATACAGAACCGTCGGGCCACCGAAATTCGCATCGATTGTGAAATTCCCAGGTTCAGCTTCGCGAATTCGGAAGCCGAGATCTATGTTACGGAGCTGCTAGGAAACCACCACAGTAAATTTCTACGTAATTCAGGTAGACGCCAAACAGTTCAGGCCTACGAAGCATGCATGGATCTTCAAATTCCTATACTCGTATTAGCTAGTTCGGAAGCAAGGATGGAGGGTTCGAAGAGCTCTCGAAAGCCACCACGGCCTCTTTCTATACGGCGTGGGAAAACAACCACCAGTTATGTCCTCCGAAATGCGCATTTTAGTGACATAACTCCAAAAATCCCTCGACCCCCAGCCCCACCCACCACAAACCCACCGCACGTGGGGGGAGTCGATCGTTTTTCATGTTGGGTCGGTCGCGATCCGGGACCGTTCGGTTTTTCGAAACACGCGTATATCAGGAAATCTCTGCTCTTGTTTCCACGAGTTCGAATGCCGAGATTGAGGGTTTGGAGCGCCCCGGAAGCCACCATAGTAACTTTCGACCGAGATTGGGCAGCCGCCCAACCGTCGGTTGGCCTTCGAAACATGTGTTTTTCGTGAAATTTCGATACCTACATTCGCCAGTTCGGAAGCCGAGATCGAGGGTTCGGAGCTCCCCGGAACCCACCATAGTAACTTTATAATGAGTTTGGGCGGCCAATCTTCATTCACGCTGGCCCTGTCGTGATACAGAACCGTCAGGCCACCGAACGCGCAACGATCGTGAAATTCCCAGGTTCGGCTTCGCGAATTCGGAAGACGAGATCTATGTTACGGAGCTGCTAGGAAACCCCCACAGTAAATTTCTACGTAATTCAGGTAGACGCCAAACAGTTCAGGCCTACGAAGCATGCATTGATCTTCAAATTCCTTTACTCGTATTAGCTAGTTCGGAAGCAAGGATGGAGGGTTCGAAGCGCTCTCGAAAGCCACCACGGCCACTTTCTGCAAAGCGTGTGAAAACAACCACCAGTTATGTCCTCTGAAACGCGCGTTTCTGTTACCTAACACCAAAAACCCCTCGACCACCAGCCCCACCCACCCACAAATCCACCCCAACTGGGGGGAGTCGATCGTTTTTCAAGTTGGGCAGGTCGCGATCCGGACAGTCCGGTCCTCCGAAACACGCGTATAGCGGGAAATCTCTGCACTCGTTTCCGCCAGTTCGAATGCCGAGATCGAGGGTTTGGAGCGCCCCGGAAGCCACCACAGTAACTTTCGGCCGAGATTGGGCAGCCGCCTAACCATCGGTTGGCCTTCGAAACATGCGTTGTTCGTGAAATTCCGATAACTGCATTCGCCAGTTCGGAAGCCGAGATCGAGGGTTCGGAGCTCCCCGGAACCCACCATAGTAACTTTATACGGAGTTTGGGTGGCCAATCTATATTCACGCTGGCCCTGTCGTAATATAGAACCGTCGGGCCACCGAAACGCGCATTGATCGTGAAATTCCCAGTTTCGGCTTCGCGAATTCGGAAGCCGAGATCTATGTTACGGAGCTGGTAGGAAACCACCACAATAAATTTCTACGTAATTCAGGTAGACGCTAAACAGTTCAGGCCTACGAAGCATGCATGGATCTTCAAATTCCTATACTCATATTAGCTATTTCGGAAGCAAGGATGGAGGGTTCGAAGCGCTCTCGAAAACCACCACGGCCACTTTCTACAGAGCGTGGGAAAACAACCACCAGTTATGTCCTCCGAAATGCGCGTTTCAGTGACCTAACTCCAAAAACCCCTCGACCACCAGCCTCACCCACCCATCCACAAACCAACCCCACGTGGGGGGAGTCGATAATTTTTCTAGTTGGGCCGGTCGATATTCGGGACTGTCCGGTCCTACAAAACGCGCGTATATTGGGAAATCTCTACACTCGTTTCCGCCACTTCGAATGTCGTGATCGAGGGTTCGGAGCACCCCGGAAGCCACCACGTAACTTTCGTCCAAGATTGGGCAGCCGCCCAACCGTCGGTTGGCCTTCGAAACATGAGTTGTTCTTGAAATTCCGATACCCGCATTCGCCAGTTCGGAAGCCGAGATCGAGGATCCGGGTCTCCGCGGAACCCACCATAGTAACTTTATACCAAGTTTGGGCGGCCAATCGTTATTCATGCTGGCCCTGTCGTGATACAGAACCGTCGGGCCACCAAAACGAGCATCGATTGTGAAATTCCTTGGTTCGGCTTCGCGAATTCGGAAGCCGAGATCTATGTTACGAAGCTGCTAGGAAACTACCACAGTAAATTTCCACGTAATTCAGGTAGACGCCAAACAATTCAGGCCTATGAAGCATGCATGGATCTTCAAATTCCTATACTCATATTAGCTAGTTCGGAAGCAAGGATGGAGGTTTCGAAGCTCTCTCAAAAGCCACCACGGCCACTTTCTACAGGGCGTGGGAAAACAACCACCAGTTATGTCCTCCGAAACGCGCGTTTCAGTGACCTAACTCCAAAAAACCCTTGACCACCAGCCCCACCCTCCCACAAACCCACCCCACATGGGGGGAGTCGATCATTTTTCAAGTTGGGCAGGTCGCGATCCGGGACCGTCTGGTCCTTCAAAACGCGCGTATATCGGGAACTCTCTCCACTCGTTTCCGCCAGTTCGAATGTCGAGATCGAGGGTTTGGAGCGCCCCGGAAGCCACCATAGTAACTTTCGGCCGAGATTGGCCAGCAGATCAACCGTCGGTTGGCCTTCGTAACATGCTTTTTCGTGAAATTCTGATACCCGCATTCGCCAGTTCGGAAGCCGAGATCGAGGGTTCGGAGCTCCCCGGAACCCACCATAGTAACTTTATACCGATTTTGGGTGGCCAATCGTTATTCACGTTGGCCCTGTCGTGATACGGAACCGTCTGGCCACCGAAATTCGCATCGATTGTGAAATTCCCAAGTTCAGCTTCGCGAATTCGGAAGCCGAGATCTATGTTACGGAGCTGCTAGGAAACCACCACAGTAAATTTCTACGTAATTCAGGTAGACGCCAAACAGTTCAGGCCTACGAAGCATGCATGGATCTTCAAATTCCTATACTCGTATTAGCTAGTTCGGATGCAAGGATGGAGGGTTCGAAGAGCTCTCGAAAGCCACCACGGCCTCTTTCTACAGGGTGTGGGAAAATAACCACCAGTTATGTCCTCCGAAATGCGCATTTTAGTGACCTAACTCGAAAAATCCCTCAACCACCAGCCCCACCCACCACAAACACACCCCACGTGGGGGGAGTCGATCGTTTTTCAAGTTGGGTCGGTCGCGATCTGGGACCGTCCGGTCTTTCGAAACACGCGTATATCAGGAAATCTCTGCACTTGTTTCCACGAGTTCGAATGCCGAGATTGAGGGTTTGGAGCGACCCGGAAGCCACCATATTAACTTTCGGACGAGATTGGGCCGCCGCCCAACCGTCGGTTGGCCTTCGAAACATGCGTGTTCGTGAAATTCAGATTCCCGCATTCGCCAGTTCGGAAGCCGAGATCGAGGGTTCGGAGCTCCCCGGAACCCTCCATTGTAACTATATACCGAGTTTGGGCGGCCATTCATTATTCACGCTGGCCCTGTCGTGATACGGAACCGTCGGGCCACCGAAACGCGCATCGATTCTGAAATTCCAAGGTTCAGCTTCGCGAATTCGGAAGCCGAGATCTATGTAACAGAGCTGCTAGGAAACCACCACAGTAAATTTCTACATAACTCAGGTAGACGCCAAACGGTTCGGGCCTACGAAGCATGCATTGATCTTCAAATTCCTATACTCGTTTTAGCTAGTTCGGAAGCAAGGATGGAGGGTTCGAAGCGCTCTCGAAAGCCACCCGGCCTCTTTATATAGAGCATGTGAAAACAACCACCAGTTATGTCCTCCGAAACGCGCGTTTTAGTGACCTAACTCCAAAACCCCCTCAAATCCACCCCGCGTGGGCGGAGTCGATCGTTTTTCAAGTTGGGCTTGTCGCGATGCGGGATCGTCCTGTCCTTCGAAACGCGCGTATACCGGGAAATCTCTCCACTCATTTCCGCCAGTTTGAATGCCGAGATTGAGGGTTTGGAGCGCCCCGGAAGCCACCAAAGTAAATTTCGGCCGAGATTGGGTAGCCGTCCAACCTTCGGTTGGCCTTCGTAACATGCGTTTTTCGTGAAATTCCGATACACGCATTCGCCAGTTCGGAAGCCGAGATCGAGGGTTCGGAGCTCCCCGAAACCCACCACAGTAACTTTATACCGATTTTGGGCGGCCATTCGTTATTCACGCTGGCCCTCTCGTGATACATAACCGTCGGGCCACCGAAACGCGCATCGATTGTGAAATTACCAGGTTTATCTTCGCGAATTCGGAAGCCGAGATATATGTTACGGAGCTGCTAGGAAACCACCACAGTAAATTTCTACGTAATTCAGGTAGACGACAAACAATTCAGGCCTACGAAGCATGCATGGATCTTCAAATTCCTATGCTCGTATTAGCTAGTTCGGAAGCAAGGATGGAGGATTAGAAGCGCTCACTAAAGCCGCAACGACCTCTTTCTACAGGGCGTGGGAAAACAACCACCAGTTATGTCCTCCGAAACTCGCATTTTAGTGACCTAACTCCAAAAACCCCTCGACCACCAGCCCCACCCACGGCAAACTCACCCCACGTGGGCGGAGTCGATCGTTTTTCAAGTTGAGCCGGTCGCGATCCGGCACCGTCTGGCCCTTCGAAACGTGTGTATATCAGGAAATCTTTGCACTCGTTTCCACAAGTTCGAATGCCGAGATCGAGGGTTTGGAGCGCCCCGGAAGCCACCATAGTAACTTTCGGCCGAGAATGGCCAGCCGCCCAACCGTCGATTGGCCTTCGAAATATGCGTTGTTCGTGAAATTACGATACCCGCATTCGCCATTTCGGAAGCCGAGATCGAGGGTTCGGAACTCCCCGAAACCCACCATAGTAACTTTATACCGAGTTTGGGTAGCCAATCGTTATTTACGCTGGCACTGTCGTGATACGGAACCATCGGGCCACCAAAACGCGCATCGATTGTGAAATTCCCAGGTTCAGCTTCGCGAATTCGAAAGCCGAGATCTATGTTACGGAGCTGATAGGAAACCACCACAGTAAATTTCTACATAATTCAGGTAGACGCCAAACGGTTCAGGCCCACGAAGCATGCATGGATCTTCAAATTCCTATACTCGTTTTAGCTAGTTCGGAAGCAAGGATGGAGGGTTCGAAGCGCTCTCGAAAGCCACCACGGCCTCTTTATATAGAGCGTGTGAAAACAACCACCAGTTATGTCCTTTAAAACGCGCATTTTAGAGACCTAACTCCAAATACCCCTCGACCACCAGCCCCACCCACCACAAACCCACCCCACGTGAGGGGAGTCGATCGTTTTTGAAGTTGAGCCGGTCGCGATCCGGGATCATCCTGTCCTCCGAAATGCGCGTATATCAGGAAATCTCTGCACTCGTTTCTACGAGTTCAAATGCTGAGATCGTGGGTTTGGAGCGCCCTGGAAGCCACCATAGTAACTTTCGGCCAAGATTGGGTAGCCGCCCAACCGTCGGTTGGCCATCGAAACATGCGTTGTTCGTGAAATTCTGATACCCGGATTCGCCAGTTCGAAAGCCGAGATCGAGGGGTCGGAGCTCCCCGGAACCTACCATTGTAACTTTATACCGAGTTTGGGCGGCCAATCGTTATTCACGCTAGCCCTGTCGTGATACGGAACCGTCGGGCCACCGAAACACGCATCGATTGTGAAATTCCCAGGTTCAGCTTCGCAATTCGGAAGTCGAGATCTATGTTACGGAGCTGCTAGGAAACCACAACAGTAAATTTCTACGTAATTCAGGTAGACGCCAAACAATTTAGGCCTACGAAGCATGCATGGATCTTCAAATTCCTATACTCGTATTAGCTATTTCGGAAGCAAGGATGGAGGGTTCAAAGCGCTCTCGAAAGCCACCACGGCCTCTTTCTACAGAGCGTGGGAAAACAACCACTAGATATGTCCTCCGAATCACGCGTTTCAGTGACCAAACTCCAAAAAACCCTCGACCACCAGCCCCACCCACCCACAAACTCACCCCGTGTGGGGGGAGTCGATCGTTTTTCAAGTTGGGCCGGTCACGATCCTAGACTGTCCTTTCCTTCGTAACGCGCGTATATCGGGAAATCTCTCCACTCGTTTCCGCCAGTTCGAATGCCGAGATCGAGGGTTTGGAGCGCCCCGGAAGCCACTGAAGTAACTTTCGGCCGAGATTGGGCAGCCGCCCAACCGTCGGTTGGCCTACGTAACATGCGTTTTTCGTGAAATTCCGATACCCGCATTCGCCAGTTCGGAAGCCGAGATCGAGGGTTCGGAGCTCCCCGAAACCCACCATAGTAAATTTATACCGATTTTGGGCGGCCATTCGTTATTCACGCTGGCCCTCTCGTGATACGGAACCGTCGGGCCATCGAAACGCGCATCGATTGTGAAATTACCAGGTTCAGCTTCGCGAATTCGGAAGCCGAGATCTATGTTACGGAGCTGCTAGGAAACCACCACAGTAAATTTCTACGTAATTCAGGTAGACGCCAAACAATTTAGGCCTACGAAGCATGCATGGATCTTCAAATTCCTATGCTCGTATTAGCTAGTTCGGAAGCAAAGATGGAGGGTTAGAAGCGCTCTCTAAAGCCACCACGGCCTCTTTCTACAGGGCGTGGGAAAACAACCACCAGATATGTCCTCCGAAACGCGCGTTTCAGTGACCTAACTCCAAAACCCCCTCAAACCCACCCCACGTAGGGGGATTCGATCGTTTTTCAAGTTGGGCTTGTCGCGATCCGGGACCGTCCAGTCTTTCGAAACGCGCGTATATCGGGAAATCTCTCCACTCGTTTCCGCCAGTTTGAATGCCGAGATTGAGGGTTTGGAGCGCCCCGGAAGCCACCATAGTAACTTTCGACCGAGATTGGGCAGCCGCCCAACCGTCGGTTGGCATTCGTAACATGCGTTTTTCGTGAAATTCCAATACCCGCATTCGCTAGTTCAGAAGCCGAGATCGAGGTTTCGGAGCACCCCGGAACCCACCATAGTAACTTTATACCGAGTTTGGGCGGCCAACCGTTATTCACGCTGTCCCTGTCATGATACGGAACCGTCGAGCCACCGAAACGCGCATCGATTGTGAAATTCCCAGGTTAGGCTTCGCGGATTCGGAAGCCGAGATCAATGTTACGGAGCTGCTAGGAAACCACAACAGTGAATTTCTACGTAATTCAGGTAGACGCCAAACAGTTCAGCCCTAAGAAGCATGCATGGATATTCAAATTCCTATACTCGCATTAGCTAGTTCGGAAGCAAGGATGGAGGGTTCGAAGAGCTCTCGAAAGCCACCACGGCCTCTTTCTACAGGGCGGGGGAAAACAACCACCAGATATGTCCTCCGAAACACGCGTTTCAGTGACCTAACTCCAAAAACCCCTCGACCACCAGCCCCACCCACCCACAAACCCACCCCATGTGGGGGCAGTCGATCGTTTTTCAAGTTGGGTCGGTCGCGATCCGGGACCGTCCGTTCCTTCGAAACGCGCGTATATTGGGAAATCTCTCCACTTGTTTCAGCCAGTTCGAATGCCGAGATCGAGGGTTTGGAGCGCCTCGGAAGCCATCGAAGTAATTTTCGGCCGAGATTGGGCAGCCGCCCAACCGTCGGTTGGCCTTCGAAACATGCGTTTTTCGTGAAATTCCGATACCCGCATTCGCCAGTTCGGAAGCCGAGATCGAGGGTTCGGAGCTCCCCGAAACCCACCATAGTAACTTTATACCGATTTTGGGCGGCCATTCGTTATTCACGCTGGCCCTCTCGTGATACGGAACCGTCGGGCCACCGAAACCCGCATCGATTGTGAAATCACCAGGTTCAGCTTCGCGAATTCGGAAGCCGAGATCTATGTTACGGAGCTGCTTGGGAACCACCACAGTAAATTTCTACGTAATTCAGGTAGACGCCAAACAAGTCAGGCCTACGAAGCATGCATGGATCTTTAAATTCCTATGCTCGTATTAGCTAGTTCGGAAGCAAGGATGGAGGGTTAGAAGCGCTCTCTAAAGCCACCACGGCCTCTTTCTACAGGGCGTGGGAAAACAACCACCAGTTATGTCCTCCGAAACTCGCATATTAATGACCTAACTCCAAAAACCCCTCGACCACCAGCCCCACCCACCGTAAACTCACCCCAGGTGGGCGGAGTCGATCGTTTTTCAAGTTGGGTCGGTCGCGATCCTCGACCGTCCGGTCCTCCGAAATGCGCGTATATCAGGAAATCTCCGCACTCGTTTCCATGAGTTCAAATGCCGAGATCGAGGGTTTGGAGCGCCCCGGAATCCACCATAGTAACTTTCGGCAGAGAATGGCCTGCCGCCCAACCGTCGATTGGCCTTCGAAATATGCATTGTTCGTGAAATTACAATACCCGCATTCGCCAGTTCGGAAGCCGAGATCGAGGGTTCGGAGCTCCCCGAAAACCACCATAGTAACATTATATCGAGTTTGGGCAGCCAATCGTTATTTACGCTGGCACTGTCGTGATACGGAACCGTCGGGCCACCGAAACGCGCATCGATTGTGAAATTCCCAGCTTCAGCTTCACGAATTCGGAAGCCGAGATCTACGTTACGGAGCTGCTAGGAAACCACCACAGTAAATTTCTACATAATTCAGGTAGACGCCAAATGGTTCAGGCCTACGAAGCATGCATGGATCTTCAAATTCCTATACTCGTTTTAGCTAGTTCGGAAGCAAGGATGGAGGGTTCGAAGCTCTCTCAAAAGCCACCACGGCCTCTTTATATAGAATGTGTGAAAACAACCACTAGTTATGTCCTCCGAAACGCGTATTTTAGTGACCTAACTCCAAAAACCCCTCGACCACCAGCATCACCCACCACAAACCCAACCCACGTGGGGGAGTCGATCATTTTTCAAGTTGAGCCGGTCGCGATCCGGGATCGTCCGGTCCTCCGATATGCGCGTATATCAGGAAATCTCTGCACTCGTTTCCACGAGTTCAAATGCCGATATCGTGGGTTTGGAGCGCCCCGGAAGCCACCATAGTAACTTTCGGCCGAGATTGGGCAGCCGCCCAACCGTCAGTTGGCCATCGAAACATGCGTTGTTCGTGAAATTCCGATACCCGCATTCGCCAGTTCGAAAGCCGAGATCGAGGGGTCGGAGCTCCCCGGAACCTACCATTCTAACTTTATACCGAGTTTGGGCGGCCAATCGTTATTCACGCTAGCCCTGTCGTGATACGAAACCGTCGGGCCACCGAAACATGCATCGATTGTGAAATTCCCAGGTTCAGCTTCGCAATTCGGAAGTCGAGATCTATGGTACGGAGCTGCTAGGAAACCACAACAGTAAATTTCTACCTAATTCAGGTAGACGCCAAACAGTTCAGGCCTACGAAACATGCATGGATTTTCAAATTCCTATACTCATATTAGATATTTCGGAAGCAAGGATGGAGGGTTCGAAGCTCTCTCGAAAGCCACCGCGGCCTCTTTCTACAGGGCGTGGGAAAACAACCACCAGTTATGTCCTCCGAAACGCGCTTTCAGTGACCTAACTCCAACAACCCCTCAAACCCACCCTACGTGGGAGAGTCGATCGATTTTCACGTTGGGCCGGTCGCGATCCGGGACCGTCAGGTCCTTCGAAACGCGCGTATATCGGGAAATCTCTCTGCTCGTTTCTGCCAGTTCGAATGCCGAGATCGAGGGTCTGGAGCGCCTCGGAAGTAACCATAGTAACTTTCGGCCGAGATTGGGCAGCCGCCCAACCGTTGGTTGGCCTTCGTAACATGCGTTTTTCGTGAAATTCTGATACCCGCATTCGCCAGTTCGGAAGCCGAGATCGAGGGTTCAGAGCTCCCCGGAACCCACCATAGTAACTTTATACCGATTTTGGGCGGCCAATCGTTATTCACGCTGGCCCTGTCGTGCTACGGTACCGTTAGGCCACCGAAACGCGCATCGATTGTGAAATTCCCAGGTTCAGCTTCGCGAATTCGGAAGCCGAGATCTATGTTACGGAGCTCCTAGGAAACCACCACATTAAATTTCTACGTAATTCAGGTAGACGCTAAACAGTTCAGGCCTACGAAGCATGCATGGATCTTCAAATTCCTATACTCGTATTAGCTAGTTCGGAAGCAAGGATGGAGGGTTCAAAGCGCTCTCGAAAGCCACCACGGCCACTTTCTACATGGCGTGGGAAAACAACCACCATTTATGTCCTCCATAACGCGCATTTCAGTGACCTACCTCCAAAAACTCCTCGACCACCAGCGCCACCCACCACAAACCCACCCCACATGGGCAGAGTCGATCGTTTTTCAAGTTGGGCCAGTCGCGATCCGGGACCGCCTTTTCCTTCTAAACGCGCGTAAATTAGGAAATCTCTGCACTCATTTCCATGAGTTCGAATGCCGAGATCGAGGTTTGGAGCGCCCCGGAAGCCACCATAGTAACTTTAGGCCGAGATGGGCAGCCGCCCAACCGTCGGTTGGCCTTCGAAATATGCGTTGTTCGTGAAATTCCGATACCCGCATTCGCCAGTTCGGAAGCCGAGATCGAGGGATCGGAGCTCCCCAGAACCCACCATAGTAACTTTATACCGAGTTTGGGCGGCCAATCGTTATTCACGCTAGCCCTGTCGTGATACAGAACCGTCGGGCCACCGAAACGTGCATCGATTGTGAAATTCCTAGGTTCAGCTTCGCGAATTCGGAAGCTGAGATCTATGTTACGGAGCTGCTAGGAAACCACCACAGTAAATTTCTACGTAATTCAGTTAGACGCCAAACAGTTCAGGCCTACGAAGCATGCATGGATCTTCAAATTCCTATACGCGTATTAGCCAGTTCGGAAGGAAGGATGGAGGGTTCTAAGCGCCCTCGAAAGCCACCATAACTTCTTTCTATAGGGCGTGGGAAAACAACCACCAGTTATGTCCTCTGAAACGCGCATTTTAGTGACCTAACTCCAAAAACCACACGACCACCAACCCCACCCAGCACAAACCCACCCTACGTGGGGGGAGTCGATCGTTTTTCAAGTTGGGTCGGTCGCGATCCTGGACCGTCCGGTCCTCCGAAATGCGCGTATATCAGGAAATCTCCGCACTCGTTTCCATGAGTTCAAATGCCGAGATCGAGGGTTTGGAGCGCCCTGGAAGCCACAATATAACTTTCGGCCGAGATTGGGCAGCCGCCCAACCGTCTGTTGGCCTTCGAAACATGCGTTGTTCGTGAAATTCCGATACCCGCATTCGCCAGTTCGAAAGCCGAGATCGACGGTTCGGAGCTCCCCGGAACCCACCATAGTAACTTTATATCGAGTTTGGGCGGCCAATCGTTATTCACACTGGCCCTGTCATGATACGTAACCGTCGGGCCACCGAAACACGCATCGATTGTGAAATTCCTAGATTCAGCTTCGCGAATTCGGAAGACGAGATCTATGTTACGGAGCTGCTAGGAAACCAACACAGTAAATTTCTACCTAATTCAGGTAGATGCCAAACCGTTCAGGCCTACGAAGTATGAATGGATCTGGAAATTCCTATACTCGTATTAGCTAGTTCGAAAGCAAGGATTGAGGGTTTGAAGCGCTCTCGAAAGCCCCCACGGCCTCTTTCTACAAGGCGTTGGAAAACAACCACCAGTTATGTCCTCCGAAACGCGCGTTTCAGTGACTAACTCCAAAAACCCCTCGACCACCAGCCCCATCCTCCCACAAACCCACCCCACATGGGGGGAGTCGATCATTTTTCAAGTTGGGCAGGTCGCGATCCGGGACCGTCTGGTCCTTCAAAATGCGCGTATATCGGGAACTCTCTCCACTCGTTCCGCCTGTTCGAATGTCGAGATCGAGGGTTTGGAGCGCCCCGGAAGCCACCATAGTAACTTTCGGCCGAGATTGGCCAGCAGACCAACCGTCGGTTTGCCTTCTTAACATGCTTTTTCGTGAAATTCTGATACCCGCATTCGCCAGTTCGGAAGCCGAGATCGAGGGTTCGGAGCTCCCCGGAACCCACCATAGTAACTTTATACCGATTTTGGGCGGCCAATCGTTATTCACGCAGGCCCTGTCGTGATACGGAACCGTCGGGCCACCGAAATTCGCATCGATTGTGAAATTCCCAGGTTCAGCTTCGCGAATTCGGAAGCCGAGATCTATGTTACGGAGCTGCTAGGAAACCACCACAGTAAATTTCTACGTAATTCAGGTAGACGCCAAACAGTTCAGGCCTACGAAGCATGCATGGATCTTCAAATTCCTATACTCGTATTAGCTAGTTCGGAAGCAAGGATGGAGGGTTCGAAGAGCTCTCGAAAGCCACCACGGCCTCTTTCTATACGGCGTGGGAAAACAACCACCAGTTATGTCCTCCGAAATGCGCATTTTAGTGACATAAATCCAAAAATCCCTCGACCCCCAGCCCCACCCACCACAAACCCACCGCACGTGTGGGGAGTCGATCGTTTTTCATGTTGGGTCGGTCGCGATCCGGGACCGTTCGGTTTTTCGAAACACGCGTATATCAGGAAATCTCTGCTCTTGTTTCCACGAGTTCGAATGCCGAGATTGAGGGTTTGGAGCGCCCCGGAAGCCACCATAGTAACTTTCGGCCGAGATTGGGCAGCCGCCCAACCGTCGGTTGGCCTTCGAAACATGTGTTGTTCGTGAAATTTCGATACCTGCATTCGCCAGTTCGGAAGCCGAGATCGAGGGTTCGGAGCTCCCCGGAACCCACCATAGTAACTTTATAATGAGTTTGGGCGGCCAATCTTCATTCACGCTGGCCCTGTCGTGATACAGAACCGTCAGGCCACCGAACGCGCAACGATCGTGAAATTCCCAGGTTCGGCTTCGCGAATTCGGAAGACGAGATCTATGTTACGGAGCTGCTAGGAAACCCCCACAGCAAATTTCTACGTAATTCAGGTAAACGCCAAACAGTTCAGGCCTACGAAGCATGCATGGATCTTCAAATTCCTATACTCGTATTAGCTAGTTCGGAAGCAAGGATGGAGGGTTCGAAGCGCTCTCGAAAGCCACCACGGCCACTTTCTGCAAAGCGTGTGAAAACAACCACCAGTTATGTCCTCTGAAACGCGCGTTTCTGTTACCTAACACCAAAAACCCCTCGACCACCAGCCCCACCCACCCACAAATCCACCCCAACTGGGGGGAGTCGATCGTTTTTCAAGTTGGGCAGGTCGCGATCCGGACAGTCCGGTCCTCCGAAACACGCGTATAGCGGGAAATCTCTGCACTCGTTTCCGCCAGTTCGAATGCCGAGATCGAGGGTTTGGAGCGCCCCGGAAGCCACCACAGTAACTTTCGGCCGAGATTGGGCAGCCGCCTAACCATCGGTTGGCCTTCGAAACATGCGTTGTTCGTGAAATTCCGATAACTGCATTCGCCAGTTCGGATGCCGAGATCGAGGGTTCGGAGCTCCCCGGAACCCACCATAGTAACTTTATACGGAGTTTGGGCGGCCAATCTATATTCACGCTGGCCCTGTCGTAATATAGAACCGTCGGGCCACCGAAACGCGCATTGATCGTGAAATTCCCAGTTTCGGCTTCGCGAATTCGGAAGCCGAGATCTATGTTACGGAGCTGGTAGGAAACCACCACAATAAATTTCTACGTAATTCAGGTAGACGCTAAACAGTTCAGGCCTACGAAGCATGCATGGATCTTCAAATTCCTATACTCATATTAGCTATTTCGGAAGCAAGGATGGAGGGTTCGAAGCGCTCTCGAAAACCACCACGGCCACTTTCTACAGAGCGTGGGAAAACAACCACCAGTTATGCCCTCCGTAATGCGCGTTTCAGTGACCTAACTCCAAAAACCCCTCGACCACCAGCCTCACCCACCCATCCACAAACCAACCCCACGTGGGGGGAGTCGATAATTTTTCTAGTTGGGCCGGTCGATATTCGGGACTGTCCGGTCCTACAAAACGCGCGTATATTGGGAAATCTCTACACTTGTTTCCGCCACTTCGAATGTCGTGATCGAGGGTTCGGAGCACCCCGGAAGCCACCACGTAACTTTCGTCCAAGATTGGGCAGCCGCCCAACCGTCGGTTGGCCTTCGAAACATGAGTTGTTCTTGAAATTCCGATACCCGCATTCGCTAGTTCGGAAGCCGAGATCGAGGATCCGGGTCTCCGCGGAACCCACCATAGTAACTTTATACCGAGTTTGGGCGGCCAATCGTTATTCATGCTGGCCCTGTCGTGATACAGAACCGTCGGGCCACCAAAACGAGCATCGATTGTGAAATTCCTTGGTTCGGCTTCGCGAATTCGGAAGCCGAGATCTATGTTACGAAGCTGCTAGGAAACTACCACAGTAAATTTCCACGTAATTCAGGTAGACGCCAAACAATTCAGGCCTATGAAGCATGCATGGATCTTCAAATTCCTATATTCATATTAGCTAGTTCGGAAGCAAGGATGGAGGTTTCGAAGCGCTCTCAAAAGCCACCACGGCCACTTTCTACAGTGCGTGGGAAAACAACCACCAGTTATGTCCTCCGAAACGCGCGTTTCAGTGACCTAACTCCAAAAAACCCTTGACCACCAGCCCCACCCTCCCACAAACCCACCCCACATGGGGGGAGTCGATCATTTTTCAAGTTGGGCAGGTCGCGATCCGGGACCGTCTGGTCCTTCAAAACGCGCGTATATCGGGAACTCTCTCCACTCGTTTCCGCCAGTTCGAATGTCGAGATCGAGGGTTTGGAGCGCCCCGGAAGCCACCATAGTAACTTTCGGCCGAGATTGGCCAGCAGATCAACCGTCGGTTGGCCTTCGTAACATGCTTTTTCGTGAAATTCTGATACCCGCATTCGCCAGTTCGGAAGCCGAGATCGAGGGTTTGGAGCTCCCCGGAACCCACCATAGTAACTTTATACCGATTTTGGGTGGCCAATCGTTATTCACGTTGGCCCTGTCATGATACGGAACCGTCTGGCCACCGAAATTCGCATCGATTGTGAAATTCCCAAGTTCAGCTTCGCGAATTCGGAAGCCGAGATCTATGTTACGGAGCTGCTAGGAAACCACCACAGTAAATTTCTACGTAATTCAGGTAGACACCAAACAGTTCAGGCCTACGAAGCATGCATGGATCTTCAAATTCCTATACTCGTATTAGCTAGTTCGGATGCAAGGATGGAGGGTTCGAAGAGCTCTCGAAAGCCACCACGGCCTCTTTCTACAGGGTGTGGGAAAATAACCACCAGTTATGTCCTCCGAAATGCGCATTTTAGTGACCTAACTCCAAAAATCCCTCAACCACCAGCCCCACCCACCACAAACACACCCCACGTGGGGGGAGTCGATCGTTTTTCAAGTTGGGTCGGTCGCGATCTGGGACCGTCCGGTCTTTCGAAACACGCGTATATCAGGAAATCTCTGCACTTGTTTCCACGAGTTCGAATGCCGAGATTGAGGGTTTGGAGCGACCCGGAAGCCACCATAGTAACTTTCGGACGAGATTGGGCAGCCGCCCAACCGTCGGTTGGCCTTCGAAACATGCGTGTTCGTGAAATTCAGATTCCCGCATTCGCCAGTTCGGAAGCCGAGATCGAGGGTTCGGAGCTCCCCGGAACCCTCCATTGTAACTATATACCGAGTTTGGGCGGCCATTCATTATTCACGCTGGCCCTGTCGTGATACGGAACCGTCGGGCCACCGAAACACGCATCGATTGTGAAATTTCCAGGTTCAGCTTCGCGAATTCGGAAGACGAGATCTATGTTACGGAGCTGCTAGGAAACCACCACAGTAAATTTCTACGTAATTCAGGTAGACGCCAAACAGTTCAGGCCTACGAAGCATGCATGGATCTTCAAATTCCTATAGTCGTATTAGCTAGTTCGGAAGCAAGGATGGAGGGTTCGAAGCGCTCTCGAAAGCCACCGCGGCCACTTTCTGCAAAGCGTGTGAAAACAACCACCAGTTATGTCCTCTGAAACGCGCATTTCTGTGACCTAACACCAAAAACCCCTCGACCACCAGCCCCACCCACCCACAAACCCACCCCAACTGGGGGGATTCGATCGTTTTTCAAGTTGGGCCGGTCGCGATACGGGACAGTCCGGTCCACCGAAACTCGCGTATAGAGGGAAATCTCTGCACTCGTTTCCGCTAGTTCGAATGCCGAGATCGAGGGTTTGGAGCGCCCCGGAAGCCACCCCAGTAACTTTCGACCGAGATTGGGCAGCCGCCTAACCGTCGGTTGGCCTTCGAAACATGCGTTGTTCGTGAAATTCCGAAAACTGCATTCGCCAGTTCGGAAGCCGAGATCGAGGGTTCGGAGCTCCCCGGAACCCACCATAGTAACTTTATACGGAGTTTGGGCGGCCAATCTATATTCACGCTGGCCCTGTCGTAATATAGAACCGTCGAGCCACCGAAACGCGCATTGATCGTGAAATTCCCAGTTTCGGCTTCGCGAATTCGGAAGCCGAGATCTATGTTACGGAGCTGCTAGGAAACCACCACAGTAAATTTCTACGTAATTCAGGTAGACGCTAAACAGTTCAGGCCTACGAAGCATGCATGGATCTTCAAATTTCTATACTCATATTAGCTATTTCGGAAGCAAGGATGGAGGGTTCGAAGCGCTCTCGAAAGCCACCACGGCCACTTTCTACAGAGCGTGGGAAAACAACCACCAGTTATGTCCTCCGAAATGCGCGTTTCAGTGACCAAACTCCAAAAACCCCTCGACCACCAGCCTCACCCACCCATCCACAAACCAACCCCACGTGGGGGGGGTCGATAATTTTTCTAGTTGGGCCGGACGATATTCGGGACTGTCCGGTCCTACAAAACGCGCGTGTATTGGGAAATCTCTACACTCATTTCCGCCACTTCGAATGCCGTGATCGAGGGTTCGGAGCACCCCGGAAGCCACCACGTAACTTTCTTCCAAGATTGGGCAGCCGCCCAAACGTCGGTTGGCCTTCGAAACATGAGTTGTTCTTGAAATTCCGATACCCGCATTCGCCAGTTCGGAAGCCGAGATCGAGGATCCGGGTCTCCGCGGAACCCACCATAGTAACTTTATACCGAGTTTGGGCGGCCAATCGTTATTCATGCTGGCCCTATCGTGATACAGAACCGTCGGGCCACCGAAACGAGCATCGATTGTGAAATTCCTTGGTTCGGCTTCGCGAATTCGAAAGCCGAGATCTATGTTACGAAGCTGCTAGGAAACCACCACAGTAAATTTCCACGTAATTCAGGTAGACGCCAAACAATTCAGGCCTATGAAGCATGCATGGATCTTCAAATTCCTATACTCATATTAGCTAGTTCGGAAGCAAGGATGGAGGTTTCGAAGTGCTGTCGAAAGCCACCATGGTCACTTTCTACAGGGCGTGGGAAAACAACCACCAGTTATGTCCTCCGAAACGCGCGTTTCAGTGACCTAACTACAAAAAACCCTTGACCACCAGCCCCACCCACCCGTAAACCCACCCTACATGGGGGAGTCGATCGTTTTTCAAGTTGGGCCGGTCGCGATCCGGGACCGTCCGGTCCTCCGAAACGCGCGTGTATCGGGAAATATCTGCACTCGTTTTCGCCAGTTCGAATGCCGAGATCGAGGGTATGGAGCGCCCCGGAAGCCACCATAGTAACTTTCAGCCGAGATTGGGCAGTCGCCTAACCGTCGGTTGGCCTTCGAAACATGCGTTGTTCGTGAAATTCTGATAACCCCATTCGCCAGTTCGGAAGCCGAGATCGAGAGTTCGGAGCTCCCCAGAACCCATCATAGTAACTTTATACCGAGTTTGGGCGGCCAATCCTTATTCACGCTGGCCCTGTCGTGATACAGGACCGTCGGGCCACCAAAACGCGCATCGATCGTGAAATTTACAGGTATGGCTTCGCGAATTCGGAAGCCGAGATCTATGTTACGGAGCTGCTAGGAAACTACCACAGTAAATTTCTACGTAATTCAGGTAGACACCAAGCAGTTCAGGCCTATGAAGCATGCATGGATCTTCAAATTCCTATACTCGTATTAGCTAGTTCGAAAGCAAGGATGGAGGGTTCGAAGTGCTCTCGAAAGCCACCACGGCCACTTTCTACAGAGCATGGGAAAACAACCACCAGTTATGTCCTCCGAAACGCGCGTTTCAGTGACCTAACTCAAAAAACCCCTCGACCACCAGCTCCACCCACCCATCCACAAACATACCCCACGTGGAGGGAGTCGATCGTTTTTCTAGTTGGGCCTGTCGCGATCTGGGACCGTCTGGTGCTCCGAAACACGCGTATATCGGGAAATCTCTGCACTCGTTTCCGCCAGTTCGAATGCCGAGATCGAGGGTTCGGAGCACCCCGGAAGCCACCATGTAACTTTCATCCGAGATTGGGCAGCCGCCCAACCGTCGGTTGGCCTTTGAAATATGCGTTGTTCGTGAAATTCCGATACCCGCATTCGCCAGTTCGGAAGCCGAGATCGAGGGTTCGAGTCTCCCCGGAACCCACCATTGTAACTTTATACCGAGTTTGGGCGGCCAATCGTTATTCACGCTGGCCCTGCCGTGATACGGAACCGTCGGGCCACCGAAACACGCATCGATTGTGAAATTCATAGGTTCGGCTTCGCGAATTCGGAAGCCGAGATCTATGTTACGGAGCTGTTAGGAAACCACCATAGTAAATTTCTACGTAATTCAGGTAGACGCCAAACAGTTCAGGCCTACGAAGCATGCATGGATCTTCAAATTCCTACACTCATATTAGCTAGTTCGGAAGAAAGGATGGAGGGTTCATAGCGCTCTCAAAAGCCACCACGGCCACTTTCTACAGGGCGTGGGAAAACAACCACCAGTTATGTCCTCCGAAACGCGCATTTCAGTGACCTAACTCCAAATTCCCCTCGACCACCAGCCCCACCCACCCACAAACCCAACCCAAGTGGGGGAGTCGATCGTTTTTCAAGTTGGACCGGTCGCGATCCGGGACCCTCCAGTCCTCCGAAACGCGTGTATATCGGGAAATCTCTACACTCGTTTCCGCCAGTTCGAATGCCGAGATCGATGGTTTGGAGCGCCCCGGAAGCCACCATAGTAACTTTCGGCCGAGATTTGGCAGCCGCCCAACGTTCGGTTGGCCTTCGAAACATGCGTTGTTCGTGAAATTCTGATACCCGCATTCGCCAGTTCGGAAGCCGAGATCGAGGGTTCGGAGCTCCCCGGAACCCCCCATAGTAACTTTATACCGAGTTTGGGCGGCCAATCGTTATTCACGCTGGCCCTGTCGTGATACGGAACCGTCGAGGTACCAAAACGCGCATCGATCGTGAAATTCCCAGGTTCGGCTTCGCGAATTCGGAAGCCGAGTTCTATGTTACGGAGCTGCTAGGAAACCACCACAGTAAATTTCTATGTAATTCAGGTAGACGCCAAACAGTTCAGGCCTACAAAGCATGCAATGATATTCAAATTCCTATACTCGTATTAGCTAGTTCGGAAGCAAGGATGGAGGGTTCGAAGAGCTCTCGAAACCCACCACGGCCACTTTCTACAGAGAGAGGGAAAGCAACCACCAGTTATGTCCATCGAAACGCGCGTTTCAGTGAATTAACTCCAATTCCCTCGACCACCGGTCCCACCCACACACAAACCCACCCTACGTGGGGGGAGTCGATCGTTTTTCAAGTTGGGCCGGTCGCAATCCGGGGCCGTCCGGTCCTCCGAAACGCGTATATCGGGAAATCTCTGCACTCGTTTCCGCCAGTTCGAATGCCGAGATAAAGGGTTTGGAGAGCCCCAGACGCCACCATAGTAACTTTTGGCCGAGATGGGGCAGCCGCCTAACCATCGGTTGGCCTTCGAAACATGCGTTGTTCGTGAAATTCCGATAACCGCATTCGGCAGTTCGGAAGCCGAGATCGATGTTTCAGGGCTCCCCGGAACCCACCATAGTAACTTTATACCGAGTTTGGGCTGCCAATCGTTATTCACGCTGGCCCTGTCGTGATACGGAACCGTCGGGCCACCGAAACGCGCATCGATCGTGAAATTCCCAGGTTCGGCTTCGCGAATTCGGAGGCCGAGATCAATGTTACGGAGCTGCTAGGAAACCACCACAGTAAATTTCTACGTAATTCAGGTAGACGCCAAACAGTTCA
Source organism: Allium sativum (assembly GCA_030737875.1). Classification (NCBI taxonomy): domain Eukaryota; kingdom Viridiplantae; phylum Streptophyta; class Magnoliopsida; order Asparagales; family Amaryllidaceae; genus Allium; species Allium sativum. The sequence goes on from CM060923.1 coordinate 338,922,319, forward strand.
GGCCTACGTAGCATGCATTGATCTTCAAATTCCTACACTCGTATTAACTAGTTCGGAAGCAAGGATGGAGGGTTCGAAGCGCTCTCGAAAGCCACCACAGCCACTTTCCGTAGAGCGTGGGAAAATAACCACCAGTTATGTACTCCGAAACGTGCATTTTATTGACCTAACTCCAAAAACCCCTCGACAACCAGCCCCACCCACCCACAAATCCTCCCCACGTGGGGGGAGTCGATCGTTTTTCAAGTTGGGCAGGTCGCGATCCGGGACTGTCCGGTCCTTCGAAACGCGTGTATATCGGGAAATCTCTCCACTCGTTTCCGCAAGTTCGAATTTCGAGATCGAGGGTTTGGAGCGCCCCGGAAGCCACCATAGTAACTTTCGGCCGAGATTGGGCAGCCGCGCAACCGTCGGTTGACCTTTGAAACATGCATTGTTCGTGAAATTCCGATACCAGCATTCGCTAGTTCAGAAGCCGAGATCGAGGGTTCGGAGCTCCCCGGAACCCACCATAGTAACTTTATACCAAGTTTGGGCGGCCAATCGTTATTCACGTTGTCCCTGTCGTGATACGGAACTGTCGAGCCACCGAAACGTGCAACGATTGTGAAATTCCCAGGTTTAGCTTCGCTAATTCGGAAGCCGAGATATATATTACGGGCCTGCTAGGAAACCACCACAGTAAATTTCTACGTAATTCAGCTAGACGCCAAACAGTTCAGGCCTGCGAAGCATGCATGGATCTTCAAATTCCTATACGCGTATTGCCTAGTCCGGAAGCAAGGATGGAGGGTTCGAAGCGCTCTCGAAAGCCACCACGGCCTCTTTCTACAGGGCGTGGGAATACAACTACCAATTATGTCCTCTGAAACGCGCATTTTAGTGACATAACTCGAAAAACCCCTCGACCACCATCCCCACCCAACACAGACCCACCCTACGTGGGGGGAGTCGATCATTTTTCAAGTTGGCCGGTCGCGATCCGGGACCGTCCGGTCCTTCGAAACGCGCGTATATTAGGAAATCTCTGCACTCGTTTCCACGAGTTTGAATGCCGAGATCGAGGGTTTGGAGCGCTCCGGAAGCCATCATAGTAACTTTCGGCCGAGATTGGGCAGCTGCCCAACCGTCGGTTGGCCTTCGAAACATGCTTGTTCGTGAAATTCTGATTCCCGCATTCGCTAGTTCGGAAGCCGAGATCGAGGGTTCGGAGCTCCTCGGAACACTCCATTGTAACTATATACCGAGTTTGGGCGGCCAATCATTATTCAGGCTGGCCCTGTCGTGATACGGAACCGTCGGGCCACCGAAACTCGCATCGATTGTGAAATTTCCAGGTTCAGCTTCGCGAATTCGGAAGCCGAGATCTATGTTACGGAGCTGCTAGGAAACCACCACAGTAAATTTCTACGTAATTCAGGTAGATGCCAAACAGTTCAGGCCTACGAAGCATGCATGGATCTTCAAATTCCTATACTCGTATTAGCTAGTTCGGAAGCAAGGATGGAGGGTTCAAAGCACTCTCGAAAGCCACCGCGGCCTCTTTCTACAGGGCGTGGGAAAACAACCACCAGTTATGTCCTCCGAAACACGCATTTTAGTGACCTAACTCCAAAACCCCTGGACCACCAGCCCCACCCACCACAAACCCACCCCACGTGGGGGGAGTGGATCGTTTTTCAAGTTGGGTCGGTCGTGATCTGGGACCGTCCGGTCCTTCGAAACACGAGTATATTAGGAAATCTCTACACTCGTTTCCATGAGTTCGAATGCTGAGATCGAGGGTTTGGAGCGCCCCGGAAGCCACCATAGTAACTTTCGGCCGAGGTTGGGCAGCCGCCCAACCGTCGATTGGCCTTCGAAACATGCGTCGTTTGTGAAATTCCGATACCCGCATTAGCTAGTTCGGAAGCCAAGATCGAGGGTTGGGAGCTCCCCGGAACACACCATAGTAACTTTATACTGAGTTTGGGCGGCCAATTGTTATTCACACTGGCCTTATCGTGATACGGAAACGTCGGGCCACCAAAACGCGCATCGATTGTGAAATTCCCTGGTTCAGCTTCGCGAATTCGGAAGCCGAGATCTATATTATGGAGCTGCTAGGAAACCACCGTAGTAAATTTCTACGTAATTCAGGTAGACGCCAAACAGTTCAGGCCTACAAAGCATGCATGGATCTTCAAATTCCTATACTCGTATTAGCTAGTTCGGAAGCAAGGATGGAGGGTTCGAAGCTTTCTCGAAAGCCACCACCACCCCTTTCTACAGGACGTGGGAAAACAAGCACCAGTTATGTCCTCCGAAACGCGCATTTTAGTGACCTAACTCCAAAAAACCTCTCGACCACTAGCCCCACCCACCACAAACCCACCCCACGTAGGGGAGTCGATGGTTTTTCAAGTCGGGCCGGTCGCGTTCCAGGAACGTCCGGTCCTCCGAAATGCGCGAATATCAGGAAATCTCTGCACTCGTTTCCACGAGTTCAAATGCCGAGATCGAGGGTTTGTAGTGCCCCGGAAGCCACCATAGTAACTTTCGGCCGAGATTGGGCAGCCACCCAACCGTCGGTTGGCCTTCGAAACATGCGTTGTTCGTGAAATTCAGATACCCGCATTCGCCAGCTCGAAGGCCGAGATCGAGGCTTCGGAGCTCCCCGGAACCCACCATAGTAACTTTATACCAAGCTTGGGCGGCCAATCGTTGTTCACGCTGGCCCTGTCGTGATACGGAACAATCGGGCCACCGAAACGCGCATCGATTGTGAAATTCCCAGGTTCAGCTTCGCGAATTCGGAAGCCGAGATCTATGTTACGGAGCTGCTAGGAAACCACCACAGTAAATTTCTACGTAATTCAGGTAAACGCCAAACAGTTGAGGCCTACGAAGCATGCATGGATCTTCAAATTCCTATACTCGTATTAGCTAGTTCGGAAGCAAGGATGGAGGGTTCGAAGCGCTCTCGAAAGCCACCACGGCCTCTTTCTACAGGGCGTGGGAAAACAACCACCATTTGTGTCCTCCGAAACGCGCATCCGGGACCGTCCGGTCCTCTGAAACGCGCGTATATCGGGAAATCTCTGCACTCGTTTCCGCCAGTTCGAATGCCGAGATCGAGGGTTTGGAGTGCCCCGGAAGCCACCATAGTAACTCTCGGTCAAGATTGGGCAGCTGCCCAACCGGCGATTGGCCTTCGAAACATGCATTGTTCGTGAAATTCCGATACCCGCATTCGCCAGCACGAAAGCCGAGATCGAGGGTTCGGAGCTCCCCGGAACCCACCATAGTAACTTTTTGTCGAGTTTGGGCGGCCAATCGTTATTCACGCTGGCCCTGTCGTGATACATAACCGTCGGGCCACTAAAATGCGCATCTATTGTGAAATTCCCAGCTTCAGCTTCGCGAATTTGGAAGCCGAGATCTATGTTACGGAGCTGCTAGGAAACCACCACAGTATATTTCTACGTAATTCAGGTAGATGCCAAACAGTTCAGGCTTACGAATCATGCATGGATCTTAGAATTCCCACACTCGTATTAGCTAGTTCGGAAGCAAGGATGGAGGGTTCGAAGCGCTCTCGATAGCCAACACGGCCTCTTTCTACAGGGCATGGGAAAACAACCACCAGTTATGTCCTCCAAAACGCGTGTTTCAGTGACCTAACTCCAAAAAACCCTCGACCACCAGCCCCACCCACCTATCCACAAACCTACCCCACGTTGGGGGAGTCGATCGTTTTTCTAGTTGGGCCGGTCGCGATCCGGGACCGTCCGGTCCTCTGAAACGCGCGTATATCGGGAAATCTCTGCACTCGTTTCCGCCAGTTCGAATGCCGAGATCGAGGGTTTGGAGTGCCCCGGAAGCCACCATAGTAACTCTCGGTCAAGATTGGGCAGCTGCCCAACCGGCGGTTGGCCTTCGAAACATGCGTTTTTCGTGAAATTCTGATACCCGCATTCGCCAGTTCGAAAGCCGAGATCGAGGGTTTGGGCCTCCCAGGAACCCACCGTAGTAACTTTATACCGAGTTTGGGCGGCCAATCGTTATTCACACTGGCCCTGTCGTTATATGGAACCATCGGGAAACACGCATCGATCGTGAAATTCCTAGGTTCGGCTTCACGAATTCGGAAGCCGAGATCTATGTTACGGAGCTGCTAGGAAACCACCACAGTAAATTTCTACGTAATTCAGGTAGACGCCAAACAGTTCAGGCCTACGAAGCATGCATGGATCTTCAAATTCCTGTACTCGTATTAGCTAGTTCGGAAGCAAGGATGGAGTGTTCGGAGAGCTCTCGAAAGCCACCATAGCCTTTTTCTACAGGGCGTGGGAAAACAACCACTAGTTTTTTCATCCGAAACGCAATTTTATGGACCTAACTCCAAAAACCCCTCGACCACCAGCCCCACCCACCACAAATCCACCCCACGTGGGGGAGTCGATCGTTTTTCAAGTTGGGCCGGCCGCTATCCGGGACCGTCCGGTCCTCCGAAATGCGCGTATATCAGGAAATCTCTGCACTCGTTTCCACGAGTTCAAATGCCGAGATCGATGGTTTGGAGCGCTCCGGAAGCCGCCATAGTAACTTTCGGCCGAGATTGGGCAGCCGACCAACCGTCGGTTGGCCTTCGAAACATGCATTGTTCGTGAAATTCCGATACCCGCATTCGCCAGCTCGAAAGCCGAGATCGAGGGTTCGGAGCTCCCCGGAACCCACCATAGTAACTTTATGTCGAGTTTGGGCGGCCAATCGTTATTCCCGCTGGCCTTGTCGTGATACGAAACCGTCGGGCCACTGAAATGCGCATCGATTGTGAAATTCCCAGGTTCAGCTTCGTGGATTCGGAAGCCGAGATCTATGTTACGGAGCTGCTAGGAAACCACCACAGTAAATCTCTACATAATTCAGGTAGATGCCAAACAGTTCAGGCCTACGAATCATGCATGGATCTTCGAATTCCTATACTCATATTTGCTAGTTCGGAAGCAAGGATGGTGGCTTCGAAGCGCTCTCGAAAGCCACCACGGCCTCTTTCTACAGGGCGTTGGAAAACAACCACCAGTTATGTCCTCCGAAATGCGCATTTTAGTGACCTAACTCGAAAAATCCCTCAACCACCATCCCCACCCACCACAAACCCACCCCACGTGGGAGGAGTTGATCGTTTTTCAAGTTGGGCCGGTCACGATCCGGGACCGTCTGGTCCTTCGAAACACACGTATATCAGGAAATCTCTGCACTCGTTTCCACGAGTTCTAATGCCAAGATCGAGGGTTTGGAGCGCCCCGGAAGCCACCATAGTAACTTTCGGCCGAGATTGGGCAGCCACCCAACCGTCGGTTGGCCTTCGAAACATGCGTTGTTCGTGAAATTCTGATACCCGCATTCGCCAGTTCGGAAGCCGAGATCGAGGGTTCGGAGCTCCCCGGAACCCACCATTGTAACTTTATACCGAGTTTGGGCGGCCAATCATTATTCGCGCTGGCCCTGTCGTCATACGGAACCGTCGGGCCACCGAAACGTGCATCGATTGTGAAATTCCCAGGTTCAGCTTCGCAAATTCAGAAGCCGAGATCTATGTTACGGAGCTGCTAGGAAACCACCACAGTAAATTTCTACGTAATTCAGATAGACTCCAAATAGTTCAGGCCTACGAAGCATGCATGGATGTTCAAATTCCTATACTCGTATTAGCTAGTTCGGAAGCAAGGATGGAGGGTTCGAAGCGCTCTCGAAAGCCACTACGGCCTCTTTCTACAGGGCGTGGGAAAACAACCACTAGTTATGTCCTCCGAAAAGCGCATTTTAGTGACCTAATTCCAAAAACCCCTCGACCACCAGCCCCACCAACCATAAACCCACCCCACGTGGGGGGAGTGGATCGTTTTTCAAGTTGGGCCGGTCGCGATCCGGGACCGTCCGGCACTTCGAAATATGAGTATATCAGGAAATCTCTGCACTCGTTTCCACGAGTTCGAATGCAGAGATCGAGGGTTTGGAGCGCCCCGGAAGCCACCATAGTAACTTTCGGCCGAGTTTGGGTAGCCGCCCAACCGTCAGTTGGCCTTAAAAACATGCGTTGTTCGTGAAATTACGATACCCGCATTCACTAGTTCGGAAGCCGAGATCGAGGGTACGGAGCTCCCCGGAACCCACCATAGTAAATTTATACCGAGTTTGGGCGGCCAATCATTATTCACACTGGCCCTGTCATAATACGGAAACGTTGGGCCACCAAAACGCGCATCGATTGTGAAATTCCCAGGTTCAGCTTCGCGAATTCGGAAGCCGAGATCTATGTTACGGAGCTGCTAGGAAACCACCACATTAAATGTCTACGTAATTCAGGTAGACGCCAAACAGTTCAGGCCTACGAAGCATGCATGGATCTTCAAATTCCTATACCCGTATTAGCTAGTTCGGAAGCAAGGATAGAGGGTTCGAAGCGCTCTCGAAAGACACCACCACCTCTTTCTACAGGGCGTGGGAAAACAAGCACCACTTATGTCCTCCGAAACGCGCATTTTAGTGACCAAACTCCAAAAAAAACCTCGACCACCAGCCCCACCCACCACAAACCCACCCCATCTGGGGGAGTCGATCGTTTTTCAAGTCCGGCCGGTCGCGATCCGGGACCGTCCGGTCCTCCGAAATGCGCGTATATCAGGAAATCTCTGCACTCGTTTCCACGAGTTCAAATGCCGAGATTGAGGGTTTGGAGCGCCCCGGAAGCCACCATAGTAACTTTCGGCCGAGATTGGGCTGCCGCCCAACCGTCGGTTGGCCTTCAAAACATGCGTTGTTCGTGATATTCTGATGCCCGCATTCGCCAGCTCGAAGGCTGAGATCGAGGGTTCGGAGCTCCCCGGAACCCACCATAGTAACTTTATACCGAGTTTGGACGGCCAATCGTTATTCACGCTGGCCCTGTCGTGATACGGAACCGTCGGGCCACCGAAACGCGCATCGATTGTGAAATTCCCAGGTTCAGCTTCGCGAATTCTGAAGCCGAGATCTATGTTACTCAGCTGCTAGGTAACCACCACAGTAGATTTCTACCTAATTCAGGTAGACGCCAAACAGTTCAAGCATACGAAGCATGCATGGATCTTCAAATTCCTATGCTCGTATTAGCAAGTTCGGAAGCAAGGATGGAGGGTTCGAAGCGCTCTCGAAAGACACCACGGCCTCTTTCTACAGGGCGTGGGAAAACAACCACCATTTGTGTCCTCCGAAACGCGCGTTTTAGTGACCTAACTCAAAAAACCCCTCGACCACCAGCCCTACCCACCCACAAACCCACCTCATGTGGGCGGAGTCGATCGTTTTTCAAGTTGGGCCGGTCGCGATCCGGGACCGTCCGGTCCTCCGAAACGCGCGTATATCAGGAAATCTCCACACTAGTTTCCACGAGTTCGAATGCCGAGATCGAGGGTTTGGAGTACCCTGGAAGCCACCATAGTATCTTTTTGCCGAGATTGGGCAGCCGCCTAACCGTCGGTTGGCCTTCAAAACATGCATTGTTCGTGAAATTTCGATACCCGCATTTGCCTGTATGGAAGCCGAGATCGAGGGTTCGGGGCTCCCCGAAACCCTCCATAGTAACTTTATACCGAGTTTGGGCAGCTAATCGTTATTCACGCTGGCCCTGCCGTGATACGGAACCGTCGGGCCACCGAAACGCGCATCGATTGTGAAATTCCCGGGTTCAGCTTCGCGAATTCGAAAGCCGAGATCCATGTTACGGAGTTGCTAGGAAACCACCACAGTAAATTTCTACGTAATTCAGGTAGACGCCAAACTGTTCAGGCCTTCAAAGCATGCATGGATCTTCAAATTCCTAGACTCGTATTAGCTAGTTCGGAAGCAAAGATGGAGGGTTCGAAGCGCTCTCGAAAGCCACCACGGCCTCTTTCTATAGGGCGTGGGAAAACAACCACCAGTTATGTCCTCCGAAACGCGCATTTTAGTGACCTAACTCCAAAAATCCCTCGACCTCGAGCCCCAACCACCACAAACCCACCCCACGTGGGGGGAGTCGATCGTTTTTCAAGTTGGGCCGATCGCGATTCGGGACCGTCCGTTCCTTCGAAACATGCGTATATCAGGAAACCTCAGCACTCGTTTCCACGAGTTCGATAGCAGAGATCGAGGGTATGGAGCGCCTCGGAAGCCACCATATTAACTTTCGGCCGAGGTTGGGCAGCCGCCCAACCGTTGGTTGGCCTTCGAAACATGCATTGTTCGTGAAATTTTGATACCCGCATTCGCCAGTTCGAAAGCCGAGATCGAGGGTTCGAAGCTCCCTGGAACCCACCGTAGTAACTTTGTACCGAGTTTGGGTGGCCAATCGTTATTCACGCTGGCCCTATCGTGAACTGGAAACGTCGGGCCACCGAAACGCGCATCGATTGTGAAATTCCCAAGTTCAGCTTCGTGAATTCGGAAGCCGAGATCTATGTTACGGAGCTGCTAGGAAACCACCACAGGAAATTTCTACGTAATTCAGGTAGATGCCAAATAGTTCAGGCCTACGAAGCATGCATGGATCTTCAAATTCCTATACTCGTATTAGCTAGTTCAGAAACAAGGATGGAGGATTCAAAGCGCTCTAGAAAGCCACCACGACCTCTTTCTACAGGGCGTGGGAAAACAACCACCAGTTATGTCCTCCGAAACACGCATTTTATTGACCTAACTCCAAAAATCCCTCGACCACCAGCCCCACCCACCACAAACCCACCCCACATGGGGGGAGTCGATCGCTTTTCAAGTTGGGCCGGTCGCGATCCGGGACCGTCCGGTCCACCGAAAAACACGTATAGCAGGAAATCTCCGCACTCGTTTCCACGAGTTCAAATGCCGAGATCGAAGGTTTGGATCGCCCCGGAAGCCACCATAGTAACTTTCGGCCGAGATTGGGAAGCTGCCCAACCGTCGGTTGGCCTTTGAAACATGCTTTGTTCGTGAAATTCCGATACCCGCATTCGCCAGCTCGAAAGCCGAGATCGAGGGTTCGGAGCTCCCCGGAACCCACCATAGTAACTTTTCGTCGAGTTTGGGCGGCCAATCGTTATTCAGCTGGCCCTCTCGTGATATGGAACCGTCGGGCCACTAAAATGCGCATCGATTGTGAAATTCCCAGCTTCAGCTTCGCGAATTCGGAAGCCGAGATCTATGTTACGGAGCTGCTAGGAAACCACCACAGTAAATTTCTACGTAATTCAGGTAGACGCCAAACAGTTCAGGCTTACGAATCATGCGTGGATCTAAGAATTCCCACACTCGTATTAGCTAGTTCGGAAGCACGGATGGAGGGTTTGAAGCGCTCTCAAAAGCCACCACGACCTCTTTCTACAGGGCGTGGGAAAATAACCACCAGTTATGTCCTCCAAAACGCGCGTTTCAGTGACCTAACTCCAAAAACACCTCGACCACCAGCCCCACCCACCTGTCCACAAACCTACCCCACGTGGGGGGAGTCGATCGTTTTTCTAGTTGGGCCGGTCGCGATCCGGGACCGTCCGGTCCTCTGAAACGCGCGTATATCGGGAAATCACTGCACTCGTTTCCGCCAGTTCGAATGCCGAGATCGAGGGTTTGGAGTGCCCCGGAAGCCACCATAGTAACTCTCGGTCAAGATTGGGCAGCCGCCCAACCGTCGGTTGGCCTTCGAAACATGCGTTGTTCGTGAAATTCCGATACCCGCATTCGCCAGTTCGGAAGCCGAGATCGAGGGTTCGGGGCTCCCCAGAACCCACCGTAGTAAATTTATACCGAGTTTGGGCGGCCAATCGTTATTCACACTGGCCCTGTCGTTATACGGAACCGTCGGGAAACGCACTTCGATCGTGAAATTCCTAGGTTCGGCTTCGCGAATTCGGAAGCCGAGATCTATGTAACGGAGCTGCTAGGAAACCACCACAGTAAATTTCTACGTAATTCAGGTAGACGCCAAACAGTTCAGACCTACGAAGCATGCATGGATCTTCAAATTCCTGTACTCGTATTAGTTAGTTCGGAAGTAAGGATGGAGTGTTTGGAGAGCTCTCGAAAGCCACCATGGCCTTTTTCTATAGGGCGTGGGAAAACAACCACTAGTTATGTCATCCGAAACGCACATTTTAGTGACCTAACTCCAAAAACCTCTCGACCACCAGCCCCACCCACCACAAACCCACCCCACGTGGGGGGAGTCGATCGTTTTTCAAGTTGGGTCAGTCGCTATCCGGGACCGTCCGGTCCTCCGAAATGCGCGTATATCAGGAAATCTCGGCACTCGTTTCCACGAGTTCAAATGCCGAGATCGAGGGTTTGGAGCGCTCGGGAAGCCACCATAGTAACTTTCCGCCTAGATTGGGCAGCCGACCAACCGTCGGTTGGCCTTCGAAACATGCATTGTTCGTGAAATTCCGATACCCGCATTCGCTAGCTCGAAAGCCGAGATCGAGGGTTCGGATCTCCCCGGAACCCACCATAGTAACTTTTTGTCGAGTTTGGGCGGCCATTCGTTATTCAGCTGGCCCTGTCGTGATATGGAACGGTCGGGCCACTAAAATGCGCATCGATTGTGAAATTCCCAGGTTCAGCTTCGCGGATTCGGAAGCCGAGATCTATGTTACGGAGCTGCTAGGAAACCACCACAGTAAATCTCTACGTAATTCAGGTAGATGCCAAACAGTTCAGGCCTACGAATCATGCATGGATCTTCGAATTCCTACACTCGTATTAGCTAGTTCGGAAGCAAGGATGGAGGGTTCGAAGCGCTCTCGAAAGCCACCACGGCCTCTTTCTACATGGCGTGGGAAAACAACCACCAGTTATGTCCTCCAAAACGGGCGTTTCAGTAACCTAACTCCAAAAACCACTCGACCACCAGCCACTCCCACCTATCCACAAACCTACCCCACGTGGGGGAGTCGATCGTTTTTCTAGTTGGGCCGGTCGCGATCCGGGACCGTCCGGTCCTCTGAAACGCGCGTATATCTGGAAATATCTGCACTTGTTTCTGCCAGTTCGAATGCCGAGATCGACGGTTTGGAGTGCCCCGGAAGCCAGCATAGTAACTCTCGGTCGAGATTGGGCAGCCGCCCAACCGTCGGTTGGCCTTCGAAACATGCGTTGTTCGTGAAATTCCGATACCTGCATTCGCCAGTTCGGAAGCCGAGATCGAGGGTTCGGTGCTCCCCGGAACCCACCGTAGTAACTTTATACCGAGATTGGGCGGCCAATTGTTATTCACACTGGCCCTGTCGTGATACGGAACCGTCGGGCCACTGAAATGCGCATCGATCGTGAAATTCCCAGGTTCGGCTTCGCGAATTCGGAAGCCGAGATCTATGTTACGGAGCTGCTAGGAAACCACCACAGTAAATTTCTACGTAATTCAGGTAGATGCCAAACACTTCAGGCCTACGAAGCATGCAAGAATCTTCAAATTCCTATACTCGTATTGGCAAGTTCCGAAGCAAGTATGGAGGGTTCGAAGCGCCCTCGAAAGCCACCACGGCCACTTTCTATAGAGCGTGGGAAAACAACCACCAATTATGTCCTCCGAAACGCGCGTTTCAATGACCTAACTCCAAAATCCCCGCGACCACCAGCCCCACCCACCTATCCACAAACCCACCCCACGTGGTGGGAGTCGATCGTTTTTCTAGTTGGGCCAGTCGCGATTCGGGATCTTCCGGTCCTCCGAAACGCGCGTATGTCGGGAAATCTCTGCACTCGTTTCCGACGGTTCGAATCCCGAGATCGAGTGTTCGGAGTGGCCCGGAAGCCACCATAGTAACTTTCGGCCGAGATTGGGCAGCCGCCCAACTGTCGGTTGGCCTTCGAAACATGCGTTGTTCGTGAAATTATGATACCCGCATTCGCCAGTTCGGGAGCCGAGATCGAGGGTTTGGGTCTCCCTGGAACCCACCATATAACTTTATACCGCGATTAGGCAGCTAATCGTTATTCACGCTGGCCCTGTCGTGATACGGAACCGTCGGGCCACCGAAACGCGCATCGATTGTGAAATTCCCAGGTTCGGCTTCGCGAATTCGGTAGCCGAGATCTATGTTACATAGCTGCTAGGAAACCACCACAGTAAATTTCTACATAATTCAGGTAGACACCAAACAGTTTTGGCTAACGAAGCATGCATGTATCTTCAAATTCCTATACTCTTATTAGCTAGTTCGGAAGCAAGGATGGAGGGTTCGAAGCGCTCTCGAAAGCTACCACGACCACTTTCTACAGGGCATGGGAAAACAACCACCAGTTATGTCCTCCGAAACGCGCGTTTTAGTGACCTAACTCCAAAAACCTATCGACCACTAGCCCCACCCACCCGCAAACCCACCCCACCTCGGGTGAGTCGATCGTTTTTCAAGTTGGGCCGGTCACGATCCGGGACAGTCCGGTCCTCCGAAACATGCGTATATCGGGAAATCTCTACACTCGTTTCTGCAAGTTTGAATGCCGAGATCGAGGGTACGAAGCGCCCCGGAAGCCACCATAGTAACTTTCGGCCGAGATTGGGCAGCCGCTTAACCGTTGGTTGGCTTCGAAACATGCGTTGTTAGTGAAATTCTGATACCCGCATTCGCCAGTTCGGAAGCCGAGATCGAGGGTTCGGAGCTCCCAGGAACCCACCATAGTAACTCTATACCGAGTTTGGGCGGCCAATCGTTATTCATGCTGGCCCTGTCATGATACGGAACCGTCGGGCCACCGAAACGCGCATCGATCGTGAAATTCCCAAGTTCGGCTTCGTGAATTCGGAAGCCGAGGTCTATGTTACGGAGCTGCTAGGAAACCACCACAGTAAATTTCTACGTAATTCAGTACACCCAAAACAGTTTAGGCCTACGAAGCATGCAAGGATCTTCAAATTCCTATACTTGTATTAGCTAGTTTGGAAGCAAGGATGGAGGGTTCGAAGCGCTCTCGAAAGCCACAAAGGCCACTTTCTACAGAGCATTGGAAAACAACCACCAGTTATGTCCTCCGAAACGAGCGTTTCAGTGCCCTAACTCCAAAAACCCCTCGACCACCTGCCCCACACACACACAAACCCACCACACGTGGGGGGAGTGGATCGTTCTTCAAGTTGGGCCGATCGCGATCTGGGGCCGTCCAGTCCTCCGAAACACGCGTATATCGGGAAATCTCTGCACTCGTTTCCGCCAGTTCGAATGCCGAGATCGAGGGATTGGGGCGCCCCGGAATCCACCATAGTAACTTTCGGCCGAGATTGGGCAGCCGCCTAACCGTCGGTTGGCCTTCGAAACATGCATTGTTCGTGAAATTCCGATACCCGCATTCGCTAGTTCGGAAGCCGAGATCGAGGGTTCGGAGCTCCCCGGAACCCACCATAGTAACTTTGTAGCGAGTTTGGGCGGCCAATCGTTATTCACGCTGGCCCTGTCATGATACAGATCCGTCGGGCCACCGAAACGCGCATCGATCGTGAAATTCCCAGGTTCGGCTTCGCGAATTCGGAAGCCGAGATCTATGTTACGGAGCTGCTAGGAAACCACCACAGTAAATTTCTACGTAATTCAGGTAGACGCCAAACAGTTCAGTCCTACGAAGCATGCATGGAACTTCGAATTCCTACACTCGTATTAGCTAGTTCGGAAGCAAGGATGGAGGGTTCGAAGCGCTCTCGAAAGCCACCACGGCCACTTTCTACAGAGCGCGTGAAAACAACCACCAGTTATGTCCTCTGAAACGCGCGTTTCAGTGACCTAACTCCAAAAACTCCCCGACCAATAGCCCCACCCACCCACAAACCCACCCCACATGGGGGGAGTCGATCGTTTTTCAAGTTGGGCTGGTTGCGATCTGGAACCGTCCAGTCCTCCGAAACGCGCGTATATCGGGAAATCTCTGCACTTGTTTCCGCTAGTTCGAATGCCGAGATCGAGGGTTTGGAGCTCCCCGGAAGCCAGCATACTAACTTTCGGCCGAGATTGGGCAACCGCCAAACCGTCGGTTGGCCTTCGAAACATGCGTTGTTCGTGAAATTCCGATAACCGCATTCGCCAGTTCGAAACCCGAGATCGAGGGTCCGGAGCTCCCCGGAATGCACCATAGTAACTTTATACCGAGTTTGGGCAGCCAATCGTTATTCACGCTGGCCTTGTCGTGATACAGAACCGTCGGGCCACCGAAACGCGCATCGATCGTGAAATTCCCAGGTTCGGCTTCATGAATTCGGAAGCCGAGATTATTGTTACGGAGCTGCTAGGAAACCACCACAGTAAATTTTTACGTAAATCAGGTAGACGCCAAACAGTTCAGGCCTACGAAGCATGCATGGATCTTCAAATTCCTATACTCGTATTAGCTAGTTCAGAAGTAAGGATGGAGGGTTCGTAGTGCTCTCGAAAGCAACCACGGCCACTTTCTACAGAGCGTGGGAAAACAACCACCAGTTATGTCCTCCGAAACGCGCGTTTCAGTGACCTAACTCCAAAAACCCCTCGACCACCAGCCCCACCCACCTATCCACAAACCCACCCCACGTGGGGGGAGTCGATCGTTTTTCTAATCGGGCCGGTCGCGATCCGGACCGTCCGGTCCTCCAAAACCCGCGTATATCGGGAAATCTCTCCACTCGTTTTCGCCAGTTCGAATACCGAGATCGAGGGTTTGGAGTGCCCCGGAAGCCACCAAAGTAACTTGCAGTCGAGATTGGGCAGCCGCCCAACCGTTGGTTGTCCTTCGAAACATGCATTATTCATGAAATTCCGATACCCGCATTCGCCAGTTCGGAAGCCGAGATCGGGGGTTCGGAGCTCCCCCGAACCCACCATTGTAACTTTATACCGAGTTGGGGCAGCCAATTGTTATTCACTCTGGCCCTGTCGTTATACAGAACCGTCGGGCCACCGAAACGCGCACCGATCGTGAAATTCCCAGGTTCGGCTTCGTGAATTCGGAAGCCGAGATTATTGTTACGGAGCTGCTAGGAAACCACCACAGCAAATTTCTACGTAATTCAGGTAGATGCCAAACAGTTCATGCCTACGAAGCATGCAAGGATCTTCAAATTCCTATTCTCGTATTAGCTAGTTCGGAATCAAGGATGGAGGGTTCGAAGCGCTCTCGAAAGCCACCACGGCCACTTTCTACAGAGCATGGGAAAACAACCACCAGTTATGTCCTCCGAAACGCGCGTTTCCTTGACCTAACTCCAAAATCCCCTCGACCACCAGTCTCACCCACCCACAAACCCACCCCACCTGTGGGGAATCGATCGTTTTTCAAGTTGGGCCGGTCGCGATCCATGACAGTCCGGTCCTCCGAAGCGCGCGTATATCGGGAAATCTCTACACTCGTTTCCGCCAATTTGAATGCCGAGATCGAGCGTTTGGAGCCCCGGAAGCCACGATAGTAACTTTCGGCTGAGATTGGGCAGCCGCCCAACCGTCGGTTGGCCTTCGAAACATGCGCTGTTCGTGAAATTCTGATACCCTCATTCGCCAGTTCGGAAGCCGAGATCGAGGGTTCGGGTCTCCCCGGAACCAACCATAGTAACTTTATACCGAGTTCGGGCGGCCAATCGTTATTCGCGATGGCCCTATCGCGATACGGAACCGTCAGGCCACCGAAACGCGCATCGAAGGTGTAATTCCAAAGTTCGGCTTCGCGAATTCGGAAGCCGAGATCTATGTTATGGAGCTGCTAGGAAACCACCACAGTAAATTTCTACGTAATTCAGGTAGACGCCAAACAGTTCAGGCCTACGAAGCATGCATGGATCTTCAAATTCCTATACTCGTATTAGCTAGTTCGGAAGCAAGGATGGAGGGTTCGAAGCGCTCTCGAAAGCCACCATGGTCACTTTCTACAGAGCGTGTGAAAACAACCACTAGTTATGTCCTCCGAAACGTGCATTTCAGTGACGTAACTCCAAAAACCCCTTGACCACCAGCACCACCCACCCACAAACCCACCCCACGTAGGGGGAGTCGATCATTTTTCAAGTTGGGCTGATCGCGATCCGGGACCGTCCGGTTCTCCTACACACGCGTATATCGGGAAATCTCTGCACTCGTTTACGCCAGTTCGAATGCCGAGATCGAGGGTTTGGAGCGCCCCAGAAGCCACCATAGTAACTTTCGGCCGATATTGGGCAGCCGCCTAACCGTCGGTTGTCCTTCGAAACATGCATTGTTCGTGAAATTCCGATAACCGCATTCGCCAGTTCGGAAGCCGAGATTGAGGGTTTGGAGCTCCCAGAAACGAACCATAGTAACTTTATACCGAGTTTAGGCAGCCAATCTTTATTCACGCTGGCCCTATCGTGATACGGAACCGTCTGGACACCGAAACGCGCATCGATCGTGAAATTCCCAAGTTCGGCTTCGCAAATTCGGAAGCCGAGATCTATGTTACGGAGCTGCTAGGAAACCACCACAGTAAATTTCTACGTAATTCAGGTAGACGCCAAACAGTTCAGGCCTACGAAGCATGCATTTACGTTCAAATTCCTATACTCGTATTAGCTAGTTCGGAAGCAAGGATGGAGGGTTCGAAGCGCTCTCAAAAGCCCCCACGGCCACTTTCTCTAGAGCATGGGAAAACAACCACCAGTTATGTCCTCCGAAACGCGCGTTTCAGTGACCTAACTCTAAGAACCCCTCGAAAAACAGCCCCACCGACCCACAAACCCACCCCACATGGGGGGATTAGTTCGTTTTTCAAGTTGGGCCGGTCGCGATCCGGGAACGTCCAGTCCTCCGAAACACGCGTATATCGGGAAATCTCCGCACTCGTTTACGCAAGTTAGAATGCCGAGATCGAGGGTTCGGAGCGCTCCGGAAGCCACCATAGTAACTTTCGGCCGAGATTGGGCAGCCGCTTAACCGTTGGTTGGCCTTCGAAACATGCGTTGTTCGTGAAATTCCGATACCCGCATTCGCCAGTTCGGAAGCCGAGATCGAGGGTTTGGAGCTCCCAGGAACCCACCATAGTAACTTTATACCGAGTTTGGGTGGCCAATCGTTATTCACGCTGGCCCTGTCGTGATACGGAACCGTCGGGCCACCGAAACGCGCATCGATCGTGAAATTCCCAGGTTCGGCTTCGCGAATTCGGAAGCCGAGGTCTATGTTACGGAGCTGCTAGGAAACCACCACGGTAAATTTCTACGTAATTCAGGTAGACCCCAAATAGTTTAGGCCTATGAAGCATGCAAGGTTCTTCAAATTCCTATACTCGTATTAGCTAGTTCGGAAGCAAGAATGGAGGGTTCGAAGCGCTCTCGAAAGCCACCACGACCACTTTCTACTGAGCGTTGGAAAACAACCACCATTTATGTCCTCCGAAACGAGCGTTTCAGTGACCTAACTCTAAAATCCCCTCGACCACCAGCCCCACCCACCCACAAACCCACCTCACGTTGGGGGAGTCGATCGTTTTTCAATTTGGGCATGTCGCGATCCGGGACCTCCGGTCCTCCGAAACGCGCGTATATTGGGAAATCTCTGCACTCATTTCCTCCAGTTTGAATGCCGAGATCGAGGGTTTGGAGCCCCGGAAGCCACCATTGTAACTTTCGGCCGAGATTGGACAGCCACCCAACCATCGGTTGGCCTTCGAAACATGCGTTGTTCGTGAAATTCCGATACCCGCATTTGCCAGTTCGGAAGCCGAGATCGATGGTTCGGAGCACCCCGGAACCCACCATAGTAACTTTATACCGAGTTTGGGTGGCCAATTGTTATTCACGCTGGCCCTGTCGTGATACAGAACCGTCGGGCCACCGAAACACGCATCGATCGTGAAATTCCCAGGTTCGGCTTCGTGAATTCGGAAGCCGAGATCTATGTTATGGAGCTGCTAGGAAACAACCACAGTAAATTTCTACGTAATTCAGGTAGACGCCAAACAGTTTAGGCCTACAAAGCATGCATGGAAATTCGAATTCCTACACTCGTATTAGCTAGTTCGGAAGCAAGGATGGAGGGTTCGAAGAGCTCTCGAAAGCCACCACGGCCACTTTCAACAAAGCGTGTGAAAACAACCACTAGTTTTGTCCTCCGAAACGCGCATTTCATTGACCTAACTCAAAAACCCCTCGACCACCTGCCCCACACACCCACCAACCCACACCACATGGGGTGAGTCGATCGTTCTTCAAGTTGGGCCGATCGCGATCAGGGAACGTCCGGTCCTCCAAAACACGCGTATATTGGGAAATCTCTTCACTCGTTTCCGCCAGTTCGAATGCCGAGATCGAGGGTTTGGAGCGCCCCGGAATCCACCATAGTAACTTTCGGCCGAGAATGGGCAGCCGCATAACCGTCGGTTGGCCTTCGAAACAGGCATTGTTCGTGAAATTTCGATAACCGCATTTGCCAGTTCGGAAGTCGAGATCGAGGGTTCGGAGCTCCCAGAAACGCACCATAGTAACATTATACCGAGTTTGGGCGGCCAATCGTTATTCATGCTGTCCCTATCGTGATACGGAACCGTCGGGACACCGAAACGCGCATCGATCATGAAATTCCCAGGTTCGGCTTCGCGAATTCAGAAGCCGAGATCTATGTTACGGAGCTGCTCGGAAACCACCACAGTATATTTCTACGTAATTCAGGTAGACGCCAAACAGTTCAGGCCTATGAAGCATGCAAGGATCATCAAATTCCTATACACGTATTAGCTAGTTCGGAAGCAAGGATGGAGGGTTCGAAGCGCTCTCGAAAGCCACCACGGCCACTTTCTACAGAGCGTGTGAAAACAACCACCAGTTATGTCCTCTGAAACGTGCGTTTCAGTGACCTAACTCCAAAAACTCCTCGACCAATCGCCCTACCCACCCACAAACCCACACCACATGGGGGGAGTCGATCATTTTTCAAGTTGGGCTGGTTGCGATCCGGGACCGTCCGGTCCTCCGAAACTCGCGTATATCGGGAAATCTCTGCACTCGTTTCCGCCAGTTCAAATGCCGAGATCGAGGGTTTGGAGCGCCCCGGAAGCCACCGTAGTAACTTTCGGCCGAGATTGGGCAGCCGCCAAACCGTCGGTTGGCCTTCGAAACATGCATTGTTCATGAAATTCCGATAACCGCATTCACCAGTTCGGAACCCGAGATCGAGTGTTCGGAGCTCCCCGGAAAGCACCATAGTTACTTTATACCGAGTTTGGGCAGCCAATCGTTATTCACGCTGGCCCTGTCGTGATACAGAACCGTCGGGCCACCGAAACGCGCATTGATTGTGAAATTCCCAGGTTCGGCTTCGTCAATTCGGTAGCCGAGATCTATGTTACGGAGCTGCTAGGAAACCACCACAGTAAATTTTTACGTAATTCAGGTAGATGCCAAACAGTTCAGGCCTACGAAGCATGCACGGATCTTCAAATTCCTATACTCGTATTAGCTTGTTCGGAAGCAAGGATGGAGAGTTCGAAGCGCTCTCAAAAGCCACCACAACCACTTTCTACAGAGCGTGGGAAAACAACCACCAGTTATGTCCTCCGTAACGCGCGTTTCAGTGACCTAACTCCAAAAACCCCTCGACCACCAGCCCGACCCACCTTTCCACAAACCCACCCAGCGTGGGGGAGTCGATCGTTTTTCTAGTTGGGCCGGACGCGATCCGGACCGTCCGGTCCTCCAAAACGCGCGTATATCGTGAAATATCTGCACTCGTTTCTGCCAGTTCGAATGCCGAGATAGAGGGTTTGGAGTGCTCCGAAAGCCACCATAGTAACTTTCGGTCGAGATTGGGCAGTCGCCCAACCGTCGGTTGGCCTTCAAAACATGCGTTGTTCATGAAATTCCGATACCCGCATTCGCCAGTTCGGAAGCCGAGATCGGGGGTTCGGAGCTCCCCCGAACCCACCATAGTAACTTTATACCGAGTTTGGGCGGCCAATTGTTATTCACTCTGGCCCTGTCGTGATACAAAACCGTCGGGCCACCGAAACGCGGATTGATCGTGAAATTTCCAGGTTCGGCTTCGTGAATTCGGAAGCCGAGATCTATGTTACGGAGCTGCTAGGAAACCACCACAGTAAATTTCTACGTAATTCAGGTAGACGCCAAACAGTTCAGGCCTACGAAGCATGCAAGTATCTTCAAATTCCTATACTCGTATTAGCTAGTTCGGAAGCAAGGATGGAGGGTTCGAAGCGCTCTCGAAAGCCACCACGGCCACTTTCTACAGAGCATGGGAAAACAACCACCAGTTATGTCCTCCGAAACGCGCGTTTCACCGACCTAACTCCAAAATCCCCTCGACCACCAGCCCCACCCACCCACAAACCCACCCCACCTGGGGGGAGTCGATCGATTTACAAGTTGGGCCGGTCGCGATACATGACCGTCCGCTCCTTCGAAGCGCACGTATATCGGGAAATCTCTGCACTCGTTTTCGCCAGTTTGAATGCCGAGATCGAGGGTTTGGAGCCCCGAAAGCCACGATAGTAACTTTCGGCCGAGATTGGGCAGCCGCCCAACCGTCGGTTGGCCTTCGAAACATGCTTTGTTCATGAAATTCCGATACCCGCATTCGCCAGTTCGGAAGCAGAGATCGAGGGTTCGGGTCTCCCCGGAACCCACCATAGTAACTTTATACCGAGTTCGGGCGGCCAATCGTTATTCACGATGGCCCTTTCGTGATAAGGAACCGTCGGGCCACCGAAACGCGCATCGATCGTGAAATTCCCAGATTCGGCTTCGCGAATTCGGAAGCCCATATCTATGTTACGGTGCTGCTAGGAAACCACCACAGTTAATTTCGACGTAATTCAGGTAGACCCCAAACAGTTTAGGCCTACGAAGCATGCAAGGATCTTCAAATTCCTATACTCGTATTAGCTAGTTCGGAAGCAAGGATGGAGGGCTCGAAGCGCTCTCGAAAGCCACCATGGTCACTTTCTACAGAGCGTTTGAAAACAACCACTAGTTATGTCCTCCGAAACGTGCGTTTCAGTGACCTAACTCCAAAAACCCCTCGACCACCATCACCACCTACCCACAAACCCACCCCACGTAGGGGCAGTCGATCATTTTTCAAGTTGGGCCGATCGCGATCCGGGACCGTCCGGTCCTTCGAAACACACGTATATCGGGAAATCTCTACACTCGTTTACGCCAGTTCGAATGCCGAGATCGAGGGTTTGGAGCGCACCGGAAGCCACCATAGTAACTTTCGGCCGAGATTGGGCAGCCTCCTAACCGTCGGTTGGCCTTCGAAACATGCATTGTTCGTGAAATTCCGGTAACTGCATTCGCCAGTTCGGAAGCCGAGATCGAGGGTTCGGAGCTCCCCGAAACGGACCATAGTAACTTTATACCGAGTTTGGGCAGCCAATCTTTATTCACACTGGCCCTGTCGTGATACGGAACCGTCGGGACACCGAAACGCGCATCGATCGTGAAATTCCTAGGTTCGGCTTCGCAAATTCGGAAGCCGAGATCTATGTTACGGAGCTGCTAGGAAACCACCACAGTAAATTTCTACGTAATTCAGGTAGACGCCAAACAGTTCAGGCCTACGAAGCATGCATGGATGTTCAAATTCCTATACTCGTATTAGCTAGTTCGGAAGCAAGGATGGAGGGTTTGAAGCGCTCTCAAAAGCCACCACGACCACTTTCTACAGAGCGTGGGAAAACAACCACCAGTTATGTCCACTGAAACGCGCGTTTCAATGACCTAACTCCAAAAAACCCTCGACCACCAGCCCCACCCACTTATCCACAAACATACCCCACGTGGGGGGAGTCGATCGTTTTTCTAGTTGGGCCGGTCGCGATCCGGGACCGTCCGGTCCTCCGAAACGCGCGTACATCGGGAAATATCTTCACTCGTTTCCGCCAGTTCGAATGCCGAGATCGAGGGTTCGGAGCGCCTCGGAAGCCACCATAGTTACTTTCGGCCGAGATTGGACAGACGCCCAACCGTCGGTTGGCCTTCGAAACATGCGTTGTTCGTGAAATTCCGATACCCGCATTCGCCAGTTCGGAAGCCGAGATCGAGGGTTCGGGTCTCCCCGAAACCCACCATAGTAACTTTATACCGAGTTTGGGCAGCCAATCGTTATTCACGCTGGCCTGTCGTGTTACGGAACCGTCGGGCCACCGAAACGCGCGTCGATTACGAAATTCCCAGGTTCGGTTTCGTGAATTTGGAAGCCGAGATTTATGTTACGGAGCTGCTAGGAAACCACCACAGTTAATTTCTACGTAATTCAGGTAGACGGCAAACAGTTCTGGCCTACGAAGCATGTATGTATCTTCAAATTCCTATACTCGTATTAGCTAGTTCGGAAGCAAGGATGGAGGGTTCGAAGCGCTCTCAAAAGCCTCCACGGCCATTTTCTACAGGGCGTGGGAATACAACCGCCAGTTATGTCCTCCGAAACGCGCGTTTCAGTGACCTAACTCCAAAAACCCCTCGACTACCAGCCCCACCCACCCACAAAACCACCCCACGTGGGGGAGTCGATCGTTTTTCAAGTTGGGCCGGTCACGATCCAGGACCGTCCGGTCCTCCGAAACACGCACATATCAGGAAATCTCTGCACTCGTTTCCGCCAGTTTGAATGCCGAGATCGAGGGTTCGGAGCGCCCCGGAAACCACCATAGTATCTTTCGGCCAAGATTGGGCAGCCGATCAACCGTCGGTTGGCCTTCGAAACATGCGTTGTTCGTGAAATTCCGATACCCGCATTCGCCAATTCGGAAGCCGAGATCGAGGGTTTGGAGCTCCTCGGAACCCACCATAGTAACTTTATACAGAGTTTAGGCGGCCAATCGTTATTCACGCTGGCCCTGTCGTGATATGGAACCGTAGGGCCCCCAAAACGCGCATCGATCGTGAAATTCCCAGGTCCAGCTTCGCGAATTCGAAAGCCGAGATCTATGCTACGGAGCTGCTAGGAAACAACCACAGTAAATTTCTACGTAATTCAGGTAGACGCCAAACAGTTTAGGCACACGAAGCATGCATGTATCTTCAAATTCATATACTCGTATTAGCTAGTTCGGAAGCAAAGATGGTGGGTTCGAAGCGCTCTCGAAAGCCACCACAGCCACTTTCTACAGAGCGTGGGAAAACAACCACCAGTTATGTCCTCCGAAATGCGCGTTTCACGGACCTAACTCCAAAATCCCCTCGACCACCAGCCCCACCGACCCACAAACCCACCCCACGTTGGGGGATTCGATCGTTTTTCAAGTTGGGCCGGTCGCGATCCTGGACCTCCGGTCCTCCGAAACGCGCGTATATCGGGAAATCTATGCACTCGTTTCTGCCAGTTCGAGTGCCGAGATCGAGGGTTTGGAGCCCCGGAAGCCACCATAGTAACATTCGGCCGAGATTGGGCAGCCGCCCAACCATCGGTTGGCCTTCGAAACATGCGTTGTTCGTGAAATTCTGATACCCGCATTAGCCAGTTCGGAAGCTGAGATCTAGGGTTCGGAGCTCCCCGAAACCCACCATAGTAACTTTATACCGAGTTTGGGCGGCCAATTGTTATTCACGCTGGCCCTGTCGTGATGCGGAACCATCGGGCCACCGAAATGCGCATCGATCGTGAAATTCCCAGGTTCGGCTTCACGAATTTGGAAGTCGAGATCTATGTAACGGAGCTGCTAGGAAACCACAACAGTAAATTTCTACGTAATTCAGGTAGACGCCAAATAGTTCAGGCCTACGACGCATGCATGGATCTACAAATTCCTATACTCGTATTAGCTAGTTCGGAAGCAAGGATGGAGGGTTCGAAGCGCTCTCGAAAGCCACCACGGCTACTTTCTAAAGAGCATGTGAAAACAACCACTAGTTATGTCCTCCGTAACGCGCGTTTCAGTGACCTAACTCAAAAACCCCCTCGACAACTAGCACCACCCACCCACAATCCCACCCCACGTGGGGGGAGTCGATCGTTTTTCAAGTTGGGCCGATCGCGATCCGGGACAGTCCGATCCTCCGAAACACGCGTATATCGGGAAATCACTGCACTCGTTTCCGCCAGTTCGAATGCCGATATCGAGGGTTTGGAGCGCCTCGGAAGCCACCATAGAAACTTTCGGCCGAGATTGGGCAGCCGCCTAACCGTCTGGTGGCCTTCGAAACATGCATTGTTTGTGAAATTCCGGCAACCGCATTCACTTGTTCGGAAGCCGAGATCGAGGGTTCGGAGCTCCCCGAAACGCACCATAGTAACTTTATACCGAGTTTGGGTGGCCAATCGTTATTCACGCTGGCCCTGTCGTGATACGGAACCGTCAGGACATCGAAACGCGCATCGATCGTGAAATTCCCGGGTTCGGCTTCACGAATTCGGAAGCCGAGATCTATGTTACGGAGCTGCTAGGAAACCACCACAGTAAATTTCTACGTAATTCAGGTAGACGCCAAAAAGTTCAGGCTTACGAAGCATGCATGGATCTTCAAATTCCTATACTCGTATTAGCTAGTTTGGAAGCAAGGATGGAGGGTTCGAAGCGCTGCCGAAAGCCACCACGGCCACTTTTTACAGAGCATGGGAAAACAACCACCAGTTATGTCCTCCAAAACGCGCGTTTTAGTGACCTAACTCCAAAAACCCCTCGACCACCCACCCCACCAACCTATCCACAAACCCGCCCCACGTGGGGGGAGTCGATCGATTTTCTAGTTGGGCCGGTCGCGATCCGGGACCGTCCGGTCCTCCGAAACGCGCGTATATCGGGAAATCTTTGCACTCGTTTCCGCCAGTTCGAATGCCGAGATCGAGGGTTGGGAGCGCCCCGGAAGCCACCGTATTAACTTTCTGCCGAGACTGGGCAGCCGCCCAACAGTCGGTTGGCCTTCGAAACATGCGTTGTTCGTGAAATTCTGATACCCGCATTCGCCAGTTCAGAACTGAGATCGAGGGTTCGGGTCTCCCCGGAACCGACTATAGTAACTTTATACCGAGTTTGGGCGGCCAATCGTTATTCACGCCGGCCCTGTCGTGATACGGAACCGTTGGGCCACCGAAAGGCGCATCGATTATGAAATTCCCAGGTTCGGATTCGCGAATTCAGAAGCCGAGATCTATGTTATGGAGCTGCTAGGAAACCACCACAGTAAATTTCTACGTAATTCAGGTAGACGCCAAACATTTCTGGCCTACGAAGCATGCATGTATCTTCAAATTCCTATACTCATATTAGCTAGTTCGGAAGCAAGGATGGAGGGTTCGAACCGCTCTCGAAAGCCACCACGGCCGCTTTCTACAGGGCGTGGGAAAACAACCACCAGTTATGTCCTCCGAAACGCGCGTTTCAGTTACCTAACTCCAAAACCCCTCGACCACCGGCCCCACCCACCCACAAACCCACCCCACATGGGGGAGTCGATAGTTTTTCAAGTTGGGCCGGTCGCGATCCGGGACCGTCCGGTCCTCCAAAACAAGCATACATCAGGAAATCTCTGCGCTCGTTTCAGCCAGTTCGAATGACGAGATCGAGGGATCAGAGCATCCCGGAAGCCACCATAGTAACTTTCGGCCGAGATTGGGTAGCCGCCCAACCGTCGGTTGGCCTTCGAAACATACGTTGTTCGTGAAATTCCGATACCTGCATTCGCCAGTTCGAAAGCCGAGATTGACAGTTCGGAGCTCCTCGAAACCCACCATAGTAACTTTATACCGAGTTTGGGTAGCCAATCGTTATTCACGCTGGCCCTGTCGTGATACGGAACCGTCGGGCCACCGACGCGTATCGATCGTGAAATTCCCAGGTTCGGCTTCGCGAATTCGGAAGCCGAGATCCATGTAACGGAAATGCTAGGAAACCACCAGAGTAAATTTCTACGTAATTCAGGTAGACGCCAAACAGTTTAGGCCTACGAAGCATGCAAGGATCTTCAAATTCATATACTCGTATTAGCTAGTTCGAAAGCAAGATTGGAGGGTTCGAAGCGCTCTCGAAAGCCACCACAGCCACTTTCTACAGAGCGTGGGAGAACATCCACCAGTTATGTCCTCCGAAACGCGCGTTTCAGTGACCTAACTCCAAAATCCCCTCGACCACCAGCCCCACCCACCCTCAAACCCACCACACGTTGGGGGAATCGATCGTTTTTCAAGTTGGACCGGTAGCGATCCGGGACCTCCGGTCCTCTGAAATGCGCGTATATCGGGAAATCTCTGCACTCGTTTCCGCCAGTTCGAATGCCGAGATCGAGGGTTTGGTGCCCCGGAAGCCACCATAGTAACTTTCGGCCGAGATTGGGCAGCCGCCCAACCATCGGTTGGCCTTCGAAACATGCGTTGTTCGTGAAATTCCGATACCCGCATTCGCCAGTTCGGAAGCCGAGATCGAGGGTTCGGAGCTCCCCGGAACCCACCATAGTTACTTTATATTGAGTTTGGGCGGCCAATTCTTATTCACGCTGGCCCTGTTGTAACACCCCGTATTTTTAATATAATTAAAAATGAAATAAAATATATGAAAATATGCTTATGATAGGTAAATAATGGTGATGCATAAGGATAATTAATTAATACATGGAAGAGAAGAAAAATTAGTTCGATAACGACGTATGTTACGGAAAAGATAGTAAAATAAGGATAACTAATTCAAGAATCAGGAAATAGGTAAAATGGACATCACCATTGCGTTCCTCTTGGAAAAATACGCGAAATAGAGCCCGAGTTTTCGAAAATCGGAGTCCGTATGACCAAGATATGGCCAAAACAAGACTCAGAAGGTTCCGGTAAGCACAGAAGTGGCCAGGTCGACCAGGGGGTCGACCTGGGAGTCGACCTTCCGCATGGGGGTTGACTATAGTGTCTACCCCCCTACAGGTCGACCTGGTCGGCCTGTTTCGGGCCAGAACCCATGTTTGAGGCCCGGGACGAGTTTTGATGGTCCGGATTGACTCTAGGGTTGATCTAATGGCCTAAATGAGTTTCCTAAACCTATAAAATAACACCTAGACCTAACCTAATTCATAACAAATCATTCTTACATCTAAATTCTGCTGGACTCTCTCTTGAGCCATGGCCGCCGTCTCCAAATTAAAGCTTAAGCGTTCAAACCCAAATTTAATCAAAGATCGATGCTTCTACAACAAATTCAAGAGGATAGATCAATGACACTGCAACTTTCTACGACAAATTCACTCCCTAATTCTTTACCCGTTCTTTGTAAGTTCTAGTTGCTTTCCGATTTAAATATTTAATTATAATGTGGCCATGAAATAAAGTGGAATTAGTTTAAGTATGATCTATTCCTGTTTCTTTTTGAATCTTAAGCTTTGAGACTTATCTACCTTTATTCTCATGACAAGTTTGTGATTTATTCAGCAGTTTCCTTGATTCGTAATGATGTTATCATCAAGTTGTAATCTTTATGCCTATCATGATGTTGTTTTCTCTCTGATCTATTTATTATGCAAATTTCTACCTTCCCCTATTTATTTTATTTTGATGAACCTTGGTCAACTTCGGACCTTGGCCTAAAATCGTGATTCGCATACGAGATGTATACGGGGGAATAATGGGATTATTGCCTATAAGAATATGATTAATAATTGGCCACATGAAATTGGATGTTATCATTTTATTTGCAAGTTTGGGGTAGATCTGTAAGTTTTGGGATAATCCTGTTATGATAAAATTTGCATAAATATTATATACATGGAATTCGACACCAATTGGATCTATGTAATGTAACATGAAATTTGGTATATATAACATGTATGTAATTTGGCATGTAAAATAAAATTATGAGTTTGGGAGCCTATGTAAATTAAATCAAAAGCTTGGGCTCATGTTAATTAGGCATGTGTAGACTTGGAAATTTGAGCATGAAAGCGATTGTAAACTTTATAATTGGCATAAACATGTATTATGAACTTGGGCAACTGGCATGTATTGAAATAAAAAGATTATAGTTTGGGATAACTACATCGTGAATCATCGGATTTGGGTTTATTGGGTATGAAACTTGATACATGTAATTTTAGCTAGATCTTGACATATGTAAAAAGGCATGAAACTTGGTATATATGTAAACTAACTAGAATTGGGTACATATATTAGTTTGCATGTAATATCCTTAAAAGAGGGATAAATATAAATTGAGATAAGTTGCCTTTAATGGCCTAAGATAAATTGTGGTAAAATTGGTATGATTTTGCATACCATTAATAGATGGACATAATTGAGTCAATTATGGACATCGCTAAATTAGGAATTAATTGATAATTTGAATAGGGGAAATAAATTCAAATTGGGGTAAATGATTATAAGTATAATTAATGCTTAGGACACGAGGTTGGACTCATTTGTGATGTAAACCTGCCCGGAACCGCCCGGCGAAACCAGTAGTCACAAATGTCAGCCCAATGTGAGAGGTCCTGGGCCCAAATTAAAAGCGTAACAGTTGTAAAGACACGAGGTTAGACTCTTTTACGGTGCAAGACTGCCCGGACCCACCCGGCAAATCCAGCTGCCATAAATGTCAGTCTAATGTGAGAGGTCTTTATAAGGTTACGGCCTTAATGAATTAAGAAATACTTAACCAGATAAACATGTGGTGGGACATGGGGGTTAAGTGGGTGACATGTGAGTGACATGTTGAAATACGAATAGTAATACTCAACCAACGTAACTCGGTAATTAGACAAGTGGGTAGGGTTAAGTAAATAAGAACACTTGACCAATATGATATAAATGGGTGGGTTATGTAATATGATTAGGTTAATCTGGACACTTAGCCAATTTAATATGATGACTACAGGAGTGGGTAAGGTTAAGCAAATGTTTAACCATTATAACATGATTAAACTGGACTAAAGAGTGAGGTTAAGTTAATGAGAACACTTAACTAATACAATGGGTTAATTAGACAAGTGGTTGCGGTTAAGTAGTAACACTTAACCAACATAACAGGACAAGCAGGTGGGTTAAGTTAACTTGAATAAGTTGATAACACTTAACCATTATAATATGACTAGTGGATGGGGTTAAGTTAACATGCACTTAACCAATCTGATGTGATGCGTGGTAGGGTTAAGTAACACATGGGGTTAAGTTAACAAGAAAATTCTTAACCAATGTAACCAGATAGACGAACGGTGTTAAGTTAATAAACCACACTTAACCAATCAAACAAAATAAGCGAGAAGGGTTAAGTCAACTAAGGTAAACACTTAACCATGGTAACATAACGAGTAGAAGGGTTAAATATATATCGGGTTGGTGGGTAATATTAGTAAATATAGGCCCACATACACTTAACCATTAAATACACATGCTTGAATCAGTAGCGGGGTTAAGTACACATCAGGGCTGGTGGGTAATATCAGAGAATATAGGCCCACAGACTTAACCATTAGAAAAACCCAGTAATGGGGACCCATTTCAGCAGTAACCCACATTAGGTATCAATGGAACCCTGAGCTAGGCACGGTGGGGCACGATTACTGGGCTGATTATAAGAGGTCAAATTAGCGGCGGTTGGTGCAGCAGTGCAGGTTGTAACGAAGTCCGGGCGTGCACACACTTCGGCGCAGAAAATTTAGCCACTGGGCATCAGTAGGTATAAAGCTGTGCATCTTGATTGTGTCAGGGTTGCCACCATGGGACTTGATACACCCCATAGTGGGACCAGCACAGGTATCTACAAGTAGGGGGCCGCGTGACACAAATGAGAACTAGGTCAAGTAGGGAGCCGATCGAGAAGGTAGTAAGGGTGCATCGAATATATACATGGCCATTGGGGTGATCGAGGTGGAATCCTCATAATCGATGTACACCTGAAGGCTACCATAATTGCGGGGATTGGGATCACGTTGTAATTATTATATAACACGGGCTACTAGTTGGGACACTAGTAGGGGGTACGGATCCTTGTTACACAGGACACTAGTTGGGACACTAGTAGGAATACAGATCATTCAATGTAAGACACTTATCAGGATGCTAGTTAGGTGGTGCAGAGCAAATAGATATCGTTTTATTGGTAAAGCTTAGAAACCTTGCGATGTTATTCTTGATAGAAACCATGCGGTGGGATACTTGATAGGAATTATGGGATGTTATAGTTGTTTCATCGTGCCCGAAGTTTATCTTGTTACCTTAGTTTATCTTATTATCATAGTTTATCTTGTTATCTTAGTTTATCTTGCCTACCTTATCATCATGCTTATGTTTAATTTCAGTTTATTCATGCCATGTTATCTTTACCTATTTTTATGCTGAAAGTCACTAGGACTTACTCAGTCTTTATGACTGACCCGTTTTGTTTCGCGAATTCGGAAGCCGAGATCTATGTTACGGAGCTGCTAGGAAACCACCACAGTAAATTTCTACGTAATTCAGGTAGACGCAAAACAGTTGAGGCCTACGAAGCATGCATGGATCTTCAAATTCCTATATTCGTGTTAGCTAGTTCGTAAGCAAGGATGGAGGATTTGAAGCTCTTTTGAAAGCCACCACGACCACTTTCTAAAGAGCATAGGAAAACAACCACCGGTTATGTCCTCTGAAATGCGCGTTTCAGTGACCTAACTCCAAAAACCCCTCGAGCACCAGCCCTACCTACCCATCCACTAACCCACCCCACGTGGGGGGAGTCGATCATTTTTCTAGTTGGGCCGGTCGCGATCCGGGATCGTCCGGTCCTCCGAAACGCGTGTATATCGGGAAATCTGTGCACTCGTTTCCGCCAGTTCGAATGCCGAGATCGAGGGTTCGGAGCACCCCAGAAGCCACCATAGTAACTTTCGCCGAGATTAGGCAGCCGCCCAACCGTTGGTTGGCCTTCGAAACATGCGTTGTTCGTGAAATTCTGATACCCGCATTCGCCAGTTCAGAAGCCGATATCGAGGGTTCGGAGCTCCCCGGAACCCACCATAGTAATTTTATACCGAGTTTGGGCAGCCATTTGTTATTCACGCTGGCCCTGTCGTGATACGGAACCGTCGGGACACCGAAACGCGCATCGATCATGAAATTCCCAAGTTCGGCTCCGCGAATTCGGAAGCCGAGATCTATGTTACGGAGCTGCTAGGAAACCACCACAGTAAATTTCTACATAATTCAGGTAGACGCCAAACAGTTCAGGCCTACGAAGCATGCATGGATCTTTAAATTCCTATACTCGTATTAGCTAGTTCGGAAGCATGGATGGAGGGCTCGAAGCGCTCTCGAATGCCACCACGGCCACTTTCTACAGAGCGTGTGAAAACAACCACTAGTTATGTCCTCCGAAACGCGCGTTTCAAAGACCTAACTCCAAAATCCGCTCGACCACCAGCCACTACCACCCACAAGCCCACCCCACGTGGGTGGAGTCGATCATTTTTCAAGTTGGGCCGGTCGCTATCCGGGACCGTCCGGTTCTCCGAAACGTGCGTATATCGGGAAATCTCTACACTCGTTTCCGCTAGTTCGAATGCCGAGATCGAGGGCTCGGAGCGCCCCTGAAGCCATTATGTAACTTTCGGCCGAGATTGGGCAGCCGCCCAACCGTCGGTTGGCCTTCGAAACATGCGTTGTTCTTGAAATTCCGGTACCCGCATTCGCCAATTCGAAAGCCGAGATCGAGGGTTCGGAGCTCCCCGGAACCCACCATAGTAACTTTATACTTCGTTTGGGCGGCCAATCATTATTCACGCTGGCCCTATCGTGATACGGAACCGTCGGGCCACTGAAAGGAGCATAGATCGGGAAATTCCCAGGTTCGGCTTCGCAAATTCGGAAGCCGAGTCTATGTTACAGAGCTGCTAGGAAACCACCACAGTAAATTTCTGCGTAATTCAGGTAGACGCCAAACAGTTCAGGCCTACGAAGCATGCATGGATCTTCCAATTCCTATACTCGTATTAGCTAGTTCGAAAGCATCGATGGAGGGTTCGAAGTGCTCTCTAAAGCCACTACGGCCACTGTCTACAGCACGTGGGAAAACAACCACCAGTTATGTCCTCCGAAATGCGCATTTCAGTGACCTAACTCCAAAAAACCCTCAACCACCAGCCCTGCCTACCCATCCACAAACCCAACCCACGTGGGGGGAGTCGATCATTTTTCTAGTTGGCCCGGTCGCGATCCGGGATCGTCCGGTCCTCCGAAACGCGCGTATATCGGGAAATCTCTGCACTCGTTTCTGCCAGTTCGAATACCGAGATCGAGGGTTGGGAGCGCCCCAGAAGCCACCATAGTAACTTTCGGCCGAGATTAGGCAGCCGCCCAACCGTTGGTTGGCATTCGAAACATGCGTCGTTCGTGAAATTCCGTTACCCGCATTCTCCAGTTCGGAAGCCGAGATCGAGGGTTTGGGTCTCCCCGGAACCCACCATAGTAACTTTATACCGAGTTTGGGCGGCCAATCGTTATTCACGCTGGTCCTCTCATGATATGGAACCGTCGGGCCACCGAAACGCGCATCGATCGTGAAATTACCAGGTTCCGCTTCGCGAATTCGGAAGCCGAGATCTATGTTACGGAGCTGCTAGGAAACCACCACTGTAAATTTCTACGTAATTCAGCTAGACGCCAAAAAGTTCAGGCCTACGAAGCATGCATGTATCTTATAATTCCTATACTCATATTAGCTAGTTCGGAAGCAAGGATGGAGGGTTCGAAGCGCTCTCGAAAGCCACCACGGCCACTTTCTACAGAGCGTGGGAAAACAACCACCGGTTATGTCCTCTGAAATGCGCGTTTCAGTGACCTAACTCCAAAACCCCTCAACCACCAGCCCTACCTACCCATCTACTAACCTACCCCATGTGGGGGGAGTCGATCGTTTTTCAAGTTGGGCCGGTCGCGATCCGGGACCGTCCGGTCCTCCGAAACACGCATATATCGGGAAATCTCTACACTCGTTTTCGCCAGTTCGAATGCCGAGATCGAGGGTTCGGAGCGCCCCGGAAACCACCATAGTAACTTTCGGCTGAGATTGGGCAGCCGCCCAACTGACGGTTGGCCTTCGAAACATGCGTTGTTCATGAAATTCCGATACCCGCATTCACTAGTTCAGAAGCAGAGTTCGAGGGTTCGGAGCTCCCCGGAACACACCATAGTAATTTTATACCGAGTTTGGGCAGCCAATTGTTATTCACGCGGGCCCTGTCGTGATACGGAACCGTCGTGCCACCGATACGCGCATCGATTGTGAAATTCCTAGGTTCGGCTTCGCGAATTCGGAAGCCGAGATCTATGTTACGGAGCTGCTAGGAAACCACCACAATAAATTTCTACATAATTCAGGTAGACGCCAAACAGTTCAGGCCTACGAAGCATGCATGGATCTTCAAATTCCTATACTCGTATTAGCTAGTTCAGAAGCAAGGATGGAGGGTTCGAAGCGCTCTCGAAAGCCACCACGACCACTTTCTACAGAGCGTGTGAAAACAACCACCAGTTATGTCCTCCGAAACGCGCGTATATCGGGAAATCTCTGCACTCGTTTCCGCCAGTTCGAATGCCAAGATCGGGGGTTCGGAGCACCACAGAAACCACCATAGTAACTTTCGATCGATATTGGGCAGCCGCCCAACCGTCGGTTGGCCTTCAAAACATGTGTTGTTCGTGAAATTCCGATACCCGCATTCGCCAATTCGGAAGCCGAGAGCGAGGGTTCGGGTCTCCCCGGAACCCACCAGTGTAACTTTATACCGAGTTTGGGCGGCCAATCGTTATTCACGCAGGCCCTGTCGTGATACGGAACCGTCGGGCCACCGAAACGCGCATCGATCTTGAAATTCCCAGGTTCGGCTTCGCGAATTCGGAAGCCGAGATCTATGTTACGGAGCTGCTAGGAAACCACCACAGTAAATTTCTGTATAATTCAGGTAGACGCCAAACAGGTCAGACCTACGAAGCATGCATGTATCATAAAATTCGTATACTCGTATTAGCTAGTTCGGAAGCAAGGATGGAGGGTTCGAAGCGCTCTCGAAAGCCACCACGACCACTTTCTACAGAGCGTGGGAAAACAACCACCGGTTATGTCCTCTGAAATGCGCGTTTCAGTGACCTAACTCCAAAACCCCTCAACCACCAGCCCTACCTACCCATCCACTAACCTACCCCACGTGGGGGGAGTCAATCATTTTTCTAGTTGGGCCGATCGCGATCCGGGATCGTCCGGTCCTCCGAAACGCGCGTATATCGGGAAATTTGTGCACTCGTTTCCGCCAGTTCGAATGCCGAGATCGAGGGTTCGGGTCTCCCCGGAACCCACCATAGTAATTTTATACCGAGTTCGGGCGGCCAATCGTTATTCACGCTGGCCATGTCGTAATACGGAACCGTCGGGCCACCGAAACGCGCATCGATCGTGAAATTACCAGGTTCGGCTTCGCGAATTCGTAAGCCGAGATCTATGTTACGAGCTGCTAGGAAACCACCACAGTATATTTCTATGTAATTCAGGTAGACGCCAGACAGTTCAGGCCTACGAAGCATGCATGTATCCTAAAATTCCTATAGTCATATTAGCTAGTTCGGAAGCAAGGACGGAGAGTTCGAAGCGCTCTCGAAAGCCACCACGGCCACTTTCTATAGGGCGTTGGAAAACAACCACCAGTTATGTCCTTCGAAACGCGTGTTTTAGTGACCTAACTCTAAAAACCCCTCGACCACCAGCCCCACACACCCACAAACCCACCCCCACGTGGGGGGAGTCGATCGTTTTTCAAGTTGGGCCGGTCGCGATCCGGGATCGTCCGGTCCTCCGAAACACGCGTATATCGGGAAAACTCTGCACTCGTTTCCGCCTGTTTGAATGCCGAGATCGGGGGTTCGGAGCGCCCCGGAAACCACCTAAGTAACTTTCGGCCGAGATTGGGCAGCCGCCCAACCGTCGGTTGGCCTTCGAAACATGCGTTGTTCGTGAAATTACGATACCCGCATTCGCCAGTTCGGAAGCCGAGATCAAAGGCTGGGGTCTCCCCGGAACCCACCATAGTAACTTTATACCGAGTTTGGGTGGCCAATCGTTATTCACGCTGGCCCTGTCGTAATACGGAACCGTCGGGCCACCGAAACGCGCATCGATTGTGAAATTCCAAGGTTCAGCTTCGCAAATTCAGAAGCCGAGATCTATGTTACGGAGCTGCTAGGAAACCACCACAGTAAATTTCTACGTAATTCAGATAGAATCCAAACAGTTCAGGCCTACGAAGCATGCATGGATGTTCAAATTCCTATACTCGTATTAGCTAGTTCGGAAGCAAGGATGGAGGGTTCGAAGCGCACTCGAAAGCCACCACGGCCACTTTCTACAGGGCGTTGGAAAACAACCACCAGTTATGTCCTTCGAAACGCGTGTTTCATTGACCTAACTCTAAAAACCCCTCGACCACCAGCCCCACCCAGCCACAAACCCAACCTACGTTGGGGGAGTCAATCGTTTTTCAAGTTGGGCCGGTCGCGATCCGGGGTCGTCCGGTCCTCCGAAACACACGTATATCGGGAAATCTCTGCACTCGTTTCCGCCAGTTCAAATGCCGTGATCGGGGGTTCGGAGCGCCCCGGAAGCCACCATAGTAACTTTCGGCCGAGATTGGGCAGCCGCCCAACCGTCGGTTGGCCTTCAAATCATGCGTTGTTCGTGAAATTCCGATACACGCATTCGCCAGTTCGGAAGCCGAGAGCGAGGGTTTGGGTCTCCCCAGAACCCACCATAGTAACTTTATACCTATTTTTGGCGGCCAATCGTTATTCACGCTAGCCCTGTCATGATACGGAACCGTCGGGCCACCGAAACGTGCATCGATCATGAAATTACCAGGTTCGGCTTCGCGAATTCGGAAGCCGAGATCTATGTTACGGAGCTGCTAGGAAACCACCAAAGTAAATTTCTACGTAATTCAGGTAGACGCCAAACAGTTCAGGCCTACGAAGCATGCATGGATCTTCAAATTCCTATACTCGTATTAGCTAGTTCGGAAGCAAGGATGGAGGGTTTGAAGCGCTCTTGAAAGCCACCACGGCCACTTTCTACAGAGCGTGGGAAAACAACCACCGGTTATGTCCTCTGAAATGCGTGTTTCAGTGACCTAACTCCAAAAACCCCTCGACCACCAGCCCTACCTACCCATCTACTAACCCACCCCATGTGGGGGGAGTCGATCATTTTTCTAGTTGGGCCGGTCGCGATCCGGGATTGTCCGGTCCTCCGAAACGCGCATATATCGGGAAATCTGTGCACTCGTTTCCGCCAGTTCGAATGCCGAGATCGAGGGTTCGGAGCGCCCCGGAAGCCACCATAGTAACTTTCGGCCGAGATTGGGCAGCCAACCAACCGTCGGTTGGCCTTCGAAACATGCGTTGTTCGTGAAATTCCGATACCCGCATTCGCCAGTTCAGAAGCCGAGATCGAGGGTTCGGAGCTCCCCGGAACCCACCATAGTAATTTTATACTGAGTTTGGGCGGCCAATTGTTATTCACGCTGGCCCTGTCGTGATACGGAACCGTCGGGCCACTGAATCGCGCATCGATCGTGAAATTCTCAGGTTCGGCTTCGCGAATTCGGAAGCTGAGATCTATGTTACGGAGCTGCTAGGAAACCACCACAGTAAATTTCTACATAATTCAGGTAGACGCCAAACAATTCAGGCCTATGAAGCATGCGTGGATCTTCAATTTCCTATACTCGTATTAGCTAGTTCGGAAGCAAGGATGGAGGGTTCGAAGCGCTCTCGAAAGCCACCACGGCCACTTTCTACAGAGCGTGTGAAAACAACCACTAGTTATGTCCTCCGAAACGCGCGTTTCAGTGACCTAACTCCAAAAACCGCTCGACCACCAGCCACTACCACCCATAAACTCACCCCACATGGGGGGAGTCGATCGTTTTTCAAGTTGGGCCGATCGCGATCCGGGATCGTCTGGTTCTCCGAAACGCGCGTATATCGGGAAATCTTTGTACTCGTTTCCGCCAGTTCGAATGCCGAGATCGAGGGCTCGGAGCACCCCGGAAGCCACCATGTAACTTTCGGCCGTGATTGGGCAGCCGCCCAACCGTCGGTTGGCCTTCGAAACATGCGTTGTTCTTGAAATTCCGTTACCCGCGTTCGCCAGTTCGAAAGCCGAGATCGAGGGTTCGGAGCTCCCCGGAACCCACCATAATAACTTTATACCTCGTTTGGGAGGCCAATCGTTATTCACGCTTGCCCTGTCGTGATACGGAACCGTCGGGCCACTCAAAGGCGCATAGATCGGGAAATTCCCAGGTTCGGCTTCGCGAATTCGGAAGCAGAGTCTATGTTATGGAGCTGCTAGGAAACCACCATAGTAAATTTCTACGTAATTCAGGTAGACGCCAAACAGTTCAGGCCTACGAAGCATGCATGGATCTTCAAATTCCTATACTCGTAGTAGCTAGTTCAGAAGCAACGATGGAGGGTTCGAAGCGCTCTCGAAAGCCACCACGGCCACTTTCTACAGAGCATGGGAAAACAACCACCTGTTATGTCCTCCGAAACGCGCATTTCAGTGACCTAACTCCAAAAAACCCTCAACCACCAGCCCTACCTACCCATCCACAAACCCACCCCACGTGGGGGTAGTCGATCATTTTTCTAGTTGGGCCGGTTGCGATCCGGGATCGTCCGGTCCTCCGAAACGCGCGTATATCGGGAAATCTCTGCACTCGTTTCTGCCAGTTCGAATACCGAGATCGACGGTTCGGAGCGCCCCGGAAGCCACCATATTAACTTTCGGCCGAGATTGGGCAGCCGCCAACCGTCGGTTGGTCTTCGAAACATGCGTTCTTCATGAAATTCCCATACCCGCATTCGCCAGTTCGGAAGCCGAGATCGAGGGTTCGGGTCTCCCCGGAACCCACCATAGTAACTTTATACCGAGTTTGGGCGGCCAATCGTTATTCACACTGGTCCTGTCATGATATGGAACCGTCGGGCCAACGAAACGCGCATCGATCGTGAAATTCCCAGGTTCGGCTTCGCGAATTCGGAAGCCGTGATCTATGTTATGGAGTTGCTAGGAAACCACCACAGTAAATTTCTACGTAATTCAGGTAGACGCCAAATAGTTCAGGCCTACGAAGCATGCAAGTATCTTCAAATTCCTATACTCATATTAGCTAGTTCGGAAGCAAGGATGGAGGGTTCGAAGCGCTCTCGAAAGCCACCACGGCCACTTTCTACAGAGCATGTGAAAACAACCACTAGTTATGTCCTCCGAAACGCGCGTTTCAGTGACCTAACTCCAAAAATCGCTCGACCCCCAGCCACTACCACCCATAAAGCCACCCCACGTGGGGGGAGTCGATCGTTTTTCAAGTTGGGCCGGTCGCGATCAGGGACCGTCTGGTTCTCCGAAACGCGCGTACTCGGGAAACCTCTGTACTCGTTTCCGCCAGTTCGAATGCCGAGATCGAGGGCTCGGAGCGCCCCGGAAGCCACCATGTAACTTTCGGCCGAGATTGGGTAGCCTCTCAACCGTCGGTTGGTCTTCGAAACATGCGTTGTTCTTGAAATTCCGTTACCTACGTTCGCCAGTTCAAAAGCCGAGATCGAGGGTTCGGAGCTCCCCGGAACCCACCAAAGTAACTTTATATCTCGTTTGGGAGGCCAATCGTTATTCACGCTTGCCCTGTCGTGATACGGAACAGTCGGACCACTGAAAGGCGCATAGATCGGGAAATTCCCAGGTTTGGCTTCGCGAATTCGGAAGTAGAGTCTATGTTCCGGAGCTGCTAGGAAACCACCACAGTAAATTTCTACGTAATTCAGGTAGACACCAAACAGTTCAGGCCTACGAAGCATGCATGGATCTTCAAATTCCTATATCGTATTAGCTAGTTCAGAAGCAAGGATGGAGGGTTCGAAGCGCTCTCGAAAGCCACCACGGCCTCTTTCTACAGGGCGTGGGAAAACAACCACCATTTGTGTCCTCCAAAACGCGCGTTTTAGTGACCTAACTCAAAAAACCCCTCGACCACCAGCCCTACCTACCCATCCACAAACCCACCCTAAGTGGGGGGAGTCGATCATTTTTCTAGTTGTGCCGGTCGCGATCCGGGATCGTCCGGTCCTCCGAAACGCGCGTATATCGTGAAATGTCTGCACTCGTTTCTGCTAGTTCAAATACCGAGATCGAGGGTTCGGAGCGCACCGGAAGCCACCATAGTAACTTTCGGCCGAGATTGGGCAGCCGCCCAACCGTCGGTTGGCCTTCGAAACATGCGTTGTTCATGAAATTCCGATACCCGCATTCGCTAGTTCGGAAGCCGAGATCGAGGGTTCGGGTCTCCCCGGAACCCACCCTAGTAACTTTATACAGAGTTTGGGCGGCCAATCGTGATTCACACTGGTCCTGTCATGATATGCAACCGTCGGGCCAACGAAACGCGCATCGATCGTGAAATTCCCAGGTTCGGCTTCGCGAATTCGGAAGCCGTGATCTATGTTACGGAGCTGCTAGGAAACCACCACAGTAAATTTCTACGTAATTCAGGTAGACGCCAAATAGTTCAGGCCTACGAAGCATGCATTTATCTTCAAATTCCTATACTCATATTAGCTAGTACGGAAGCAAGGATGGAGGGTTCGAAGCGCTCTCGAAAGCCACCACGGCCACTTTCTATAGAGCGTGTGAAAACAACCACTAGTTATGTCCTCCGAATCGCGCGTTTCAGTAACCTAGCTCCAAAAACCGCTCGACCCCCAGCCACTACCACCCATAAACCCACCCCACGTGGGGGGAGTCGATCGTTTTTCAAGTTGGGCCGGTCGCGATCCGGGACCGTCTGGTTCTCCGAAACGCGCGTATATCGGGAAACCTCTGTACTCGTTTCCGCCAGTTCGAATGCCGAAATCGAGGGCTCGGAGCGGCCCGGAAGCCACCATGTAACTTTCGGCCGGGATTGGGTAGTCGCCCAACCGTCGGTTGGCCTTCGAAACATGCGTTGTTCTTGAAATTCCGTTACCCGCGTTCGCCAGTTCGAAAGCCGAGATCGAGGGTTCGGAGCTCCCCGGAACCCACCATAGTAACTTTATACCTCGTTTGGGAGGCCAATCGTTATTCACGCTTGCTCTGTCGTGACACAGAACCGTCGGGCCACTTAAAGGCGCGTAGATCGGGAAATTCCCAGGTTCGGCTTCTCGAATTCGGAAGCAGAGTCTATGTTACGGAGCTGCAAGGAAACCACCACAGTAAATTTCTACGTAATTCAGGTAGACGCCAAACAGTTCAGGCCTACGAAGCATGCATGGATCTTCAAATTCCTATACTCGTAGTAGCTAGTTCGGAAGCAACGATGGAGGGTTCGAATCGCTCTCGAAAGCCACCACGGCCACTTTCTACAGAGCATGGGAAAACAACCACCAGTTATGTCCTCCGAAACGCGCATTTCAGTGACCTAACTCCAAAAAACCCTCAACCACCAACAGTACCTACCCATCCACAAACCCGCCCCACGTGGGATGATCTATCATTTTTCTAGTTGGGTCGGTCGCGATCCGGGATCGTTCGGTACTCCGAAACGCGCGTATATCGGGAAATCTCTGCACTCGTTTCAGCCAGTTCAAATACCGAGATCGAGGGTTCGGAGCGCCCAGGAAGCCACCATAGTAACTTTCGGCCGAGATTGGGTAGGCGCCCAACCGTCGGTTGGCCTTTGAAACATGCGTTGTTCATGAAATTCCGATACCCGCATTCGCCAGTTCGGAAGCCGAGGTCGAGGGTTCGGCTCGCCCCGGAACCCACCATAGTAACTTTATACAGAGTTTGGGAGGCCAATCGTTATTCACACTGGTCCTGTCATGATATGGAACTGTCGGGCCACCGAAACGCGCATCGATCGTGAAATTCCCAGGTTCGCCTTCGCGAATTCGGAAGCCGTGATCTATGTTACGGAGCTGCTAGGAAACCACCATAGTAAATTTCTATGTAATTCAGGTAGACGCCAAATAGTTCAGGCCTACGAAGCATGCATGTATCTTCAAATTC
Source organism: Allium sativum (assembly GCA_030737875.1). Classification (NCBI taxonomy): domain Eukaryota; kingdom Viridiplantae; phylum Streptophyta; class Magnoliopsida; order Asparagales; family Amaryllidaceae; genus Allium; species Allium sativum. Next base: position 338,963,242 of record CM060923.1, read on the forward strand.
CTATACTCATATTAGCCAGTTCGGAAGCAAGGATGGAGGGTTCGAAGCGCTCTCGAAAGCCACCACGGCCACTTTCTACAAGGCATGGGAAAACAACCACCAGTTATATCCTCCGAAATGCACGTTTCAGTGACCTAATTCCAAAAACACCTCGACCACCAGCCCCACCCACCCACAAACCCACACCACATGGGGGGAGTCGATCGTTTTTCAAGTTGGGCCGGTCGCGATCCGGGACCGTCTGGTTCTCCGAAACGCGCGTAAATCTGGAAATCTCTGTACTCGTTTTCGCTAGTTCGAATGCCGAGATCGAGGGCTCGGAGCGCCCTGGAAGCCACCATGTAACTTTCGGCCGAGATTGGGTAGCCGCCCAACCGTCGGTTGGCCTTCGAAACATGCGTTGTTCTTGAAATTCCGGTACCCGCGTTCGCCAGTTCAAAAGCTGAGATCGAGGGTTCGGAGCTCACCGGAACACACCATAGCAACTTTATACCTCGTTTGGTAGGCCAATCGTTATTCACGCTTGCCCTGTCGTGATACGGAACCGTCGGGCCACTGAAAGGCGCATAGATCGGGAAATTCCCAGGTTCGGCTTCGCGAATTCGGAAGCAGAGTCTATGTTACGGAGCTGCTAGGAAACCACCACAGTAAATTTCTACGTAATTCAGGTAGACGCCAAACATTTCAGGCCTACGAAGCATGCATGGATCTTCAAATTCCTATACTCGTAGTAGTTAGTTCGGAAGCAACGATGGAGGGTTCGAAGCGCTCTCGAAAGCCACCACGGCCACTTTCTACAGAGCGTGGGAAAACATCCACCAGTTATGTCCTCCGAAACGCGCATTTCAGTGACCTAACTCCAAAAAACCCTCAACCACCAGCCCTACCTACCCATCCACAAACCCACCCCACATGGTGGAAGTCGATCATTTTTCTAGTTGGGCCGGTCGCGATACGGGATCGTCCGTTCCCCCGAAACGCGCGTATATCGGGAAATCTCTGCACTCGTTTCTGCCAGTTCGAATACCGAGATCGAGGGTTCGGAGCGCCCCGGAAGCCACCATAGTAACTTTCGGCCGAGATTGGGCAGCCGCCCAACCGTCGGTTGGTCTTCGAAACATGCGTTGTTCATAAAATTCCGATACCCGCATTCGCCAATTTGGAATCCGAGATCGAGGGTTCGGGTCTCCCCGGAACCCACCATAGTAACATTATACCGAGTTTGGGCGGCCAATCGTTATTCACACTGGTCCTGTCATGATATGGAACCGTCGGGCCACCGAAACGCGCATCGATCGTGAAATTACCAGGTTTGGCTTCGCGAATTAGGAAGCCGAGATCAATGTTACGGAGCTGCGAGGAAACCACCGCAGTAAATTTCTACGTAATTGAGGTAGACGCCAGACAGTTCAGGCCTACGAAGCATGCATGTATCTTCAAATTCCTATACTCATATTAGCTAGTTCGGAAGCAAGGATGGAGGGTTCGAAGCGCTCTCGAAAGCCACCACGGCCACTTTCTACAGGGCGTGGGAAAACAACCACCAGTTATGTCCTCAGAAACGCGCGTTTCAGTTACCTAACTCCAAAATCCCCTCGGCCACCAGCCCCACCCACCCACAATCCCACCCCACGTGGGGGGAGTCGATCGTTTTTCAAGATGGGTCGGTCGCGATACGGGACCGTTCGGTCCTCCGAAACACGCATATATCGGGAAATCTCTGCACTCGTTTCCGCCAGTTCGAATGCCAAGATCGAGGGTTCGGAGCGCCCCGGAAGCCACCATAGTAACTTTCGGCTGAGATTGGGCAGCCGCCCAACCGTCGGTTGGCCTTCGAAACATGCGTTGTTCGTGAAATTCCGATACCCGCATTTGCCAGTTCAGAAGCCGAGATCGAGGGATCGGAGCTCCCCGGAACCCACTATAGTAATTTTGTACCGAGTTTGGGCGGCCAATTGTTATCACGCTGGACCTGTCGTGATACGGAACCGTCGTGCCACCGAAACGTGCATTTATTGTGAAATTCCCAGGTTCAGCTTCGCGAATTCGGAAGCCGAGATCTATATTACGGAGCTGCTAGGAAACCACCACAGTAAATTTCTACATAATTCAGGTAGACGCCAAACAGTTCATGCCTACAAAGCATGCATGGATCTTCAAATTCCAATACTCGTATTAGCTAGTTCAGAAGCAAGGATGGAGGGTTCAGAGCGCTCTAGAAAGCCACCACGGGCTCTTTCTACAGAGCCTGTGAAAACAACCACCACTTATTTCCTCCGAAACGCGCGTATATTGGGAAATCTCTGCACTCGTTTCCGCCAGTTCGAATGCCGAGATCGGGGGTTCGGAGCGCCACGGAAGCCACCATAGTAACTTTCGGCCGAGATTGGGCAGCCGCCCAAACGTCGGTTGGCCTTCAAAACATGCGTTGTTCGTGAAATTCCGATACCCGCATTCGCCAGTTCGAAAGCCGGGAGCGAGGGTTCGGGTCTCCCCGGAACCCACCAAAGTAACTTTATACCGAGTTTGGGCGGCCAATCGTTATTCACGCTGGCCCTGTCGTGATACGGAACCGTCGGGCCTCCGAAACGCGCATCGATCGTGAAATTACCAGGTTCGGCTTTGCGAATTCGGAAGCCGAGATCTATGTTACGGAGCTGCTAGGAAACCACCACAGTAAATTTCTACGTAATTCAGGTAGACGCCAAACAGTTCAGGCCTATGAAGCATGCATGTATCTTAAAATTCCTATACTCGTATTAGCTAGTTCGAAAGCAAGGATGGAGGGTTCGAAGCGCTCTCGAAAGCCACCACGGCCACTTTCTACAGAGCATGGGAAAACATCCACCAGTTATGTCCTCCGAAACGTGCATTTCAGTGACCTAACTCCAAAAAACCCTCAACCACCAGCCCTACCTACCCATCCACAAACCCACCCCACATGGGGGGAGTCGATCATTTTTCTAGTTGGGCCGGTCGCGATCCGGGATCGTCCGGTCCTCCGAAACACGCGTATATTGGGAAATCTGTGCACTCGTTTCCGCCAGTTCGAATGTCGAGATCTAGGGTTCGGAGCCCCCCGGAAGCCACCATAGTAACTTTCAGCCGAGATTGGGCAGCCGCCCAACCGTCGGTTGGCCTTCGAAACATGCGTTGTTCGTGAAATTCCGATACCCGCATTCGCCAGTTTGGAAGCCGAGATCGAGGGTTCGGGTCTCCCCTGAACCCACCCTAGTAACTTTATACCGAGTTTGGGCGGCCAATCATTATTCACGCTGGCCTTGTCGTAATACGGAACCGTCGGGCCACCGTAACGCGCATCGGTAGCGAAATTACGAGGTTCGGCTTCGCGAATTCGGAAGCCGAGATCTATGTTACGGAGCTGCTAGGAAACCACCACAGTAAATTTCTACGTAATTCAGGTAGACACCAAACAGTTTAGGCCTACGAAGCATGCATGTATCTAAAAATTCCTATACTCATATTAGCTAGTTGGGAAGCAGGGATGGAGGGTTCGAAGCGCTCTCGAAAGCCACCACGGCCACTTTCTACATGGCGTTGGAAAACAACCACCAGTTATGTCCTTCGAAACGCGTGTTTCAGTGACCTAACTTCAAAAACCCCTCGACCACCAGCCCTACCCAGCCACAAACCCACCCCACGTGGGGGGAGTCGATCGTTTTTCAAGTTGGGCCGGTCGCGATCCGGGACCGTCCGGTCCTCTGAAACACGCATATATCTGGAAATCTCTGCACTCGTTTCCGCCAGTTCGAATGCCGAGATCGAGGGTTCGGAGTGCCCCGAAAGCCACCATAGTAACTTTCGGCAGAGATTGGGCAGCCGCCCTACCGTCAGTTGGCCTTCGAAATATGCGTTGTTCGTGAAATTCTGATACCTGCATTCGCCAGTTCGGAAGCCGAGATCGAGGGTTCGGAGCTCCCCGGAACCCACCATAGTAACTTTATACCGAGTTTCGGTGGCCAATCGTTATTCATGCTAGCCCTGTCGTGATATGGAACCGTCGGGTCACCGAAACGTGCATCGATCGTGAAATTCCCAGGTTTGGCTTGGCGAATTCGGAAGCCGAGATCTATGTTACGGAGCTGCTAGGAAACCACCACAGTAAATTCCTACATAATTCAGGTAGATGCCAAACAGTTCAGGCCTACGAAGCATGCATGGATCTTCAAATTCCTATACTCGTATTAGCTAGTTCGGAAGCAAGGATGGAGTGTCCGGAGCGCTCTCGAAAGCCACCACGGCCTCTTTCTACAGAGCGTGTGAAAACAACCACTAGTTATGTCCTCCGAAACGCGTGTTTCAGTGACCTAACTCCAAAAACCGCTCGACCACCAGCCACTACCACCCACAAACCCACCCCACGTGGGGGGAGTCGATCGTTTTTCAAGTTGGGCCGGCCGCGATCCGGGACCGTCTGGTTCTCCGAAACGCGCGTATATCGGGAAATCTCTGCACTCGTTTCCGCCAGTTCGAATGCGAGATCGAGGGCTCGGAGCGCCCCGGAAGCCACCATGTAACTTTAAGCCGAGATTGGGCAGCCGCCCAACCGTCGGTTGGCCTTCGAAACATGGGTTGTTTGTGAAATTCCGATACACGCATTCGCCAGTTCGAAAGCCGAGAGCGAGGGTTCGGGTCTCCCCGGAACCCACCATGGTAACTTTATACCTCGTTTGGGCGGCCACTCATTATTCACGCTGGCCCTGTCGTGATACGGAACCGTCGGGCCACCGAAACGCGCATCGATCGTGAAATTACCAGGTTCGGCTTCGCGAATTCGGAAGCCGAGATCTATGTTACGTAGCTGCTAGGAAACCACCACAGAAAATTTCTACGTAATTCAGGTAGACGCCAAACAGTTCAGGCCTACGAAGCATGCATGTATCTTAAAATTCCTATACCCGTATTAGCTAGTTTGGAAGCAAGGATGGAGGGTACGAAGCGCTCTCGAAAGCCACCACGGCCACTTTCTACAAAGCGTGGGAAAACAACCACCGGTTATGTCCTCTGAAATGCGCGTTTCAGTGACCTAACTCCAAAACCCCTCAACCACCAGCCCTACCTACCCATCCACTAACCCACCCTACGTAGGGGTAGTCGATCATTTTTCTAGTTGGGCCGGTCGCGATCTGGGATCGTCCGATCCTCCGAAACGCGCGTATATCGGGAAATCTGTGCACTCGTTTCCGCCAATTCGAATGCCGAGATCGAGGGTTCGGAGCGCCCCAGAAGCCACCATAGTAACTTTCGGCCGAGATTGGTCAGCCGCCCAACCGTCGGTTGGCCTTCGAAACATGCGTTGTTCGTGAAATTCCGATACCCGCATTCGCCAGTTCAGAAGCCGATATCGAGGGTTCCGAGCTTTCCGGAACCCACCATAGTAATTTTATATAGAGTTTGGGCGGCCAATTGTTATTCACGCTGGCCCTGTCGTGATACGGAACCGTCGGGCCACCGAAACGCGCATCGATCGTGAAATTCCCAGGTTCGGCTTCGCGAATTCGGAAGTCGAGATCTATGTTACGGAGCTGCTAGGAAACCACCACAGTAAATTTCTACATAACTCAGGTAGATGCCAAACAGTTCAGGCCTACGAAGCATGCATGGATCTTCAAATTCCTCAACTCGTATTAGCTTGTTCGGAAGCAAGGATGGAGGGTTCGAAGCGCTCTCGAAAGCCACCACGGCCATTTTCTACAAAGCGTGTGAAAACAACCACTAGTTATGTCCTCCGAAACGCACGTTTCATTGACCTAACTCCAAAAACCGCTGGACCACCAGCCACTACCACCCACAAACCCAACCCACGTGGGGGAGTCGATCATTTTTCAAGTTGGGCCGATCGCGATCCGGGACCGTCTGGTTCTCCGAAACGCGCGTATATCGGGAAATCTCTGCACTCGTTTCTGCCAGTTCGAATGCCGAGATCGAGGGCTCGGAGCGCCCCGGAAGCCACCATGTAACTTTCGGCCGAGATTGGGCAGCTGCCCAACCGTCGGTTGTCCTTCGCAACATGCGTTGTTCGTGAAATTCCGGTACCCGCATTCGCCAGTTCGAAAGCCGAGATCGAGGGTTCGGAGCTCCCCAGAACCCACCATAGTAACTTTATACCACGTTTGGTTGGCCAATCGTTATCCACGCTGGCCCTGTCGTGATACGGAACCGTCGGGCCACTGAAAGGCGCATAGATCGGGAAATTCCCAGGTTCGGCTTCGCGAATTCGGAAGCCGAGTCTATGTTACGGAGCTGCTAGGAAACCACCACAGTAAATTTCTACGTAATTCAGGTAGACGCCAAACAGTTCAGGCCTACGAAGCATGCATGGATCTTCAAATTCCTATACTCGTATTAACTAGTTCGGAAGCAAGGATGGAGGGTTCGAAGCTCTCTTGAAAGCCACCACGGCCACTTTCTACAGAGCATGGGAAACAACCACCAGTTATGTCCTCCAAAACTCGCATTTCAGTGACCTAACTCCAAAAACCCCTCAACCACCAACCCTACCTACCCATCCACACACCCACCCCACGTGGGGGGAGTCGATCATTTTTCTAGTTGGGCCAGTCGCGATCCGGGATCGTCCAGTCCTCCGAAACGCGCGTATTTCGGGAAATCTCTGCACTCGTTTCTGCCAGTTCGAATGTCGGGATCGAGGGTTCGGAGCGCCCCGGATGCCACCATAGTAAATTTCGGCCGAGATTGGGCAGCCGCCCATCCGTCGGTAGGCCTTCGAAACATGCGTTGTTCGTGTAATTCCGATACCCGCATTCGCTAGTTCGGAAGCCGAGATCGAGGGTTCGGGTCTCCCCAAAACCCACCATAGTAACTTTATACCGAGTTTGGGCGGCCAATCGTTATTCACGCTGGTCCTGTCATGATACGAAACCGTCGGGCCATCGAAACGCACATCGATCGTGAAATTATCAGGTTCGGCTTCGCGAATTCGGAAGCCGAGATCTATGTTACAGAGCTGCTAGGAAACCACCACAGTAAATTTATACGTAATTCAGGTAGACGCCAAACAGTTCAGGCCTACGAAGCATGCATGGATCTTCAAATTCCTATACTCGTATTAGCTAGTTCGGAAGTAAGGACGGAGGGTTCGAAGCGCTCTCGAAAGCCACCACGGCGACTTTCTACAGAGCGTGTGAAAACAACCACTAGTTATGTGCTCCGAAACGCGCGTTTCAGTGACCTAACTCCAAAAACCCCTCGACCACCAGCCCCTACCACCCACAAACCCACCCCACGTGGGGGGAGTCGATCGTTTTTCAAGTTGGGCCGGCCGCGATCCGGGTTGATCCGGTCCTCCGAAACACGCGTATATCGGGAAATCTCTGCACTCGTTTCCGCTAGTTCGAATGCCGAGATCGAGGGCTCGGAGCGCCCCGGAAGCCACCACGTAACTTTCGGCTGAGATTGGGCAGCCGCCCAACCGTCGGTTGGCCTTCGAAACGTGCGTTGTTCGTGAAATTCCGGTACATGCATTCGCCAGTTCGAAAGCCGAGATCGAGGGTTCGGAGCTCCCCGGAACCCACCATAGTAACTTTATACCTTGTTTGGGCGGCCAATCATTATTCACGCTGGCCCTGTCGTGATACGGAACCGTCAGGCCACTGAAAGGCGCATAGAACGGGAAATTCCCAGGTTCGGCTTCGCGAATTCGAAAGCCGAGTTTATGTTACGGAGCTACTAGGAAACCACCACAGTAAATTTCTACGTAATTCAGGTAGACGTCAACCAGTTCAGGCCTACGAAGCATGCATGGATCTTCAAATTCCTATACTCGTATTAGCTAGTTCGGAAGCAAGGATGGAGGGTTCGAAGCGCTCTCCAAAGCCGCCACGGCAAGTTTCTACAGAGCGTGGGAAAACAACCACCAGTTATGTCCTCCGAAACTGCATTTCAGTGACCAAACTCAAAAAACCCCTCAACCACCAACCCAACCTACCCATCCACAAACCCACCCCACGTGGGGGGAGTCGATCATTTTTCTAGTTGGGCCAGTCGCGATCCGGGATCGTCCAGTCCTCCGAAACGCGCATATATCGGGAAATCTCTGCACTCGTTTCTGCCAGTTCGAATGCCGGGATTGAGGGTTCGGAGCGCCCCGGATGCCACCATAGTAACTTTCGGCCGAGATTGGGCAGCGGCCCATCCGTCGGTAGGCCTTCGAAACATGCGTTGTTCGTGAAATTCCGATACCCGCATTCGCTAGTTCGGAAGACGAGATTGAGGGTTCGGGTCTTCCCGGAACCCACCATAGTAACTTTATACCGAGTTTGGGCGGCCAATCGTTATTCACGCTGGTCCTGTCATGATACGGAACCGTTGGGCCACCGAAACGCGCATCGATCGTGAAATTATCAGGTTCGGCTTCGCGAATTCGGAAGCCGAGATCTATGTTACGGAGCTGCTAGGAAACCACCACAGTAAATTTATACGCAATTCAGGTAGACGCCAAACAATTCAGGCCTACGAAGCATGCATGGATCTTCAAATTCCTATACTCGTATTAGCTAGTTCGGAAGTAAGGACGGTGGGTTCGAAGCGCTCTCGAAAGCCACCACGGCCACTTTCTACATAGCGTGTGAAAACAACCACTAGTTATGTGCTCCGAAACGCACGTTTCAGTGACCTAACTCCAAAAACCCCTCGACCACCAGCCCCTACCACCCACAAACCCACCCCACGTGGGGGGAGTCGATCGTTTTTCAAGTTGGGCCGGCCGCAATCCGGGTTGGTCTGGTCCTCCGAAACACGCGTATGTCGGGAAATCTCTGCACTCGTTTCCGCCAGTTCGAATGCCAAGATCGTGGGCTCGGAGCGCCCCGGAAGCCACCATGTAACTTTCGGCCGAGATTGGGCAGCCGCCCAACCGTCGGTTGGCCTTCGAAACGTGCGTTGTTCGTGAAATTCTGGTACCTGCATTCGCTAGTTCGAAAGCCGAGATCGAGGGTTCGGAGCTCCCCGGAACCCACCATAGTAACTTTATACCTCGTTTGGGCGGCCAATCGTTATTCACGCTGGCCCTGTCATGATACGGAACCGTCGGGCCACTGAAAGGCGCATAGATCGGGAAATTCCTAGGTTCGGCTTCGCGAATTCGGAAGCCGAGTCTATGTTACGGAGCTGCTAGGAAACCACCACACTAAATTTCTACGTAATTCAGGTAGACGCCAAACAATTCAGGCCAACGAAGCATGCATGGATCTTCAAATTCCTATACTCGTATTAGCTAGTTCGGAAGCAAGGATGGAGGGTTCGAAGCGCTCTCGAAAGCCACCACGGCCACTTTCTACAGAGCGTGGGAAAACAACCACCCGTTATATCCTCCGAAACCGCATTTCATTGACCTAACTCCAAAAACCACTCAACCACCAACCCAACCTACCCATCCACATACCCACCCCACGTGGGGGGAGTCGATCATTTTTCTAGTTGGGCCAGTCGCGATCCGGGATCGTCCAGTCCTCCGAAATGCGCGTATATCGGGAAATCTCTGCACTCGTTTCTGCTAGTTCGAATGCTGAGATCGAGGGTTCGGAGCGCCTCGGATGCCACCATTGTAACTTTTGGCCGAGATTGGGCAGCCGCCCATCCGTCGGTAGGCCTTCGAAACATGCGTTGTTCGTGAAATTCCAATACCCGCATTCGCTAGTTCGGAAGCGGAGATCGAGGGTTCGGGTCTCCCCGGAACCCACCATAGTAACTTTATACCGAGTTTGGGCGGCCAATCGTTATTCACGCTGGTCCTGTCATGATACGGAACCATCTGGCCACCGAAACGCGCATCGATCGTGAAATTATCAGGTTCGGCTTCGCGAATTCGGGAGCCGAGATCTATGTTACGGAGCTGTTAGGAAACCACCACAGTAAATTTATACGTAATTCAGGTAGACGCCAAACAGTTCAGGCCTACGAAGCATGCATGTATCTTCAAATTCCTATACTCGTATTAGCTAGTTCGGAAGTTAGGATGGAGGGTTCGAAGCGCTCTCGAAAGCCACCATGGCCACTTTCTACAGAGCGTGTGAAAACAACCATTAGTTATGTGCTCCGAAACTCGCGTTTCAGTGACCTAACTCCAAAAACCCCTCGACCACCAGCCCCTACCACCCACAAACCCACCCCACGTGGGGGGAGTCGATCGTTTTTCAAGTTGGGCCGGCCGCGATCCGGGTTGGTCCGGTCCTCCGAAACACGCGTATATCGGGAAATCTCTGCACTCGTTTCCGCCAGTTCGAATGCCGAGATCGAGGGCTCGGAGCGCCCCGGAAGCCACCATGTAACTTTCGGCCGAGATTGGGCAGTTGCCCAACCGTCGGTTGGCCTTCGAAACGTGCGTTGTTCGTGAAATTCCGGTACCTGCATTCGCCAGTTCGAAAGCCGAGATCGAGGGTTCCGAGCTCCCCGGAACCCACCATAGTAACTTTATACCTTGTTTGGGCGGCCAATCATTATTCACGCTGGCCCTGTCGTGATACGGAACCGTCAGGCCACTGAAAGGCGCATAGATCGGGAAATTCCCAGGTTCGGCTTCGCGAATTCGAAAGCCGAGTCTATGTTACGGAGCTGCTAGGAAACCACCACAGTAAATTTCTACGTAATTCAGGTAGACGCCAAACAGTTTAGGCCTACGAAGCATGCATGGATCTTCAAATTCCTATACTCGTATTAGCTAGTTCGTAAGCAAGGATGGAGGGTTCGAAGCGCTCTCGAAAGCCACCACGGCCACTTTCTACAGAGCGTGGGAAAACAACCACCAGTTATGTCCTTCGAAACGCGCATTTCAGTGACCTAACTCCAAAAAACTCTCAACCACCAGCCCTACCTACCCATCCACAAACCCACCCCACATGGGGGGAGTCGATCATTTTTCTAGTTGGGCCGGTCGCGATCCGGGATCGTCCGGTCCTCCGAAACACGCGTATATCGGGAAATCTGTGCACTCGTTTCCGCTAGTTCGAATGCCGAGATCTAGGGTTCGGAGCCCCCCGGAAGCCACCATAGTAACTTTCAGCCGAGATTGGGCAGCCGCCCAACCGTCGGTTGACCTTCGAAACATGCGTTGTTCGTGAAATTCCGATACCCGCATTAGCCAGTTTGGAAGCCGAGATCGAGGGTTCGGGTCTCCCCTGAACCCACCATAGTAACTTTATACCGAGTTTGGGCGGCCAATCATTATTCACGCTGGCCTTGTCGTAATACGGAACCGTCGGGCCAACGTAACGCGCATCGGTAGCGAAATTACCAGGTTCGGCTTCGCGAATTCGGAAGCCGAGATCTATGTTACGGAGCTGCTAGGAAACCACCACAGTAAATTTCTACGTAATTCAGGTAGACACCAAACATTTCAGGCCTACGAAGCATGCATGTATCTAAAAATTCCTATACTCATATCAGCTAGTTGGGAAGCAAGGATGGAGGGTTCGAAGCGCTCTCGAAAGCCACCACGGCCACTTTCTACAGGGCGTTGGAAAACAACCACCAGTTATGTCCTTCGAAACGCGCGTTTCAGTGACCTAACTCCAAAAACCCCTCGACCACCAGCCCTACCCACCCACAAACCCACCCCACGTGGGGGGAGTCGATCGTTTTTCAAGTTGGGCCGGTCGCGATCCGGGACCGTCCGGTCCTCTGAAACACGCATATATCTGGAAATCTCTGCACTCGTTTCCGCCAGTTCGAATGCCGAGATCGAGGGTTCGGAGTGCCCCAAAAGCCACCATAGTAACTTTCGGCAGAGATTGGGCAGCCGCCCTACCGTCAGTTGGCCTTCGAAATATGCGTTGTTCGTGAAATTCTGATACCTGCCTTCGCCAGTTCGGAAGCCGAGATCGAGGGTTCGGAGCTCCCCGGAACCCACCATAGTAACTTTATACCGAGTTTCGGTGGCCAATCGTTATTCATGCTAGCCCTGTCGTGATACGGGACCGTCGGGTCACCGAAACGCGCATCGATCGTGAAATTCCCAGGTTTGGCTTCGCGAATTCGGAAGCCGAGATCTATGTTACGGAGCTGCTAGGAAACCACCACAGTAAATTCCTACATAATTCAGGTAGATGCCAAACAGTTCAGGCCTACGAAGCATGCATGGATCTTCAAATTCCTATACTCGTATTAGCTAGTTCGGAAGCAAGGATGGAGTGTCCGGAGCGCTCTCGAAAGCCACCACGGCCTCTTTCTACAGAGCGTGTGAAAACAACCACTAGTTATGTCCTCCGAAACGCGCGTTACAGTGACCTAACTCCAAAAACCGCTCGACCACCAGCCACTACCACCCACAAAACCACCCCACGTGGGGGGAGTCGATCGTTTTTCAAGTTGGGCCGGTCGCGATCCGGGACCGTCTGGTTCTCCGAAACGCGCGTATATCTGGAAATCTCTGCACTCGTTTCCGCCAGTTCGAATGCGAGATCGAGGGCTCGGAGCGCCCCGGAAGCCACCATGTAACTTTAAGCCGAGATTGGGCAGCCGCCCAACCGTCGGTTGGCCTTCGAAACATGGGTTGTTTGTGAAATTCCGATACACGCATTCGCCAGTTTGAAAGCCGAGAGCGAGGGTTCGGGTCTCCCCGGAACCCACCATGGTAACTTTATACCTCGTTTGGGCGGCCACTCATTATTCACGCTGGCCCTGTCGTGATACGGAACCATCGGGCCACCGAAACGTGCATCGATCGTGAAATTACCAGGTTCGGCTTCGCGAATTCGGAAGCCGAGATCTATGTTACGTAGCTGCTAGGAAACCACCACAGTAAATTTCTACGTAATTCAGGTAGACGCCAAACAGTTCAGGCCTACGAAGCATGCATGTATCTTAAAATTCCTATACCCGTATTAGCTAGTTTGGAAGCAAGGATGGAGGGTACGAAGCGCTCTCGAAAGCCACCACGGCCACTTTCTACAAAGCGTGGGAAAACAACCACCGGTTATGTCCTCTGAAATGCGCGTTTCAGTGACCTAACTCCAAAACCCCTCAACCACCAGCCCTACCTACCCATCCACTAACCCACCCTACGTAGGGGTAGTCGATCATTTTTCTAATTGGGTCGGTCGCGATCTGGGATCGTCCGGTCCTCCGAAACGCGCGTATATCGGGAAATCTGTGCACTTGTTTCCGCCAATTCGAATGCCGAGATCGAGGGTTCGGAGCGCCCCAGAAGCCACCATAGTAACTTTCGGCCGAGATTGGTCAGCCGCCCAACCGTCGGTTGGCCTTCGAAACATGCGTTGTTCGTGAAATTCCGATACCCGCATTCGCCAGTTCAGAAGCCGAGATCGAGGGTTCCGAGCACTCCGGAACCCACCATAGTAATTTTATATAGAGTTTGGGCGGCCAATTGTTATTCACGCTGGCCCTGTCGTGATACGGAACCGTCGGGCCACCGAAACGCGCATCGATCGTGAAATTCCCAGGTTCGGCTTCGCGAATTCGGAAGCCGAGATCTATGTTACGGAGCTGCTAGGAAACCACCACAGTAAATTTCTACATAACTCAGGTAGACGCCAAACAGTTCAGGCCTACGAAGCATGCATGGATCTTCAAATTCCTCTACTCGTATTAGCTTGTTCGGAAGCAAGGATGGAGGGTTCGAAGCGCTCTCGAAAGCCACCACGGCCATTTTCTACAAAGCGTGTGAAAACAACCACTAGTTATGTCCTCCGAAACGCACGTTTCATTGACCTAACTCCAAAAACCGCTCGACCACCAGCCACTACCACCCACAACCCAACCCACGTGGGGGGGGGGAGTCGATCATTTTTCAAGTTGGGCCGGTCGCGATCCGGGACCGTCTGGTTCTCCGAAACGCGCGTATATCGGGAAATCTCTGCACTCGTTTCTGCCAGTTCGAATGCCGAGATCGAGGGCTCGGAGCGCCCCGGAAGCCACCATGTAACTTTCGGCCGAGATTGGGCAGCTGCCCAACCGTCGGTTGTCCTTCGCAACAAGCGTTGTTCGTGAAATTCCGGTACCCGCATTCGCCAGTTCGAAAGCTGAGATCGAGGGTTCGGAGCTCCCCAGAACCCACCATAGTAACTTTATACCACGTTTGGTTGGCCAATCGTTATCCACGCTGGCCCTGTCGTGATACGGAACCGTCGGGCCACTGAAAGGCGCATAGATCGGGAAATTCCCAGGTTCGGCTTCGCGAATTCGGAAGCCGAGTCTATGTTACGGAGCTGCTAGGAAACCACCACAGTAAATTTCTATGTAATTCAGGTAGACGCCAAACAGTTCAGGCCTACGAAGCATGCATGGATCTTCAAATTCCTATACTCGTATTAACTAGTTCGGAAGCAAGGATGGAGGGTTCGAAGCTCTCTTGAAAGCCACCACGGCCACTTTCTACAGAGCATGGGAAACAACCACCAGTTATGTCCTCCAAAACTCGCATTTCATTGACCTAACTCCAAAAACCCCTCAACCACCAACCCTACCTACCCATCCACACACCCACCCCACGTGGGGGGAGTCGATCATTTTTCTAGTTGGGCCAGTCGCGATCCGGGATCGTCCAGTCCTCCGAAATGCGCGTATATCGGGAAATCTCTGCACTCGTTTCTGCCAGTTCGAATGCCGGGATCGAGGGTTCGGAGCGCCCCGGATGCCACCATAGTAACTTTTGGCCGAGATTGGGCAGCCGCCCATCCGTCGGTAGGCCTTCGAAACATGCGTTGTTCGTGTAATTCCGATACCCGCATTCGCTAGTTCGGAAGCCGAGATCGAGGGTTCGGGTCTCCCCAAAACCCACCATAGTAACTTTATACCGAGTTTGGGCGGCCAATCGTTATTCACGCTGGTCCTGTCATGATACGAAACCGTCGGGCCATCGAAACGCGCATCGATCGTGAAATTATCAGGTTCGGCTTCGCGAATTCGGAAGCCGAGATCTATGTTACAGAGCTGCTAGGAAACCACCACAGTAAATTTATACGTAATTCAGGTAGACGCCAAACAGTTCAGGCCTACAAAGCATGCATGGATCTTCAAATTCCTATACTCGTATTAGCTAGTTCGGAAGTAAGGACGGAGGGTTCGAAGCGCTCTCGAAAGCCACCACGGCGACTTTCTATAGAGCGTGTGAAAACAACCACGAGTTATGTGCTCCGAAACGCGCGTTTCAGTGACCTAACTCCAAAAACCCCTCGACCACCAGCCCCTACCACCCAAAAACCCACCCCACGTGGGGGGAGTCGATCGTTTTTCAAGTTGGGCCGGCCGCGATCCTGGTTGGTCCGGTCCTCCGAAACACGCGTATATCGGGAAATCTCTGCACTCGTTTCCGCTAGTTCGAATGCCGAGATCGAGGGCTCGGAGCGCCCCGGAAGCCACCACGTAACTTTCGGCCGAGATTGGGCAGCCGCCCAACCGTCGGTTGGCCTTCGAAACGTGCGTTGTTCGTGAAATTCCAGTACCTGCATTCGCCATTTCGAAACCCGAGATCGAGGGTTCGGAGCTCCCCGGAACCCACCATAGTAACTTTATACCTTGTTTGGGCGGCCAATCGTTATTCACGCAGGCCCTGTCGTGATACGGAACCGTCAGGCCACTGAAAGGCGCATAGAACGGGAAATTCCCAGGTTCGGCTTCGCGAATTCGAAAGCCGAGTTTATGTTACGGAGCTACTAGGAAACCACCACAGTAAATTTCTACGTAATTCAGGTAGACGTCAAAGAGTTCAGGCCTACGAAGCATGCATGGATCTTCAAATTCCTATACTCGTATTAGCTAGTTCGAAAGCAAGGATGGAGGGTTCGAAGCGCTCTCGACAGCCGCCACGGCCAGTTTCTACAGAGCGTGGGAAAACAACCACCAGTTATGTCCTCCGAAACCGCATTTCAGTGACCAAACTCCAAAAACCCCTCAACCACCAACCCAACCTACCCATCCACAAACCCACCCCACGTGAGGGGAGTCGATCATTTTTCTAGTTGGGCCAGTCGCGATCCGGGATCGTCCAGTTCTCCGAAACGCGCGTATATCGGGAAATCTTTGCACTCGTTTCTGCTAGTTCGAATGCCGGGATCGAGGGTTCGGAGCGCCCCGGATGCCACCATAGTAACTTTCGGCAGAGATTGGGCAGCGACCCATCCGTCGGTAGGCCTTCGAAACATGCGTTGTTCGTGAAATTCCGATACCCGCATTCGCTAGTTCGGAAGACGAGATTGAGGGTTCGGGTCTCCCCGGAACCCACCATAGTAACTTTATACCGAGTTTGGGCGGCCAATCGTTATTCACGCTGGTCCTGTCATGATACGGAACCGTCGGGCCACCGAAACGCGCATCGATCGTGAAATTATCAGGTTCGGCTTCGCGAATTCGGAAGCCGAGATCTATGTTACGGAGCTGCTAGGAAACCACCACAGTAAATTTATACGCAATTCAGGTAGATGCCAAACAATTCAGGCCTACGAAGCATGCATGGATCTTCAAATTCCTATACTCGTATTAGCTAGTTCGGAAGTAAGGATGGTGGGTTCGAAGCGCTCTCGAAAGCCACCACGGCCACTTTCTACAGAGCGTGTGAAAACAACCACTAGTTATGTGCTCCGAAACGCACGTTTCAGTGACCTAACTCCAAATACCCCTCGACCACCAGCCCCTACCACCCACAAACCCACCCCACGTGGGGGGAGTCGATCGTTTTTCAAGTTGGGCCGGCCGCAATCCGGGTTGGTCTGGTCCTCCGAAACACGCGTATGTCGGGAAATCTCTGCACTCGTTTCCGCCAGTTCGAATGCCAAGATCGAGGGCTCGGAGCGCCCCGGAAGCCACCATGTAACTTTCGGCCGAGATTGGGCAGCCGCCCAACCGTCGGTTGGCCTTCGAAACGTGCGTTGTTCGTGAAATTCCGGTACCTGCATTCGCCAGTTCGAAAGCCGAGATCGAGGGTTCGGAGCTCCCCGGAACCCACCATAGTAACTTTATACCTCGTTTGGGCGGCCAATCGTTATTCACGCTGGCCCTGTCGTGATACGGAACCGTCGGGCCACTGAAAGGCGCATAGATCGGAAAACTCCTAGGTTCGGCTTCGCGAATTCGGAAGCCGAGTCTATGTTACGGAGCTGCTAGGAAACCACCACACTAAATTTCTACGTAATTCAGGTAGACGCCAAACAATTCAGGCCTACGAAGCATGCATGGATCTTCAAATTCCTATACTCGTATTAGCTAGTTCGGAAGCAAGGATGGAGGGTTCGAAGCGCTCTCGAAAGCCACCACGGCCACTTTCTACAGAGCGTGGGAAAACAACCACCCGTTATATCCTCCGAAACCGCATTTCATTGACCTAACTCCAAAAACCCCTCAACCACCAACCCAACCTACCCATCCACATACCCACCCCATGTGGGGGGAGTCGATCATTTTTCTAGTTGGGCCAGTCGCGATCCGGGATCGTCCAGTCCTCCGAAATGCGCGTATATCGGGAAATCTCTGCACTCGTTTCTGCCAGTTCGAATGCTGAGATCGAGGGTTCGGAGCGCCTCGGATGCCACCATTGTAACTTTTGGCCGAGATTGGGCAGCCGCCCATCCGTCGGTAGGCCTTCGAAACATGCGTTGTTCGTGAAATTCCAATACCCGCATTCGCTAGTTCGGAAGCGGAGATCGAGGGTTCGGGTCTCCCCGGAACCCACCATAGTAACTTTATACCGAGTTTGGGCGGCCAATCGTTATTCACGCTGGTCCTGTCATGATACGGAACCGTCTGGCCACCGAAACGCGCATCGATCGTGAAATTATCAGGTTCGGCTTCGCGAATTCGGGAGCCGAGATCTATGTTACGGAGCTGTTAGGAAACCACCACAGTAAATTTATACGTAATTCAGGTAGACGCCAAACAGTTCAGGCCTACGAAGCATGCATGTATCTTCAAATTCCTATACTCGTATTAGCTAGTTTGGAAGTAAGGATGGAGGGTTCGAAGCGCTCTCGAAAGCCACCATGGCCACTTTCTACAGAGCGTGTGAAAACAACCATTAGTTATGTGCTCCGAAACTCGCGTTTCAGTGACCTAACTCCAAAAACCCCTCGACCACCAGCCCCTACCACCCACAAACCCACCCCACGTGGGGGGAGTCGATCGTTTTTCAAGTTGGGCCGGCCGCGAACCGGGTTGTTCCGGTCCTCCGAAACACGCGTATATCGGGAAATCTCTGCACTCGTTTCCGCCAGTTCGAATGCCGAGATCGAGGGCTCGGAGCGCCCCGGAAGCCACCATGTAACTTTCGGCCGAGATTGGGCAGCTGCCCAACCGTCGGTTGGCCTTCGAAACGTGCGTTGTTCGTGAAATTCCGGTACCTGCATTCGCCAGTTCGAAAGCCGAGATCGAGGGTTCCGAGCTCCCCGGAACCCACCATAGTAACTTTATACCTCGTTTGGGCGGCCAATCATTATTCACGCTGGCCCTGTCGTGATACGGAACCGTCAGGCCACTGAAAGGCGCATAGATCGGGAAATTCCCAGGTTCGGCTTCGCGAATTCGAAAGCCGAGTCTATGTTACGGAGCTGCTAGGAAACCACCACAGTAAATTTCTACGTAATTCAGGTAGACGCCAAACAGTTTAGGCCTACGAAGCATGCATGGATCTTCAAATTCCTATACTCGTATTAGCTAGTTCGTAAGCAAGGATGGAGGGTTCGAAGCGCTCTCGAAAGCCACCACGGCGACTTTCTACAGAGCGTGGGAAAACAACCACCAGTTATGTCCTCCGAAACCGCATTTCAGTGACCTAACTCCAAAAACCCTTCAACCACCAACCCAACCTACCCATCCACAAACCCACCCCACGTGGGGGGAGTCGATCATTTTTCTAGTTGGGCCAGTCGCGATCCGGGATCGTCCAGTCCTCCGAAACGCGCGTATATCGGGAAATCTCTGCACTCGTTTCTGCCAGTTCGAATGCCGGGATCGAGGGTTCGGAGCGCCCCGGATGCCACCATAGTAACTTTCGGCCGAGATTGGGCAGCCGCCCATCCGTCGGTAGGCCTTCGAAACATGCGTTATTCGTGAAATTCCGATACCCGCATTCGCTAGTTCGGAAGACGAGATTGAGGGTTCGGGTCTCCCCGGAACCCACCATAGTAACTTTATACCGAGTTTGGGCGGCCAATCGTTATTCACGCTGGTCCTGTCATGATACGGAACCGTCGGGCCACCGAAACGCGCATCGATCGTGAAATTATCAGGTTCGGCTTCGCGAATTCGGAAGCAGAGATCTATGTTACGGAGCTGCTAGGAAACCACCACAGTAAATTTATACGTAACTCAGGTAGACGCCAAACAGTTCAGGCCTACGAAGCATGCATGGATCTTCAAATTCCTATACTCGTGTTAGCTAGTTCGGAAGTAAGGATGGAGGGTTCGAAGCGCTCTCGAAAGCCATCACAGCCACTTTCTACAGAGCGTGTGAAAACAACCACTAGTTATGTGCTCCGAAACGCGCGTTTCAGTAACCTAACTCCAAAAACCCCTCGACCACCAGCCCCTACCACCCACAAACCCACCCCACGTGGGGGGAGTCGATCGTTTTTCAAGTTGGGCCGGCCGCAATCCTGGTTGGTTCGGTCCTCCGAAACACGCGTATGTCGGGAAATCTCTGCACTCGTTTCCGCCAGTTCGAATGCCAAGATCGAGGGCTCGGAGCGCCCCGGAAGCCACCATGTAACTTTCGGCCGAGATTGGGCAGCCGCCTAACCGTCGGTTGGCCTTCGAAATGTGCGTTGTTCGTGAAATTCCGGTACCTGCATTCGCCAGTTCGAAAGCCGAGATCGAGGGTTCGGAGCTCCCCGGAACCCACCATAGTAACTTTATACCTCGTTTGGGCGGCCAATCGTTATTCACGCTGGCCCTGTCGTGATACGGAACCGTCGGGCCACTAAAAGGCGCATAGATCGGGAAATTCCTAGGTTCGGCTTCGCGAATTAGGAAGCCGAGTCTATGTTACGGAGCTGCTAGGAAACCACCACAGTAAATTTCTACGTAATTCAGGTAGACGCCAAACAGTTCAGGCCTACGAAGCATGCATGGATCTTCAAATTACTATACTCGTATTAGCTAGTTCGGAAGCAAGGATGGAGGGTTCGAAGCGCTCTCGAAAGCCACCACGGCCACTTTCTACAGAGCGTGGGAAAACAACCACCAGTTATGTCCTCCGAAACCACATTTCATTGACCTAACTCCAAAAACCCCTCAACCACCAACCCAACCTACCCATCCACAAACCCACCCCACGTGGGGGGAGTCGATCATTTTTCTAGTTGGGCCAGTCGCGATCCGGGATCGTCCAGTCCTCCGAAACGCGCGTATATCTGGAAATCTCTGCACTCGTTTCTTCCAGTTCGAATGCCGAGATCGAGGGTTCGGAGCGCCTCGGATGCCACTATAGTAACTTTCGGCCGAGATTGGGCAGCCGCCCGTCCGTCGGTAGGCCTTCGAAACATGCGTTGTTCGTGAAATTCCAATACCCGCATTCGCTAGTTCGGAAGCGGAGATCGAGGGTTCGGGTCTCCCCGGAACCCACCATAGTAACTTTATACCGAGTTTGGGCGGCCAATCGTTATTCACGCTGGTCCTGTCATGATACGGAACCGTCTGGCCACCGAAACGCGCATCGATCGTGAAATTATCAGGTTCGGCTTCGCGAATTCGGGAGCCGAGATCTATGTTACGGAGCTACTAGGAAACCACCACAGTAAATTTATACGTAATTCAGGTAGACGCCAAACAGTTCAGGCCTACGAAGCATGCATTTATCTTCAAATTCCTATACTCGTATTAGCTAGTTCGGAAGTAATGATGGAGGGTTCGAAGCGCTCTCGAAAGCCACCACGGCCACTTTCTACAGAGCGTGTGAAAACAACCACTAGTTATGTGCTCCGAAACTCGCGTTTCAGTGACCTAACTCCAAAAACCCCTCGACCACCAGCCCCTACCACCCACAAATCCACCCCACGTGGGGGGAGTCGATCGTTTTTAAAGTTGGGCCGGCCGCGATCCGGGTTGGTCGAATGCCGAGATCGGGAAATCTCTGCACTCGTTTCCGCCAGTTCGAATGCCGAGATCGAGGGCTCGGAGCGCCCCGGAAGCCACCATGTAACTTTCGGCCGAGATTGGGCAGCCGCCCAACCGTCGGTTGGCCTTCTAAACATGCGTTGTTCGTGAAATTCCGGTACCTGCATTAGCCAGTTCGAAAGCCGAGATCTAGGGTTCGGAGCTCCCCGGAACCCACCATAGTAACTTTATACCTCGTTTGGGCGGCCAATCGTTATTCACGTTGGCCCTGTCGTGATACGGAACCGTCGGGCCACTGAAAGGCGCATAGATCGGGAAATTCCCAGGTTCGGCTTCGCGAATTCGGAAGCCGAGTCTATGTTACGGAGCTGCTAGGAAACCACCATAGTAAATTTCTACGTAATTCAGGCAGACGCCAAACAGTTCAGGCCTACGAAGCATGCATGGATCTTCAAATTCCTATACTCGTATTAGCTAGTTCGGAAGCAAGGATGGAGGGTTCGAAGCACTCTCGAAAGCCACCACGGCCACTTTCTACAGAGCATGTGAAAACAACCACCAGTTATGTCCTCTGAAACGCGCGTTTCATTGACCTAACTCCAAAAACCCCTCGACCATCAGCCCCTACCACCCACATACCCACCCCACGTGGGGGGAGTCGATCGTTTTTGAAGTTGGGACGGTCGCGATCCGAGACCATCTGGTTCTCCGAAACGCGCGTATATCGGGAAATCTCTGCACTCGTTTCCGCTAGTTCGAATGCCGAGATCGAGGGCTCGGAGCGCCCCGGAAGCAACCATGTAACTTTCGGCATAGATTGGGCAGCCGCCCAACCTTCGGTTGGCCTTCGAAACATGCGTTGTTCCTGAAATTCCGGTACCCGCATTCGCGAGTTCAAAAGCCGAGATCGAGGGTTCGGAATTCCTCGGAACCCACCATAGTAACTTTATACCGAGTTTGGGCGGCCAATCGTTATTCACGCTGGTCCTATCATGATACAGAACCGTCGGGCCACCGAAACGCGCATCGATCGTGAAATTACCAGGTTCGGCTTCGTGAATTCGGAAGCCGAGATCTATGCTACAGAGCTGCTAGGAAACCACCACAGTAAATTTCTACGTAATTCAGGTAGACGCCAAACAGTTCATGCCTACGAAGCATGCATGGATCTTCAGATTCCAATACTCATATTAGCTAGTTCGGAAGCAAGGATGGAGGGTTCGAAGCGCTCTCTAAAGCCACCACAGCCACTTTCTACAAAGCGTGTGAAAACAACCACCAGTTATGTCCTCCGAAATGCACGATTCAGTGACCTAACTCCAAAAGCCCCTCGACCATCAGCCCCTACCACCCACAAACCCACCCCACGTGGGGGGAGTTGATCGTTTTTCAAGTTGGGCCTGTCGCGATTCGAGACCGTCTGGTTCTACGAAACGCGCGTATATCGGGAAATCTCTGCACTCCTTTCCGCTAGTTCGAATGCCGAGATCGAGGGCTCGGAGCGCCCCGGAAGCCACCATGTAACTTTCGGCCGAGATTGGGCAGCCGCCCAACCGTTGGTTGGCCTTCGAAACATGCGTTGTTCGTGAAATTCCGGTACCCGCATTGTCCAGTTCGAAAGCCGAGATCAAGGGTTCGGAGCTCCCCGGAACCCACCATAGTAACATTATACCTCGTTTGGGCGGCCAATCGTTATTCACGCTGGCCCTGTCGTGATACGGAACCGTCGGGCCACTGAAAGGCGCATAGATCGTGAAATTCCCAGGTTCGGCTTCCCGAATTCGGAAGCCGAGATCTATGTTACGGAGCTGCTAGGAAACCACCACAGTAAATTTCTACATAATTCAGGTAGACGCCAAACAGTTCAGGCCTATGAAGCGTGCATGGATCTTCAAATTCCTATACTCGTATTAGCTAGTTCGGAAGCAAGGATGGATGGTTCAAAGCGCTCTCGAAAGCCACCACAGCCACTTTCTACAGAGCGTGGGAAAACAACCACCAGTTATGCCCTCCGAAACACGCATTTCTGTGACCTAACTCCAAAAAGCCCTCGACCACCAGCCCTACCTACCCATACACAAACCCACCCCACGTGGGGGGAGTCGATCGTTTTTCAAGTTGTGTCGGTCGCGATCCGGGACCGTCCGGTCCTCCAAAACACGCTATATCGGGAAATCTCTGCACTCGTTTCCGCCAGTTCGAATGCTGTGATCGAGGGTTCGAAGCGCCCCGGAAGCCACCATAGTAACTTTCGGCCGAGATTGGGCAGCCGCCAAACCGTCGGTTGGCCTTCGAAACATGCGTTGTTCGTGAAATTCCAATACCCGCATTCGCCAGTTCGGAAGCTGAGATCAAGGGTTCAGGTCTCCCCGGGACCCACCATAGTAAATATATACCGAGTTTGGGCGGCCAATCGTTATTCACGTTGGCCCTGTCGTGATATGGAACCGTCAGGTCACCGAAATGCGCATCGATTGTGAAATTCCGAGGTTCGGCTTCGCGAATTCGGAAGCCGAGATCTATGTTACGGAGCTGCTAGGAAACCACCACTTTAAATTTCTACATAATTCAGGTAGACGCCAAACAGTTCAGGCCTACGAAGCATGCATGGATCTTCAAATTCCAATACTCGTATTAGCTAGTTCGGAAGCAAGGATGGAGGGTTCGAAGCGCTCTCTAAAGCCACCACGGCCACTTTCTACAAAGCGTGTGAAAACAACCACCAGTTATGTCCTCCGTAATGCACGATTCAGTGACCTAACTCCAAAAACCCCTCGACCATCAGCCCCTACCACCCACAAACCCACCCCACGTGGGGGGAATCGATCGTTTTTCAAGTTGGGCCTGTCGCGATTCGAGACCGTCTGGTTCTCCGAAACGCGCGTATATCGGGAAATCTCCGCACTCCTTTACGCCAGTTCGAATGCCGAGATCGAGGGCTCGGAGCACCCCGGAAGCCACCATGTAACTTTCGGCCGAGATTGGGCAGCCGCCCAACCATTGGTAGGCCTTCGAAACATGCGTTGTTCGTGAAATTCCGGTACCCGCATTCTCCAGTTCGAAAGCCGAGATCAAGGGTTCGGAGCTCCCCAGAACCCACCATAGTAACTTTATACCTCGTTTGGGCGGCCAATCGTTATTCACGTTGGCCATGTCGTGATACGGAACCGTCGGGCCACTGAAAGGTGCATAGATCGTGAAATTCCCAGGTTCGGCTTCGCGAATTCGGAAGCCGAGATCTATGCTACGGAGCTGCTAGGAAACCACCACAGTAAATTTCTACGTAATTCAGGTTGACGCCAAACAGTTCAGGCCTATGAAGCGTGCATGGATCTTCAAATTCCTATACTCGTATTAGCTAGTTCGGAAGCAAGGATGGAGGATTCGAAGCGCTCTCGAAAGCCACCACAGCCACTTTCTACAGAGCATGGGAAAACAACCACCAGTTATGTCCTCCGAAACGCGCATTTCTGTGACCTAACTCCAAAAAGCCCTCGACCACCAGCCCTACCTACCCATACACAAACCCACCCCACGTGGGGGGAGTCGATCGTTTTTCAAGTTGTGCCGGTCGCGATCCGGGACCGTCCGGTCCTCCAAAACACGCATATATCGGGAAATCTCTACACTCGTTTCCGCCAGTTCGAATGCCGTGATCGAGGGTTCGGAGCGCCCCGGAAGCCACCATGTAACTTTCGGCCGAGATTGGGCAGCCGCCCAACCGTCGGTTGGCCTTCGTAACATGCGTTGTTCGTGAAATTCCGATACCCGCATTCGCCAGTTCGGAAGCCGAGATCAAGGGTTCGGGTCTCCCAGGAACCCACCATAGTAAATATATACCGAGTTTGGGCGGCCAATCGTTATTCACGCTGGCCCTGTCGTGATACGGAACCGTCGGGTCACCGAAACGCGCATCGACTGTGAAATTCCCAGGTTTGGCTTCGCGAATTCGGAAGCCGAGATCTATGTTACGGAGCTGCTAGGAAACCACCACAGTAAGTTTCTACATACTTCAGGTAGACGCCAAACAGTTCAGGCCTACAAAGAATGCATGGATCTTCAAATTCCAATACTCATATTAGCTAGTTCGGAAGCAAGGATGGAGGGTTCAAAGCGCTCTCGAAAGCAACCCCGGCCACTTTCTACAGAGCATGTGAAAACAACCACCAGTTATGTCCTCCGAAACTCGTGTTTCAGTGACCTAACTCCAAAAACCCCTCTACCATCAGCCCCTACCACCCACAAACCCACCCCGCGTGGGGGAGTCGATCATTTTTCAAGTTGGGCCGG
Source organism: Allium sativum (assembly GCA_030737875.1). Classification (NCBI taxonomy): domain Eukaryota; kingdom Viridiplantae; phylum Streptophyta; class Magnoliopsida; order Asparagales; family Amaryllidaceae; genus Allium; species Allium sativum. The sequence goes on from CM060923.1 coordinate 338,988,571, forward strand.
TCGCGATCCGGGACTGTCTGGTTCTCCGAAACGCGCGTATATCAGGAAATCTCTTCACTCGTTTCCGCTAGTTCGAATGCCGAGATCGAGGGCTCGGAGCGCCCCGGAAGCCACCATGTAACTTTCGGCCGAGATTGGGCAACCGCCCAACCGTCGGTTGGCCTTCGAAACATGCGTTGTTCGTGAAATTCCGGTACCCGCATTCGCCAGTTCAAAAGCCGAGATCGAGGGTTCGGAGCTCCCCGGAACCCACTATAGTAACTTTATACCTCGTTCGGGCGGCCAATCGTTATTCACGCTGGCCCTGTCGTGATACGGAACCGTCGGGCCACTGAAAGGCGCATAGATCGTGAAATTCCCAGGTTCGGCTTCGCGAATTCGGAAGTCGAGATCTATTTTACGGAGCTGCTAGGAAACCACCACAGTAAATTTCTACGTAATTCAGGCAGACGCCAAACAGTTCGGGCCTACGAAGCATGCATGGATCTTAAAATTCCTATACTCGTATCAGCTAGTTCGGAAGCAAGGATGAAGGGTTCGAAGCGCTCTCGAAAGCCACCACGGCCACTTTTTACAGAGCGTGGGAAAACAACCACCAGTTATGTCCTCCGAAATGCGTATTTCAGTGACCTAACTCCAAAATCCCCTCGACCACCAGCCCTACCTACCCATCCACAAACCCTCCCCACGTGGGGGGAGTCGATCATTTTTCTAGTTGGGCCAGTTGCGATCCGGGATCGTCCGGTCCTCCGAAACGCGCGTATATCGGGAAATCTCTGCACTCGTATCTGCCAGTTCGAATGTCGTAATCGAGGGTTTGGAGTGCCCCGGAAGCCACCATAGTAACTTTCGGCCGAGATTGGGCAGCCGCCAAACCGTCGGTTAGCCTTCGAAACAAGCGTTGTTCGTGAAATTCCGATACCCGCGTTCGCCAGTTAGGAAGCCGAGATCGAGGGTTCGGGTCTCCCCAGAACCCACCATCGTAAATATATACCGAGTTTGGGCGGCCAATCATTATTCACGCTGGCCATGTCGTGATACGGAACCGTCGGTCCACCGAAACGCGCATCGATTGTGAAATTCCCAGGTTCGGCTTCGTGAATTTGGAAGCCGATATCTATGTTATGGAGCTGCTAGGAAACAACCACAGTAAATTTCTATGTAATTCAGGTAGACGCCAAACAGTTCAGGTCTACGAAGCATGCATGTATCTTCAAATTCCTATACTCATATTATCTAGTTTGGAAGCAAGGATGGAGGGTTCGTAGCGCTCTCGAAAGCCACTACGGCCACTTTCTACAGGGAGTGGGAAAACAACCACCAGTTATGTCCTCCGAAACGCGCGTTTCAGTGACTTAACTCCAAAAACCCCTCGACCACCAGCCCCTACTGTTGGCTAGATTTTTGACCAAGCCACCCAGGTTAACTCAAAAGAAGAAAGTATGAAACTACGTTCCCTAAGTACATGAAGGAACGGATCGCACCAGAGGATCGCCCCTCATCGGATCGCCCCTCATCGGATCGTCCCTCATCGGATCGCCACCATTGCTTCAGCGATACGACCACTTCTATGCGACTCGATCCGTACGTACACTACTGCCCAGTACAGCCCGATCCGATCTCCTGATGCACGACGAAGCCTTTGACCCGTTCAAGCACGAGCTAGTCTTCGGCGATCCGAGATGCACGGATCCAGCGACACGTGTCCCCAACTGTCATTTTGACTGATTCTCCCCCTTTGCTCAATCCGATATTCAAGGGGATCGCGACACCTATCCACAACGGCTAATTTGACAAATTCTTCATTGTCTGCGATACGATTCGATATTCTCGGGATTCGTGCTACGTGTGACCGCGATCCGCCTGACAAAATCAGCTATAAATAGCCCAGAGTTTGGCATTTTTCAGGATCTTTTGGCATTATTGAGTACCGATTCCGCCATTATTGTCATACCACCATTTCTTGTCAGTTTGACTACAAGATTACTGAGAGAAATCAGAATTGTAAGAGTGAGTTTGAGAGAGATAATTGATTGTACTAGCATTCAAAGTATAATCGACAACATATAAAGTGGACGTAGGCTCGTTAACGCCGAACCACTATAAATTCTGTGTGATTTCTACTTTTTCCTTATTCCCCAATTAAAATTCTTTAAGAATTAGAACGACTTGGGTGTTAGGTCCAAATTTTGATCTAACATTTAGGTGCGTTCACTGAGAAAATAGTCCTAAAACTTCAGTATTCAGTTCTTTGAAGATTCCAGCGACATATGATATCATGGCTGGAAAGAGATCTAAGGAAGTACGAGCTTCACGAACAAATGAAATTGCGAACGAAGCAGTTGAAGAAAGTGTGCACGAGCTAGGCAATGAGGGAACTTTGGGTCGCGGAGCGCCGGGGGCGAACCGATCCGATGAAGGTGCCATGTTCTGAGTCGACGAAGACGAGACGATCCGAACTGCTGATGGGTTTGTTACTCGATCCCGTGAAAACGCCTCAAATCCTCCGCGAACCCGGACCACGCACCGATCCCAGGGGGGCGCTGCGAGCCACCATCCTCGATTCACGGTGATCCGAATTGATGATCGGACTACAACTAGACCTGGAAAGGAGCCTATGGCTCGCTCCAACCGTCCTGGCCCCTCCGCTCGACCTAGCTCAAGCTCTTTGCGCATAAGAGAAAGTGATGATGATCAGTATGACCCTTCTGCTCCTGTTACTGAGGGGGATCTCTCTCGCTTTTCCGAAATGTGGGAGAGACTGTTTGATGAATTGGCTGCTCAAAGGCAGGAAAGCTCCGTTCTGTGACAAAATTTGACTGCAATGGATAGAAGGCTTAATCATCTCGCAAGGCAAAGGATTCCACCAGTTCGTCCGCTCACCCCAGGACACTCTTCTTCGTCAGAGGAATCGCCGAGACCTCCGCGGCGACCATATGAGAGACCTGAAAATATAGAGCAGCTTCGATTTGGAACCCTGCCGTCACGAGAAGAAGAGGCACTAGGTGCAGGGCCCTCAAACCGTAATGTGAATGATCACGCCGCAACTCCCAGAGCTCGAGGTGTGGACAGCTCTGTACAGAACAAACTGCCTCAGCCCCGTCATCGTGCATATGCTCATGGTAACAGGGGGCAACAAAGCCCAATCCGAGCCCCGGATTTTCTGACTGCTCCCGTAAGAGAGATTCGAGAACCCCACCGAGTAAGAAGCACTGATCCCGAACCTCCGCTGACCAGTGCAAATGTTGCAGCTATGATCCATCAAATTCTGGCAGATAGCCGTGGACAACGGAATGAAGATTGGGGAATTGACCGCAGTCATACCACTTTCACTGATGATAATTTAGATGCGACTTTCCCGAGGCGTTTCAACATGCCACAGATGAACCGTTACGCGGGTAGATCTGATCCCGTCTAGCATCTGATGAGATATTCTTGGTCAATGACCGCTACCGCAGCTTCTGACGCTGTCAAGTGCAAGGCATTTCCCATATTCTTGGAGGATGTAGCATTGTTATGGTTTACTCGCTTACCAGCAAGATCAATTTCCAGCTTCAGGGAGTTTAGTGAAAGGTTCGTGGAACAGTTCCGCATCTACGCACAAAAGACAAAGAGTGTGATTGACTTGTTCCTTGTCAAGCAACGACTAGGCGAGAGTTTGAGGGTGTACCTAGAACGTTTCAACCTGGCCGCTACTGAAGTTAAAGATCATCAAGAGCCAACCATTGTCGCAGCTCTGATTGATGGAGTAGATAAAGACACTGAATTTGGGAGATACCTGGCCGGCAAGCCACCCCATACTAGAGAGTTATTCTATGAAAAAGCTAACGTACATTTTCACCGGGAAGAAGTATATGCTAACCGAAAGGCAAAAACGGCCGATAAAGAGGAAATCCAGAGCAATGTCGCCATTAAGCAGACAGGAGACAGCTCAGGGAAGGTCGAAGTTAATGTCGGAAATCGAAATCAGGGTGGTCGTCAGTCAGGAAACAATGATAATAACAGTAATGGCAACAACCGGAAGAGGAATCGAGGGAACGACTCCCAGAGAAGGACTCGTCCCAGGGCTTTTGAGAGTTATACGCCAATAAATGATACTTTGGAAAATATCTTCATGGATTCGTACAACGTCCTCCAGAATAAGAGGCCACCTCCCAGAGAGTCGACGGGGAAAGAACGCGAAACGGGGAAGTTTTGCCTCTTTCATCAGATTCATGGCCATTCGACAAATGAATGCCGACACCTAAGAGATGTAGTCGAGAGGCTTCTTCGAGAAGGAAAATTAGATGAATACAGAGTAACGCCCAGAGATGGGGGCAAGCCGTACAGGCTCCAAATCAAAACCAGAATCAACCTGCTGTTAGGCCAACTGCCCAGCAAAAGGGAAAAGACCTCGTTATCAATACCGTAATCGGAGGGCTTTATCTCGTCGGACACAGTTCCAAGGCATTGGATCAGTATGTCAATACGACCAAGAAACACCTCGAGGTAGGGGAGTGTAGCAACCCCGAGGACAATATCCCAGTAAAGCAACAAAAGATGATGTCCGACGATGTCGTTTTCCACGAACGAGAAAGCGATGGAGTCCATGCTCCAACTGAAGATCCATTTGTAATCACAGTACCTATTGGACTAGCCACTGTTCATAAGGTTTTGGTGGATAACGGGAGTTCCGTCAATATTCTTTTCAAAAGAACATTCGACCAGATGACCCTCGAAATAAAAGACTTAAAGCCCTATCAGGGATGGATCCATGGATTTAACGGAGCATCCACCGCTCCAATGGTTATGTAGAGTTACCAGTTACGCTTAGGGAAGGAGAACGCCAGAGAGTGAGAATCCTCCCCTTTGTAGTTTTGGATATTGAATCACCCTACAATGCCTTCTTGGGTCGACCGTCCCTCGCAAAGTTTAGAGCCTGTATAGCCCCCTGGTGCTTATTATTGAAATTTCCCACGGAAGCTGGCGTTGGTATTGTCAGAGGAGATCAGGTTGCCGAACGAGCATGTTATGTTGCAGAGCTAAAGCTACTCTGCAATGGAGGGGACATAGAAACCAAGGGCGCTTCCCCCTACAAGGCCGGAGACCTTATAGCAACTAAAGAGGATAACCATAGGAGGGTCGCCCAGAGAGTTGCCCGAGGATATAGATCCCAGAGAGGACCGAGAACCTGGAGGCAGAATGGCGACTCCCAACGAGACAACTGTGGATGTACCGATCGATGATAGTGACCCAGAGAAGGTCCTTAAGATTGGGTCCCAGTTAAATCCGGATCTCGCTAAAGAACTGACGAATTTCTTAAAAAATAACTTGGATGTATTTTCTTGGACCCACGCAGACATGTGCGGGATATTTCCATCAATCATGAGCCATTCATTAAGCATTAACCCTAAACATCCTCCGGTGAAACAAAAAAGGCGAATGCTGGGCCAAGAGAGGTCCGCTGCCTTGAAAGAAGAAGTTGGAAAGCTAAAAAGTAATGGATTTATCAAAGACTCGATCTACCCAGACTGGATTACAAATCCAGTCCTGGTAAAGAAGGCCAACGGGAAGTGGCGAACGTATATCGATTTCTCGGATTTGAACAAAGCCTGCCCAAAAGACAAATTTCCGTTACCCCGGACCGACCAGTTGGTGGACTCGACGGCGGGCCATGGACTTCTCTCATTTATGGATGCTTATTCAGGATATAACCAGATTCCAATGCACGTTCCAGATCAAGAACACACTGGTTTTATTACGGATCTGGGATTATATTGCTATGTAGTGATGCCCTTTGGCTTGAAGAATGCAGGCGCTACATATCAATGGTTAGTGAACAGAATGTTCTATAATCAGATCGGGAAAACAATGGAAGTATTCGTCGACGACATGTTGGTTAAGTCCAAGCAATCCTCCAATCACACTACGGACTTGGCAGAGATGCTCGGCATTCTTCGAAAGTACGGGATGAAACTCAACCCAACAAAATGTTCATTCGGTTTCACCTCCGGAAAATTCTTGGGGTTCATCGTCAGTTCTCGTGGGATTGAGATTAATCCAGACCAGATCGCGGAAATCAGAGACATTCAGGAACCTAGGCAAATTAAGGATGTGCAAGGCCTTGCATGGAAAGTAGCTGCACTAAGCCGATTTATCTCCAGGGCTACGGACAAATGCATCCCATTCTTCTAATTGATAAAGCGAGGAAAACGCCACTTCAAATAGACGCCCGACTGCGTAGAAGTGTTTCAGAACTTGCTGAGACACCTAGAGAAACCTCCGATATTATCTAAGCCAATGGACCACGAGGACTTATTCGTGTACTTGGCAGTGTAATCCCAAGCGATCAGCTCAGCGTTGGTAAGAGAAGAAGATAAGGTCCAAAGACCTGTGTATTACGTGAGCAAAAAATTGACGGCAGCAGAGCGTAATTATCCAAGGATAGAAAAGTTGGCGTATAGTTTACAGATCGCCTCTAGAAAGCTTCGACATTATTTTCAGGCGCATCCCATTACCGTATACACCGATCATCCACTCAAGCAAGTTCTACAGAGACCAGAAGCATCTGGAAGGCTACTCAAGTGGAACATTGAGCTAAGTCAATTTGATCTGAACTTTTAGCCCCGACAGTCAATTTGGGGGCAAGTGATAGCCGACTTCATAGCAGAGTTTACCGTCCCGGAGGAGGATATAGCAAACGAAGAAGTTGACCCCCCAAAATTACCTCTCGATCCCAGTGCCTGGAGATTGTACACCGATGGCGCTAGGAATGACAAGAGATCCGGCGCTGGAATAGTGCTTGAAACTCCTGAGAAACGATTGATATCCTATGCTATCCGGATGGAGTTTCACGCAACTAACAACGACTCCGAATATGAAGCCCTGATAGCCGGACTAAGGATCGCAAAGGAGTTAGAAGTCACAAAGCTGGACATCTTTTGTGACTCCACGTTAGTTGTGAACCAGGTTACTGGAAAATTCCAAGCCAAAAGTGCAAGATTGATTTTATACTAGAAGAAAGTAAAGGAGTTGCTAAATGACTTTGATCACTACAACATATCTCGCATTCCGCGGTCAGAGAATCAGCAGGCGGATAAGTTAGCAAAGATGGCTAGTTCCGACAATCCTGAAGAGACCGGTCTAGCCCCCGTTGAAGTACTTCGGTCTCCTAGTATAGATCAGATGGAAATTGATCCAGTACTAGAGACGGAATCGGAAAGGGAGTCGTGGATGACCCCTCTAAAGAATTTCTTGATGAATGGAACGCTACCCACCAAGAAAAGCGAGAGGCATAAAGTAATTCGTAAAGCTGCCTGATATGTTCTACAAGGCGGAGTTCTTTACAGACAAGGATTTTCGATGCCCATTCTTCGGTGTATAGCACATGACGACATCAAATGTGTGCTGCAGGAGGTACACGAAGGTGAATGCGGCGATCACACTGGAGGGCAAACATTGGCAAAAGAGGTGTTGCGGCATGGCTATTTCTGACCTACCATAAACAAGGATGCGGCGAAATACGCACGACGGTGTGATGCGTGCCAGAGATTTTCAAAGATACCTAGAGCACCTCCTAATCAGTTAAAAATCATGACGAGCCCCTGGCCTTTTGCTATGTGGGGTATTGATATTATCGGAAGTCTACCCATAGCTAGGGACGGAGCGAAGTTCGCTATTGTAGCCGTAGAATATTCCACTAAGTGGGTCGAGGCTGAACCACTGACTACAATCACAACCAAACGAGTAATCAATTTTGTCGTTAGAAACATCATCTGCCGATTTGGAATTCCAAAGATTGTTGTAACTGATAACGGAACTCAGTTCGATAGCACTGAATTCAGAAATTTCTACCATAAATACCACATTGAGAAACGATACACCTCTGTGGCGCACCCGCAATCGAACGGACAAGTCGAAGCGGCGAATAAAGTGATTAAGTCCATTCTGAAAAGAAGACTGAAGTGGGCCAGAGCCATGTGGGCTGATGAATTACCCTTGGCATTATGGGCCTACAGGACAACGTATAAAATGGCAACAGGGCATACCCCCTTCTCCATTGCTTTTGGAGCAGAAGCAGTCATCCCGGTTGAGATAAAAGTACCTTCTGACCGAGTGACTTTTTACGATCTGATGACTAATAACGAATTGCTCCTTGAATCCCTGGATATGATCGAAGAAAAGAGGGATGAAGCAGACCTGCGTGCCTTGAGGTGCAAACAACAGGTCGCTCGATACTACAACAAAAAGGTTCGAGCCCGAACCTTGGAACACGGAGACTTGGTTCTGAAGCGTGTCTTTCCACCCCCAACTCATATGGGTGCAAAGTGGGAAGGACCGTACTCCATTCTGAGCAAGCTTGATAATGGAACCTTCAAGCTGGCAACCGTTGATGGAAAGGAAATCCCCAGAGTGTGGAATGCCCAAAATTTATGGCCATACTTAACATAAAAATTTCAAATCTGTTCTTTTGCTTTGTTGAGAACCATGTACAAGGCACGACTTGCCTAGAATAGTCTGGTTCCTTAAAGCAAAAAATTATAAAGTGGACGTAGGTCATGATTCGACCGAACCACTATAAAAATATTGTGTGTCGTTTACCTTTATTGCATTATTTATCTGTCTTTCTATTTTTATGGATTTTGCTGTGAATCATGCAACGATCCCAGAAGCATATAATTATAGGTGTCATCCATCAGAATGGAATGTAATCACCAGTCAAAATTCTGAGGATAACGGATATGAAGGCGATGTCCGTAGGTCATGGCGATGTACCATGATCGGAACCGCCGGGACGGAACTCTGACCTCGGCGACCGCCAGGAGAGTATAAAAGCGTCTCCGATTGAGCGCTGAGAAAGAGCTCCTTCCCCGCTGAAGGATCGGGGAGCGATTGAACTGCTGAGCTCGAAATCTAACTCTCCAGAGCAGGGAGAGAGTATAAAAGCGTCTCCGACAGAGCGCTGAGAAAGAGCTTTTGCCCCGCTGAAGGACCAGGGAATGATTGAACTGCTGAGCTCGAACTCTAACTCTCCAGAGCAGAGAGAGTATAAAAGCATCTCCGATTGAGCGCTGAGAAAGACCTCCTTTCCCGCTGAAGGGACCGGGAGCGACTGAACTACTGAATTCGAACTCTAACCTCAGCGGCTACCAGGAGAGTATAAAAGGGCCTATGATTAAGCAACGAATTATGTCGGAAATTCAGTACCACAAGATCAGTCATCTTATGAAATTTTCTAAGTCCCCCATATTCAGAAATAGGGGGCAACATGCGGATAATGCTAATTAATCTTTAACAAGCCCTAGTTAAGCGCTACATTAACGATTAATTGGGGCCATATACATACATACATGAACTTCGATGCAGCACTGAAATTATTAAATTTTTCTTTCTGTTGCTTGACTGATTTGTAGTTATAATTAGATGGTCTATGACTAAGCATGAAAAGTTTATTGAATACAGGTACACAATGATGCAAAAAGGGATAAACTTTCAATTATATACTGCAAGCCTACAAAGTGAAAAACAAACTAGAAAGCAAAAAGTGGGCCAGTCTCGTAATTACATTTCCTGGCCAGTAGGAAACCTAAAGACAAAATATAAACCAGTGACAATATCCTATTTACGCTTTGACCACTTCTCCTGCTTCTGTTTCTCTAGCTTCGCCTTGTCAGCGACGGATTGATCACCCTTCTTTCTCTTCCTCTTGTCTATGAGAGGAACGTCTGACTCTTCAGAAGATTCCTCTTCCGCCTCCTTTCTCTTCCTTTTATCAGTAAGGGAAGCTGGGAAATCATCAGGATTCACAAAATGAAGTTGTCTGCTGATTGATTTAGGCTAGAGTTTCAAAACCATCCCAGTTTTGGGATCAAACTCCGCGATAGGGACTATGTTCAAAGGCTCTTGTCCCACCTTCTTCAAAGCCATCTCCTTTTCCTGCTTAGCTTTTCTGTTGGCCAAAGTTTCGTCATCATCGTCTTCGGTTCCTTTGGCGCTAATGATATCCTCCTCATCCTCTACATGGCGTCCATCCATATCTTTCAAGGCGTCGATGGTTTCATCATCCTTGGGAACATCAGCACTGGGTGCCAGGACGCCTTTCTCTGCTGTTGTGCCCTCAGACTGCTTCGGTATATCAACACCGGCACCTGGCGAGACAACAACCTTCTCCGCCTCTTTCCTTTGCTCAACATCCTTGTCGACGGGCTCGCCACCTGTATTATGGGGGACATATGTTACTAATTCAATTGGTTTCTCTACTAGACGACGACAATTAACAATTGCTTTAACAAATTATGGGGTAAAAAGGGAGATACCTTCCGCAGATCCTCCATCTAGGCTAGCTGCAGGAGCTCCAACAACCACAGGAGTTAGGCCCAAAGGGATTAATGGATCATAAGGAAGGTATTCCTCAACTTCGGAGGTCTTGGGCTCCACAGCTGTAACAACCCGTATTTTAAATAACATGTTATAACATAAACCAAGGCAGAATTAAATGATAAGTTCTGAATCAAGGGAAACGGGCTGTGCCATTGCGTTCGTCTCGGAAAAATACGCGAAATAGAGTTCAAGTTTTCGAAAATCGGAGTCCGTATGACCCAGTTATGGCCCAATGAAGATTTCAGAAAATTCCAAGTTAAAAATCAGGTTCAAAAATCAAATCTGGAGCAAGAAAGCATGGGCGGGAAAACCTCCCGCCAAAGCCCCAAGTCGACATGGGAGTCGACTGGGGTGTCGACACACCCTGGGTGGTGTCGACTGCCTAGTCGACACCCCTGTCGACACGGGTGGCCGAGCCAACCTGGCTTGGTCCACCTGCACTTGTCTCTGTTCCAGCTCTAGAAGTTTCTGATGGGAATTGACGGACCTGAAGTGTTTTAGGGTTAATCCTATGGTCTAAACTAACCTAATCACATATAAAAAGACCCTAATACCTAGCCTAAGCCATCATAAATCAATCCTACAACTAAACTATGCCAAAATGTTCAATCATGGCCTCCACCCTCTTGTCATAATCTCCATCTTCATTGAAATGAGAGTTTCTAAGATTATTTGAGTGCTTCTAAGTTTGTATGAGAGTTTCTAAGCTTGATTCAAGCCAAAGTTGCAAGCTTTCTCCTTCAAAGCAAGGATCTTCTTCATATTTTCTCAAGGCTTCTTGGAGTTTATCTTTATTTTGGGGTTTTTGGCTAGTGTGGCTTCGTCTCAATCTTGTTTTAATATATTAATAGTCTTCATAGCATTGTAAGCCCTATACTACTCTTAGATTCTAACTTTGAATTTAAATATGACATGTTGCAAGTTGAGTTTGGGCCTAAGTATGATATGTGCTTTGATCCTATCATGTTATGCATAAATGTATTTTATGCATGTTTGTAAAGCTATCACCTTTGCCTTATGTATAGAAAGCTATGAGCTTTGATTAGAAATGTTGCATAAAGCAACATAGAAACTCTCATAAACCTTGTGTTATCTTGCATATGATGATATATGCGAATCACTAGCCACCATCCTATGTCATTTATGATAATGTTTCACCTATTTGCTTAAGTTTGATATTATGCATATTTTGAGGCTCATGATTTAATATGCAAGTTGCTATCTTGCATATGGTGTTATATGCGAATCACTTGCTACCATCCTATGTCATTTATGACCATGTTTCACCTATTTTTCTTAAGTTGATATTATGCATGTTTTGAGGCCTATGATGTAATATGCAAGCTTATGAACATATTTATGCCTCATATGCCACCATGTTTAACTTGTGGCCAACCTTATTACCTTATGCACTTTTTGTCATGTTTTGCCAAGTTCCCTCTTTTGATCTATGTTATGTTATGCGAAACGTACATGCGAGGGGAATGCGTTGGGTTTGGGTAATATTAATGACATGAAACATGATTTTAAAATATGACATGAACATTGACTTGTGATTATGTTTGTAAACATGAATCTGGACATGACTTCTAGAAAACATGAGAGTGGCCAACTCGAGGTTGGGTTGAGTTTGTAGCATAAATCTACCCGGAACCGACCGGCTTAACTAGTGGCTACAAGCAATAGGACCCAATGTGAGTAGTTGGTCATGTCGCACTTGAAACCCGAGGTTAGACCAAGTTGTGGTGTAAAGCTACCCGGACCCGCCCGGCTTAACTAGTAACCACAACAAGGTCTAAAGTGAGAGGTTGGGTGCATTAAATTAATTAATGCCACATGATAGGGTTAAGTCATGGACCACTTGAATACTTAACCAATGAAACACGATGGGTTGATGGGGTTAAGTCATGAACCTTGGGTACACTTAACCAACTTGATGGGGGTGGGGTAACCACATTTAACCCGCTAGAAACCCTAGTTACGTGGTCCTTTTCACCAGTAACCCTCTTGATTGTATCACGATACCCTAGGGACTAGGCTAGGGTGGGGCACGATTACTGGGCTGACATGTAAGCGACCAAAACGACGGCTGAGTAGGTGCGCCGGTGTAGGTTTAGGCGGACTATGGTCATGCACATAGTCCGGAGTTGAAAAAGCAGACACGGGCACCCATAGGTTTAGAATGTGCGTGCTTGATTTGTGGCCGTGGTTGGCACCCTAGGGCTTGATACACCCTAGGTTGGACCTAGTACAGTTTGACTACACTTCGTGATTGGGCCGTATGACACCGACACTTGACGAGTTAGGCTTTTAGGGAGCAGATCGACTAGACCGTGTTGTTGGACCTTGAATTAGGTCATCTCGGGATATTGGGACAAGATTGGGCCAAGGGATCTTTTCTTGTTAATACTTGACATAGATTACTAGTACACACTTGGTGCAACTTAACCTTGTATATGCGATGCCGCACTTGATATGTCTCTTCACCATGCCAGTTATAACCCCATGTTTCATCTCTGCTTTACATGTCCAGTTAACTTTATTAGTTTTTATGCTAATAGTAGATAGGACTTACCAGTCTTTTTGACTGACCCGTTTTCTTTCGCCTCATTTCTTCAGTTTCCCCCCCCCCCCCGGTTTGCAGGGTGGGAACGCTGGTACCTAGCTGGATCTTTTGCTGCTTTTCTGGATAGCTCATGTATGGTTTGAGCATGCTACTTTGGGGATAGTTACTTTATGTTTTTATCAGTTTTCAGTTTATGTTCTAGACTTTGTTTTATGGAAAATAATGACCAAGTACTTTGATGTAACTTGACTATGGTTTTGAAATGTTAGTTTTATCTGCTGCTTTACTACTCTGTTTTACTTATATGTTCTGTCTTGTGAAATCTGCTTGCATGTTTACCTTGTCCAACGCCCCTCCAAAGCCAGTGCCCTTGCAAGAGTGGTATTGGCGGAGGTGGGGTGTTACATTTGGTATCAGAGCATAAGGTTCACAAGATTTGAGCAAAAGTGTTTTTAAAACTTACCTTTTTGGAAAACTATTTTCAAAACCAATTAAGTATTTTTCAAGAAAAGTCTAGTTATTTTAAAAGGCTATTCCCCAAAAGCCATTAGCACTATCCTTCGTTTCCTCGTTCTAAATCTATATTTTCCTTTTTCAGTATTGCCGATCTTACCCTTCCCGAGGTAGTGACCATTCCCGGATGGTTCCGGAGGTACTTGAAAGCTAGGGCCAACGATGCGGGCCCAGCAAATACCCCAACCGTAACTGAGGTTCCTCCTCCTCCTCCTCCTCCTCAGCATCCACAAGTAGATTTCGCAAAGGTTTGCAAGGACTTTAAGGCGATGGGTGGCAAGAATTTTATTGGGACGGAGACTTTTGTGGAGGCGAGAAATTGGTTGAAAGAAACTTAAGATCTTTTCGCTATCTTTGATGTGGAAGACCATAGAAAGGTTTTATTGGCAGCATGGTTATTAAAAGAAGAAAATGCTTATTGGTGGGAGGTCACTAATGCTACTAGACCTATAGAGACTTGGGCCGACTTAAGGACGAGGTTTGGGCTTAAGTTTCTATCATCAGCTGAGGCGAATCTGCAATTGGAGAAGTTTATATCTTTGAAGCATGGGGACATGACAGTGAGGGAGTATGTGAATAAGTTTAACCAGCTCGCCTGATTCGGTTTGGACATGGTTAATACTCCCCAGAAGAAGGCTTTACGTTTTGCACGAGGGTTGAATGAGCCATTACAAGGTTTAGCCCTGTCTCATATACCCAAGGGGGCCACTTTTGAAGGCCTAGTGGACATGGCATTGCTTCAAGGAGACGATAAGAATGGCAAGAAGGAAGTCAAGACTAATGAGACTCAAACCAAGAAGACGGACTCCAAGTGGGGAGGAAATCAGAGTAATCAGAACAACAAGAACAATAAGGGCAATAAGACCAACAACAACAAGGCAAAAGACCCAAGAAAATGCAACTTCTGTGGGATTGTTGGGCACATAGCCAAGGATTGCAGAAAGAAGAAGAGGAAGTTGGGCGAATGCTTTCACTGTGGAGAGCCTGGACACCTTAGCAAGGATTGCCCCAAGAAGCAAGGACAAGGGCAAGGGCAGAATCAGCGTGCAGGACCTTCTGGAGGTCATGTGCATGCTCTCAACACTGCTCCAGCTCAGGACCGAGGTAGTATTTCTGTAGAAAGTCTTGTTTATATTTCTGACTTTCCTGTTCACACTTTATTTGATTCTGGCGCATTGCATACCTTTATATCTTCTGACATTGTTGAAAGTTTGCACCTAAGTACTAGTCTAGTTGAGGATCCCGTCAGTGTTTCAAATCCAATTGGGGGTTCCGCTCGTTTATCTAAGATTTGTGTGGATTTGAAGATTTATATCTTGACCATAGAATTCACGTGTAATGCTTATGTTCTCGGGTTCACGGGATACGGGTTGATCTTGGGCATGGATTGGTTGTACAGTTATGGAGCCATTCTCGATTGTGAGCATAGGGTGGTGAGGCTCATGACTCGCCTCGGTAATACCCTAGAGATTTCTTGCAACCCATTAGATCCCGTCATGTTATGTTATCTTGAATCTCTTGACTCGTCCATCAATGATCTGCAATCTATAAGGGTGGTTCGAGAATACCCTGATGTCTTTGAAGAGGTTAAGGGGTTACCCCCCAAACGAGAGATAGATTTTCGTATTTATCTTGTCGAAAATGCCAAGCCAGTATCATTGCCCGTTAGGCACATTGCCCTACAAGAAAGAAGAGAGCTCTGTAAGCAAATCAGGGAGCTGCTTGAGAAGAATTTTATTAGGCGAAGCATATCTGAATGGGGTGCTCCTGTGGTATTCGCTACTAAGGTGGAAGGTTCGCTTCGTCTATGCGTTGATTATCGAGAGTTGAACAGGCTGACAAAGAAGAATAGACACCCGTTACCGAGGATTGATGATCTCTTTGACCAGCTTGTTGGTGCTTCTGTTTTCTCTCAGCTCGATCTGGCCACCGGGTTCCATCGGCTTAGAGTGGCTGAGGATAGTATTGATAAGACTGCGTTTACGACTCCAGATGGATTCTTTGAATGGCTTGTCATGCCATTTGGTTTGACTAATGCACCCGCCTACTTCGTAGATTTGATGAGTAGGGTGATCAGGGAGTTCATTAACAAGTTCGTGGTTGTCTTCGTGGATGATATTCTGATCTTCTCAAAGGATGAGGAAGAACATGCCAGACATCTCAAGGAAGTGATGGATACACTTAGAGCTCATCAGTTGAGAGCCAAGTTCTCCAAATGCCATCTTTGGAGAAGGGAGGTTCGGTTTCTTGGACATATTGTTTCTAAGCAAGGCATAGCAGTGGATCCCGCGAAAGTGGTTGCAGTTCAAGACTGGAAGACTCCTAGGAATGCAACCGAAGTAAGAAGCTTTCTCGGTCTAGCGGGCTACTATAGGAAGTTCATTAGGGACTTCGCTAAGATTTCGGCCCCTCTTACTAAGTTGACGAAGAAGAACTTAGTATTTGCATGGGACTTAGAGTGTGAGCTTGCTTTTCAAAGGCTCAAGAGGGCCTTACTACAGCCCCAGTTTTGGCATTACCCGATGGCGGTAAGATGTTTACCGTGTACACCGAATCATGTGGCACGGGGTTAGGTGCTGTTCTAATGCAAGAGGGAAGAGTGATATGTTATGGGGGTAGGCAACTTAAAGTTCATGAGAAGAACTATCCCACCCATGATTTGGAGTTGGCGGCGATCGTCTTTGCACTCAAATCCTGGCGCCACTATCTTCTAGTAGAAAGGTTTGAGTTGTATATTGATCATAAGTCACTCAAGTACCTCTTCTCGCAGAAAGATCTGAATTTAAGGCAGCAAAGGTGGACGAAATTCTTGGCATCTTATGACTTCGAGATAGCCTATATCCCTGGAAAGGGTAATGTTGTGGCAGATGCACTAAGCAGGAGTAGGTTGACTTTGAGTCCTTTGTTTGTTGAGATGAGGAGCCTAGAGTTCTTGGCAACCTTTGATTTCACAACGGCGGTTGAGTCGATGACTGGTTCGTTAGCATCCCTTGAGCTTAGACCTATACTTCTTGATCAAGTTGGGGTTTCGCAGAAGGAAGACCCGCGAATAGTTGAGATCATGGACAAGTTGATCCGTGGTGAGACGTCTAGTCACCCTGCTAGATATACTATTGATGGCAAGGGTTGGCTAACGCGTGATGGAAGGCTATGCGTTCCACAAGTAGGAGACTTGGTGCATAAAGTTCTCGAAGAAGCACATCACTCGAAGATGAATATACATCCTGGAGGAGATAAAATGTATAGAGATATGAAGCGCATTTTCTTTTGGGCTGGAATGAAGAAAGATGTGGCAGAGTATGTTTCAAAGTGCATGGTGTGCCAACAAGTGAAAGCCGAGTAAAAGAAACCCGGCGGGCTATTACATCCATTGGAGGTCCCGCAATGGAAGTGGGAGAGTATTTCTATGGATTTTTTGGACGAACTGCCTTGGTCAAGGAAAGGGAATACGAGCATATGGGTCATAGTTGATAGACTTACAAAGAGTGCTCATTTCATTCTAGTAAAGAGCAAGAGGACCGCATCATGGCTAGCATCTATTTATCTTCGAGAGATAGTGCGGCTGCATGGAGTTCCTTCTAGCATAGTCAGCGATCGTGACCCAATACTCACTAGCTGGTTTTGGAATAGTTTGCAAGAAGCGATGGGTACGCAATTGAATCTGAGTACAGCCTATCACCCCCAGACGGATGGCCAAACCGAAAGGGTGAATAGAGTGCTAGAAGATCTTTTGAGGCTTTGTGTTCTTGACTTTGGTGGTACTTGGGAAGACCACCTTGCTCTTGTAGAGTTTGCTTATAATAATAGCTATCAAGCTAGCATAGGGATGGCACCATTTGAACCTTTGTATGGGAGGCCATGCAAGTCACCATCATGTTGGTGGGAGACTACGGATAGGCTTATATTTGGGCCCGATATGATACGGGACACATCCGAGAAAGTAGAATTGGTGAGAAGACGGATGAAAGCGGCCCAAGACAGACAGAAATCCTATGCTGACAAGCGAAGGACAGATTTAGAATTCGAAGTGGGAGACATGGTTTTCGTGAAGGTTTCTCCTTTGCGTAATGTGGTTCATTTTGGAGCAGTTGGGAAGCTGGCACCAAGGTTTGTAGGACCGTCCCCTATCATAGAGAGAATTGGAAAGATGTCCTATAAGGTGGAATTGCCCGAGAAGCTAGCCGGAGTACATAATGTCTTTCATGTCTCGCATCTCCGAAAGTGCCTACATGAGTCCGCTGAGGTGGTTGAACCAAGCATTCTTGAATACGTGGATGTAGAGAAAGAGGCAACCTTGAGGATAGCTCTGATTCGTATCTTGGGAACAGAGAACAAGAAGCTAAGAAATCGAGAAGTCAAATTGGTGAAAGTTCAGTGGAGTGAAGCCGAAGAGGATGCAACTTGGGAAACCGAGGAGAAGATGCGTGGGCTTTATCCGTTTCTTTTTTAGGGTACATTCTCAACCTCTTTTTCTTTTACATGTCTTCCTTTTTGCTATCCATGTTTATCCTGTTTACCTTGTTATCTCGTTAACCCTGTCATGAGAACCTTAAGTAGAAACCCTTTGGATGAAACATGTATTTGAAACATGTTATGCTTGATGTTTGCAAGTGGTTGCAAGTGTTTGCAAGTGGTTGCAAGTGTTTGCAAGTGGATACCCGTGGATGCATGATACAAGTTAGGCACTAAGATCGGCTCACACACTTTCATATTGCATATCCATGAGTGCTGATACTTATTCATGGATGAAACTTGTTATGCTATCATGTGGATGTTGCATATGAATGAATGTTATGTGCACTCATGTAGAGATTATAAAATATGTTAGGAATTTGCATACATATGGACACATTTCACCAACATACTTTGCATTAAGGAGGTTTACTGAATGAGTAACCGCCTGATTTTCGCATTATATAAGTACATATACACACACCTTTCCATATAATCATATAGCATTTAGAAGTTGTTAAGGACATTGACTGCACGTGGATGATGTTTTGAGTAGATGGATGATGGATGGTAGGATACGTTCTTCCTAACTTAGAGATTTCGGGGACGAAATCCTTTAAGGTGGGGAGGATGTAACAACCCGTATTTTAAATAACATTTTATAACATAAACCAAGGCAGAATTAAATGATAAATTCAGAATCAAGGGAAACGGGCTCTGCCATTGCGTTCGTCTCAGAAAAATACGCGAAATAGAGTTCAAGTTTTCGAAAATCGGAGTCCGTATGACCCAGTTATGGCCCAATGAAGATTTCGGAAAATTCCAAGTTAAAAATCAGGTTCAAAAATCAAATCTGGAGCAAGAAAGCATGGGCAAGAAAACCTCCCGCCAAAGCCCCAAGTCGACATGGGAGTCGACTGGGGTGTCGACACACCCTGGGTGGTGTCGACTGCCCAGTCGACACCCCTGTCGACACGGGTGGCCGAGCCAACCTGGCTTGGTGCACCTGCACTTGTCTCTGGTCCAGCTGTAGAAGTTTCTGACGGGAATTGACGGACCTGATGTGTTTTAGGGTTAATCCTATGGTCTAAACTAACCTAATCACCTATAAAAAGACCCTAATACCTATCCTAAGTCATCATAAATCAATCCTACAACTAAACTATGCCAAAATGTTCAATCATGGCCTCCACCCTCTTGTCATAATCTCCGTCTTCATTCATATGAGAGTTTCTAAGATTATTTGAGTGCTTCTAAGTTTGTATGGGAGTTTCTAAGCTTGATTCAAGCCAAAGTTGCAAGCTTTCTCCTTCAAAGCAAGGATCTTCTTCATATTTTCTCAAGGCTTCTTGGAGTTTATCTTTATTTTGGGGATTTTGGCTAGTGTGGCTTCGTCTCAATCTTGTTTTAATATGTTAATAGTCTTCATAGCATTGTAAGCCCTATACTACTCTTAGATTCTAACTATGAAGTTAAATATGACATGTTGCAAGTTGAGTTTTGGCCTAAGTATGATATGTGCTTTGATCCTATCATGTTATGCATAAATATATTTTATGCATGCTTGTAAAGCTATCACCTTTTCCTTATGCATAGAAAGATACGAGCTTTGATTAGAAATGTTGCATAAAGCAACATAGAAACTCTCATAAACCTTGTGTTATCTTGCTTATGATGTTATATGCGAATCACTAGCCACCATCCTATGTCATTTATGATCATGTTTCACCTATTTGCTTAAGTTTGATATCATGCATATTTTGAGGCTCATGATGTAATATGCAAGTTGCTATCTTGCATATGGTGTTATATGCGAATCACTTGCTATCATCCTATGTCATTTATGACCATGTTTCACCTATTTTGCTTAAGTTGATATTATGCATGTTTTGAGGCCTATGATGTAATATGCAAGCTTATGAACATATTTATGCCTCATATGCCACCATGTTTAACTTGTGGCCAACCTTATTACCTTATGCCCTTTCTGTCATGTTTTGCCAAGTTCCCTCTTTTGATCTATGTTATGTTATGCGAAACGTACATGCGAGGGGAATGCGTTTTGTTTGGGTAATATTAATGACATGAAACATGATTTTAAAATATGACATGAACATTGACTTGTGATTATGTTTGTAAACATGAATTTGGACATGACTTCTAGAAAACATGAGAGTGGCCAACTCGAGGTTGGGTTGAGTTTGTAGCATAAATCTACCTGGAACCGACCGGCTTAACTAGTGGCTACAAGCAATAGGACCCAATGTGAGTAGTAGGTCATGTCGCACTTGAAACCCGAGGTTAGACCAAGTTATGGTGTAAAGCTACCCGCACCCGCCCGGCTTAACTAGTAACCACAACAAGGTCTAATGTGAGAGGTTGGGCGCATTAAATTAATTAATGCCACATGATAGGGTTAAGTCATGGACCACTTGAATACTTAACCAATGAAACACGATGGGTTGATGGGGTTAAGTCATGAACCTTGGGTACACTTAACCAACTTGATGGGGGTGGGGTTAACCACATTTAACCCGCTAGAAACCCTAGTTACGTTGTCCTTTTCACCAGTAACCCTCTTGATTATATCATGATACCCTAGGGACTAGGCTAGGGTGGGGCACGATTACTGGGCTGACATGTACCAAAACGACGGCTGAGTAGGTGCGCCGGTGTAGGTTCAGGCGGACTATGGTCGTGCACATAGTCCGGAGTTGAAAAAGCAGACATGGGCACCCGTAGGTTTAGACTGTGCGTGCTTGATTTGTGTCCTTGGTTGGCACCCTAGGGCTTGATACACCCTAGGGTGGACCCAGCACAGTTTGACTACACTTCGTGATTGGGCCGTATGACACCGACACTTGACGAGTTAGGCTTTTAGGTAGCCGATCGACTAGACCGTGTTGTTGGACCTTGAACTAGGTCATCTCGTGATATTGAGCCATGATTGGGCCAAGGGATCTTTTCTTGTTAATACTTGACATAGATTACTAGTACACACTTGGTGCAACATAACCTTGTATATGCAATGTCGCACTTGATCTGTCTCTTCACCATGCCAGTTATAACCCCATGTTTCATCTCTGCTTTACATGTCCAGTTAACTTTATTAGTTTTTATGCTAATAGTAGATAGGACTTACCAGTCCTTTTGACTGACCCGTTTTCTTTTGCCTCTTTTGTTCCGTTCCCCCCCCCCCCCCCAGGTTTGTAGGGTGGGAACGCTGGTACCTAGCTGGATCTTTAGCTACTTTTCTGGATAACTCATGTATGGTTTGAGCATGCTACTTTGGGGATAGTTACTTTATGTTTTTTTTCAGTTTTCAGTTTATGTTCTAGACTTTATTTTATGGAAAATAATGACAAAGTACTTTGATGTAACTTGACTATGGTTTTGAAATGTTAGTTTTATCTGCTGCTTTACTACTCTGTTTTACTTATATGTTCTGTCTTGTGAAATCTGCTTGCATGTTTACCTTATCCAACGCCCCTCCAAAGCCAGTGCCCTTGCAAGAGTGGTATTGGCGGAGGTGGGGTGTTACAACAACTGAGCTCGAACCTTCGTCAGCCTTGCTTTTGCCCTTAGCCAGGGCCCTCTCCTTTTCCATTTCCGCTTGAATTAGACGACGACCCTCTGGCAGATCCTCGGGCTCATTATCCCTGAGGATGGTCCTCATCAGCTCATCTTCATCAATTTCTTCGACTCCCAATCTCTTCTTCTCACCCTGAACGATGGCATCCCATAAATTGGCTAGAGCAACGTGGTAGTCCGGGATCTACGAGATGTTGCGGGTTTTGAGGACATGGCCCAGGAAGTCGAAGATCATCTCTTCAGACCCTTCGATGTCCTTTTCTCTCTCGAGAAGCTTGTTGTTAGAAGCAGTAGCCATTTCAATGGCACTTTCAACATTCTTTTCGGCGAGAGCCGCACGTCTCTCCGCATCCACGACTTGATCATTCAAAATCACCTTTCCCGCTTCAGCCAAAGCTAAACTTTCTCTCAAACTTGCTTTTTCTGCCTCCCAGGCAGCTCTCTCAGCTTCAAAATGGCCTTGTGCTGTCTTCAACTCAATGTTGGCCATTTTAAGATCATCTACCTCCTTCTTTAAGGCTATCTTCTCTTGGCTATTTAAGTCAAGTTCCGAATGAAAGTGCTTCTTAGCATTCTCCAATTCGATCTTATAATTTTCAGCATCTGTCCGCGCTAAGGCGAGTTGGGATTGAGCATCTTCTAAGTCCTTCTCCATCTTTGTCCCGGCCCTTTTGTTGTTATAAATTTTCACTTTAGATCTATGTGCTTCCATTTCGAGCATTCGAATGACTTCTGAAAGATTAACTGCATGTTTCTTCATCATCTCATACTGCCTGGCTACATGGCGAATGTGCCCGACAACTTCATTATCCCAGTTCCTAGGGACTGGCTCCAGGGCCGGAACAAACGTCATCCTTTCGAAGAAGATGTTGGGGAATTGTTCCCGCAACCTTTCCAGCCTACCTTGAGTCTTGGGACCATGGATGTAATCTCGTGACCAGGGGGCAGCCAACTCGGGCTGGCTGGAAGGAACAATGTCACTCCTCTCCTTTTCAGAATCTTTGATCGGATCCTTGCTTTTATCCCTAGGCTCATAGTGTCTTTTTGACGACCTCCTGTGAGAGGGTGCACTCTTCGGAGGAGTTAACTCTTTAGGAAGTTGTTTTCCCCCTGCAGGAGGTACCGGATAACTGGGAAGCTTGCCAGAACTCGATTTTGATGGAGACCGGGGTTGTGAAGAAGTTGGCTTGTTAGAAGGGCCGCGAGAGCGCTCGGTGCTTGGATGAAGACTGGGTGTGCCTTCACGGAGAGAACGATAAGAATAAGACCGCCTGCGAGACATCTTTCCTGCAAAAGAAAAAAGAGCATATTAAAACCATGAATACTGTTGATATAAAAGTGCGGGGTCAGGCAGTGTGTGTGATTTGTGCATCCCATATAATTCCCCCTAACGGACCCGGGCCTGAAGTTAGGCTCATCTGAGTAGTTTCTTGTTCTCTAATTGGAACGGTGGTCTCCTCAGAAGCAGGGAAGAATGGCTCCCCTTCAAAGTCCCCCTCTGTGTATACATCATCGGGCAGAGGAATTTTGCTCAGCTCTTTAAATAGCTGTTCATCTGTCAAATCATCGGGAGCAGCAGGTTCGATCGGAAGAGAAGCCCTGGAGGGGAAACCCCGCGGAGAAACTGGGACTTCCTTAGGCTTGTCACCACGAGACCCATCTCCTCTATATATGTTCAGGTCCTTGTCATCCTGGATGATTATCGGAGAAGGACTCTTACGGAATTTAGTTGTTTCTGCTGCCCGAGATGTTCCGTCTCCCTCCGTTGGGGGCACATATTTGTAGGGTTTGCCGCCAGCACCAAGTCCAAATCTTATATCCAGAAGGCGATGCGTATGAAGATTTTCGTCAGTGATGCACTTCTTGATCCTTAGAAAATCGGATCATCTTTGTGGAAGAATAGACAATCGATTATTGTATAACGGGCCTTCCGTCTTGGGGAAGAAGTGATCTGCTTAAAATAAAAAAATGGGGGGTGATAATGCTTCAGTTTCTTAAGCGAGATATTCAATCGAAAGATTAAAGTTTACTTGATTTAAGCTATCTTCTTGAGCACCCGGCCTGTTTCTTTATATAGAACCAATTAGACATGGGATCCCCTATATTGCTATATCCGTCATACAGAACCTTCCTATTCGCCACCGATTCAAAGAAAGAGAAATTTGGGGTTGCCTTGCAGCTATGCTTGAAAAGATAAAAGAATGTTAAATCTGTAAATGTGAGTTCGGTATGCAGGATCTCCGCGTATGCAATATATACGGTGTATAGAGACGCGAGGCGTTAGGATGAAGCTGCATCGGAGCGATACCCAGTCGTTTTAAGATCTCGATGACGATTGGAGGAAACGGAGGAATAGCTCCTACCAAGCACATGGTTCAGCTGACTGTCACATACCCTTCCAGAGCTAAGTGGGGTCTATCTTCGCTAACGGGTGTCCTCACATCATCCAAAGGGATCCCATGTCTCAGGCAAATTCTTTTAAGCTCTATGTCATCAAGTTTAGATGCTAAAGAGTCAGAAAATTTCTCTATCCCGAGCGCACCAGGAATCTCATCGGGAGCTCGCCTGTCTGCTTTAGACTCTTCACTAAGTGAAGTACTTTCAGACGGATCCGATTCCATTGCCTCGTATTCGGACCCAGAATCTTCACCCCCTGTGTTAATTGGAGGGACCTCGGGGTTGTATTGCTCAGCTACCTCGGACTCCATTTCTGTAACGGATCTTGAAGAGGAATGATTATCCGACATTACTGTTAGGCGAGAAAACATGAGAAATAAGATTAAAACTACCCATCCCCCGTGTGTGCAAGTGACGGTGTGTGTGCTTGTGCATGCATTAAAGAAAAGTACAAGGGTCAATAAAATCATCCAGACATTGGTCATCGTTCGATTGATAGATTATGCATTTGTTCGATCTGGAATGTTCGTCTCAAGGGCTCTAACCTAACTATTCATCGATTTGTTAGAGTTGCATCATATTATTTAGTCAGTGTGTGCATCCGATCGTTTGTCAGTCGGATCGCAGGACAGGTTCGGATCGCAACATGTGGACGGATCGTAGTGAAGGACTCAATATGCAAAAGGGTATTAGGTCATGAAAAAGCTTCGAACCATGAGGCGCACCAATTCATCCTGAACGGATCGCGATGGTATCTTGGCAATCCGCATCGCCCCCATCCCCACGATCCGAAGCTCCGGTATCTCCGCGATCCGACACTTACGCCTAGTTCCCCACGAATCATAGCTTTGTCGTTTCCGCGATCCGATCAACTAGCCAAATCAACTTTCCACGAACCGACTTGGTCATCCCTTCCTTCTTCTTCCTCAACTCTCCTCTTCGCACCAGGCACTCTCGCGTTCACTATCGTCGAATCCTACGAATTTCCGCTGTCTCCCCTCTTTGAATCAGTGCGAACAAGCTAGAAACTAAAGAAAAGCAATTTAGTTAACTTTTTTAAGTTTGAGATTGGTTGGGAATTCGAAAATCAAAGTTAGGGTTTTCTCTCAGAAAAAATTGGCGGCGGCTGTGAACAAAGAAAGAAGAAGAGGAGAATGAAGGTGAGGGTCGATTTATATAGGCAAAAGGGCGACCGTTTGTCTCCCCTTTTTTGTTTTATTCGATCCGCGATAATAGACGGGCCGCGAACCAAAAGCCCACCACGTCTCGAAGAGAAGCCCACCTCGTTCCGATCCATGAAGAGGCCCAAGTGCTCACCAAAGGACGAGGCGAATGACTCGCTAACGGACCGCGACTCTCGCATGCGATCCGAATCGATAAATGACCGACAGAAATGAAAA
This sequence comes from Allium sativum, assembly GCA_030737875.1. Classification (NCBI taxonomy): domain Eukaryota; kingdom Viridiplantae; phylum Streptophyta; class Magnoliopsida; order Asparagales; family Amaryllidaceae; genus Allium; species Allium sativum. The sequence continues at coordinate 339,013,849 of CM060923.1, forward strand.
TTCAAAGATGCATCTGACAGGTTCGATGATGAAGACAATGAAAGATCCCAGAAAAAGATTTGTCCACTAATTTGCATCTCATTATGAAAAGACGTTTGTATAGTTTCGAAGCATGTTCCATCATCGATAGAACATACTTCGAGGGGGCAAAATGTTGGCTAGCTTTTTGACCAAGCCACCCAGGTTTCCTCACAAGAAGAAAGTATGAAACTACGTTCCCTAAGTACATGAAGGAACGGATCGCACCAGAGGATCGCCCCTCATCGGATCGCCCCTCATCGGATCGCCCCCATTGCATCAGCTATACGACCACTTCTATGCGACTCGATCCGTACATACACTACTTCCTAGTACAGACCGATCCGATCTCCTGATGCACGACGAAGCCTCTGACCCGTTCAAGCACGAGCTAGTCTTCGGCGATCCGAGATGCACGGATCCAGCGACACGTCTCCCCAACTTTCATTTTGACTGATTCTCCCCCTTTGCTCGATCCGATATTCAAGGGGATCGCGACACCTGTCCACAACGGCTAATTTGGCTAATTATTCATCGGCTGCGATACGATCCGATATTCTCGGGATTTGTGCCACGTGTGACCACGATCCTCCTGACAAAATCAACTATAAATTGCCCAGAGCTTGGCATTTTTTAGGATCTTTTGGCAATATTGAGTATTGATTCCGCCATTATTGTCATACCACCATTTCTTGTCAGTTTGACTACGAGATTACTGAGAGAAATCACAATTGTAAGAGTGAGTTTGAGAGGGATAATTGATTGTACAAGCATTCAAAGTATAATCGACAACATATAAAGTGGACGTAGGCTCGTAAACGCCGAACCACTATAAATTCTCTGTGTTTTCTACTTTTCCCTTATTCTCCAATTAAAATTCTTTAAGAATTAGAACGATTTGGGTGTTAGGTCCAAATTTTGATATAACACCTACCACCCACAAACCCACCCCACGTGGGGGGAGTCGATCGTTTTTCAAGTTGGGCCGGTCGCGATCCGGGACCGTCTGGTTCTCCGAAACGCGCGTATATCGGGAAATCTCTGCACTCGTTTCCGCTAGTTCAAATGCCGAGATCGAGGGCTCGCAGCGCCCCGGAAGCCACCATGTAACTTTCGGCCGATATTGGGCAGCCGCCCAACCGTCGGTTGGCCTTCGAAACATGCGTTGTTCGTGAAATTCCGCTACCCGCATTCGCCAGTGCGAAAGCCGAGATCGAGGGTTTGGAGCTCCCCGGAACCCACCATAGTATCTTTATACCTCGTTTGGGCGGCCAATCGTTATTCACGCTGGCCCTGTCATGATACGGAACCGTCGGGCCACTGAAAGGCGCATAGATCGTGAATTTCCCAGGTTCGGCTTCACGAATTCGGAAGCCGAGATCTATGTTACGGAGCTGCTAGGAAACCACCATAGTAAATTTCTACGTAATTCAGGTAGACGCCAAACAGTTCAGGCCTACGAAGCATGCATGGATCTTCAAATTCCTATACTCGTATTAGCTAGTTCGGAAGCAAGGATGGAGGGTTCGAAGCGCTCTCGAAAGCCACCACGGCCACTTTCTACAGAGCGTGGGAAAACAACCACCAACTATGTCCTCCGAACCGCGCATTTCAGTGACCTAACTCCAAAAACCCCTCGACCACCAGCCCTACCTGCCCATCCACAAACCCACACCACGTGGGGGGAGTTGATCATTTTTCTAGTTAGGCCAGTCGCGATCCGGGATCGTCCGGTCCTCCGAAACGAGCGTATATCATGAAATCTCTGCACTCGTTTCTGCCAGTTCGAATGCCGTGATCGAGGGTTCGGAGTGCCCCGGAAGCCACCATAGTAACTTTCGGCCGAGATTGGGCAGCCGCCAAACCGTCGGTTTGCTTTCGAAACATGCGTTGTTCGTGAAATTCCGATACCCGCATTCGCCAGTTCGAAAGCCGAGATCGAGGGTTCGGGTCTCCTCGAAACCCACAATATTAAATATATACCGAGTTTGGGCGGCCAATCGTTATTCACACTGGCCCTATCGTGATACGGTACCGTCGGGCCACAGAAACGCGCATCGATTTTGAAATTCCCAGGTTCGGCTTCGCGAATTCGGAAGCCGAGATCTATGTTACGGAGCTGCTAGGAAACCACCACGGTAAATTTCCACATAATTCATGTAGACGCCAAATAGTTCAGGCCTACGAAGCATGCACGGATCTTCAAATTCCAATACTCGTGTTAGCTAGTTCGGAAGCAAGGATGGAGGGTTCGAAGCGCTCTCGAAAGCCACCACGGCCACTTTCTACAGAGCATGTGAAAACAACCACCAGTTATGTCCTCCAAAATGCACGTTTCAGTGACCTAACTCCAAAATCCCCTCGACCACCAGCCCCTACCACCCAAAAACCGAACCCACGTGGGTGGAGGTGATCGTTTTTCAAGTCGGGCCGGTCGCGATCCGGGACCGTCTGGTTCTCCGAAACGCGCGTATATCAGGAAATCTCTACACTCGTTTCCGCTAGTTCGAATGCCGAGATCGAGGGCTCGGAGCGCCCCGGAAGCCACCATGTAACTTTCGGCCGAGATTGGGCAGCCGCCCAACTGTCGGTTGGCATTCGAAACATGCGTTGTTCGTGAAATTTCGGTACCCGCATTTGCCAGTTCGAAAGCCGAGATCGAGGGTTCGGAGCTCCCCGGAACCCACCATAGTAACTTTATACCTCGTTTGGGTGGCCAATCGTTATTCACACTGGCCCTGTCGTGATACGGAACCGTCGGGCCACTGAAAGGAGCTTAGATCGTGAAATTCGCAGGTTTGGCTTCGCGAATTCGGAAGCCGAGATCTGTGTTACGGAGCTACTAGGAAACCACCACAGTAAATTTCTACGTAATTCAGGTAGACGCCAAACAGATCAGGCCTACGAAGCATGCATGGATCTTCAAATTCCTATACTCGTATTAGCTAGTTCGGAAGCAAGGATGGAGGGTTCGAAGCGCTCTCGAAAGCCACCACGGCCACTTTCTACAGAGCGTGGGAAAAAAACCACCAGTTATGTCCTCCGAACCGCGCATTTCAGTGACCTAACTCCAAAAACCCCTCGACCACCAGCCCTACTTGCCCATCCACAAACCCACACCACGTGGGGGGAGTCGATCATTTTTCTAGTTAGGCCAGTCGCGATCCGGGATCGTCCGGTCCTCCGAAACGAGCGTATATCGTGAAATCTCTGCACTCGTTTCTGCCAGTTCGAGTGCCGTGATCGAGGGTTCGGAGTGCCCTGGAAGCCACCATAGTAACTTTCGGCCGAGATTGGGCAGCCGCCAAACCGTCGGTTTGCTTTCGAAACATGCGTTGTTCGTGAAATTCCGATACCCGCATTCGCCAGTTCGGAAGCCGAGATCGAGGGTTCGGGTCTCCCCGGAACCCACAATATTAAATATATACCGAGTTTGGGCGGCCAATCGTTATTCACACTGACCCTGTCGTGATACGGTACCGTCGGGCCACCGAAACGCGCATCGATTTTGAATTTCCCAGGTTCGGCTTCGCGAATTCGGATGCCGAGATCTATGTTACGGAGCTGCTAGGAAACCACCACAGTAAATTTCTACATAATTCAGGTAGACGCCAAATAGTTCAGGCCTACGAAGCATGCATGGATCTTCAAATTGCAATACTCCTATTAGCTAGTTCGGAAGCAAGGATGGAGGGTTCGAAGCGCTCTCGAAAGCCACCACGGCCACTTTCTACAGAGCATGTGAAAACAACCACTAGTTATGTCCTCCGAAATGCACGTTTCAGTGACCTAACTCCAAAATCCCCTCTACCACCACTCCCTACCACCCACAAACCCAACCCACATGGGGGGAGGTGATCGTTTTTCAAGTCGGGCCGATCGCGATCCGGGACCGTCTGGTTCTCCGAAACGCGCGTATATCAGGAAATCTCTACACTCGTTTCCGCTAGTTCGAATGCCGAGATCGAGGGCTCGGAGCGCCCCGGAAGCCACCATGTAACTTTCGGCCGAGATTGGGCAGCCGCCCAACTGTCGGTTGGCCTTCGAAACATGCGTTGTTCGTGAAATTCCGGTACACGCATTTGCCAGTTCGAAAGCCGAGATCGAGGGTTCGGAGCTCCCCGGAGCCCACCATAGTAACTTTATACCTCGTTTGGGTGGCCAATCGTTATTCACACTGGCCCTATCGTGATACGGAACCGTCGGGCCACTGAAAGGAGCATAGATCGTGAAATTCGCAGGTTCGGCTTCGCGAATTCGGAAGCCGAGATCTGTGTTACGGAGCTACTAGGAAACCACCACAGTAAATTTCTACGTAATTCAGGTAGACGCCAAACAGTTCAGGCCTACGAAGCATGCATGGATCTTCAAATTCCTATACTCGTATTAGCTAGTTCGGAAGCAAGGATGGAGGGTTCGAAGCGCTCTCGAAAGCCACCACGGCCACTTTCTACAGAGCGTGGGAAAACAACCACCAGTTATGTCCTCCGAACCGCGCATTTCAGTGACCTAACTCCAAAAACCCCTCGACCACCAGCCCTACCTGCCCATCCACAAACCCACACAACGTGGGGGGAGTCGATCATTTTTCTAGTTAGGCCAGTCGCGATCCGGGATCGTCCGGTCCTCCGAAACGAGCGTATATCGTGAAACCTCTGCACTCGTTTCTGCCAGTTCGAATGCCGTGATCGAGGGTTCGGAGTGCCCCGGAAGCCACCATAGTAACTTTCGGCCGAGATTTGGCAGCCGCCAAACCGTCGGTTTGCTTTCGAAACTTGCGTTGTTCGTGAAATTTCGATACCCGCATTCGCCAGTTCGGAAGCCGAGATCGAGGGTTCGGGTCTCCCCGAAACCCACAATATTAAATATATACCGAGTTTGGGCGGCCAATCGTTATTCACACTGGCCCTGTCGTGATACGGTACCGTCGGGCCACTGAAACGCGCATCGATTTTGAAATTCCCAGGTTCGGCTTCGCGAATTCGGAAGCCGAGATCTATGTTACGGAGCTGCAAGGAAACCACCACAGTAAATTTCTACATAATTCAGGTGGACGCCAAATAGTTTATGCCTACGAAGCATGCATGGATCTTCAAATTCCAATACTCCTATTAGCTAGTTCGGAAGCAAGGATGGAGGGTTCGAAGCGCTCGCGAAAGCCACCACGGCCACTTTCTACAGAGCATGTGAAAACAACCACCAGTTATGTCCTCCGAAATGCACGTTTCAGTGACCTAACTCCAAAATCCCCTCCACCACCAGCCCCTACCACCCACAAACCCAACCCACGTGGGGGGAGGTGATCGTTTTTCAAGTCGGGCCGGTCGCGATACGGGACCGTCTGGTTCTCCGAAACGCGCGTATATCAGGAAATCTCTACACTCGTTTCCGCTAGTTCGAATGCCGAGATCGAGGGCTCAGAGCGCCCCGGAAGCCACCATGTAACTATCGGCCGAGATTGGGCAGCCGCCCAACTGTCGGTTGGCCTTCGAAACATGCGTTGTTCGTGAAATTCCGGTACCCGCATTTGCCAGTTCGAAAGCCGAGATCGAGGGTTCGGAGCTCCCCGGAACCCACCATAGTAACTTTATACCTCGTTTGGGTGGCCAATCGTTATTCACACTGGCCCTATCGTGATACGGAACCGTCTGGCCACTGAAAGGAGAATAGATCGTGAAATTCGCAGGTTCGGCTTCGCGAATTCGGAAGCCGAGATATGTGTTACGGAGCTACTAGGAAACCACCACAGTAAATTTCTACGTAATTCAGGTAGACGCCAAACAGTTCAGGCCTACGAAGCATGCATGGATCTTCAAATTCCTATACTCGTATTAGCTAGTTCGGAAACAAGGATGGAGGGTTCGAAGCGCTCTCGAAAGCCACCACGGCCACTTTCCACAGAGCGTGGGAAAACAACCACCAGTTATGTCCTTCGAAACGCGCGTTTCAGTGACCTAAGTCCAAAAACCCCTCGACCATCAGCCCCTACCACCCACAAACCCACCCCGTGTGGGGGGAGTCGATCGTTTTTCAAGTTGGGTCGGTCGCGATCCGGGACCGTCTGGTTCTCCGAAGCGCGCGTATATCGGGAAATCTCAGCACTCATTTCTGCTAGTTTGAATGCCGAGATCGAGGGCTCGGAGCGCCCCGGAAGCCACCATGTAACTTTCGGCCGAGATTGGGCAGCCGCCCAACCGTCGGTTGGCCTTCAAAACATGCGTTGTTCATGAAATTCCGGTACCCGCATTCGCCAGTTCGAAAGCCGAGATCGAGGGTTCAGAGCTTCCCGGAACCCACCATAGTAACTTTATACCTCGTTCGGGCGGCAAATCGTTATTCACGCTGGTCCTATCGTGATACAGAACTGTCGGGCCACTGAAAGGCGCATAGATCGTGAAATTCCCAGGTTCGGCTTCGCGAATTCGGAAGCCGAGATCTATGTTACAGAGCTGCTAGGAAACCACCATAGTAAATTTCTACGTATTTCAGGTAGACGCCAAACAGTTCAGGCCTACGAAGCATGCATGGATCTTAAAATTCCTATACTCATATTAGCTAGTTCGGAAGCAAGGATGGAGGGTTCGAAGCGCTCTCGAAAGCCACCACGGCCACATTCTACAGAGCGTGGGAAAACATCCACCAGTTATGTCCTCCAAAACGCGCATTTTAGTGACCTAACTCCAAAATCCCCTCGACCACCAGCCCTACCTACCCATCCACAAACCTACCCCACGTGGGGGGAGTCGATCATTTTTCTAGTTGGGCCAGTCGCGATCCGGGATCGTCCGGTCCTCCGAAACGAGCGTATATCGGGAAATCTCTGCATTCGTTTCTGCCAGTTCGAATGCCGTGATCGAGGGTTTGGAGTGCCCCGGAAGCCACCATAGTAACTTTCGGCCGAGATTGGGCAGCCGCCAAACCGTCGGTTAGCCTTCGAAACATGCGTTGCTCGTGAAATTCCGATACCCGCATTCGTCAGTTCGGAAGCCGAGATCGAGGGTTCGGGTCTCCCCGGAACCCACCATGGTAAATATATACCGAGTTTGGGCGGCAATCATTATTCACGCTGGCCCTGTCGTGATACGGAACCGTCGGGCCATCGAAACGCGCATCGATCGTGAATTTCCCAGGTTCGGCTTCGCGAATTCGGAAGTCGAGATCTATGTTACGGAGCTGCTAGAAAACAACCACAGTAAATTTCTAGGTAATTCAGGTAGACGCCAAACAGTTCAGGCCTATGAAGCGTGCATGTATTTTCAAAATCCTATACTCATATTAGCTAGTTCGGAAGCAAGGATGGAGGGTTCGAAGCGCTCTCGAAAGCCCCCACGGCAACTTTCTACAGAGCGTGGGAAAACAACCACCAGTTATGTCCTCCAAAACGCGCATTTCAGTGACCTAACTCCAAAATCCCCTCGACCACCAGCCCTACCTACCCATCCACAAACCCACCCCACGTGGGGGGAGTCGATCATTTTTCTAGTCGGGCCAGTCGCGATCCGGGATCGTCCGGTCCTTCGAAACGCGCGTATATCGGGAAATCTCTACACTCGTTTCTGCCCGTTCGAATGTCGTGATCGAGGGTTCGGAGTGCCCCGGAAGCCACCAAAGTAACTTTCGGCCGAGATTGGGCAGCCGCCAAACTGTCGGTTAGCCTTCGAAACATGTGTTATTCGTGAAATTCTGATACCCGCATTCGCCAGTTCGGAAGCCGAGATCGAGGGTTCGGGTCTCCCCGGAACCCACAATAGTAAATATATACCGAGTTTAGGTGGCCAATCGTTATTCACGCTGGCCCTGTCGTGATACGGAACCGTCGGGCCACCGAAACGCGCCTCGATTGTGAAATTCCCAGGTTTGGCTTCGCGAATTCGGAAGCCGAGATCTATGTTACGGGGCTGCTAGGAAACCATCATAGTAAATTTCTACATAATTCAGGTAGATGCCAAATAGTTCAGGCCTACGAAGCATGCATGGATCTTCGAATTACTATAATCGTATTAGCTAGTTCGGAAGCAAGGATGGAGGGTTCGAAGCGCTCTCGAAAGCCACCACGGCCACTTTCTACAGAGCGTTTGAAAACAACCACCAGTTATGTCCTCCGAAACGCGCGTTTCATTGACCTAACTCCAAAAACCGCTCGACCACCAGCCCCTACCACCAACAAACCCACCCCACATGGGGGAATCGATCGTTTTTCAAGTTGGGCCTGTCGCGATCCGGGACAGTCTGGTTCTCCGAAACGCGCGTATATCGGGAAATCTATGCACTCGTTTCCGCCAGTTTGAATGCCGAGATCGAGGGTTCGGAGCGCCCCGGAAGCAACCATGTAACTTTCGGCCGAGACTGGGCTGCCACCCAATCGTCGGTTGGCCTTCGAAACATGCGTTGTTCGTGAAATTCCGGTACCCGCATTCGCCAGTTCGAAAGCCGAGATCGAGGGTTCGGAGCTCCCCGGAACCCACCATAGTAACTTTATACCTAGTTTGGGCAACCAATTGTTATTCATGCTGGCCCTGTCGTGATACGGAACCGTCGGGCCACTGAAACGCGCATCGATCGTGAAATTCCCAGGTTCGGCTTCGTGAATTCGGAAGCCGAGAATATGTTACGGAGCTGCTAGGAAACCACCACAGTAAACTTCTACGTAATTCAGGTAGACGCCAAACAGTTCAGGCCTACAAAGCATGTGTGGATCTTTAAATTCCTATACTCGTATTAGCTAGTTCGGAAGCAAGGATGGAGGGTTCGAAGCGCTCTCGAAAGCCCCCACGGCAACTTTCTACAGAGCGTGGGAAAACAACCACCAGTTATGTCCTCCAAAACGCGCATTTCAGTGACCTAACTCCAAAATCCCCTCGACCATCAGCCCTACCTACCCATCCACAAACCCACCCCACGTGGGGGGAGTCGATCATTTTTCTAGTAGGGCCGGTCGCGATCCGGGATCGTCCGGTCCTCCGAAACGCGCGTATATCGGGAAATCTCTACACTCGTTTCCGCCAGTTCGAATGCCGAGATCGAGGGTTCAGAGCGCCCCGGAAGCCACCATAGTAATTTTCGGCCGAGATTGGGAAGCCACCGAACCGTCGGTTAGCCTTCGAAACATGCGTTGTGCATGGAATTCCGATACCCGCATTCGCCAGTTCGGAAGCCGAGATCGAGGGTTCGGGACTCCCCGGAACCCACCATAGTAAATTTATACTGAGTTTGGGCAGCCAATCGTAATTCACGTTGGCCCTGTCGTGATACGGAACCGTCGGGCCACCGAAACGTGCATCGATTGTGAAATTCCCAGGTTCGTCTTCGCGAATTCGGAAGCCGAGATCTATGTTACGGAGCTGCTAGGAAACAACCACAGTAAATTTCTACGTAATTCAGGTAGACGGCAAACAGCTCAGGCCTACGAAGCATGCATGTATCTTCAAATTCCTATACTCATATTAGCTAGTTCAAAAGCAAGGATGCAGGGTTCGAAGCGCTCTCGAAAGCAACCACAGCCAATTTCTACAGGGCATGGGAAAACAACCACTAGTTATGTCCTCCAAAACGCGCATTTTAGTGACCTAACTCCAAAAACCCCTTGACCACCAGCCCCAACCACCCACAAACCCACCCCATGTGGGGGGAGTCGATCGTTTTTCAAGTTGGGCCGGTCGCGATCCGGGACCGTCCGGTCCTCCGAAACACGCGTATATCGGGAAAACTCTGCACTCATTTCCGCCAGTTCGAATGCCGAGATCGGAGGTTTGGAGCCCCCCGGAAACCACCATAGTAACTTTCGGCCGAGATTGGGCAGCCGCCAAACCGTCGGTTGGCCTTCGAAACATGCGTTGTTCGTGAAATTCCGATACCCGCATTCCCCAGTTCAGAAGCCGAGATCAAGGGCTCGGGTCTCCCCGGAACCCACCATAGTAAGTTTATACCGAGTTTGGGTGGCCAATCGTTATTCACGCTGGACCTGTTATGATACGGAACCGTCGGGCCACCGAAACGCGCATCGATCGTTAAATTCCCAGGTTCGGCTTCTCGAATTCGGAAGACGAGATCTATGTTACAGAGCTGCTAGGAAACCACCACAATTAATTTCTACGTAATTCAGGTAGACGCCAAACAGTCCAGGCCTACGAAGCATGCATGGATCTTCAAATTCCTATACTCGTATTAGCCAGTTCGGAAGCAAGGATGGATGGTTCGAAGCGCTCTCGAAAGCCACCACGACCACTTTCTACAGAGCGTGGGAAAACAACCACCAGTTATGTCATCCGAAATGCGCGTTTCAGTGACCTAACTCCAAAAACTCCTCGACCACCAGCCCCACCCGCCCATCCACAAACCCACCCCACATGGGGGGAGTCGTTCATTTTTCTAGCTGGGTCGGTCACGATCTGAGACCGTCCGGTCCTCCGAAACACGCGTATATCGTGAAATCTCTGCACTCGTTTCCGCCAGTTCGAATGCCGAGACCGAGGTTTCGGAGCGCCCCGGAAGCCACCATAGTAACACTCGGCCGAGATTGGGCAGCCTCCCAACCGTCGGTTGGCCTTCGAAACATGTGTTGTTCGTGAAATTCCGATACCCGCATTCGCCAGTTCAGAAGACGAGATTGAGGGTTTGGGTCTCCCCAGAACCCATCATAGTAACTTTATACCGAGTTTGGGCGGCCAATCATTATTCATGCTGGCCCTGTCGTGATACGGAACCGTCGAGCCACCGAAACGCGCATCGATTGTGAAATTCCCAGGTTCGGCTTTGCGAATTCAGAAGCCGAGATCTATGTTACGGAGCTGCTAGGAAACCACCACAGTAAATTTCTACGTAATTCAGGTAGACGCCAAACAGTTCAGGCCTACGAAGCATGCACGTATCTTCAAATTCCTATATTCATATTAGCTAGTTCGGAAGCAAGGATGCAGGGTTCGAAGCGCTCTCGAAAGCCACAACGGCCACTTTCTACAGGGCGTGGGAAAACAACCACCAGTTATGTCCTCCGAAACGCGTGTTTCAGTGACCAAACTCCAAAAACCCCTCGACCACTAGACCCACCCACCCACAAACCCACCCCACGTGGGGGAGTCGATCGTTTTTCAAGTTGGGCCGGTCGCGATCCGGGACCGTCTGGTCCTCCGAAACACGCATATATCCGAAAATCTCTGCACTCGTTTTTGCCAGTACGAATGCCTAGATCGAGGGTTCGAAGCGCCCCGGAAGCCACCATAGTAACTTTCGGCCGAGATTGGGCAGCCGCCCAACCATTGGTTGGCCTTCGAAACATGCGTTGTTTGTGAAATTCCGATACCCGTATTCGCCAGTTCGGAAGCCGAGATCGAGGGTTCGGAGCTCCCCGGAACCCACCATAGTAACTTTATACCAAGTTTGGGCGGCCAATCATTATTCTCTCTGGCCCTGTCGTGATACTGAACCGTCGGGCTACCGAAACGCTCATCGATCGTGAAATTCCCTAGTACGGCTTCGCAAATTCAGAAGCCGAGATCTATGTTACGGAGCTGCTAGGAAACCACCACAGTAAATTTCTACGTAATTCAGGTAGACGCCAAACAGTTAAGGCCTATGAAGCATGCAAGGATCTTCAAATTCATATACTCGTACTAGCTAGTTCGAAAGCAAGGATGGAGTGTTCGAAGCGCCCTCGAAAGCCCCCACGGACACATTCTACAGAGTGTGGGAAAACAACCACCAGTTATGTCCTCCGAAACGCGTGTTTCAGTGACCGAACTCCAAAATCCCCTCGTCCACCAGCCCCACCCACCCCACGTTGGGGGGGTCGATCGTTTTTCAAATTGGGCCGAACGTGATCTGGGAACTCCGGTCCTCCGAAACGCGCGTATATCGAGAAATCTTTGCACTCGTTTCCTCCAGTTCGAATGCCGAGATCAAAGATTTGGAGCCCCGGAAGCCACCATAGTAACTTTCGGCCGAGATTGGGCAGCCGCCCAACCATCGGTTGGCCTTTGAAACATGCGTTGTTCGTGAAATTCCGATACCCACATTCGCCAGTTCGGAAGCCGAGATCGAGGGTTCGCAGCTCCCCGGAAACCACCATAGTAACTTTATACCGAGTTTAGGCGGCCAATCGTTATTCTCGCTAGCCCTGTCGTGATACGGAACCGTCGGGCCACCGAAACACGCATCGATCGTGAAATTCCCAAGTTCTGCTTCGCGAATTCGGAAGCCGAGATCTATGTTGCGGAGCTACTAGGAAACCACCACAGTAAATTTCTACGTAATTCAGGTAGACGCCAAACAGTTTAGGCCTACGAAGCATGCAAGGATCTTCAAATTCATATACTCGTACTAGCTAGTTCGGAAGCAAGGATGGAGTGTTCGAATCGCTCTCGAAAGCCACCACGGCCACATTCTACAGAGTGTGGGAAAACAACCACCAGTTATGTCCTCCGAAACGCGCGTTTCAGTGACCGAACTCCAAAACCCCCTCGACCACCAGCCCCACCCACCCATAAACCCACCCCACGTTGGGGGAGTCGATCGTTTTTCAAGTTGGGTTGAACGCGATCCGGGAACTCTGGTCCTCTGAAACGCGCGTATATCGGGAAATCTTTGCACTTGTTTCCGCCAGCTCGAATGCCGAGATCGAGGATTTGGAGCCCCGGAAGCCACCATATTAACTTTCGGCCGAGATTGGGCAGCCGCCCAACCATCGGTTGGCCATCGAAATATGTGTTGTTCGTGAAATTCCGATACCGACATTCGCGAGTTCGGAAGACGAGATCGAGGGTTCGGAGCTCCCCGGAAACCACCATAGTAACTTTATATCGAGTTTGGGCGGCCAACTGTTATTCACGCTGGCCCTGTCGTGATAAGGAACCGTGGGGCCACCGAAACGCGCATCGGTTGTGAAATTCCCATGTTCGGCTTCGCGAATTCGGAAGCCGAGATCTATGTTACGGAGCTGCTAGGAAACCACCACAGTAAATTTCTACGTAATTTAGGTAGACGCCAAACAGTTCAGGCCTACGAAGCATGCATGGATCTTCAAATTCCTATACTCGTATTAGCTAGTTCGGAAGCAAGGATGGAGGGTTCGAAGCGCTCTCGAAAGCCACCACGGCCACTTTATACAGAGCGTGGGAAAACAACCACTAGTTATGTCATCCGAAACGCGCGTTTTCGTGACCTAACTCCAAAAACTCCTCGACCACCAGCCCCACCCGCCCATCCACAAACCAACCCCACATGGGGGGAGTCGATCATTTTTCTAGTTGGGCCGGTCGCGATCCGAGACCGTCCGGTCCTCCGAAACGTGCGTATATCCGGAAATCTCTGCACTCGTTTCTGCCAGTTCGAATGCCGAGATCGACGGTTCGGAGCGCCCCGGAAGCCACCACAGTAACTCTCGGCCGAGATTGGGCAGCCTCCCGACCGTCGGTTGGCCTTCGAAACATGCGTTGTTCGTGAAATTCCGATACCTGCATTCGCCAGTTCGGAAGACGAGATCAAGGGTTCGGGTCTCCCCCGAACCCACCATAGTAACTTTATACCGAGTTTGGCGGCCAATCATTATTCACACTGGCCATGTCGTGATACGGAACCGTCGGGCCACCGAAACGCACATCGATTGTGAAATTCCCAGGTTCGGCTTTGCGAATTCGGAAGCCGAGATCTATGTTACGGAGCTGCTAGGAAATCACCACAGTAAATATCTACGTAATTCAGGTAGACGCCAAACAGTTTAGGCCTACGAAGCATGCATGTATCTTCAAATTCCTATACTCATATTAGCTAGTTCGGAAGCAAGGATGGAGGGTTCGAAGCGCTCTCGAAAGCCACCATGGCCACTTTCTAAAGGGCGTGGGAAAAAACCCACAAGTTATGTCCTCCAAAACGCGTTTTTCAGTGACCTAGCTCCAAAAACCCCTTGACCACCAGACGCACCCACCCACAAACCCACCCCACGTGGAGGGAGTCGATCGTTTTTCAAGTTGAGCCGGTCGCGATCCGGGACTGTCCGGTCCTCCGAAACACGCATATATTGGGAAATCTCTGCATTCGTTTTCGCCTGTACGAAGGCCGAGATCGAGGGTTCGGAGCGCCTCGGAAGCCACCATAGTAACTTACGGTTAAGATTGGGCAGCCGCCCAACCGTCGGTTGGCCTTCGAAACATGCATTGTTTGTGAAATTCCGATACCCGCATTCGCAGTTCGGAAGCCGAGATCGAGGGTTCGGAGCTCCCCGGAAGCCACCATTGTAACTTTATACAGAGTTTGGGCAGCCAATCGTTATTCTCGCTGGCCCTGTCGTGATACGGAAGCGTCGGGCCACCGAAACGTGCATCGATCGTGAAATTCCCAAGTTCGGCTTCGCGAATTCGGAAGCCGAGATCTATGATACGGAGCTGCTAGGAAACCACCATAGTAAATTTCTACGAAATTAAGGTAGACGCCTAACAGTTTAGGCCTACGAAGCATGCAAGGATCTTCAAATTCATATACTCGTATTAGCTAGTTCGGAAGCAAGGATGGAGGGTTCGAAGCGCTCTCGAAAGCCACCACGGCCACATTCTACAGAGTGTGGGAAAACAACCACAAGTTATGTCATCTGAAACGCGCGTTTCAGTGACGAACTCCAAAATCCCCTCGACCACTAGCCCCACCCACCCATAAACCCACCCCACGTTGGGGGACTCGATCGTTTTTCAAGTTGGGCCGAATGCGATCCTGGACCCCCGGTCCTCCGAAACGCGCGTATATCGGGAAATCTCTGCACTTGTTTCCGCCAGTTCGAATGCCGAGATCGAGGATTTGGAGCCCTGGAAGCCACCATAGTAACTTTTGGCCGAGATTTGGCAGCCGCCCAACCATCGGTTGGCCTTCGAAACATGCATTGTTCGTGAAATTCCGATACCCGCATTCGCCAGTTCGGAAGCCGAGATCGAGGGTTCGGAGCTCCCCGGAAACCACCATAGTAACTTTATACCGAGTTTGGGTGGCCAATTGTTATTCAAGCTGGCCCTGTCGTGATACGGAACCGTCGGGCCACCGAAACGAGCATCGATTGTGAAATTCCTAGGTTCGGCTTTCCGAATTCGGAAGCCGAGATCTATGTTATGTAGCTGCTAGGAAACCACCACAGTAAATTTCTACATAATTCTGGTAGACGCCAAACAGTTCAGGCCTACGAAGTATGCATGGATCTTCAAATTCCTATACTCGTATTAGCTTGTTCGGAAGCAAGGATGGAGGGTTCAAAGCGCTCTCGAAAGCCACCACGACCACTTTCTACAGAGCGTTTGAAAACAACAACCAGTTATGTCCTCCAAAATGCGCGTTTCAGTGACCTAACTCCAAAAACCCATCGACCACCAGCCCCACCCGCCCATCCACAAACCCACCCCACATGGGGGGAGTCGATCGTTTTTTTAGTAGGGCCGGTCGCGATCCGAAACCGTCCGGTCCTCCGTAACGCCCGTATATCGGGAAATCTCTGCACTCATTTCCGCCAGTTGAATGCCGAGATCGAGGATTCAGAGTTCCCCGGAAGTCACCATAGTAACTCTAAGTCGAGATTGGGCAGCCTACCAACCGTCGGTTGGCCTTCGAAACATGCGTTGTTCTTGAAATTCCGATACCCGCATTCGCCAGTTCGGAAGACGAGATCGAGGGTTCGGGTCTCCCCAGAACCAACCATAGTAACTTTATACCGAGTTTGGGCGGCCAATCGTTATTCACGCTGGCCCTGTCATGATGCGGAACCGTCGGGCCACCGAAACGCGCATCGATTGTGAAATTCCCAGGTTCAGCTTCGAGAATTCGGAAGCCGAGATCTATGTTACGGAGCTGCTAGGAAACCACCACAGTAAATTTCTACGTAATTCAGGTAGACGCCAAACAGTTCAGGCCTACGAAGCATGCATGTATCTTCAAATTCCTATACTCATATTAGCTAGTTCAGAAGCAAGGATGGAGGGTTCGAAGCGCTCTCGAAAGCAACCACGGCCACTTTCTATAGGGCGTGGGAAAACAACCATTAGTTATGTCCTCCGAAACGCGCGTTTCAGTGACCTAACTCCAAAAACCCCTCGACCACCAGCCCCACCCACCCACAAACCCACCCCACGTGAGGGGAGTCGATCGTTTTTCAAGTTGGGCCGGTTACGATCCAGCACCGTCCGGTCCTCCGAAACACGCATATATCCAGAAATCTCTGCACTCGGTTCCGCTAGTGCGAATGCCGAGATCGAGTGTTCGGAGCGCCCCGGAAGCCACCATAGTAACTTTCGGCGGAGATTGGGCAGCCGCCCAACCGTCAGTTGGCCTTCGAAACATGCGTTGTTCGTGAAATTTCGATACCTGCATTCGCCAGTTCAGAAGCCGAGATCGAGGGTTCGGAGCTCCCCGGAACCCACCATAGTAACTTTATACCGAGTTTGGGCGGCCAATCGTTATTCACGCTAGCCCTGTCGTGATACGGAAACATCGGCCCACCGAAACGCGCATCGATCGTGAAATTCCCAGGTTCGGCTTTGCGAATTCGGAAGCCGAGATCTATGTTACGGAGCTGCTAGAAAACCACCATAGTAAATTTCTACGTAATTCAGGTAGACGCCAAACAGTTTAGGCCTACAAAGCATGCAAGGATCTTCAAATTCATATACTCGTATTAGCTAGTTCAGAAGCAAGGATGGAGGGTTCGAAGCGCTCTCGAAAGCAATCACGGCCACTTTCTACAGAGCGTGGGAAAACAACCACCAGTTATGTCCTACGAAACGCGCGTTTCAGTGACCTAACTCCAAAATCCACTCGACCACCAGCCCCACCCACCCACAAAACCACCCCACGTTGGGGGAGTCGATCATTTTTCAAGTTGGGCCGGTCGCGATCCGGGACCTCCGGTCCTCCGAAACGCGCATATATCAGGAAATCTCTGCACTCGTTTCCGCCAGTTCGAATGCCGAGATCGAGGGTTTGGAGCCCCGGAAGCCACCATAGTAACTTTCGGCTGAGATTAGGCAGCCGCCCGACCATCGGTTGGCCTTCGAAACATGCGTTGTTCGTGAAATTCCGATACCCGCATTCGCCAGTTCAGAAGCCGAGATCGAGGGTTTGGAACACCCCGGAACTCACCATAGTAACTTTATACCAAGTTTGGGCGGCCAATTGTTATTCACGCTGGCCCTGTCGTGTAACGGAACCGTCGGGCCATTGAAACGCGCATCGATTGTGAAATACCAATGTTCGGCTTCGCGAATTCGAAAGCCGAGATCTATGTTACGGAGCTGATAGGAAACCACCACAGTAAATTTCTACATAATTCAGGTAGACGCCAAACATTTCAGGCCTACGAAGCATGCATGGAATTCAAATTCCTATTCTCGTATTAGCTAGTTCGGAAGCAAGGATGGAGGGTTCGAAGCGCTCTCGAAAGCCACCACGGCCACTTTCTACAGAGTGTGTGAAAACAACCATCAGTTATGTCCCCTGAAACGCGTGTTTTAGTGACCTAACTCCAAAAACCCCACGACCACCTGCCCCACCCGCCCATCCACAAACCCACCCCACATGGGGGGAGTCGATCGTTTTTCTAGTCGGGCCGGTCGCGATCTGAGACCGTCCGGTCCTCCGAGACGTGCGTATATCGGGAAATCTCTACACACTTTTCCACTAGTTCGAATGCCGAGATAGAGGGTTCGGAGTACCCCGGAAGCCACCATAGTAACTCTCGGCCGAGAATGGGCAGCCTCCCAACCGTCGGTTGGCCTTTGAAATATGCGTTGTTCGTGAAATTCAGATACCCGCATTCGCCAGTTCGGAAGAAGAGATCGAGCGTTCGGGTCTCCACAGAACCCACTATAGTAACTTTATACGGAGTTTGGGTGGCCAATCGTTATTCACGCTGGCCCGGTCGTGATACGGAACCGTCGGGCCACCGAAACGCGCATCGATTGTGAAATTCCCAGGTTCGGCTTTGTGAATTCGGAAGCCGAGATCTATGTTACGGAGCTGCTAGGAAACCATGACAGTAAATTTGTACGTAATTCAGGTAGACGCCAAACGGTTCAGGCCTACGAAGCATGCAATTAACTTCAAATTCTTATACTCATATTAGCTAGTTCGGGAGCAAGGATGGAGGGTTCTTAGCGCTCTTGAAAGCCACCACGGCCACTTTCTACAGGGCGTGGGAAAAAATCCAGCAGTTATGTCCTCCGAAACGCGCGTTTCAGTGACCTAACTCCAAAAACCCCTCGACCACCAGCCCAACCCACCCACAAACCCACCTCACGTGGGGGGAGTCGATTGTTTTTCAAGTTAGGCCTGTTGCGATCCGGGACCGTCCGATCCTCTGAAACATGCATATATATCGGGAAATCTCTGCACTCATTTCCGCCAGTACGAATGCCAAGATCGAGGGTTCGGAGCGCCCCGGAAGCCAGCATGGTAACTTTCGGCCGAGTTTGGGCAGCCGCCCAACCGTCAGTTGGATTTCGAAACATGCGTTGTTCGTGAAATTTTGATTCTGGCATTCGCCAGTTCGGAAGCCGAGATCGAGGGTTCGGTGCTCCCCGGAACCCACCATAGTAACTTTATATCGAGTTTGGGCGACCAATCGTTATTCACGCTGGCCATGTCGTGATACGGAACCGTCGGGCAACCGAAACGTGCATCGATCATGAAATTCCCAGCTTCGGCTCCGCAAATTCGAAAGCCGAGATCTATGTTACGAAGCTGCTTGGAAACCACCACAGTAAATTTCTAAGTAATTCAGGTAGACGCTAAACAGTTTAGGCCTACGAAGCATGCAAGGATCTTCAAATTCATATACTCGCATTAGCTAGTTCGGAAGCAAGGATGGAGGGTTCGAAGCGCTCTCGGAAGCCACCACGGCCACTTTCTACAGAGCGTGGGAAAACAACCACCAGTTATGTCCTCCGAAACGCGCGTTTCGGTGACCTAACTCCAAAATCCCCTCGACCAACAGCCCCACCCACCCACAAACCTACCCCACGTTGAGGGAGTCGAACGTTTTTCAAGTTGGGCCGGTCACGATCCAGGACCTCCGGTCCTCCGAAACACTCGTATATCGGGAAATCTCTGCACTCGTTTCCGCTAGTCCGAATGCTGAGATCGAGGGTTTGGAGCCCCGGAATCCACTATAGTAACTTTCGGTCGAGATTGGGCAGCCACCCAACCATCGGTTGGCCTTCGAAACATGCGTTGTTCGTGAAATTCCGATACCCACATTGGCCAGTTCGGAAGCCGAGATCGAGGGTTCGGAGCTCCCAGGAACCCACCATAGTAACTTTATACCGAGTTTGGGCGGCCAATTGTTATTCACGCTGGCCCTGTCGTGATACGGAATCGTCTGGCCACCAAAACGCGCATCGATTGTGAAATTCCCAGGATCGACTTCAAAAATTCGGAAGCCGAGATCTATGTTACGGAGCTGCTAGGAAACCACCAAAGTATATTTCTACATAATTCAGGTAGACGCCAAACAGTTCAGGCCAATGAAGCATGCATGAATCTTCAAATTCCTATACTCGTATTAGGTAGTTCAGAAGCAAGGATGGAGGGTTCGAAGCGCTCTCGAAAGCCACCATGGCAACCTTCTACATAGCATGTGAAAACAACCACTAGTTATGTCCTCCAAAACGCTCGTTTCAGTAACCTAACTCCAAAACCCCTAGACCACCAGCCCCACCCGCCTATCCACAAACCCACCCCCACAAGGGGGGAGTCGATCGTTTTTCTAGTTGGGCCGGTTGCGATCCGAGACCATCCAGTCCACCGGAACGTGTGTGTATTGAGAAATCCCTGCACTCGTTTCCGCCAGTTCGAATGCCGAGATCGAGGATTCAGAGTGCCCCGGAATCCACCATAGTAACTCTCGGCCGAGATTGGGCAGCCTCCCAACCGTCGGTTGGCCTTCGAAACATGCGTTGTTCGTGAAATTCCGATACCCGCATTCGCCAGTTCGGAAGCCGTGATCGAGGGTTCGGGTCCCCCCAGAACCAACCATAGTAACATTATACCGAGTTTGGGCGGCCAATCGTTATTCACGTTGGCCCTGTCGTGATACGGAACCGTCGGGCGACCGAAACACGCATTGATTGTGAAATTCCCAGTTTCGGCTTCGCGAATTCGGATGCCGAGATCTATGTTACGGAGCTGCTAGGAAACAACCACAGTAAATTTCTACGTAATTCAGGTAGACGCCAAACAGTTCAGGCCTACGAAGCATGCATTTATCTTCAAATTCATATACTCGTATTAGCTAGTTCGGAAGCAAGGATGGAGGGTTCGAAGCGCTCTCGAAAGCCACCACGACCACTTCTACAGAGCGTGGGAAAACAACCACCAGTTATGTCCTCCGAAACGCGCATTCCAGTGACCTAACTCCAAAATCCCTACGACCACCAGCCCCACCAACCCACAAAACCACTCCACGTTGGGGGAGTCGATCGTTTTTCAAGTTGGGCCGGTCGCGATCCGGGACCTCCGGTCCTCCGAAACGCGCGTATATCGGGAAATATCTGCACTCGTTTCCGCCAGTTCGAACTTTATACTGAGTTTGGGCGGCCAATCGTTATTCACGCTAGCCCTGTCGTGATACGGAACCGTCGGGCCACTGAAACGCACATCGATTGTGAAATTCCCAGGTTCGGCTTCGCGAATTCGGAAGCCGAGATCTATGTTACGGAGCTGCTAGGAAACCACCACAGTAAATTTCTACGTAATTCAGGTAGACGCCAAATAGTTCAGGCCTAAGAAGCATGCATGTATCTTCAAATTCCTATACTCATATTAGCTAGTTCGGAAGCAAGGATGGAGGGTTCGAAGCGCTCTCAAAAGCCACCAAGGCCACTTTCTACAGGGCTCGGGAAAACAACCACCAGTTATGTCCTCGGAAACGCGCGTTTCAGTGACCTAACTCCAAAAACCCCTCGACCACTAGCCCTACCCACCCGCAAACCCACCCCACGTGGGGGGAGTCGATCGTTTTTCAAGTTGGGCCGGTTGTGATCCGGGATCGTCCGGTCCTCCGAAACACGCATATATCGGGAAATCTCTGCACTCGTTTCCGCCAGTACGAATACGCAGATCGAGGGTTCGGAGCGCCCCGGAAGCCACCATAGTAACTTTCGGCGGAGATTGGGCAGCCGCCCAACCGTCGGTTGGCCTTCGAAACATGCGTTGTTCATGAAATTCCGATGCTTGCATTCGCTAGTTCGGAAGTCGAGATCGAGGGTTCGGAACTCCTCGGAACCCACCATAGTAACTTTATACCGAGTTTGGGCGGCCAATCGTTATTCACACTGGCCCTGTCGTGATACGGAACCGTCGGGCCGCCGAAACGAGCATCGATCGTGAAATTCCCAGGTTTGGGTTCGCGAATTCGGAAGCCGAGATCTATGTTACGGAGCTGCTAGGAAACCACCACAGTAAATTTCTACATAATTCAGGTAGACGCCAAACAATTTAGGCTTACGAAGCATGCAAGGATCTTCAAATTCATATACTCGTATTAGCTAGTTCGGAAGCAAGGATGGAGGGTTCGAAGCGCTCTCGAAAGCCACCACGACCACTTTCTACAGGGCGTGGGAAAAAACAACCAGTTATGTCCTCCGAAACGCGCGTTTCAGTGACCTAACGCCAAAATCCCCTCGACCACCATTCCCACCCATCCACAAAACCACCCCACGTTGGGGGAGTCGATCGTTTTTCAAGTTGGGCCGGTCGCGATCCGGGACCTCCGGTCCTCCGAAACGCGCGTATATCGGGAAATCTCTGCATTTGTTTCCGCCAGTTCGAATGCCGAGATCGAGGGCTTGGAGCTCCGGAAGCCACCATAGGAACATTCGGCCGAGATTGGGCAGCTGCCCAACCATCGGTTGGCCTTCGAAACATGCGTTGTTCGTGAAATTCCGATACCCGCATTCGCCAGTTCGGAAGCCGTGATCGAGGGTTCGGAGCTCCCAGGAACCCACCATAGTAACTTTATATCGAGTTTGGGCGGCCAATTGTTATTCACGCTGGCCCTGTCGTGATACGGAACCATCTGGCCACCGAAACACGCATCGATTGTGAAATTCACAGGATCGGCTTCGCGAATTCGGAAGCCGAGATCTATGTTACGGAGCTGCTAGGAAACCACCACAGTATATTTCTACGTAATTCAGGTAGACGCCAAATAGTTCAGGCCAACGAAGCATGCATGGATCTTCAAATTCCTATACTCGTATTAGCTAGTTCGGAAGCAAGGATGGAGGGTTCGAAGCGCTCTCGAAAGCCCCCACGGCAACTTTCTACAGAGCATGTGAAAACAACCACCAGTTATGTCCTCCGAAATGCGCGTTTCAGTGACCTAACTCCAAAACCCCTCGACCACCAGCCCCACCCGCTCATCCACAAACCCACCCCATATGGGGGGAGTCGATCATTTTTCTAGTTGGGCCGGTCACGATCCGAGACCGTCCGGTCCACCGGAACGCGCGTATATCGAGAAATCTCTGCATTCGTTTCCTCCAGTTCGAATGCCGAGATCGAGGATTCGGACTGCCCCGGAAGCCACCATAGTAACTCTCGGCCGAGATTGGGCAGCCTCCCAACCGTCGGTTGGCCTTCGAAACATGCGTTGTTCGTGAAATTCCGATACCCGCATTCGCCAGTTCGGAAGACGAGATCGAGGGTTCGGGTCTCCCCAGAACCAACCATATTAACTTTATATCGAGTTTGGGCGACCAATCGTTATTCATACCGGCGCTGTCGTGATACGGAACCGTCGGGCCACCGAAACGCGCATCGATTAGGAAATTCCCAGGTTCCGCATCGCAAATTCGGAAGCCGAGATCTATGTTATGGAGCTGCTAGGAAACCACCACAGTAAATTTCTACGTAATTCAGGTAAACGCCAAACAGTTCAGGCCTACGAAGCATGCATGTATCTTCAAATTCCTATATTCATATTAGCGAGTTCGGAAGCAAGGATGAAGGGTTTGAAGCGCTCTCGAAAGCCACCACGGCCATTTTCTACAGAGCGTGGGAAAAAACCACCAGTTATGTCCTCTGAAACGCGCGTTTCAGTGACCTAACTCCAAAATCCCCTCGACCACCTGCCCCACCCACCCACAAAACCACCCCACGTTGGGGGAGTCGATCGTTTTTCAAGTTGGGCCAGTCGCGATCCGTCACCTCCGGTCCTCCGAAATGCGCGTATATCGGGAAATCTCTGCACTCGTTTTCGCCAGTTCGAATGCCGAGATCGAGGGTTTGGAGCCCCGGAAGCCACCATAGTAACTTTCGGCCGAGATTGGGCAGCCGCCCAACCATCGGTTGGCCTTCGAAACATGCGTTGTTTGTGAAATTCCGATACCCGCATTCGCCTGTTCGAAAGCCGAGATCGAGGGTACCGAGCTCCCAGGAACCCACCATAGTAACTTTATATCGAGTTTATGCGGCCAATTGTTATTCACGCTGGCCCTGTCGTGATACGGAACCATCTGGCCACCGAAACGCGCATCGATTGTGAAATTCCCTGGATCGGCTTCGCATATTCGGAAGCTGAGATCTATGTTACGGAGCTGCTAGGAAACCACCACAGTATATTTCTACGTAATTCAGGTAGACGCCAAACAGTTCAGGCCCACGAAGCATGCATGGATCTTCAAATTCCTATACTCGTATTAGCTAGTTCGGAAGCAAGGATGGAGGGTTCGAAGCGCTCTTGAAAGCCACCACGGCCACTTTCTACAGAGCATGTGAAAACAACCACCAGTTATGTCCTCCGAAACGCGCGTTTTAGTGACCTAACTCAAAAACCCCTCGACCACCAGCCCCACCCGCCCATCCACAAACCCACCCCACATGGGGGAAGTCGATCATTTTTCTAGTTGGGCCGATCGCGATTCGAGACCGTCCGCCGGAACGCGCGTATATCGGGAAATCTCTGCATTCGTTTCTGCCAGTTCGAATGCCGAGATCGAGGATTCGGAGTGCCCCGGAAGCCACCATAGTAACTCTCGGCCGAGTTTGGGCAGCCTCCCAACCGTCGGTTGGCCTTCGAAACATGCGTTGTTCGTGAAATTCTGATACCCACATTCGCCAGTTCGGAAGACGAGATCGAGGGTTCGGGTCTCCCCAGAACCAACCATAGTAACTTTATACCGAGTTTGGGCGACCATTCGTTATTCACGCTGGCCCTGTCGTGATACGGAACCGTCGGGCCACCGAAACGCGCATCGATTAGGAAACTCCCAGGTTCGGCTTCGCGAATTCGGAAGCCGAGATCTATGTTACGGAGCTGCTAGGAAACCACCACAGTAAATCTCTACGTAATTCAGGTAGACGCCAATTAGTTCAGACCTACGAAGCATGCATGTATATTCAAATTCCTATACTTATATTAGCTAGTTTAGAAGCAAGGATGGAGGGTTCGTAGCGCTCTCGAAAGCTGCCACGACCACTTTCTACAGGGCATGGGAAAACAACCAGCAGTTATGTCCTCCGAAACGCGCATTTCAGTGACCTAACTCCAAAAACCCCTCGACCACCAGCCCCACCCACCCACAAACCAACCCCACGTGGGGGGAGTCGATCGTTTTTCAAGTTGTGCCAGATGCGATCTAGGACCGTCCGGTCCTCCGAAACACGCATATATCGGGAAATCTCTGCACTCGTTTCCGCCAGTACGAATGCCGAGTTCGAGGGTTCGGAGCGCCCCGGAAGCCACCATAGTTGTAACACCCCGTAATTTTGTAACGCTAAGATTCACAAAGCAAGGAAGAATTAGAAGTTAAAATCAAAATCAAGGGAAACGGGCTGTTCCATTGCGTTCGTCTCGTAATTCTGCATGAAAACGAGTCCAAGTTTGCGTAAATCGGAGCCCGTATGAAGAAGATATGGCCTCCGGAAGATTCAGCGAAGTTCAAATTTCAAAACTGGTCAGGTTCAAAATTCAAATCGGACCCAGAATGGGCTGGGCGGGAATTTTCCGCCCAAGGCACCCAGGTCGACTGGGTAGTCGACCTGGGGGTCGACCCCCCTGCTTTTTCCTGTTTTCTACACCTGGTTCGTTCTTCTGTATCTGGACGCCATGCTGACCAAATTCGTCCGCCTAACACTATATAAACAGCCCTAGTCTTCTTCTCTATTCACAATTCTTTTCTACACCAATATGCTGTAAAGATTCTTGTTAGACATGGCTTCTCCGCCTCCTCTAAAATATATAAATAGATAATATATATAAAATAAACCAAGACGAGGAAATGTTGCTAAAAGATTTTCAAGAAGAGGTTC
The DNA here is from genome assembly GCA_030737875.1 of Allium sativum. Taxonomy (NCBI): domain Eukaryota; kingdom Viridiplantae; phylum Streptophyta; class Magnoliopsida; order Asparagales; family Amaryllidaceae; genus Allium; species Allium sativum. The sequence continues at coordinate 339,039,139 of CM060923.1, forward strand.
GAGTCAAGCTAGGATTCAAGAGGAGGTTCAAACAACTTCAACGATAGTTTTTCTACGAATCTTAGCAATGCCATCTTTTTGTTCTGATCAAATTTCTGTAAGTCAGTTACTTTTTAGATTTGAACGTTTTTCTCTGTTCATGACATGAAATTAAAAAAATAAAAGAATATGCCAAATCTCTCTCTCTCTATTCGAATCAGTGCCTATACTCTTGAACCTAATTAAGAAATGTTATGATTCGAGGACAAATAAGACCGTGACTATGAAACTATGGACCTTAAAACCATTTGCCTACGACTATGAACATTTGCCTATGACTATGAGCATTGCCTATGACTATGGACATTGCCTATGACTATGAACATTGCCTATGACTGTGACTGTGACTATGAGGATTATTTCCTTGACTAAGCCTATGCCTTTGATTAGGAAATATAAACTATCGCCTATGACATAACAACGACATCTGTGATTAAACACCTGTAATTCCTGACTATGAAAGTGTTGCTTAAGTTTTGTGACTGTGAAATTGGGTCTACACCTGATTTTTCTATTCTGTCTATTCTTGGTTTTCTTTGGTTTTAGACCTTGGGAATTTACCTATTAAGTTAGGTCTACCCATGTTCTTGAACCTATGTCTCTATTCTGTCTATTCTTGGTTTTAGACCTTGGGAATTTACGTATTAAGTTAGGTCTACCCATGTTCTTGAACCGACGTCGTTATTCAACCCTTTTTATGCCTGTTAGTATGTCTATCTTTTGCATAGCATATTTGGTTCATTCCCTATTTTCTACGAATCTAGCTTTGTTTATAATCTAGACTGAATCACGATTATACGAACGTTGGGAATGCGGTTTGGGCAAAACATGAAATTTACTAAAAACGTAGTTTAACTTGGAAATTGGCATAAATTGGGAACATGTATTATGACATGTTTATAGAAATGCAAATTGGATAAATTTGAAACGAAGTATAAGATGTGTAATTTGAATCTAATATTGACGTGAAAATCTAGCATTTACATGAATAGTGAACTAGGGTAATAAGTCTAGAATTAGAATGTTGAATCGGAATTGGATTAGCTAGTTTGGCACGGTAAGTATATTGGCATAAATGTGAAATTGGCCATAATTGGGAGTAATTGGCAGGTTTAGCAAAATCGTGGTTAGTGACACTTAATTGGTATAGTTTACATACCAAAAGGCATAAATATGATATAGAGGGGAAAATGGGCCATAGAAATAAATGTAGACAATTTACATTAAAAGAGTAATTAGGAAATAAGTTAATTAGGATTAATTTACTTATAGAATTTGTCCGAAATGAGGAAATGTTAATTTAAAAAAATTAACGGTTTGTTAACTACATCTCTTTTAATAATAAACCAGAAAGTTCTAGGGTGACAGAGAGGATAGTGTCTAGGCTTGGGTTTGGAAAATACAAGTTTCCTGCTCTCCCTGGCTATCCCGAACTGATCCGACGGACGGGATGGTTACCTTCAAAACCTGATTTGAAAACTAATCAAAACCCTTTGAACTTAGAAAACACGAATATGGCTAACCCGAGGTTAGAATGAGTTGCGATGTAAACCTGCCCGGAACCAACCGGCACATCCAGTATTCGCAACAATATATGTCTAATGTGAGTGGTCGCGGCTTTAATTTATTTAGTTAAAGCTAGAACAAGAAAGGTAAGGCTAAGTTAACCAAGAGACTTAACCAGTTCAACGTGATAACTAAACTGATGGGTGGGGTTAGGTTCAGACTGACACTTAACACAGTTGAGCTAGAATGGGTGGGTTAAGTCCATAGGAACACCTAACCAACTTAACACAGTTAAGATAGAATGGGAGGGCTAAGTCCATAGAGACACTTAACCAAATTCAAGGTAGCGAGATAAGATTTGTAGGGGTTAAGTAAAGTTTAATACACTTAGCCAAATTAACATGTTAACTAGACTAGAAGGCGTGGTTAAGTAAAGTTAATACACTTAGCCAGATTAATATGTTAACTAGAGTAGAGGTTGTGGTTAAGTAAAATCTAGTACCCTTAGCCAATTTGATATGTTAGCTGGGCTAGACCGTAGGATTAAGCAAACCTGAACACTTAACCATCAGGTTGTGATAAAGGAATGGGGTTAAGTCTAAAACATGAAGGGATAATAATTAACCATTAATAACATGTTAGTTAAAACAGACGGGCAGGGCTAAGTTAAAAAGGAACACTTAATCAATACAGGATGAACGGGTAGGGTTAAGTAATAAGAAATACTAAACCAATATAACTTGGTTGGTGGTAGGGTTAAGTCATCATAAATCAGTGATAACACTTAACCAGTTTAACAAGACGAATGAAGACGGTTAAGTTGGCCCATGACACTTAACCAATCCAAAATGACGGGAAAGAGAACTAAGTAGTAAACCTTAGTTAAGAAAACAACGATTCAGGAAACTAAGTGGTAAACCTTAGCTGACAAAACTAAGTAGTAATTCTTAGTATAACACGAGGAGGAGCGAACGTCCGTCTGATTAAAAAGAAGGCTCCAACGAATTGGGTTACGACGCCCGAGGCTTCGAGGGGACGTGAGGGTACTCTTGGTATCCCTTCGTGAGGCTGCAGATGATCCGCCTGGGCCCACAGAGGTTAAGGTCTGCGTAAAAGAACCAGGGGTATGCCTTGGTTGCAATACAGGGCAACCTAAAGACTAGGATGGGCCGACGAGATTCGACGAGCAAACGGTAGCCCTCTGATAGCAACTCTTCGTCTACCATCCATCTTGAGTCAATCGAGATACGTGAAGCGGAAAGGCGTAGAACTCCAAAAGACTATATACTTTCTATCTAGTCATGGGTGAGGATGGCCATAGGATAGTGGGGCACCGGGGGCCGGCGTATAGTTCTCATTTTACAAGGTGTGCCTTTCATTAGTTGAGGGAGGGGTCAAGTGGGACCATATCCACTGAAATAAAAACAGACCCTAGCATCTACATCGGCAGATATCTGAAAGCCCCCGACCGAGTTCTGTATTCCTTGATTTGTCCTGTCACATGACTCGGACCGCACATTATAGGACATGTGCATCTAGACAAGCGATAACGATTCGCGATACATGCGTGGGGAAGTATAGGAACATATACCACTCTAGGTAGTGTATCCTAGACTTGGGGGCATCGTTCGTCAGGTAGCATAATTCCTAGTTGAACTAGGTGGCATATATCCTGAATCCGAGAAGCGTTCAGCAGACAGCGTAAACTCAAGTTGAATCTAGAAGGCACTTGGTAAAAAACCCTAGATTAAATCTAGGCAACAAATAAATAAATGAATGCCTGAAGGCGATGGAAAATACAGGGATTGGGATCGCCTTAGCGTTACTAGTTGGGATACTATTTAGGTGGTGCAGAGATACAAAAACCAGTATAAACCAGTATAACATGGAAATAGCGAAGCGGTGAAAGTATTAGTGCATATCCAGTATATCTTATCTTAGCATATCTTGTAATTATCTTGTCTAATCTTGCTGACCCTATGGTCATGGTGTAATCTTGGATTCAGTTAATTCATGTCGTTTGTTTTTCCATGTTCACATGCTAGAAGTTACTGAACTTACTCAAGCTTTATGTCTGACTCTGTTTTTCTTTTGTCTTCTTTTCTTCCGTCCCCCCCCCCCCCCCCCAAGGTAGTAAAGGAGGGAATTGTATAGCTCAGGTTAGGTTGGATTGTCACTCTTTCCCAGCTTGAAGATTTGTCGAAGTTTGCTTGGATTCTCTTTTCGGATGCTATGGCTGGCTCTTGCTAAAATTGGGGAATATAAATGTTGTTTTATGCTTCTTTATTTTGTAAGACAGATGATACTCTGATATTGAAAAAAGAAATCATCGTACAAACTATTTAATGAATAAAGCAAAGTTTTATTTTCCGTTGTTTAATTTCTATCTGTCTTGTAATTTATCTGCATCTTTTACCCTAAATGCTCCACAGAACTTAGTGCATTCCCTTTGTGAGTGACACTAACGGTCGTGGGGTGTTACACGTGGTATCAGAGCCGAAGTTTACCAGATCAGATAAAGGATTTGAAAAATTGTTTCCAAAACGGTTTTTAAAGAAGCATTTTTAAAAGAAAAGATTTGTTTTAAAGGCATATTTCCCAAAGCCATACGCACTACTTTTTGATTCTCTATTTGAATTCTTGTCTCCTTCTTTCTTGAGTCTCTGGGCCTCCTGGCTTTCTAGGAGGTAACCTCATCGAAGGGCAAAGTAGTACCCGACTTCCATCTAGGACTGTGGTTGTTTCACTTACGGCTAGTTTTCTTTCAAGCTTATAGGATTTTCTGTATGATGGAAGCAGCTTTCGAGAGACTTGTCAACATGACTACACACGGAAGGGGATGAGGAGTTTGGCTAAGGAGCATAACCCTAGGATGAGGAATTCATGGATGTAGGTTTAGCTCACGAAGGAGGAAGGAATTATAAAACCTAAGACAAGAGGAAGTATCTTTACTAGGGTATGATATGGCATATGCTTAAGGACAAAGGCAAGGACGAGGACGAGATTTTCAGAAGGACAAGTACATGCTTTCGCCACCAAGCGGACCTAGGAGAACGATAGTCCGGTTGGAAGAATCTAGTTTTCTGTTCGTGCTATTTCCTTAGGTTCTAGCGCTTCTCATTTGTTCATATCCACTTCCATAGTTGGGTCTCTGCACCATAGTACTTGTATAGTAGAAAGATCCCACTAGAGTCTCAAATCCAATAGGTGGTCCAACCAGTTTATTTTTGGTTAGTAGGGATTTGAGAATAGCTATCGAATTTGCTTATATCATCTCACGTAAATCGTCTAAATTCGGAGGAGATATTCCTTGGGTGCTTGTCTGATATTGGTTTAGGCCTTTGGGGCTTGTACTTGAGGAATGTCGAGTTCGACTAGGATTGTTTGCATGAGAGATGAATAGTTGTGGCAGGCACTCCAAAAAGCACGTAGTGACCTTTCGACCCTTATAGTTATGGCATGGCGGATAAGAGAGAAACCTCTAATCATCGTAGTACCTATACTTGGTACCGTGATTGACATCTATTTATTTTGGAAATGGAGATCCGGAATTTCACAATCATGAAGTTAAATTAGTTAGGATACAGTGGAGTAAAGCTCAAGAAGGCTAGATACTAGCATCATACCCTTTTCCTTAAGGGTGCATCCTTGATTTCTTTGTTTGAGAGCTTTAGGCATAATTGTTTCTCTCTTTCCAAAGTATATACTCTAGGTCGTATCTTCGATCCTTAGGTAGAAGCCAATGGATGTAAACATGTATTTGAAACATGTTATCGTTGATAGTTGCATGTGGTTGCTAATGATTGCTCGTGAATGCATATGCATACGTATTAGGCAATAGATCAAGTTCAGACGCTTTCATATTACATTTACAAATATGTATTTGTTTGTAAGTTGAGCTTGACATGTTATCATATGGATGTTGCATATGGATGAATGGCTGTGCACGCATGTACTACTTACATAACTAGGGATGCTTGCATACATGATTGGACGCATGGCACTGACATGATTCGCATTAAGGAGGTCAACTGAATCAGCAGACCACCTGATTTTGCATTAGATAAAGACATATATACACACTATGCATATAAACATGAAAGCATTAGAAATCTTTTAAGGACAGTGAATGCCTGTGATTGGATGGTTGAGTAGATGGGTGATTGGATGGTAGGACACATACTTCCTAACTTGAAGATTTTAGGGACGAAATCCTTTTAAGTGGGGGAGAATGTAACACCCCGTAATTCTGTAACGCTAAGATTCACAAAGCAAGGCAGAATTAGAAGTTAAAATCAAAATCAAGGGAAACGGGCTGCGCCATTGCGTTCTTCTCGGAATTCTGCATGAAAACGATCCGAGTTTGCGTAAATCGGAGTCCGTATGAAGAAGATACGGCCTCCGGAAGATTCAGCGAAGTTCAGATTTCAAAACAAATCAGGTTCAAAATTCAAATCGGACCCAGAATGGGCTGGGCGGGAATTTTCCCGCCCAAGGCACCCAGGTCGACTGGGTAGTCGACCTGGGGCACCCGGGTAGTCGACCTGGCGGTCGACCCCCCTGCTTTTTCCTGTTTTCTGCACCTGGTTCGTTCTTCTGTATCTGGACGCCATTCTGACCAGATTCGTCCGCCTAACACTATATAAACAGCCCTAATCTGCTTCTCTATTCACAATTCTTTTCTACACCCTTATGCTGCAAAGATTATTGTTAGACATGGCTTCTCCTCCTCCTCCTCTAAAATATATAAATAATATATATAAAATAAACCAAGACGAGGAAATGCTGCTAAAAGATTTTCAAGAAGAGGTTCGAGTCAAGCTAGGATTCAAGAGGAGGTTCAAACGACTTCAAAGGATTTGAACGTTTTTCTTTGTTCATGACATGAAATTAAAGGAATAAAAGAATATTCCAAATCTCTCTCTCTCTCTGTATTCGAATCAGTGCCTATACTCTTGAACCTAATTAAGAACTGTTATGATTCGAGGATAAATAAGACCGTGACCATGAAACTATGGACCTTAAAACCATATGCCTATGACTATGAACATTTGCCTACGACTATGAACATTGCCTATGACTATGGACATTGCCTATGACTATGAACATTGCCTATGACTGTGACTGTGACTATGAGGATTATTTCCTTGACTAAGCCTATGCCTTTGATTAGGAAATATAAACTATCGCCTATGACATAACAAGGATATCTGTGATTAAACACATATGACTCCTGACTAGGAAAGTGTTGCTTAAGTTTTGTTACTGTGAAATTGGGTCTAAACCTGATTTTTCTATTCTGTCTATTCTTGGTTTTCTTTATGTTTTAGACCTTGGGAATTTACCTATTAAGTTAGTTCTACCCATGTTCTTGAACCTACGTCTCTATTCTGTCTATTCTTGGTTTTAGACCTTGGGAATTTACCAATTAAGTTAGGTTTACCCATGTTCTTGAACTGACGTCGTTATTCAACCCTTTTTATGCCAGTTAGTATGTCTATCTTTTGCATAGCATATCTGGTTCATTCCCTATTTTCTACGAACCTAGCTTTTTTTATAATCTGGACTGAATCACGATTAAACGAACGGTGGGAATGCGGTTTGGGCAAAATATGATATTTACTAAAAACGTAGTTTAACTTGGAAATTGGCATAAATTGGGAACATGTATTATGACATGTTTATAGAAATGCAAAGTGGATAAATTTGACATGAAGTATAAGATGTGTAATTTAAATCTAATATTGACGTGAAAATCTAGCATTTACATGAATAGTGAACTAGGGTAATAAGTCTAGAATTAGAATGTTGAATCAGAATTGGATTAGCTGGTTTGGCATGGTAAGTATATTGGCATAAATGTGAAATTGGCCATAATTGGGAGTAATTGGCAGGTTTAGCAAAATCATGGTTAGTGACACTTAATTGGTATAGTTTACATACCAAAAGGCATAAATATGATATAGAGGGGAAAATGGGCCATAGAAATAAATGTAGACAATTTACATTAAAAGAGTAATTAGGAAATAAGTTAATTAGGATTAATTTACTTATAGAATTTGTCCTAAATGAGGAAATGTTAATTTAGAAAAATTAACGGTTTGTTAACGACATCTCTTTTAATAATAAACCAGAAAGTTCTAGGGTGACCGAGAGGATAGTGTCTAGGCTTGGGTTTGGAAAATACAGGTTTCCTGCTTATCCTGGCTATCCCGAACTGATCCGACGGACGGGATGGTTACCTTCAAAACCTGATTTGAAAACTAATCAAAACCCTTTGAACTTAGAAAACACGAATATGCCTAACCAGAGGTTAGACTGAGTTGCGATGTAAACCTGCCCGGAACCAACCGGCACATCTAGTATTCGCAACAATTTCTGTCTAATGTGAGTGGTCACGGCTTTAATTTATTTAGTTAAAGCTAGAACAAGAATGGTAGGGTTAAGTTAACCAAGACACTTAACCAGTTCAACGTGATAACTAAACTGATGGGTGGGGTTAGGTTCAGACTGACACTGAACACAGTTGAGCTAGAATGGGAGGGTTAAGTCCATAGGAACACCTAACCAACTTAACACAGTTAAGATAGAATGGGAGGGCTAAGTCCATAGAGACACTTAACCAAATACAAGGTAGCGAGATAAGATTTGTAGGGGTTAAGTAAAGTTTAATACACTTAGCCAAATTAACATATAAACTAGACTAGAAGGTGGGGTTAAGTAAAGTTAATACACTTAGCCAGATTAATATGTTAACTAGACTAGAGGTTGGGGTTAAGTAAAATGTAATACGCTTAGCCAATTTGATATGTTAGCTGGACTAGACCGTAGGGTTAAGTAAACCTGAACACTTAACCATCAGGTTGTGATAAAGGAATGGGGTTAAATCTAAAACATGAAGGGGTAATACTTAACCATTAATAACATGTTAGTTAAAACAGACGGGCAGGGCTAAGTTAAAAAGGAACACTTAATCAATACAGGATTAACGGGTAGGGTTAAGTAATAAGAAATACTAAACCAAAATAACTTGGTTGATGGTAGGGTTAAGTCATCATAAATCAGTGACAACACTTAACCAGTTTAACAAGACGAATGAAGACGGTTAAGTTGGCCCATGACACTTAACCAATCCAAAATGACGGGAAAGAGAACTAAGTAGTAAACCTTAGTTAAGAAAACAATGATTCAGGAAACTAAGTGGTAAACCTTAGTTGACAAAACTAAGTAGTAATTCTTAGTATAACACGAGGAGGAGCAAACGTCCGTCTGATTAAAAAGAAGGCTCCAAAGAATTGGGTTACGACGCCCGAGGCTTCGAGGGGACGTGAGGGTACTCTTGGTATCCCTTCGTGAGGCTGCAGATGATCCGCCTGGGCCCACAGAGGTTAAGGTCTGCGTAAAAGAACCAGGGGTATGCCTTGGTTGCAATACATGGCAACCTAAAGACTAGGATGGGCCGACGAGATTCGACGAGAAAACGGTAGCCCTCTGATAGCGACTCTTCGTCTACCATCCATCTTGAGTCAATCGAGATACGTGAAGCGGAAAGGCGTAGAACTCCAAAAGACTATATACTTTCTATCTAGTCATGGGTGAGGATGGCCATAGGATAGTGGGGCACCGGGGGCCGACGTATAGTTCTCATTTTACAAGGTGTGCCTTTCATTAGTTGAGGGAGGGGTCAAGTGGGACCATAACCACTGAAATAAAAACAGACCCTAGCATCTACATCGGCAGATACCTGAAAGCTCCCGACCGAGTTCTGTATTCCTTGATTTGTCCTGTCACATGACTCGGACCGCACATTACAGGACATATGCATCTAGACAAGCGATAACGATTCGCGATACATGCGTGGGGAAGTATAGGAACATATACCACTCTAGGTAGTGTATCCTAGACTTGGGGGCATCGTTCATCAGGTAGCATAATTCCTAGTTGAACTAGGTGGCATAAATCCTGAATCCGAGAAGCGTTCAGCAGACAGCGTAAACTCAAGTTGAATCTAGAAGGCACTTGGTAGAAAACCCTAGAGTAAATCTAGGCAACAAATAAATGAATGAATGCCTGAAGGCGATGGAAAATACAGGGATTGGGATCGCGTTAGCGTTACTAGTTGGGATACTATTTAGGTGGTGCAGAGATACAGAAACCAGTATAAACCAGTATAACATGGAAATAGCGAAGCGGTGAAAGTATTAGTGCATATCCAATTTATCTTATCTTAGCATATCTTGTAATTATCTTGTCTAATCTTGCTGACCCAATGGTCATGGTGTAATCTTGGATTCAGTTAATTCATGTCGTTTGTTTTTCCATGTTCACATGCTAGAAGTTACTGAACTTACTCAGGCTTTATGTCTGACTCTGTTTTTCTTTCGTCTTCTTTTCTTCTGTTCCCCCCCTAAGGTAGTAAAGGAGGGAATTGTATAGCTCAGGTTAGGTTGGATTGTCACTCTTTCCCAGCTTGAAGATTTGTCGAAGTTTGCTTGGATTCTCTTTTCGGATGCTATGGCTGGCTCTTGTTAAAATTGGGGAATATAAACGTTGTTTTATGCTTCTTTATTTTGTAAGACAGATGATACTCTGATATTGTAAAAAGAAATCATCGTACAAACTATTTTATGAATAAAGCAAAGTTTTATTTTCCGTTGTTTAATTTCTATCTGTCTTGTAATTTATCTGCATCTTTTACCCTAAATGCTCCACAGAACTTAGTGCATTCCCTTTGTGAGTGACACTAACGGTCGTGAGGTGTTACACGTGGTATCAGAGCCGAAGTTTACCAGATCAGATAAAGGATTTGAAAAATTGTTTCCAAAACGGTTTTTAAAGAAGCATTTTTAAAAGAAAAGATTTATTTTAAAGGCATATTCCCCAAAGCCATACGCACTACTTTTGATTCTCTATTTGAATTCTTGTCTCCTTCTTTCATGAGTCTCTGGGGCTCCTGGCTTTCTGGGAGGTAACCTCATCGAAGGGCAAAGTAGTACCCGACTTCCATCTAGGACTGTGGTTGTTTCACTTACGGCTAGTTTTCTTTCAAGCTTATAGGATTTTCTGTATGATGGAAGCAGCTTTCGAGAGACTTGTCAACATGACTACACACGGAAGGGGATGAGGAGTTTGGCTAAGGAGCATAACCCTAGGATGAGGAATTCATGGATGTAGGTTTAGCTCACGAAGGAGGAAGGAATTATAAAACCTAAGACAAGAGGAAGTATCTTTACTAGGGTATGATAGGGCATATACTTAAGGACAAGGGCAAGGACGAGGACGAGATTTTCAGAAGGACAAGTACATGCTTTCGCCACCAAGCGGACCTAGGAGAACGGTAGTCCGGTTGGAAGAATCTAGTTTTCTGTTCGTGCTATTTCCTTAGGTTCTAGCGCTTCTCATTTGTTCATATCCACTTCCATAGTTGGGTCTCTGCACCATAGTACTTGTATAGTAGAAAGATCCCACTAGAGTCTCAAATCCAATTGGTGGTCCAACCAGTTTATTTTTGGTTAGTAGGGATTTGAGAATAGCTATCGAATTTGCTTATATCATCTCACATAAATCGTCTAAATTCGGAGGAGATATTCCTTGGGTGCTTGTCTGATATTGGTTTAGGCCTTTGGGGCTTGTACTTGAGGAATGTCGAGTTCGACTAGGATGGTCTGCGTGAGAGATGAATAGTTGTGGCAGGCACTTCAAAAAGCACGTAGTGACCTTTCGACCCTTATAGTTATGGCATGGCGGATAAGAGAGAAACCTCTAATCATCGTAGTACCTATACTTGGTACCGTGATTGACATCTATTTATTTTGGAAATGGAGATCCGGAATTTCACAATCATGAAGTTAAATTAGTTAGGATACAGTGGAGTAAAGCTCAAGAAGGCTAGATACTAGCATCATACCCTTTTCCTTAAGTGTGCATCCTTGATTTCTTTGTTTAAGAGCTTTACGCATAATTGTTTCTCTCTTTCCAAAGTATATACTCTAGGTCGTATCTTCGATCCTTAGGTAGAAGCCAATGGATGTAAACATGTATTTGAAACACGTTATCGTTGATAGTTGCATGTGGTTGCTAATGATTGCTCGTGAATGCATATGCATACGTATTAGGCAATAGATCAAGTTCGGACGCTTTCATATTACATTTACAAATATGTATTTGTTTGTAAGTTGAGCTTGACATGTTATCATATGGATGTTGCATATGGATGAATGGCTGTGCACGCATGTAGTACTTACATAACTAGGGATGCTTGCATACATGATTGGACGCATGGCACTGACATGATTCGCATTAAGGAGGCCAACTGAATCAGTAGACCACCTGATTTTGCATTAGATAAAGACATATATACACACTATGCATATAAACATGAAAGCATTAGAAATCTTTTAAGGACAGTGAATGCCTGTGATTGGATGGTTGAGTAGATGGGTGATTGGATGGTAGGACACATACTTCCTAACTTGAAGATTTCGGGGACGAAATCCTTTTAAGTGGGGGAGAATGTAACACCCCGTAATTCTGTAACGCTAAGATTCACAAAGCAAGGCAGAATTAGAAGTTAAAATCAAAATCAAGGGAAACGGGCTGCGCCATTGCATTCTTCTCGGAATTCTGCATGAAAACGATCCGAGTTTGCGTAAATCGGAGTCCGTATGAAGAAGATACGGCCTCCGGAAGTTTCATCGAAGTTCAGATTTCAAAACAAATCAGGTTCAAAATTCAAATCGGACCCAGAATGGGCTGGGCGGGAATTTTCCCGCCCAAGGCACCCAGGTCGACTGGGTAGTCGACCTGGGGCACCCAGGTCGACTGGGTAGTTGACCTGGCGGTCGACCCCCCTGCTTTTTCCTGTTTTCTGCACCTGGTTCGTTCTTCTGTATCTGGACGCCATTTTGACCAGATTCGTCCGCCTAACACTATATAAACAGCCCTAGTCTTCTTCTCTATTCACAATTCTTTTCTACACCCTTATGCTTCAAAGATTATTGTTAGACATGGCTTCTCCTCCTCCTCCTCTAAAATATATAAATAATATATATAAAATAAACCAAGACGAGGAAATGCTGCTAAAAGATTTTCAAGAAGAGGTTCGAGTCAAGCTAGGATTCAAGAGGAGGTTCAAACGACTTCAAAGGATTTGAACGTTTTTCTCTGTTCGTGACATGAAATTAAAGGAATAAAAGAATATGCCAAATCTCTCTCTCTCTGTATTCGAATCAGTGCCTATACTCTTGAAACTAATTAAGAACTGTTATGATTCGAGGACAAATAAGACTGTGACCATGAAACTATGGACCTTAAAACCATATGCCTATGACTATGAACATTTGCCTACGACTATGAACATTGCCTATGACTATGAACATTGCCTATGACTGTGACTGTGACTATGAGGAGTATTTCCTTGACTAAGCCTATGCCTTTGATTAGGAAATATAAACTATCGCCTATGACATAACAAGGACATCTGTGATTAAACACATATGACTCCTGACTAGGAAAGTGTTGCTTAAGTTTTGTTACTGTGAAATTGGGTCTAAACCTGATTTTTCTATTCTGTCTATTCTTGGTTTTCTTTATGTTTTAGACCTTGGGAATTTACCTATTAAGTTAGTTCTACCCATGTTCTTGAACCTACGTCTCTATTCTGTCTATTCTTGGTTTTAGACCTTGGGAATTTACCAATTAAGTTAGGTTTACCCATGTTCTTGAACTGACGTCGTTATTCAACCCTTTTTATGCCAGTTAGTATGTCTATCTTTTGCATAGCATATTTGGTTCATTCCCTATTTTCTACGAACCTAGCTTTTTTTATAATCTAGACTGAATCACGATTAAACGAACGGTGGGAATGCAGTTTGGGCAAAATATGATATTTACTAAAAACGTAGTTTAACTTGGAAATTGGCATAAATTGGGAACATGTATTATGACATGTTTATAGAAATGCAAATTGGATAAATTTGACATGAAGTATAAGATGTGTAATTTAAATCTAATATTGACGTGAAAATCTAGCATTTACATGAATAGTGAACTAGGGTAATAAGTCTAGAATTAGAATGTTGAATCAGAATTGGATTAGCTAGTTTGGCATGGTAAGTATATTGGCATAAATGTGAAATTGGCCATAATTGGGAGTAATTGGCAGGTTTAGCAAAATCATGGTGAGTGACACTTAATTGGTATAGTTTACATACCAAAAGGCATAAATATGATATAGAGGGGAAAATGGGCCATAGAAATAAATGTAGACAATTTACATTAAAAGAGTAATTAGGAAATAAGTTAATTAGGATTAATTTACTTATAGAATTTGTCCTAAATGAGGAAATGTTAATTTAGAAAAATTAACGGTTTGTTAACGACATCTCTTTTTATAATAAACCAGAAAGTTCCAGGGTGACCGAGAGGATAGTGTCTAGGCTTGGGTTTGGAAAATACAAGTTTCCTGCTCTCCCTGGCTATCCCAAACTGATCCGACGGACGGGATGGTTACCTTCAAAACCTGATTTGAAAACTAATCAAAACCCTTTGAACTTAGAAAACACGAATATGCCTAACCAGAGGTTAGACTGAGTTGCGATGTAAACCTGCCCGGAACCAACCGGCACATCCAGTATTCGCAACAATTTCTGTCTAATGTGAGTGGTCGCGGCTTTAATTTATTTAGTTAAAGCTAGAACAAGAATGGTAGGGTTAAGTTAACCAAGACACTTAACATGTTCAACGTGATAACTAAACTGATGGGTGGGGTTAGGTTCAGACTGACACTTAACACAGTTGAGCTAGAATGGGAGGGTTAAGTCCATAGGAACACCTAACCAACTTAACACAGTTAAGACAGAATGGGAGGGCTAAGTCCATAGAGACACTTAACCAAATACAAGGTAGCGAGATAAGATTTGTAGGGGTTAAATAAAGTTTAATACACTCAGCAAAATTAACGTGTAAACTAGACTAGAAGGTGGGGTTAAGTAAAGTTAATACACTTAGCCAGATTAATATGTTAACTAGACTAGAGGTTGGGGTTAAGTAAAATCTAATACACTTAGCCAATTTGATATGTTAGCTGGACTAGACCGTAGGATTAAGTAAACCTGAACACTTAACCATCAGGTTGTGATAAAGGAATGGGGTTAAGTCTAAAACATGAAGGGGTAATACTTAACCGTTAATAAAATGTTAGTTAAAGCAGACAGGCAGGGTTATGTTAAAAAGGAACACTTAACCAATACTGGATGAACGGGTACGGTTAAGTAATAAGAAATACTTAACCAATATAACTTGGTTGGTGGTACGGTTAAGTCATCATGAATCACTAATAACACTTAACCAGTTTAACAGGACGAATGAAGAGGGTTAAGTTGGCTCATGACCCTTAACCAATCCAAATTGACGGGAAAGAGAACTAAGTTGTAAAGCTTAGTTAAGAAAACAATGATTCTGGAAACTAAGTGGTAAACCTTAGTTGACAAAACTAAGTAGTAATTCTTAGTATAACACGAGGAGGAGCGAACGTCCGTCTGATTAAAAAGAAGGCTCCAACGAATTGGGTTACGAAGCCCGAGGCTTTGAGGGGACGTGAGGGTACTCTTAGTATCTCTCTGTGAGGCTGTAGATGATCCGCCTGGGCCCACAGAGGTTTAGGTCTGCGTAGAAGAACCAGGGATATGCCTTGGTTGCAATACAGGGCAACCTAAAGACTAGGATGGACCGGCGTGATTCGGCGAGCAAACGGTAGCCCTGTGATAGCGACTCGTCGTCTACCATCCATCTTGAGTCAATCGAGATACGTGAAGCGGAAAAGCGGAGAACTCCAAAAGACCATATACTTGCTATCTAGTTATGGGTGAGGATGGCCATAGGATAATGGGGCACCGGGGCCGGCGTATAGTTCTCATTTTACAAGGTGTGCCTTTCATTAGTCGAGGGAGGGGTCAAGTGGGACCATAGCCACTGAAATAAAAATAGACCTTAGCATCTTCATCGGCATATATCTGAAAGCTCCCGACCGAGTTCTGTATTCCTTGATTTGCCCTGTCACAGGACTTGGACCGCACATTACAGGACATGTGCATCTAGACAAGCGATAACGATTCGCGATACATGCGTGGGGAAGTATAGGAACATATACCACTTTAGGTAGTGTATCCTAGACTTGGGGGCATCGTTCGTCAGGTAGCGTAATTCCTAGTTGAACTAGGTGGCATAAATCTTGAATCCGAGAAGCGTTCAACAGACAGCGTAAACTCTAGTTGAATCTAGAAGGCACTTGGTAGAAAACCCTAGATTAAATCTAGGCAACAAATAAATAAATGGATGCCTGAAGGCGATGGAAAATACAGGGATTGGGATCGCGTTAGCGTTTCTAGTTGGGATACTAGTTCGGTGGTGCAGAGATATAGAAACCAGTGTAACAAGGAAATAGCGAAGTGGTGAAAGTATTAGAGCATATCAAGCTTATCTTATCTTAGCATGTCTTGTAATTATCTTGTCAAATCTTGCTGACCCTATGGTCATGGTGTAATCTTGGATTCAGTTAATTCATGTCGTTTGTTTTTCCATGTTAACATGCTAGAAGTTACTTAAGTTACCCAGGCTTTATGTCTGACTCTGTTTTTCTTTCGTCTTCTTTTCTTCCATTCCCCCCCAAGGTAGTAAAGGGGGGAATTTTATAGCTTAGGTTAGGTTGGACTGTCACTCTTTCCCAGCTTGAAGATTTGTCGAAGTTTGCTTGGATTTTCTTTTCGGATGCTATGGCTAGCTCTTGCAAAAATTGGGGAATATAAATGTTGTTTTATGCTTCTTTATTTTGTAAGACAGATGATACTCTGATATTGTAAAAAGAAGTACAAACTATTTTATCAATAAAGCAAAGTTTTATTTTCCGTTGTTTAATTTCTGTCTGTCTTGTAATTTATCTGCATCTTTTACCCTAAATGCTCCATAGAACTTAGTGCATTCCCTTTGTGAGTGACACTAACGGTCGTGGGGTGTTACAATAGTAACTTTCGGTGCAGATTAGGCAGCCGCCCAACCGTCAGTTGGCCTTCGAAACATGCGTTGTTCGTGAAATTCCGATACCTGCATTCGCCAATTCGGAAGCCGAAATCGAGGGTTCGGAGCTCTCCGGAACCCACCATAGTAACTTTATACCGAGTTTGGGCGGCCAATCGTTATTCACGCTAGCCCTATCGTGATATGGAACCGTCGGGCCACTGAAACGCGCATCGATCGTGAAATTCCCAGGTTCGGCTTCGCGAATTCGGAAGCCGAGATCTATGTTACGGAGCTGCTAGGAAACAACCATAATAAATTTCTACGTAATTCAGGTAGACGCCAAACAATTTAGGCCTACGAAGCATGCAAGGATCTTCAAATTCATATACTCGTATTAGCCAGTTCAGAAGCAAGGATGGAGGGTTCGAAGCGCTCTCGAAAGCCACCACGGCCACTTTCTACAGAGCGTGGGAAAACAACCACCAGTTATGTCGTCCGAAACGCGCGTTTCAGTGACCTAACTCCAAAATCCCTCGACCACCAGCCCCACCCACCCACAAAACCACCCCACGTTGGGGGAGTCAATCGTTTTTCAAGTTGGGACGGTCGCGATCCGGGACCTCCGGTCCTCCGAAACGCGAGTATATCGGGAAATCTCTGCACTCGTTTCCGCCAGTTCGAATGCCGAGATCGTGGGTTTGGATCCCCGGAAGCCACCATTGTAACATTCGGTCGTGATTGGGTAGCCGCCCAACCATCGGTTGGCCTTCGAAACATGCGTTGTTCGTGAAATTCCGATACCTGCATTCGCCAGTTCGGAAGCCGAGATCGAGGGTTCGGAGCTCCCCGGAACCCACCATAGTAACTTTATACCGAGTTTGGGCGGCCAATTGTTATTCACGCTGGCCTTGTCGTGATACGGAACCGTCGGGCCACTGAAATGCGCATCGATTGTGAAATTCCCAGGTTCGGCTTCACAAATTCGGAAGCCGAGATCTATGTTACGGAGCTGCTAGGAAACCACCACAGTTAATTTCTACATAATTCAGGTAGACGCCAAACAGTTCAGTCCTACGAAGCATGCATGGATCTTCAAATTCCTATACTCGTATTAGCTAGTTCGGAAGCAAGGATGGAGGGTTCAAAGCACTCTCGAAAGCCACCACGGCCACTTTCTACAGAGCGTGTGAAAACAACCACCAGTTATGTCCTCCGAAACGCGCGTTTCAGTGACCTAACTCCAAAAACCCCTCGACCACCAGCCCCACCAGCCCATCCACAAACCCACCCCACATGGGGGGAGTCGATCGTTTTTCTAGTTGGGCCGGTCGCGATCCGAGACCGTCCGGTCCTCCGAGACGCGCGTATATCGTGAAATCTCTGCACTCGTTTCCGTCTGTTCGAATGCGGAGATCGAGGGTTCGGAGTGCCCCAGAAGCCACCATAGTAACTCTCGGCCGAGATTGGGCAGCCTCCCAACCGTCAGTTGGCCTTCGAAACATGCGTTGTTCATGAAATTCCGAAACCCACATTCGCCAGTTCGGAAGACGAGATCGAGGGTTCGGGTCTCCCCAGAACCCACCATAGTAACTTTATACCGATTTTGGGCAGCCAATCGTTATTCACGCTGGCCCTGTCGTGATATGGAACCGTCGGGCCACCGAAATGCGCATCGATTGTGAAATTCCCGGGTTCGGCTTCGCGAATTCGGAAGCCGAGATCTATGTTACGGAGCTGCTAGGAAACCAGCACAGTAAATTTCTATGTAATTCAGGTAGACGCCAAATAGTTCAGGCCTACGACGCATGCAAGTATCCTAAAATTCCTATACTCATATTAGCTAGTTTGGAAGCAAGGATGGAGGGTTCGAAGCGCTCTCGAAAGCCACCACGGCCACTTTCTACAGGGCGTGGGAAAACAATCACAGTTATGCCCTCCGAAACGCGCGTTTCAGTGACCTAACTCCAAAAACCCCTCGACCACTAGCCCCACCCACCCACAAACCCACCTCACGTGGGGGGAGCCGATCGTTTTTCAAGTTGGGCCGGTTGCGATCCGGGACCGTCCGGTCCTCCGAAACACGCATATATATCGGGAAATCTCTGCACTCATTTCCGCCAGTACGAATGCCGAGATCGAGGTTTTGGAGCGCCCCGGAAGCCACCATAGTACTTTTGGCCGAGATTGGGCAGCCGCCCAACCGTCAGTTGGCCTTTGAAACATGCGTTGTTCGTGAAATTTCGATTTCCGCATTCGCCAGTTCGGAAGCCGAAATCGAGGGTTCGGAGATCCCCGGAACCCACCATAGTAACTTTATACCGAGTTTGGGCGGCCAATCGTTTTTCACGCTGGCCATGTCATGATACGGAACCGTCGGGCCACCGAAACGCGCATCGATCATGAAATTCCCAGCTTCGGCTCCGCGAATTCGGAAGCAGAGATCTATGTTACGGTGCTGCTAGGAAACCACCACAGTAAATTTCTACGTAATTCAGGTAGAAGCCAAACAGTTTAGGCCTATGAAGCATGCAAGGATCTTCAAATTCATTTACTCGTATTAGCTAGTTCAGAAGCAAGGATGGAGGGTTCGAAGCGCTCTTGAAAGCCACTATGGCCACTTTCTACAGAGCGTGGGAAAACAACCACCAGATATGTCCTCCGAAACACGAGTTTCAGTGACCTAACTCCAAAATCCCCTCGACCAACAGCCCCACCCACCCACAAACCTACCCCACGTTGGGGGAGTCGATCGTTTTTCATGTTGGGCCGGTCACGATCTGGGACCTCCGGTCCTCCGAAACACGCGTATATCGGGAAATCTCTGCACTCTTTTCCGCCAGTTCGAATGCTGAGATCGAGGGTTTGGAGCCCCGGAAGCCACCATAGTAACATTCGGCCGAGATTGGGCAGCCGCCCAACCATCGGTTGGCCTTCGAAACATGCGATGTTCGTGAAATTCCGATACCCACATTCGCCAGTTCGGAAGCCGAGATCGAGGGTTCGGAGCTCCCCGGAACCGACCATAGTAACTTTATACTGAGTTTGGGCGGCCAATTGTTATTCACGCTGGCCCTGTCGTGATACGGAACCGTCGGGCCACCAAAACGAGCATCGATTGGGAAATTCCCAGGATCGGCTTCGCGAATTCGGAAGCCGAGATCTATGTTACGGAGCTGCTAGGAAACCACCACAGTAAATTTCTACATAATTAAGGTAGACGCCAAACAATTCAGGCCAACGAAGCATGCATGGATCTTCAAATTCCTATACTCGTATTAGCTAGTTTGGAAGCAAGGATGGAGCGTTCGAAGCGCTCTCGAAAGCCACCACGGCCACTTTCTCAGAGCATGTGAAAACAACCACCAGTTATGTCCTCCGAAACGCGCATTTCAGTGACCTAACTCCAAAACCCCTCGACCACCAGCCCCACCCGCCCATCCACAAACCCACCCCACATGGGGGGAGTCGACCGTTTTTCTAGTTGGGCCGGTCGCGATCCGAGACCGTCCGGTCCACCGAAACGCGCGTATATCGAGAAATCTCTGCACTCGTTTCTGCCAGTTCGAAAGCCGAGATCGAGGATTCGGAGTGCCCCGAAAGCCACCATAGTACCTCTCGGCCGAGATTGGGCAGCCTCCCAACCGTCGGTTGGCCTTCGAAACATGCGTTGTTTGTGAAATTCCGATACCCGCATTCGCCAGTTCCGAAGACGAGATCGAGGGTTCGGGTCTCCCCAGAACCAACCATAGTAACTTTATACCGAGTTTGGGCGGCCAATCGTTATTCACGCTGGCCCTCTCGTGATACGGAATCGTCGGGCCACCGGAATGCGCATCGATTGTGAAATTCCCAGGTTCGGCTTCACGAATTCGGAAGCCGAGATCTATGTTACGGAGCTGCAAGGAAACCACCATAGTAAATTTCTATGTAATTCAGGTAGACGCCAAACAGTTCAGGCCTACGAAGCATGCATGTATCTTCAAATTTCTATACTCATATTAGCTAGTTTGGAAGAAAGGATGGAGGGTTCGAAACGCTCTCGAAAGCCACCACGGCCACTTTCTACAGGGCGTGGGAAAACAACCACCAGTTATGTCCTCCGAAACGCTCGTTTAAGTGGCCTAACTCCAAAAACCCCTCGACCACCAGCCCCACCCACCCACAAACCTACCCTACGTGGGGGGAGTCGATCGTTTTTCAAGTGGGGTCGGTTGCGATCCGGGACCGTCCTGTCCTCCGAAACACGCATATATCGGGAAATCTGTGCACTTGTTTCCGCCAGTATGAATACCGAGATCGAGGGTTCGGAGCGCACCGGAAGCCACCATAGTAACTTTCGCGGAGATTGGGCAGCCACCCAACCGTTAGTTGGCCTTCGAAACATGCGTTGTTCGTGAAATTCCGATACCTGCATTCGCCAGTTCGGAAGCCGAGATCGAGGGTTCGGAGCTCCCCGGAACCCACCATAGTAACTTTATACTGAGTTTGGGCGGCCAATCGTTATTTACGCTAGCCCTGTCGTGATACGGAACCGTCGGGCTACAGAAACGCGCATCGATCGTGAAGTTCCCAGGTTCGGCTTCGCGAATTCGGAAGCCGAGATCTATGTTACGGAGCTGCTATGAAACCACCACAGTAAATTTCTACGTAATTCAGGTAGATGCCAAACAGTTTAGGCCTACGAAGCATGCAAGGATCTTCAAATTCATATACTCATATTAGCTAGTTCGGAAGCAAGGATGGAGGGTTCGAAGCGCTCTCGAAAGCCACCACGGCCACTTTCTACAGAGTGTGGGAAAACAACCACCAGTTATGTCCTCCGAAATGCGAGTTTCAGTGACCTAACTCCAAAATCCCCTCGACCACCAGCCCCACCCACCCACAAAACCACCCCACGTTGGGGGAGTCGATCGTTTTCAAGTTGGGCCGGTCGCGATCCGGGACCTCCGGTCCTCCGAAACGCGCGTATATCGGGAAATCTCTCCAGTCGTTTCCGCCAGTTCGAATGCCGAGTCGAGGGTTTGGAGCCCCGGAAGCCACCATAGTAACTTTCGGCCGAGATTGGGCAGCCGCGCAACCATCGGTTGGCCTTCGAAACATGCGTTGCTCGTGAAATTCTGATACCCGCATTCGCCAGTTCGGAAGCCGAGATCGAGGGTTCGGAGCTCCCCGGAACCCACCATAGTAACTTTATACCGAGTTTGGGCGGCCAATTGTTATTCACGCTGGCCCTGTCGTGATACGGTACCGTCGGGCCACCGAAACACGCATTGATTGTGAAATTCCCAGGTTCGGCTTCACGAATTCGGAAGCCGAGATCAATTTTACGGAGCTGCTAGGAAACCAACGCAGTAAATTTCTACATAATTTAGGTAGACGCCAAACATTTCAGGCCTACGAAGCATGCATGGATCTTCAAATTCCTATACTCGTATTAGCTAGTTCAGAAGCAAGGATGGAGGGTTCGAAGCGCTCTCCAAACCACCACGGCCACTTTCTACAGAGCGTGTGAAAACAACCACCAGTTATGTCCTCCGAAACGCGCGTTTCAGTGACCTAACTCGAAAAACCCCTCGACCACCAGCCCCACCAGCCCATCCACAAACCCACCCCACATGGGGGGAGTCGATCGTTTTTCTAGTTGGGCGGGTCGTGATCCGAGACCGTCCGGTCCTCCGAGACGCGCATATATCGGGAAATCTCTGCACTCGTTTCCGCCAGTTCGAATGCCGAGATCGAGGGTTCGGAGTGCCCCGGAAGCCACCATAGTAACTCTCGGCCGAGATTGGGCAGCCTCCCAAACGTCGGTTGGCCTTCGAAAAATGCGTTGTTCGTGAAATTCCGTTACCTGCATTCGCCAGTTCGGAAGACGAGATCGAGGGTTCGGGTCTCCCCAGAACCCACCATAGTAACTTTATACCGAGTTTGGGCAGCCAATCGTTATTCACGCTGGCCCTGTCATGATACGTAACCGTCGTGCCACCGAAACGCGCATCGATTGTGGAATTCCTAGGTTCGGCTTCGTGAATTAGGAAGCCGATATCTATGTTACGGAGCTGCTAGGAAACCACCACAGTAAATTTCTACATAATTCAAGTAGACGCCAAACAGTTCAGGCCTACGAAGCATGCATGTATCTTCAAATTCCTATACTCATATTAACTAGTTCAGAAGCAAGGATGGAGTGTTCGTTGCGCTCTCGAAAGCCACCACGGCCACTTTTAACAGGGTGTGGGAAAACAACCACTAGTTATGTCCTCCGAAACGCGCGTTTCAGTGGCCTAACTCCAAAAACCCCTCGACCACCAGCCCCACCCACCCACAAACCCACCCCACGTGGGGGGAGTCGGTCGTTTTTCAAGTTGGGCCGACTGCGATCCGGGACCGTCCAGTCCTCCGAAACACGCATATATATCCGGAAATCTCTGCACTCATTTCCGCCAGTACGAATGCCGAGATTGAGGGTTCGGAACGCCCCGGAAGCCACCATAGTAACTTTCAGCCAAGATTGGGCGGCCGCCCAACCGTCAATTGGCCTTCGAAACATGCGTTGTTCGAGAAATTTCGATTCCCGCATTCGCCAGTTCGGAAGCCGAGATCGAGGGTTCGGAGCTCCCCGGAACCCACCTTAGTAACTTTATACCGGGTTTGGGCGGCCGATCGTTATTCGCGCTGGCCATGTCGTGATACGGAACCGTCGGGCCACCGAAATGCACATCGATCATGAAATTCCCAGCTTCGGCTCCGCGAATTCGGAAGCCGAGATCTATGTTACGGAGCTGCTAGGAAATCACCACAGTAAATTTCTACGTAATTCAGGTAGACGCCAAATAGTTTAGGCCTACGAAGCATTCAAGGATCTTCAAATTCATATACTCGTATTAGCTAGTTCGGAAGCAAGGATGGAGGGTTCGAAGCGCTCTCGAAAGCCACCACGGCCACTTTCTACAGAGCGTGGGAAAACAACCACCAGTTATGTCTTCCGAAACGCGCGTTTCAGTGACCTAACTCCGAAATCCCCTCGACCAACAGCACCACTCACCCACAAACCTACCCCATGTTGGGGTTGTCGATCGTTTTTCAAGTTGGGCCTGTCAAGATCCGGGACCTCCGGTCCTCCGAAACGCGCGTATATCGGGAAATCTCTGCACTCGTTTCTGCTAGTTCGAATGCTTAGAACGAGGGTATGGAGCCCCGGAAGCCACCATAGTAACTTTCGGCCGATATTGGGCAGCCGCCCAACCATCGGTTGGCCTTCGAAACATGCGTTGTTTGTGAAATTCCGATACCCGCATTCGCCAGTTCAGAAGCCGAGATCGAGGGATCGGAGCTCCCCGGAACCCACCATAGTAACTTTATACCGAGTTTGGGCGGCCAATTGTTATTCACGCTGGCCCTGTCGCGATATGGAACCGTCGGGCCACCGAAACCCGCATCGATTGTGAAATTCCCAGGATCGGCTTCGCGAATTCGGAAGCCGAGATCTATGTTATGGAGCTGCTAGGAAACCACCACAGTAAATTTCTACAAAATTCAGGTAGACGCCAGACAGTTCAGGCCAACGAAGCATGCATGGATCTTCAAATTCCTATACTCGTATTAGCTAGTTCGGAAGCAAGGATGGAGGGTTCGAAGCGCTCTCGAAAGCCACCACGGCCACTTTCTACAGAGCATGTGAAAACAACCACCAGTTATGTCCTCCGAAACGCGCGTTTTAGTGACCTAACTCCAAAACCCCTCGACCACCAGCCTCACCCGCCCATCCACAAACCCACCCCACATAGGGGGAGTCGATCGCTATTGTAGTTGGGCCGGTCGCGATCCGAGACCATCCGGTCCACCAAAACGCGCGTATATCGAGAAATCTCTGCACCCGTTTCCGCCAATTCGAATGCCGAGATCGAGGGTTCGGAGTGCCCCGGAAGCCACCATAGTAACTCTCGGCCGAGATTCGGCAGCCTCCCAACCATCGGTTGGCCATTGAAACATGCGTTGTTCATGAAATTCCAATACCCGCATTCGCCAGTTCGGAAGACGAGATCGAGGGTTCGGGTCTCCCCAGAACCCACCATAGTGACCTTATACCAAGTTTGGGTGGCCAATCGTTATTCACGCTGGCCCTGTCATGATACGGAAACGTCGGGCTACCGAAACGCGCATCGATTTTGAAATTCCCAGGTTCGGCTTTGCGAATACGGAAGCCGAGATCTATGTTACGGAGCTGCTAGGAAACCACCACAATAAATTTCTACGTAATTTAGGTAGACGCCAAACAGTTCAGGCCTACGAAGCATGCATGTATCTTCATATTCCTATACTCATATTAGCTAGTTCGGAAGCAAGGATGGAGGGTTCGAAGCGCTCTCAAAAGCAACCACGGCCACTTTCTACAGGGCGTGGGAAAACAACCACCAGTTACCGAAACGCGCGTTTCAGTGACCTAACTCCAAAAAACCCTCGACCACCAGCCCCACCCACCCACAAACCCACCCCACTTGGGGGGAGTCGATCGTTTTTCAAGTTGGGCCGGTCGCGATCCGGGACCGTCCGGTCCTCCGAAACACGCATATATCAGGAAATCTCTGCACTCGTTTCCGCCAGTTCGAATGCCGAGATCAAGGGTTCGGAGCGCCCCGGAAGCAACAATGTAACTTTCGGCCGAGATTGGGCAGCCGCCCAACCGTCGGTTGGGTCTTCGAAACATGCGTTGTTCGTGAAATTCCGATACCTGCATTCGCCTATTCGGACGCCGAGATCAAGGGTTCGGAGCTCCCCGAAACCCACCATAGTAACTTTATACCTAGTTTGGGCGACCAATCATTATTCACGCTGGCCCTGTGGTGATACGGAACCGTCGGACATTGAAACGCGCATCGATCGTGAAATTCCCAGGTTCGGCTTCCCGAATTCGGAAGCCGAGATCTATGTTACGGAACTGCTAGGAAACCACCACAGTAAATTTCTACGTAATTCAGGTAGACGCCAAACAGTTCAGGCCTACGAAGCATGCATGGATCTTCAAATTCCTATACTCGTATTAGCTAGTTCGGAAGCAAGGATAGAGGGTTCGAAGCACTCTCGAAAGCCACCACGGCCACTTTCTACAGAGCGTGGGAAAACAACCACCAGTTATGTCCTCCGGAACGCGCGTTTCAGTGACCTAACTCTGAAAACCCCTCGACCACCAGCCCTACCTACCCATCCACAAACCCACCCCACGTGGGGGGAGTCGACCATTTTTCTAGTTGGGCGGTCGCGATCTGGGATCGTCCGGTCCTCCGAAACGCGCGTATATCGGCAAATCTCTGCACTCGTTTCCGCCAGTTCTAATGCCGAGATCGAGGGTTCGCAGCGCCCCGGAAGCCACCATAGCAACTTTCGGCCGAGATTGGGCAGCCGCCCAACCGTCGGTTAGCCTTCGAAACATGCGTTGTTCGTGAAATTCTGATACCCGCATTCGCCAGTTCGGAAGCCGAGATCGAGGGTTCGGGTCTCCCCGGAACCCACCATAGTAAATTTATACCGAGTTTGGGCGGCCAATCGTTATTCACGCTGGCCCTGTCGTTATACAGAACCGTCAGGCCATTGAAACGCGCGTCGATTGTGAAATTCCCGGG
The DNA here is from genome assembly GCA_030737875.1 of Allium sativum. Taxonomy (NCBI): domain Eukaryota; kingdom Viridiplantae; phylum Streptophyta; class Magnoliopsida; order Asparagales; family Amaryllidaceae; genus Allium; species Allium sativum. Next base: position 339,065,316 of record CM060923.1, read on the forward strand.
TTCGGCTTCGCGAATTTGGAAGCCGAGATCTATGTTACGGAGCTGCGAGGGAACCACCACAGTAAATTTCTACGTAATTCAGGTTGACACCAAACAGCTCAGGCTTACGAAGCATGCATGTATCTTCAAATTCCTATACTCATATTAGCTAGTTCGGAAGCAAGGATGCAGGGTTCGAAGAGCTCTCGAAATCCACCATGGCCACTTTCTACAGGGCGTGGGAAAACAACCAGCAGTTACGTCGTCCGAAGCGCGCGTTTTAGTGACCTAACTTCAAAAACCCCTCGACCACCAGCCCCACCTGACCATCCACAAACACACCCCACATGGGGGGAGTCGATCGTTTTTCTAGTTGAGCCGGTCGCGATCCGAGACCGTCCGGTCCTCCGAGACGAGCATATATCGGGAAATCTCTGCACTCGTTTCCGCCAGTTCGAATGCCGAGATCGAGGGTTCGGAGTGCCCCGGAAGCCACCATAGTAACTCACGGTCGAGATTGGGCAGCCTCCCAACGGTCGGTTGGCCTTCGAAAAATGTGTTGTTCGTGAAATTCCGATACCTGCATTCGCCAGTTCGGAAGACGAGATCGAGGGTTCGGGTCTCCCCAGAACCCACCATAGTAACTTTATACCGAGTTTGGGCGGCCAATCGTTATTCACGCTGGCCCTGTCATGATACGTAACAGTCGTGCCACCGAAACGCGCATCGATTGTGGAATTCCCATGTTCGGCTTCGCGAATTCGGAAGCCGAGATCTATGTTACGGAGCTGGTAGGAAACCACCACAGTAAATTTCTACGTAATTCAAGTAGACGCCAAACAGTTCAGGCCTACGAAGCATACATGTATCTTCAAATTCCTATACTCATATTAGCTAGTTCAGAAGCAAGGATGGAGGGTTCGAAGCGCTCTCGAAAGCCACCACAGCTACTTTCAACAGGGTGTGGGAAAATAACCACTAGTTATGTCCTCCGAAACGCGTGTTTCAGTGGCCTAACTCCAAAAACCCCTCGACCACCAGCCCCACCCACCCACAAACCCACCCCACGTGGGGGGAGTCGGTCGTTTTTCAAGTTGGGCCGGTTGCGATCCGGGACCGTCCGGTCCTCCGAAACACGCATATATATCGGGAAATCTCTACACTCATTTCCGCCAGTACGAATGCCGAGATCGAGGGTTCTGAACGCCCCGGAAGCCACCATAGTAAATTTCAGCCAAGATTGGGCAGCCGCCCAACAGTCAGTTGGCCTTCAAAACATGCGTTGTTCGAGAAATTTCGATTCCTGCATTCGCCAGTTCGGAAGCCGAGATTGAGGGTTCGGAGCTCCCCAGAACCCACCATAGTAACATTATACCGGGTTTGGGCGGCCAATCGTTATTCGCGCTGGCCATGTCGTGATACGGAACCGTCGGGCCACCGAAATGCGCATCGATGATGAAATTCCCAGCTTCGGCTCCGCGAATTCGGAAGCCGAGATCTATGTTACGGAGCTGCTAGGACATCACCACAGTAAATTTCTACGTAATTCAGGTAGGCGCCAAACAGTTTAGGCCTACGAAGCAAGCAAGGATCTTCAAATTCATATACTCGTATTAGCTAGTTCGGAAGCAAGGATGGAGGGTTCGAAGCGCTCTCGAAAGCCACCACGGCCACTTTCTACAGAGCGTGGGAAAACAACCACCAGTTATGTCTTCCGAAACGCGCATTTCAGTGACCTAACTCCGAAATCCCCTCGACCAACAGCACCACCCACCCACAAACCTACCCCACGTTGGGGGAGTCGATCGTTTTTCAAGTTGGGCCGGTCACGATCCGGGACCTACGGTACTCCGAAACGCGCGTATATCGAGAAATCTCTGCACTCGTTTCTGCTAGTTCGAATGCTGAGAACGAGGGTATGGAGCCCCAGAAGCCACCATAGTAACTTTCGGCCGAGATTGGATCGGCGCCCAACCATCGGTTGGCCTTCGAAACATGCGTTGTTCGTGAAATTCCGATACCCACATTCGCCAGTTCGGAAGCCGAGATCGAGGGTTCGGAGCTCCCCGGAACCCACCATAGTAAATTTATACCGAGTTTGGGCCGCCAGTTGTTATTCACGCTGGCCCTGTCGCGATATGGAACCGTCGGGCCACCGAAATGCGCATCGATTGTGAAATTCCCAGGATCGGCTTCGCGAATTCGAAAGCCGAGATCTATGTTATGGAGCTGCTAGGAAACCACCACAGTAAATTTCTACATAATTCAGGTAGACGCCAAATAGTTCAGGCCAACGAAGCGTGCATGGAACTTCAAATTCCTATACTCGTATTAGCTAGTTCGGAAGCAAGGATGGAGGGTTCGAAGCGCTCTCGAAAGCCACCACGGCCACTTTCTACAGAGCATGTGAAAACAACCACCAGTTATGTCCTCCGAAATGCACGTTTCAGTGACCTAACTCCCAAACCCCTTGACAACCAGCCCCACCCGCCCATCCACAAACCACCCCACATAGGGGGAGTCGATCGTTATTTTAGTTGGGCCGATCGCGATCCGAGACCATCCGGTCCACCGAAACGCGCGTATATCGAGAAATCTCTGCACCCGTTTCCGCCAGTTCAAATGCCGAGATCGAGGGTTCGGAGTGCCCCAGAAGCCACCATAGTAACTCTCGGCCGAGATTCGGCAGCCTCCCAACCAACAGTTGGCCTTTGAAACATGCGTTGTTCATGAAATTCCGATACCCACATTCGCCAGTTCGGAAGACGAGATCGAGGGTTCGGGTCTCCCCAGAACCCACCATAGTGACCTTATACCAAGTTTGGGTGGCCAATCGTTATTCACGCTGGCCCTGTCATGATACGGAACCGTCGGGCCACCGAAACGCGCATCGATTTTGAAATTCCCAGGTTCGGCTTTGCGAATTCGGAAGCCAAGATCTATGTTACGGAGCTACTAGGAAACCACCACAGTAAATTTATACGTAATTCAGGTAGATGCCAAACAGTTCAGGCCTACGAAGCATGCATGTACCTTCATATTCCTATACTCGTATTAGCTAGTTCGGAAGCAAGGATGGAGGGTTCGAAGCGCTCTCGAAAGCAACCACGACCACTTTCTACAGGGCGTGGGAAAACAACCACCAGTTACCGAAACGCGTGTTTCAGTGACCTAACTCCAAAAAACCCTCGACCACCAGCCCCACCCACCCACAAACCCACCCCACGTGGGGGGAGTCGATCGTTTTTCAAGTTGGGCCGGTCGCGATCCGGGACCGTCCGGTCCTCCAAAACACGCATATATCCGGAAATCTATGCACTCGTTTCCGCCAGTTCGAATGCCAAGATCAAGGGTTCGGAGCGCCCCGGAAGCCACAATGTAACTTTCGGCCGAGATTGGGCAGCCGCCCAACCGTCGGTTGGTCTTCAAACCATGCGTTGTTCGTGAAATTCTGATACCTGCATTCGCCGGTTCGGAAGCCGAGATCGAGGGTTCGGAGCTCCCCGGAACCCACCATATTAACTTTATACCTAGTTTGGGCGACCAATCGTTATTCAAGCTGGCCCTGTGGTGATACGGAACCGTCGGGACATTGAAACGCGCATCGATCGTGAAATTCCCAGGTTCGGCTTCCCGAATTCGGAAGCCGAGATCTATGTTACGGAGCTGCTAGGAAACCACCACAGTAAATTTCTACGTAATTCAGGTAGACGCCAAACAGTTCAGGCCTACGAAGCACGCATGGATCTTCAAATTCCTATACTCGTATTAGCTAGTTCGGAATCAAGGATGGAGGGTTCGAAGCACTCTCGAAAGCCACCACGGCCACTTTCTACAGAGCGTGGGAAAACAACCACCAGTTATGTCCTCCGGAACGCGCGTTTCAGTGACCTAACTCCGAAAACCCCTCGACCACCAGCCCTACCTACCCATCCACAAACCCACCCCACATGGGGGGAGTCGACCATTTTTCTAGTTGGGCGGTCGCTATCCGGGATCGTCCGGTCTCCGAAACGCGCATATATCGGCAAATCTCTACACTCGTTTCCGCCAGTTCTAATGCCGAGATCGAGGGTTCGCAGCACCCCGAAAGCCACAATAGCAACTTTCGGCCGAGATTGGGCAGCCGCCCAACCGTCGGTTAGCCTTCGAAACATGCGTTGTTCGTGAAATTCTGATACCCGCATTCGCCAGCTCGGAAGCCGAGATCGAGGGTTCAGGTCTCCCCGGAACCCACCATAGTAAATTTATACCGAGTTTGGGCGACCAATCGTTATTCTTGCTGGCCCTGTCGTGATACGAACCGTCGGGCCACTGAAACGCGCGTCGATTGTGAAATTCCCAGGTTCAGCTTCGTGAATTCGGAAGCTGAGATCTATGTTACGGAGCTGCGAGGAAAACACCACAGTAAATTTTTACGTAATTCAGGTTGACACCAAACAGCTCAGGCTTACGAAGCATGCATGTATCTTCAAATTCCTATACTCATATTAGCTAGTTCGGAAGCAAGGATGCAGGGTTCGAAGAGCTTCGAAAGCCACCACGGCCACTTTCTACAGGGCGTGGGAAAACAACCACCAGTTATGTCGTCTGAAACGCGCGTTTCTGTGACCTAACTCCAAAAATCCCTCGACCACCAGCCCCACCCACCCACAAACCCACCCCATTTGGGGGGAGTCGATCGTTGTTCAAGTTGGGCCGGTCGCGATCCGGGACCGTCCGGTCCTCCGAAACACGCATATATCGGGAAATCTCTGCACTCGTTTCCGCCAGTTCGAATGCCGAGATCGGGGGTTCGGAGCACCCCGGAAGCCACCATAGTAACTTTCGGCCGAGATTGGGCAGCCGCCTAACCGTCGGTTGGCCTTCGAAACATGCGTTGTTCGTGAAATTCCGATACCCGCATTCGCCAGTTCGGAAGCCGAGATCGAGGGTTCGGTTCTCCCCGGAACCCACCATAGTTACTTTGTACCGAGTTTGGGCGGCCAATCGTTATTCACGCTGGCCCTATCGTGATACGGAACCGTCGGGCTGCCGAAACGCGCATCGATCGTGAAATTCCCAGGTTCGGCTTCGCGGATTCGGAAGACGAGATCTATGTTACAGAGCTGCTAGGAAACCACCACAATAAATTTCTTCGTAATTCAGGTAGACGCCAAACAGTTCAGGCGTACGAAGCATGCATGGATCTTCAAATTCCTATACTCATATAAGCTAGTTCGGAAGCAAGGATGGAGGGTTCGAAGCGCTCTCGAAAGCCACCACGACCACTTTCTACAGAGCGTGGGAAAACAACCACCAGTTATGTCATCCAAAACGCGCGTTTCAGTGACCTAACTCCGAAAACCCCTCGACCACCAGCCCCACCCGCCCATCCACAAACCCACCCCACATAGGGGGAGTCGATCGTTTTTCTAGTTGGACCTATCGCGATCCGACACCGTCCGGTCCTCCGAAACGCACGTATATCGGGAAATCTCCGCACTCGTTTCCGCCAGTTCGAATGCCGAGATCGAGGGTTCGGAGCTCCCCGGAAGCCACCATTGTAACTCTCGGCTGAGATTGGGCAGCCTCCCAACCATCGGTTGGCCTTCGAAACATGCGTTGTTCGTGAAATTCCGATACCCGCATTCTCCAGTTCGGAAGACGAGATCGAGGGTTCGGGTCTCCCCAGAACCCACCATAGTAACTTTATACCGAGTTTGGGTGGCCAATTGTTATTCACGCTGGCCCTGTCCTGATACGGAACCATCGGGCCACCGAAACGCGCATCGATTGTGAAATTCCCTGGTTCGCCTTCACGAATTCGGAAGCCGAGATCTATGTTACGGAGCTGCTAGGAAACCACCACAGTAAATTTCTATGTAATTCAAGTAGACGCCAAACAGTTCAGGCCTACGAAGCATGCATGTATCTTCAAATTCCTATACTCATATTAGCTAGTTCAGAAGCAAGGATGGAGGGTTCAAAGCGCTCTCGAAAGCCACCACGGCCACTTTCTACAGGGCGTGGGAAAACAACCACCGGTTATGTCCTCCGAAACGCGCGTTTCAGTGACCTAACTCCAAAAACCCCTCGATCACCAGCCCTACCCACCCACAAACCCACCCCACGTGGGGGGAGTCGATCGTTATTCAAGTTGGGCCGGTCGCGTTCTGGGACTGTCCGGTCCTCTGAAACACGCGTATATCGGGAAATATCTGCATTCGTTTCCGCCAGTTCGAATGCCGAGATCGAGGGTTTGGAGGGCCGAGGAAGCCACCATAGTAACTTTCGGCCCAGATTGGGCAGCCGCCTTACCGTCGGTTGGCCTTCGAAACATGCATTGTTCGTGAAATTCCGATAACCGCATTCGCCAGTTCGGAAGCCGAGATCGAGGGTTCGGAGCTCCCCGAAACCCACCATAGTAACTTTATACCGAGTTGGGGCAGCCAATCTTTATTCACGCTGGCCCTGTCGTGATACGGAACCGTCGGGCCACCGAAACGCGCATTGATCTTGAAATTCCCAAGTTCGGCTTCGCGAATTCGGAAGCTGAGATCTATGTTACGGAGCCACTAGGAAACCACCACAGTAAAATTCTACGTAATTCAGGTAGACGCCAAACAGTTCAGGCCTACGAAGCATGCATGGATCTTCAAATTCCTATACTCATATTAGCTAGTTCGGTAGCTAGGATGGAGGGTTCGAAGCGCTCTCGAAAGCCACAACGGCCACTTTCTACAAAGCGTGGGAAAACAACCACTAGTTATATCCTCCGAAACGTGCGTTTCAGTGACCTAACTCCAAAATCCCCTCAACCACCAGCCCCACCCACCCATCCACAAACCCACCCCACGTGGGGGGAGTCGATCATTTTTCTAGTTGGGCCTGTCGCGATCCGGGACCGTCCGGTCCTCCGAAACGCGCGTATATCCGGAAATCTCTGCACTCGTTTCCGCCAGTTCGAATGCCGAGATCGGGTGTTCGGAGCACCCCGGAAGCCAGCATAGTAACTTTCGGCCGAGATTGGGCAGCCGCCCAACCGTCGGTTGGCCTTCGAAACATGCGTTCTTCGTGAAATTCCGATACCCGCATTCGCTAATTCGGAAGCCGAGATCGAGGGTTCGGGTCTACCCGGAACCCAACATAGTAACTTTATACCGAGTTTGGGCGGCCAATCGTTATTCATGCTGGCCCTGTCATGATACGGAACCGTCGGGCCGCCGAAATGCGCATCGATCGTGAAATTCCCAGGTTTGGCTTCGCGAATTAGGAAGACGAGATCTATGTTATGGAGCTGCTAGGAAACCACCACAGTAAATTTCTTCGTAATTCAGGTAGACGCCAAATAGTTCAGGCTACGAAGCATGCATGGATCTTCAAATTCCTATACTCGTATTAGCTTGTTCGGAAGCAAGGATGTAGGGTTCGAAGCGCTCTCGAAAGCCAGCACAGCCACTTTCTACTGAGCGTGGAAAAACAACCACCAGTTATGTCATCCGAAACGCGCGTTTCAGTGAACTAACTCCGAAAACCGCTCGACCACCAGCCCCACCCGCCCATCCACAAACCCACCCCACATGGGGGGAGTCGATCGTTTTCCTAGTTGGGCCTGTCGCGATCCGAGACCGTCCGGTCCTCCGAAACGCGCGTATATCGGGAAATCTCTGCACTCGTTTCCGCCAGTTCGAATGCCGAGATCGAGGGTTCGGAGCGCCCCTGAAGCCACCATAGTAACTCTCGGCTGAGATTGGGCAGCCTCCCAACCGTCGGTTGGCCTTCGAGACATGCGTTGTTCGTGAAATTCTGATACCCTCATTCTCCGGTTCGGAAGACGAGATCGAGGGTTCGGGTCTCCCCAGAACCCACCATAATAACTTTATACCGAGTTTGGGCGACCAATTGTTATTCACACTGGCCCTGTCGTGATACGGAACCATCGGGCCACCGAAACGCACATCGATTGTGAAATTCCCAGGTTCGGCTTCACGAATTCGGAAGCCGAGATCTATGTTACAGAGCTGCTAGGAAACCAGATAGTAAATTTCTACTTAATTCAAGTAGATGCCAAACAGTTCAGGCCAACGAAGCATTCATGTATCTTCAAATTCCTATACTCATATTAGCTAGTTCGGAAGCAAGGATGGAGGGTTCAAAGCGGTCTCGAAAGCCACCACGGCCACTTTCTACAGGGCGTGGGAAAACAACCACCAGTTATGTCCTCCGAAACGCGCATTTCAGTGACCTAACTCCAAAAACCCCTCGACCACGACCCCTACCCACCCACAAACCCACCCCACGTGGGGGGAGTTGATCGTTATTCAAGTTGGGCCGGTCGCGTTCCGGGACTGTCCAGTTCTCCGAAACACGCGTATATCGGGAAATCTCTGCACTCGTTTCCCCCGGTTCGAATGCCGAGATCGAGGGTTTGGAGCGCCCAGGAAGCCACCATAGTAACTTTCGGCCGAGATTGGGCAGCCGCCTTACCATCGGTTGGCCTTCGAAAGATGCATTGTTCGTGAAATTCCGATAACCGCATTCGCCTGTTCGGAAGCCGAGATCGAGCGTTCGGAGCTCCCCGAAACCCACCATAGTAACTTTATACCGAGTTGGGGCGGCCAGTCGTTATTCACACTGGCCCTGTCATGATACGGAACCGTCGGGCCACCGAAACGCGCATTGATCTTGAAATTCCCAGGTTCGGCTTCGCGAATTCGGAAGCTGAGATCTATGTTACGGAGCTACTTGGAAACCACCACAGTAAAATTCTACGTAATTCAGGTAGACGCCAAACAGTTCAGGCCTACAAAGCATGCATGGATCTTCAAATTCCTATACTCGTATTAGCTAGTTCGGTAGTTAGGATGGAGGGTTCGAAGCGCTCTCGAAAGCCACAATGGCCACTTTCTACAGAGCGTGGGAAAACAACCACTAGTTATATCCTCCGAAAGGCACATTTCAGTGACCTAACTGCAAAATCCCCACAACTACCAGCCCCACCGACCCATCCACAAACCCACCCCATGTGGGGGAAGTCGATCATTTTTCTAGTTGGGCCGGTCGCGATACGGGACCGTCCGGTCCTCCGAAACGCGCGTGTATCGGGAAACCTCTGCACTCGTTTCCGCCAGTTCGAATGCCGAGATCGATGGTTCGGAGCGCCCCGGAAGCCACCATTGTAACTTTCGGCCGAGATTGGGCAGCTGCCCAACCGTCGGTTGGCCTTCGAAACAAACGTTGTTCGTGAAATTCCAATACCCGCTTTCGCCAGTTCGGAAGCCGAGATCGAGTGTTCGGGTCTCCCCAGAACCCACCATAGTAATTTCATACCGAGTTTGGGTGGCCAATCGTTATTCACGCTGGCCCTGTCGTGATACGGAACCGTCAGGCCACCGAAACGCGCATCGATCGTGAAATTCCCAGGTTCGGCTTCTCGAATTCGGAAGCCAAGATCTATGTTACGGAGCTGCTAGGAAACCACCACAGTAAATTTCTACGTAATTCAGGTAGACGCCAAACAAGTCAGGCCTACAAAGCATGCATGTATCTTCAAATTCCTATACTCATATTAGCTAGTTCGGAAGCAAGGATGGAGGGTTCGAAACGCTCTCGAAAGCCACCATGGCCACTTTCTACAGGGCGCGGGAAAACAACCACCAGTTATGTCCTCCGAAACGCGCGTTTCAGTGACCTAACTCCAAAAACCCCTCGACCACCAGCACCACCCACCAACATACCAACCCCACGTGGGGGGAGTCGATCGTTTTTCAAGTTGGGCCGGTCGCGATCCGGGACCGTCCGGTCCTCCGAAACGAGCGTATATCGGGAAATCTCTGCACTCGTTTCTACCAGTTCGAATGTGGAGATCGAGGGTTTGGAGCGCCATGCAAGCCACCATAGTAACTTTCGGCCGAGATAGGGCAGCCGCCCAACCGTCGGTTGGCCTTTGAAACATGCGTTGTTCGTGAAATTCCGATACCCGCATTCGCCAGTTCAGAAGCCGAGATCGAGGGTTCGGAGCTCCCCGGAACCCACCATAGTGACTTTATACCTAGTATGGGCGGCCAATCGTTATTCACGCTGGCCCTGTCGTGATACGGAAACGTCGGGCCGAAGAAACGCGCATCGATCGTGAAATACCCAGGTTCGGCTTCGCGAATTCGGAAGCCATGATCTATGTTATGGAGCTGCTAGGAAACCACCACAGTAAACTTCTACGTAATTCAGGTAGACGCCAAACAGTTTAGGCCTACGAAGCATGCAAGGATCTTCAAATTCCTATACTCGTATTAGCTAGTTCGGAATCAAGGATGGAGGTTTCGAAGCTCTCTAGAAAGCCACCGCGGCCACTTTCTACAGAGCGTGGGAAAATAACCACCAGTTATGTCTTCCGAAACGCGCGTTTTAGTGACCTAACTCCGAAATCCCCTCGACCAACAGCACCACCCACCCACAAACCTACCCCACGTTGGGGGATTCAATCGTTTTTCAAGTTGGGCCGGTAACGATCCGGGACCTCCGATAATCCGAAATGCGCGTATATCGGGAAATCTCTGCACTCGTTTCTGCTAGTTAGAATGCTGAGAACGAGGGTATGGAGCCCCAGAAGCCACCATAGTAACTTTCGGCCGAGATTGGGCCGGCGCCCAACCATCGGTTGGCCTTCGAAACATGCGTTGTTCGTGAAATTCCGATACCCGCATTCGCCAGTTCGGAAGCCGAGATCGAGGGTTCGGAGCTCCCCGGAACCCACCATAGTAAATTTATACCGAGTTTGGGCAGCCAGTTGTTATTCACGCTGGCCCTGTCGTGATATGGAACCGTCGGGCCACCGAAACGCGCCTCGATTGTGAAATTCCCAGGATCGGCTTCGCGAATTCGGAAGCCGAGATCTATGTTATGGAGCTGCTAGGAAACCACCACAGTAAATTTCTACATAATTCAGGTAGACGCCAAACAGTTTAGGCCTACGAAGCATGCATGTATCTTCATATTCCTATACTCATATTAGCTAGTTCGGAAGCAAGGATGGAGGGTTCGAAGCGCTCTCGAAAGCAACCACGACCACTTTCTACAGGGCGTGGGAAAACAACCACCAGTTACCGAAACGCGCGTTTCAGTGACCTAACTCCAAAAACCCCTCGACCACCAGCCCCACCCACCCACAAACCCACCCCACGTGGGGGGAGTCGATCGTTTTTCAAGTTGGGCCGGTCGCGATCCGGGACCGTCCGGTCCTCCAAAACACGCATATATCCGGAAATCTCTACACTCGTTTCCGCCAGTTCGAATGCCGAGATCAAGGGTTCGGAGCGCCCTGGAAGCCACAATGTAACTTTCGGCCGAGATTGGGCAGCCGCCCAACCGACGGTTGGTCTTCAAAACATGCGTTGTTCGTGAAATTCTGATACCTGCATTCGCCAGTTCGGAAGCCGAGATCGAGGGTTCGGAGCTCCCCGGAACCCACCATAGTAACTTTATACCTAGTTTGGGCGACCAATCGTTATTCACGCTGGCCCTGTGATGATACGGAACCGTCGGGACATTGAAACGCGCATCGATCGTGAAATTCCCAGGTTCGGCTTCCTGAATTCGGAAGCCGAGATCTATGTTACGGAGCTGCTAGGAAACCACCACAGTAAATTTCTACGTAATTCAGGTAGACGCCAAACAGTTCAGTCCTACGAAGCATGCATGGATCTTCAAATTCCTATACTCGTATTAGCTAGTTCGGAAGCAAGGATGGAGGGTTCGAAGCACTCTCGAAAGCCACCACGGCCACTTTCTACAGAGCATGGGAAAACAACCACCAGTTATGTCCTCCGGAATGCGCGTTTCAGTGACCTAACTCCGAAAACCCCTCGACCACCAGCCCTACCTACCCATCCACAAACCCACCCCACGTGGGGGGAGTCGACCATTTTTCTAGTTGGGCGGTCGCTATCCGGGATCGTCCGGTCTCCGAAACGCGCGTATATCGGCAAATCTCTGCACTCGTTTCCGCCAGTTCTAATGCCGAGATCGAGAGTTCGCAGCACCCCGGAAGCATGCGTTGTTCGTGAAATTCCGATACCCGCATTCGCCAGCTCGGAAGCCGAGATCGAGGGTTCAGGTCTCCCCGGAACCCACCATAGTAAATTTATACCCAGTTTGGGCGGCCAATCGTTATTCACGCTGGCCCTGTCGTGATACGAACCGTCGGGCCACTGAAACGCGCGTCGATTGTGAAATTCCCAGGTTCGGCTTCGTGAATTCGGAAGCCGAGATCTATGTTACGGAGCTGCGAGGAAACCACCACAGTAAATTTCTACGTAATTTAGGTTGACACCAAACAGCTCAGGCTTACGAAGCATGCATGTATCTTCAAATTCCTATACTCATATTAGCTAGTTCGGAAGCAAGGATGCAGGGTTCGAAGAGCTCTCGAAAGCCACCACGGCCACTTTCTACAGGGCGTGGGAAAACAACCACCAGTTATGTCGTCTGAAACGCGCGTTTCAGTGACCTAACTCCAAAAACCCCTCGACCACCAGCCCCACCCACCCACAAACCCACCCCATTTGGGGGGAGTCGATCGTTGTTCAAGTTGGGCCGGTCGCGATCCGGGACCGTCTGGTCCTCCGAAACACGCATATATCGGGAAATCTCTGCACTCGTTTCCGCCAGTTCGAATGCCGAGATCGGGGGTTCGGAGCACCCCGGAAGCCACCATAGTAACTTTCGGCCGAGATTGGGCAGCCGCCCAACCGTCGGTTGGCCTTCGAAACATGCGTTGTTCGTGAAATTCCGATACCCGCATTCGCCAGTTCGGAAGCCGAGATCGAGGGTTCGGTTCTCCCCGGAACCCACCATAGTAACTTTATACCGAGTTTGGGCGGCCAATCGTTATTCAAGCTGGCCCTATCATGATACGGAACCGTCGGGCTGCCGAAACGCGCATCGATCGTGAAATTCCCAGGTTCGGCTTCGCGAATTCGGAAGACGAGATCTATGTTACGGAGCTGCTAGGAAACCACCACAGTAAATTTCTTCGTAATTCAGGTAGACGCCAAACAGTTCAGGCGTACGAAGCATGCATGGATCTTCAAATTCCTATACTCATATAAGCTAGTTCGGAAGCAAGGATGGAGGGTTCGAAGCGCTCTCGAAAGCCACCACGACCACTTTCTACAGAGCGTGGGAAAACAACCACCAGTTATGTCATCCAAAACGCGCGTTTCAGTGACCTAACTCCGAAAACACCTCGACCACCAGCCCCACCCGCCCATCCACAAACCCACCCCACATAGGGGGAGTCGATCGTTTTTCTAGTTGGGCCCGTCGCGATCCGAGACCGTCCGGTCCTCCGAAACGCACGTATATCGGGAAATATCCGCACTCGTTTCCGCCAGTTCGAATGCCGAGATCGAGGGTTCGGAGCTCCCCGGAAGCCACCATTGTAACTCTCGGCTGAGATTGGGCAGCCTCGCAACCATCGGTTGGCCTTCGAAACATGCGTTGTTCGTGAAATTCCGATACCCGCATTCTCCAGTTCGGAAGACGAGATCGAGGGTTCGTGTCTCCCCAGAACCCACCATAGTAACTTTATACCGAGTTTGGGTGGCCAATTGTTATTCACGCTGGCCCTGTCGTGATACAGACCCATCGGGCCACCGAAACGCGCATCGATTGTGAAATTCCCTGGTTCGGCTTCACGAATTCGGAAGCTGAGATCTATGTTACGGAGCTGCTAGGAAACCACCACAGTAAACTTCTATGTAATTCAAGTAGACGCCAAACAGTTCAGGCCTACGAAGCATGCATGTATCTTCAAATTCCTATACTCATATTAGCTAGTTCAGAAGCAAGGATGGAGGGTTCAAAGCGCTCTCGAAAGCCACCACAGCCACTTTCTACAGGGCGTGGGAAAACAACCACCGGTTATGTCCTCCGAAATGCGCGTTTCAGTGACCTAACTCCAAAAACCCCTCGATCACCAGCCCCACCCACCCACAAATCCACCCCACGTGGGGGGAGTCGATCGTTATTCAAGTTGGGCCGGTCGTTCAGGGACCGTCCGGTCCTCCGAAACACGCGTATATCGGGAAATCTTTGCATTCGTTTCCGCCAGTTCGAATGCCGAGATCGAGGGTTTGGAGGGCCGAGGAAGCCACCATAGTAACTTTCGGCAGAGATTGGGCAGCCGCCTTACCGTCGGTTGGCCTTCGAAACATGCATTGTTCGTGAAATTCCGATAACCGCGTTCGCCAGTTCGGAAGCCGAGATCGAGGGTTCGGAGCTCCCCGAAACCCACCATAGTAACTTTATACCGAGTTGGGGCAGCCAATCTTTATTCACGCTGGCCCTGTCGTGATACGGAACCGTCGGGCCACCGAAACGCGCATTGATCTAGAAATTCCCAAGTTCGGCTTCGCGAATTCGGAAGCTGAGATCTATGTTACGGAGCCACTAGGAAACCACCACAGTAAAATTCTACGTAATTCAGGTTAACGCCAAACAGTTCAGGCCTACGAAGCATGCATGGATCTTCAAATTCCTATACTCGTATTAGCTAGTTCGGTAGCTAGGATGGAGGGTTCGAAGCACTCTCGAAAGCCACAACGGCCACTTTCTACAAAGCGTGGGAAAACAACCACTAGTTATATCCTCCGAAACGTGCGTTTCAGTGACCTAACTCCAAAATCCCCTCAACCACCAGCCCCACCCAACCATCCACAAACCCACCCCACGTGGGGGGAGTCGATCATTTTTCTAGTTGGGCCAGTCGCGATCCGGGACCGTCCGGTCCTCCGAAACGCGCGTATATCCGGAAATCTCTGCACTCGTTTCCGCCAGTTCGAATGCCGAGATCGGGGGTTCGGAGCACCCCGGAAGCCAGCATAGTAACTTTCGGCCGAGATTGGGCAGCCGCCCAACCGTCGGTTGGCCTTCGAAACATGCGTTCTTCGTGAAATTCCGATACCCGCATTCGCTAATTCGGATGCCGAGATCGAGGGTTCGGGTCTCCCCGGAACCCAGCATAGTAACTTTATACCGAGTTTGGGCGGCCAATCGTTATTCATGCTGGCCCTGTCATGATACGGAACCGTCGGGCCGCCGAAACGCGCATCGATCGTGAAATTCCCAGGTTCGGCTTCGCGAATTCGGAAGACGAGATCTATGTTACGGAGCTGCTAGGAAACCACCACAGTAAATTTCTTCGTAATTCAGGTAGACGCCAAATAGTTCAGGCTACGAAGCATGCATGGATCTTCAAATTCCTATACTCATATTAGCTTGTTCGGAATCAAGGATGTAGGGTTCGAAGCGCTCTCGAAAGCCAGCACAACCACTTTCTACTGAGCGTGGGAAAACAACCACCAGTTATGTCATCCGAAACGCGCGTTTCAGTGAACTAACTCCGAAAACCGCTCGACCACCAGCCCCACCCGCCCATCCACAAACCCACCCCACATGGGGGGAGTCGATCGTTTTCCTAGTTGGGCCTGTCGCGATCCGAGACCGTCCGGTCCTCCGAAACGCGCGTATATCGGGAAATCTCTCCACTCGTTTCCGCCAGTTCGAATGCCGAGATCGAGGGTTCGGAGCGCCCCGGAAGCCACCATAGTAACTCTCGGCTGAGATTGGGCAGCCTCCCAACCGTCGGTTGGCCTTCGAGACATGCGTTGTTCGTGAAATTCTTATACCCTCATTCTCCAGTTCGGAAGACGAGATCGAGGGTTCGGGTCTCCCCAGAACCCACCATAGTAACTTTATACCGAGTTTGGGCGGCCAATTGTTATTCACACTGGCCCTGTCGTGATACGGAACCATCGGGCCACCGAAACGCACATCGATTGTGAAATTCCCAGGTTCGGCTTCACGAATACGGAAGCCGAGATCTATGTTACAGAGCTGCTAGGAAACCAGATAGTAAATTTCTACTTAATTCAAGTAGAGGCCAAACAGTTCAGGCCAACGAAGCATTCATGTATCTTTAAATTCCTATACTCATATTAGCTAGTTCGGAAGCAAGGATGGAGGGTTCAAAGCGGTCTCGAAAGCCACCACGGCCACTTTCTACAGGGCATGGGAAAACAACCACCAGTTATGTCCTCCGAAACGCGGATTTCAGTGACCTAACTCCAAAAACCCCTCGACCACGAGCCCTACCCACCCACAAACCCGCCCCACGTGGGGGGAGTTGATCGTTATTCAAGTTGGGCCGGTCGCGTTCCGGGACTGTCCGGTTCTCCGAAACACGCGTATATCGGGAAATCTCTGCACTCGTTTCCGCCGGTTCGAATGCCGAGATCGAGGGTTTGGAGCGCCCAGGAAGCCACCATAGTAACTTTCGGCCGAGATTGGGCAGCCGCCTTACCATCGGTTGGCCTTCGAAAGATGCATTGTTCGTGAAATTCCGATAACCGCATTCGCCTGTTCGGAAGCCGAGATCGAGCGTTCGGAGCTCCCCGAAACCCACCATAGTAACTTTATACCGAGTTGGGGCGGCCAATCGTTATTCACACTGGCCCTGTCATGATACGGAACCGTCGGGCCACCGAAACGCGCATTGATCTTGAAATTCCCAGGTTAGGCTTCGCGAATTCGGAAGCTGAGATCTATGTTACGGAGCTACTTGGAAACCACCACAGTAAAATTCTACGTAATTCAGGTAGACGCCAAACAGTTCAGGCCAACAAAGCATGCACGGATTTTCAAATTCATATACTCGTATTAGCTAGTTCGGTAGCTAGGATGGAGGGTTCGAAGCGCTCTCGAAAGCCACAATGGCCACTTTCTACAGAGCGTGGGAAAACAACCACTAGTTATATCCTCCGAAACGCACATTTCAGTGACCTAACTGCAAAATCCCCACAACTACCAGCCCCACCGACCCATCCACAAACCCACCCCACGTGGGGGAAGTCGATCATTTTTCTAGTTGGGCCGGTCGCGATCCGGGACCGTCCGGTCCTCCGAAACGCGCGTATATCGGGAAACCTCTACACTCGTTTCCGCCAGTTCGAATGCCGAGATCGATGGTTCGGAGCGCCCCGGAAGCCACCATTGTAACTTTCGGCCGAGATTGGGCAGCTGCCCAACCGTCGGTTGGCCTTCGAAACAAACGTTGTTCGTGAAATTCCAATACCCGCTTTCGCCAGTTCGGAAGCCGAGATCGAGTGTTCGGGTCTCCCCGGAACCCACCATAGTAATTTCATACCGAGTTTGGGTGGCCAATCGTTATTCACGCTGGCCCTGTCGTGATACGGAACCGTCAGGCCACCGAAACGCGCATCGATCGTGAAATTCCCAGGTTCGGCTTCTCGAATTCGGAAGCCAAGATCTATGTTACGGAGCTGCTAGGAAACCACCACAGTAAATTTCTACGTAATTCAGGTAGACGCCAAACAAGTCAGGCCTACAAAGCATGCATGTATCTTCAAATTCCTATACTCATATTAGCTAGTTCGGAAGCAAGGATGGAGGGTTCGAAGCGCTCTCGAAAGCCACCACGGCCACTTTCTACAGGGCGCGGGAAAACAACCACCAGTTATGTCCTCCGAAACGCGCGTTTCAGTGACCTAACTCCAAAAACCCGTCGACCACCAGCACCACCCACCAACATACCAACCCCACGTAGGGGGAGTCGATCGTTTTTCAAGTTGGGCCGGTCGCGATCCGGGACCGTCCGGTCCTCCGAAACGAGCGTATATCGGGAAATCTCTGCACTCGTCTCTGCACTCGTTTCTGCCAGTTTGGGCGGCCAATCGTTATTCACGCTGGCCCTGTCGTGATACGGAAACGTCGGGCCAAAGAAACGCGCATCGATCGTGAAATACCCAGGTTCGGCTTCGCGAATTCGGAAGCCAAGATCTATGTTATGGAGCTGCTAGGAAACCACCACAGTAAACTTCTACGTAATTCAGGTAGACGCCAAACAGTTTAGGCCTACGAAGCATGCAAGGATCTTCAAATTCCTATACTCGTATTAGCTAGTTCGGAATCAAGGATGGAGGTTTCGAAGCTCTCTAGAAAGCCACCGCGGCCACTTTCTACAGAGCGTGGGGAAATAACCACCAGTTATGTCCTCCGAAACGCGCGTTTCAGTGGCCTAACTCCAAAATCCCCTCGACCACCAGCCCCACCCACCCACAAATCCACCCCATGTGGGGGGAGTCGATCGTTTTTCAAGTTGGGCCGCTTGCGATCCGGGACCGTCCGGTCCTCTGAAACGCGCGTACATTGGGAAATCTCTGCACTCGTTTCCGCCAATTCGAATGCCGAGATCGATGGTTTGGACCGCCTTGGAAGCCACCATAGTAACTTCCGGCCAAGATTGGGCAGCCGCCTAACCGTCGGTTGGCCTTCGAAACATGCGTTGTTTCGTGAAATTCCGATACCCGCATTAGCCAGTTTGGAAGCCGAGATCGAGGGTTTGGAGCTCCCCAGAACCCACCATAGTAACTTTATACCGAGTTTGGGCGGACAATCGTTATTCATGCTGGCCCTGTCGTGATACAGAACAGTCGGGCCACTGAAACGCGCATCGATCGTGAAATTCCCAGGTTCAGCTTCGCGAATTCGGAAGCTGAGATCTATGTTACGGAGCTGCTAGGAAATCACCATAGCAAATTACTACGTAACTCAGGTAGACGCCAAACAGTTCAGGCCTACGAAGCATGCATGTATCTTCAAAATCCTTTACTCGTATTAGCTAGTTCGGAAGTAAGGATGGAGGGTTCGAAGCGCTCTCGAAAGCCAACACGGCCACTTTCTACAGAGTGTGTGAAAACAACCACCAGTTATGTCCCCCGAAACGCACGTTTTAGTGACCTACCTCCAAAAACCCCTCGACCACCAGCCGCACCCACCTATAAACCCACCCCACGAGGGTGGAGTTGATCGTTTTTCAAGTTGGGCCGTTCTCGATCCGGGACCTTACGGTCCTCCGAAATGCGCGTATATCGGGAAATCTCTTCACTCGTTTCCGCCAGTTCGAATGCCGAGATCGAGGGTTTGGAGCGCCCAGGAAGCCACCTTGTAACTTTCGGCCGAGATTGGGCAGCCGCCCAACCGTCGGTTGGCCTTCGAAACATGCATTGTTCGTGAAATTTCGATACCCGCATTCGCCAGTTCGGAAGCCGAGATCGAGGGTTCGGAGCTCCCCGTAACCCACCATAGTAACTTTATACCAAGTTTGGGCGGCCAATCGTTATTCACGCTGGCCCTATCGTGATGCGGAACCGTCGGGCCACCGAAATGTGCATCAATCGTGAAATTCCCAGGTTCGACTTCGCGAATTCGGAAGCCGAGATCTATGTTACAGTACCGCTAGGAAACCACAACAGTAAATTTCTACGTAATTCAGGTAGACGCCAAACAGTTCAGGCCTACGAAGCATGCATGAATCTTCAAATTCCCATACTCGTATTAGCTAGTTCGGAAGGAAGGATGGAGGGTTCGAGGAGCTGTCGAAAGCCACCACGGTCACATTCTATAGGGCGTTGGAAAACAACCACCAGTTATGTCCTTCGAAACGCGCGTTTCAGTGGCCTAACTCCAAAAACCCCTCGACCAGCAGCCCCACCCACCCACAAACCCACCCTATGTAGGGGGAGTCGTTCGCAATCCGGGACCATCTGATCCTCCGAAACGCGCGTATATCGGGAAATCTCCGCACTCGTTTCCGCCAGTTCGAATGCCGAGATCGAGGGTTTGGAGTGCCTCGGAAGCTACGGTAGTAACTTTCGGCCGAGATTGGGCAACCGCCCAATCGTCGGTTGGCCTTCGAAACATGCGTTGTTCGTGAAATTCTGATACCCGCATTCACCAGTTCAGAAGCCGAGATCGAGGGTTCAGAGCTCCCAGGAACCCACCATAGTAACTTTATACCTAGTTTGGGCGGCCAATCGTAATTCACGCTGGCCTTGTCGTGATACTGAACCGTCGGGCCACCGAAACGCGCATCAATCGTGAAATTCCCAGGTTCGGCTTCGCGAATTCGAAAGCCGAGATCTATGTTACGGAGCTGCTAGGAAATCACCACAGTAAATTTCTACGTAATTTAGGTAGACGCCAAATAGTTCAGGCCTACGAAGCATGCAAGGATCTTCAAATTCCTATACTCGTATTAGCTAGTTCAGAAGCAAGGATGGAGGGTTCGAAGCGCTCTCGAAAGCCACCTCGACCACTTTCTACAGAGCGTGGGAAAACAACCACCAGTTATGTCCTCCGAAACGCGTGTTTCAGTGGCCTAACTTCAAAATCCCCTCGACCACCTGCCCCACCCATCCACAAACCTACCCCACGTGGGGTGAATCGATCGTTTTTCAAGTTGGGCCGGTCGCGATCTGGGACCGTCCGGTCCTCCGAAACGCGTGTATATCGGGAAATCTCTGCACTCGTTTCCGCCAGTTCGAATTCCGAGATCGAGGGTTTGGAGCGACCCTGAAGCCACCATTGGAACTTTCGGCCGAGATTCGGCAGCCGCCTAACCGTCGGTTGGCCTTCGAAACTTGCGTTGTTCGTGAAATTCCGATACACGCATTAGCCAGTTCGGAAGCCGAGAACGAGGGTTTGGAGCTCCCCAGAACCCACCATAGTAACTTTATACCGAGTTTGGGCGGACAATCGTTATTCAAGCTGGCCCTGTCGTGATACGGAACCGTCGGGCCACCGAAGCACGCATCGATCGTGAAATTCCCAGGTTCGGCTTCGCGAATTCGAAAGCCGAGTTCTATGTTACAGAGCGGCTAGGAAATTACCATAGCAAATTTCTACATAATTCAGGTAGACGCCAAAAAGTTCAGGCCTACGAAGCATGCAAGTATCTTCAAATTCCTATACTCGTATTAGCTAGTTCGGAAGCAAGTATTTAGGGTTCGAAGCGCTCTCGAAAGCCACCATGGCCACTTTCTATAGAGCGTGAGAAAACCACCACTAGTTATGTCCTCCGAAATGCACGTTTCAGTGACCTAACTCCAAAAACCCCTCGACCACCAGCCCCACCCACCTACAAACCCACCCCACGTGGGGGGAGTCGATCGTTTTTCAAGTTGGGTCGGTCACGATCCGGGACCGTCCGGTCTCCGAAACGTGCGTATATCGGGAAATCTCTGCACTCGTTTCCGCCAGTTCGAATGCCGAGATCGAGGGTTTTGAGCGCCCCGGAAGCCACAATAGTAACTTTCGGCCGAGATTGGGCAGCCGCCCAACCGTCAGTTTAGCTTCGAAACATGCGTTGTTCATGAAATTCCGACGCCCACATTCTCCAGTTCGAATGCCGAGATCGAAGGTTCGGAGCTCCCCAGAACCCACCATAGTAACTTTATGCCAAGTTTGGGCAGCCAATCGTTATTCAGAATGGCCCTATCGTGATGCGGAACCGTCGGGCCACCGAAACACGCCTCGATCGTGAAATTCCCATGTTCGGCTTCGTGAATTCGGAAGTCGAGATCTATGTTACGGAGCTGCTAGGAAACCACAACAGTAAATTTCTATGTAATTCAGGTATACGCCAAATAGTTGAGGCCTACGAAGCATGCATGGATCTTCAAATTCCCATACTCGTATTAGCTAGTTCGGAAGGAAGGATGGAGGGTTCGAAGAGCTGTCGAAAGCCACCACGGTCACTTTCTATAGGGCGTGGGAAAACAACCACCAGTTATATCCTTCGAAACGCGCGTTTCATTGACCTAACTCCAAAAACCCCTCGACCACCAGCCCCACCCACCCACAATCCCACCCAACGTGGGCGGAGTCAATCGTTTTTCAAGTTGGGCCAGTCGCGATCTGGGACCGTTTAGTCCTCCGAAACGCGCGTATATCGGGAAATCTCTGCACTCGTTTCCGCCAGTTCGAATGCCGAGATCGAAGGTTTGGAGCGCCCCGGAAGCCACTATAGTAACTTTTAGCCGAGATTGGGCAGCCGCCCAATCGTCAGTTGTCCTTCGAAACATGCGTAGTTCGTGAAATTCTGATACCCGCATTCGCCAGTTCAAAAGCCGAGATCGAGGGTTCAGAGATCCCCGGAACCCACCATAGTAACTTTATACCTAGTTTCGGCGGCCAATCGTTATTCACGCTGGCCCTGTCGTGATCCGAAACGCGCATCGATCGTGAAATTCCCAGGTTCGGCTTCGCTAATTCGGAAGCCGAGATCTATGTTATGGAGAAGCTAGGAAATCGGCACAGTAAATTTCTATGTAATTCAGGTAGACGCCAAACATTTCAGGCCTACGAAGCATGCAAGGATCTTCAAATTCCTATACTCGTATTAGCTAGTTTGGAAGCAAGGAGGAGGGTTCGAAGCGCTCTCGAAAGCCACCACGACCACTTTCTACAGAGCATGGGAAAACAACCACCAGTTATGTCCTCCGAAACACGCGTTTCATTGGCCTAACACCAAAATCCCCTCGACCACCAGCCCCACCAACCCACAAAACCACCCCACGTGGGGGGCGTCGATCGTTTTTCAAGTTGGGACGGTCGCGATCCGGGACCGTCCGGTCCTACGAAACGCGCGTATATCGGGAAATCTCTGCACTCGTTTCCGCCAGTTCGAATGCCGAGATCGAGTGTTTGGAGCGCCTCAGAAGCCACTATAGTAACTTTCGGTAGAGATTGGGCAGCCGCCTAACCGTCGGTTGGCCTTCGAAACATTCGTTGTTCCTGGAATTCTGATACCCGCATTAGCCAGTTCGGAAGCCGGGATCAAGGGTTTGGAGCTCCCCGGAAGCCACCATTGTAACTTTATACGAGTTTGGGCGGACAATCGTTATTCAGGCTGGCCCTGTCGTGATACGGAACCGTCGGGCCACCGAAACGCGCATCGATCGCGTAATTCCGAGGTTCGGCTTCGCGAATTCGGAAGCCGAGAACTATGTTACGGAGCTGCTAGGAAATCAACACAGCAAATTTCTACATAATTCAGTTAGACGCCAAACAGTTCGGGCCTACGAAGCATGCATGTGTCAACAAATTCCTATACTCGTATTAGCTAGTTCGGAAGCAAGGATGGAGTGATCGAAGCGCTCTCGAAAGCCACCATGGCCACTTTCTATAGAGCGTGTGAAAACCACCACTAATTATGTCCTCCGAAACGCGCATTTCAGTGACCTAACTCCAAAAACCCATAGACCAGCAGCCCCACCCACCTGCAAACCCACCCCACGTACGGGGAGTCGATCGTTTTTCAAGTTGGGTCGGTCACGATCCGGGACCGTCCGGTCCTCCGAAACGCGCGTATATCGGGAAATCTCTACACTCGTTTCCGCCAGTTCGAACGCCGAGATCGAGGGTTTTGAACGCCCCGGAAGACACCATAGTAACTTTCAGCCGAGATTGAGCAGCCGCCCAACCGTCGGTTTGCCTTGGAAACATGCGTTGTTCGTGAAATTCCGACGCCCACATTCGCCAGTTCGAAAGCCGAGATCGAAGGTTCGGAGCTCCCTAGAACCCACCATAGTAACTTTATACCAAGTTTGGGCGGCCAATCGTTATTCACGCTGGCCCTATCGTGATGCGGAACCGTCGGGCCACCGAAACGCGCATCGATCGTCAAATTCCCAGGTTCGGCTTCTCGAATTTGGAAGCCGAGATCTGTGTTACGAAGCTGCTAGGAAACCACAATAGTAAATTTCTACGTAATTCAGGTAGATGCCAAACAGTTCAGGCCTACGAAGCATGCATGGATCTTCAAATTCCGATACTCGTATTAGCTAGTTTGGAAGGAAGGACGGAGGGTTCGAAGAGCTGTCGAAAGCCACCACGGTCACTTTCTATCGGGTGTGGGAAAACAACCACCAGTTATGTCCTCCGAAACGTGCGTTTCATTGACCTTACTCCAAAACCCCCTCGACAACCAGCCCCACCCACCCACAAACCCACCCCACGTGGTGGGAGTCGATCGTTTTTCAAGTTGGGCCGATCGCGATACGCGACTGTCCGGTCCTCCGAAACGCGCGTATATCTGGAAATCTCTGCACCCGTTTCCGCCAGTTCGAATCCCGAGATCGAGGGTCTGGGGCGCCCCGGAAGCCACCATAGTAACTTTCGGCCGAGATTGGGCCGCCGCCTAACCGTCGGTCTACCACCGAAACATGCGTTGTTCGTGAACTTCCGATACCCGCATTAGCCAGTTCGAAAGCCGAGATCGAGTGTTTGGAGCTCCCCGAAAGCTACCATAGTAACTTTATACGTGTTTGGGCGGACAATCGTTATTCATGCTGGCCCTGTCATGATACGGAACTGTCGGGCCACTGAAACGCGCATCGATCGTGAAAATCCCAGGTTTGGCTTCGCGAATTCGGAAGCCGAGATCTATGTTACGGAGCTGCTAAGAAATCACCACAGTAAATTTCTACGTAATTCAGGTAGACGCCAAATAGTTCAGGCCTACGAAGCATGCATGTATCTTTAAATTCCTATAGTCGTATTAGCTAGTTCGGAAGCAAGGAAGGAGGGTTCGAAGCGCTCTCGAAGGCCACCACGGCCACTTTCTATAGAGCATGTGAAAACAACCACCAATTATGTCCTCCGAAACGCGCGTTTCAGTGACCTAACTCCAAAAACCCCTCGACCACCAGCCCCACCCTCTTACAAACCCACACCACGTGGGGGGAGTCGATTGTTTTTCAAGTTGGGCGGGTCACGATCCGGGACCGTCCGGTCCTCCGAAACGCGCGTATATCGGGAAATCTCTGCACTCGTTTTCGCCAGTTCGAACGCCGAGATCGAGGGTATTGAGCGCCCCGGAAGCCACCATAGTAACTTTCGGCTGAGATTGGGCAGCCGCCCAACCGTCGGTTGGCCTTCGAAACATGCGTTGTTCGTGAAATTCCGAGGCCCACATTCGCCAGTTTGAAAGCCGAGATCGAGGGTTCAGAGCTCCCCAGAACCCACCATAGTAACTTTATACCAAGTTTGGGCGGCCAATTACTATTCACGCTGGCCCTGCCGTGATACGGAACCGTCGGGCCACCGATACGCGTATCGATCGTGAAATTCCCAGGTTCGTCTTCGCGAATTCGGAAGCCGAGATCTATGTTATGGAGCTGCTAGAAAACCCCCACAGTAAATTTCTATGTAATTCAGGTAGATGCAAAACAGTTCAGGCCTACGAAGCATGCATGGATCTTCAAATTCCTATACTCGTATTAGCCAGTTCGGAAGCAAGGATGGAGTGTTCGAAGCGCTGTCGAAGGCCACCACGGCCACTTTCTACAGAGCGTGGGAAAATAACGAACAGTTATGTCCTCCGAAACGTGCGTTTCAGTGACCTAACTCCAAAAACCCCTCGACTACCAGCCCCACCCACCCACAAACCCACCCCACGTGGGCGAGTCGATCGTTTTTCAAGTTGGGCCTGTCACGATCCGGGACCGTCCGGTCCTCCGAAACGCGGGTATAACGGTAAATCTCTACCCTCGTTTCCGCCAGTTCGAATGCCAAGATCGAGGGTTTAGAGCGCCCCGGAAGCCACAATAGTAACTTTCGGCCGAGATTGGGCAGCCGCCCAACCGTCGGTTGGCCTTCGAAACATGCGTTGTACATGAAATTCCGATACCCACATTCGCCGGTTCGGAAGCCGAGATCGAGGGTTCGGATCACCCCGGAACCCACCATAGTAAATTTGTACCGAGTTTGGGCGGACAATCGTTATTCACGCTGGCCTTGTCGTGATACGAGACCGTCGGGCAACCGAAACGTCCATCGATCGTAAATTCCTAGGTTCGACTTTGCGAAATCGGAAGCTGAGATCTATGTTACGGAGCTTCTAGGAAACCACCACAGTAAATTTCTATGTAATTCAGGTAGACGCCAAACAGTTGTGGCCTATGAAGCATGCATGGATCTTCAAATTCCTATACTCGTATTAGCTAGTTCGGAAGCAAGGATGGAGGGTTCGAAGCGCTCTCGAAAGCCACCATGGCCACTTTCTACAGAGCATGGGAAAACAACCACCAGTTATGTCCTCCAAAACGCGCGTTTCAGTGGCCTAACTCCAAAATCCCCTCGACCACCATCCCCACCCACCCACAAACCCACTCCACTTGGGGGAGTCGATCATTTTTCAAGTTGGGTAGGTCGCGATCCGGGACCGTCCGGTCCTCCGAAACGCACGTATATCCGGAAATCTCTACACTCGTTTCCGCCAGTTCGAACGCCGAGATCGAGGGTTTTGAGCGCCCCGGAAGCCACCATAGTAACTTTCAGCCGAAATTGGGCAGCCGCCAAACCATCGGTTTGCATTCTATACATGCATTGTTCGTGAAACTCCGACGCCCACATTCGCCACTTCGAAAGTCGAGATTGAAGGTTCGGAGCTCCCCAGAACCCACCATAGTAACTTTATACCAAGTTTGGGCGGCCAATCGTTATTCACGCTGGCCCTATCATGATTCGGAATCGTCGGGCCGTCGAAACGCGCAGCGATCATGAAATTCCCAGGTTCAGCTTCGCGAATTCGGAAGCCGAGATCTATGTTACGGAGATGCTAGGAAACCACAACAGTAAATTTGTACGTAATTCAGGTAGACGCCAAACAGCTTAGGCCTACGAAGCATGCATGGATCTTCAAATTCCTATACTTGCATTAGCTAGTTCGGATGGAAGGATGGAGGGTTCGAAGAGCTGTCGAAAACCACCACAGTCACTTTCTATAGGGCATGGGAAAACAATCACCGGTTATGTCCTCCGAAACGCGCGTTTCAGTGACCTAACTCCAAAACCCGCTCGACCACCAGCCCCACCCACCCACAAACCCACCCCACGTGGGGGGAGTCGATCGTTTTTCAAGATGGGTCGGTCGCGATCCGGGACCGTCCGATCCTCCGAAACGCGCGTATATCGGGAAATCTCCGCACTTGTTTCCGCCAGTTCGAATGCCGAGATCGAGGGTTCGGAGTGCCCCGTAACTTTCGGCCGAGATTGGGCAGCCGCCCAATTGTCGGTTGGCCTTCGAAACATGCGTTATTCGTGAAATTCTGACACCCGCATTCGCCAGTACAGAAGCCGAGATCGATGGTTCGGAGCTCCCCGGAGCCCACCATAGTAACTTTATACCTAGTTTGGGCGGCCAATCGTTATTCACGCTGGCCCTGTCGTGATACGGAACCGTCGAGCCACCGAAACGCGCATCGATCGTGAAATTCCCATGTTCGGCTTCGCGAATTCGGAAGTCGAGATCTATGTTACGGAGCTGCTAGGAAATCGCCACAGTAAATTTCTACGTAATTCAGGTAGACGCCAAACAGTTTAGGCCTACGAAGCATGCATGGATCTTCAAATTCCTATACTCGTATTCGCTAGTTCGGAAGCAAGGATGGAACGTTCGAAGCGCTCTGGAAAGCCACCACGGCCACTTTCTACAGAGCATGGGAAAGCAACCACCAGTTATGTCCTCCGAAACGCGTGTTTCAGTGGCCTAACTCCAAAATCCCCTCGACCACCAGCCCCATCCACCCACAAACACAGCCCACGTGGGGGGAGTCGATCGTTTTTCAAGTTGGGCCGGTCGCGATCCGGGACCGTCCGCTCCTCCGAAACGCGCGTATATCGGGAAATCTCTGCACTTGTTACCGCAAGTTCAAATGCCGAGATCGAGGGTTTGGAGCGCCCCAGAAGCCACCTTAGTAACTTTCGGCCGAGATTGGGAAGCCGCCTAACCATCGGTTAGCCTTCGAAACATGAGTTGTTCGTGAAATTCCGATACCCGCATTAGCCAGTTCGAAAGCCGAGATCGAGGGTTTGGCGCTCCCCGGAACCCACCATAGTAAATTTATACCGAGTTTGGGCGGACAATGGTTATTCACACTGGCCCTTTCGTGATACGGAGCCGTCGGGCCACCGAAGCGTGCATCGATCGTGAAATTCCAATGTTCGGCTTCGCGAATTCGGAAGCCGAGATCTATGTTACGGAGCGGCTAGGAAATCACCATAGCAAATTTCTACGTAATTCAGGTAGACACCAAACAGTTCAGGCCTACGAAGCATGAATGTATCTTCAAATTCCTATACTCGTATTAGCTAGTTCAGAAGAAAGGATGGACGGTTCGAAGCGCTCTCAAAAGCCACCACGGCCACTTTCTACGGAGCGTATGAAAAACACCACTAGTTATGTCCTCCAGAATGCGCATTTCAGTGACCTAACTCCAAAAACCCCTCGACCACCAGCCCCACCCACCTACAAACCCACCCCACGTGGGGGGAGTCGATTGTTTTTCACGTTGGGCCGGTCACGATCCGGGACCGTCCGGTCCTCCGTACCGCGCGTATATCAGGAAATCTCTGCACTCGTTTCCGCCAGTTCAAACGCCGAGATCGAGGGTTTTGAGCGCCCCGGAAGCCACCATAGTAACTTTCGGCCGAGATTGGGCAGTCGCCCAACCGTCAGTTTGCCTTCGAAACATGCGTTGTTCGTGAAATTTCGATGCCCACATTCGCCAGTTCGAAAGCCGAGATCGAAGGTTCGGAGCTCCCCAGAACCCACTATAGTAACTTTATACCAAGTTTGGGCGGACAATCGTTATTCACGCTGGCCCTATCGTGATGCGGAACCGTCAGGCCACCGAAACGCGAATCGATCGTGAAATTCCCAGGTTCGGCTTCGCGAATTCGGAAGCCGAGATCTATGTTACAGAGCTGCTAGGAAACCACGATACTAAATTTCTACATAATTCAGGAAGACGCCAAACAGTTCAGGCCTACGAAGCATGCATGGATCTTCAAATTCCCATAATCGTATTTGCTAGTTCGGAAGGAAGGATGGAGGGTTCGAAGAGTTGTCGAAAGCCACCACGATCACTTTTTATAGGGCATAGGAAAACAACCACCAGTTATATCCTCCGAAACGCGCATTTCAGTGACCTAACTCCAAAAACCCCTCGACCACCACCCCCACCCACCCACAAACCCACCCCACATGGGGGGAGTCGATCGTTTTTCAAGTTGGGTCGGTCGCGATCCGGGACCGTCCGGTCCTCCGAAACGCGCGTATATCGGGAAATCTCTGCACTCGTTTCTGCCAGTTCGAATGCCGAGATCGAGGGTTTGGAGCGCCCCGGAAGCCACTATAGTAACTTTCGGCCAAGATTGGGCAGCCGCCCATTCGTCGGTTGGCCTTCGAAACATGCTTTGTTCGTGAAATTCTGATACCCGCATTCGCCAGTTCAAAAGCCGAGTTCGAGGGTTTGGAGCTCCCCAGAACCCACCATAGTAATTTTATACCTAATTTGGGCGGCCAATCGTTATTTACGTTGGCCCTGTCGTGATACGGAACCGTCGGGCCACCAAAACGCACATCGATCGTGAAATTCCCAGGTTCGGCTTCGCGAATTCGGAAGCCGAGATCTATGTTACGGTGCTGCTAGGAAATCGCCACGGTAAATTTCTACATAATTTAGGTAGACGTCAAACAGTTCAGGCCTACAAAGCATGCAAGGATCTTCAAATTCCTATACTCGTATTAGCTAGTTCGGAAGAAAGGATGGAGGGTTCGAAGCGCTCTCGAAAGCCACCACGGCCACTTTCTATAGAGCGTGGGAAAACAACCACCGGTTATGTCGTTCGAAACGCGTGTTTCAGTGGCCTAACTCCAAAATACCCTCGACCACCAGCCCCACCCACCCACAAACCCACCCCACGTGGGGGGAGTCGATCGTTTTTCAAGTTGGGCCGGTCGCGATTCTGGACCGTCCGGTCCTCCGAAACGCGCTTATATTGGGAAATCTCTGCACTCGTTTCCGCCAGTTCGAACGCCGAGATCGAGGGTTTGGAGCGCCCCGGAAGCCACCATAGTAACTTTCGGCCGAGATTGGGCAGCCGCCTAACCGTCGGTTGGCATTTGAAACATGGGTTGTTCGTGAAATTCCGATACCCGCATTAGCCAGTTCGGAAGCCGAGATCGAGGGTTTAGAGCTCCCCGGGAACCCACCATAGCAACTTTATACCGAGTTTGGGTGGACAATCGTTATTCACGCTGGCCCTGTCGTGATACAGAACCGCCGGGCCATCGAAGCGTGCATCGATCGTGAAATTCCCAGGTTCGGCTTTGCGAATTCGAAAGCCGAGATCTATGTTACGGAGCGGCTCGGAAATCACCATAGCAAATTTCTATGTAATTCAGGTAGACGCCAAATAGTTCAGGCCTACGAAGCATGCATGTATCTTCAAATTCGTATACTCGTATTAGCTAGTTCGGAAGCAAGGATGGAGGGTTCGAAGCGCTCTCGAAAGCCACCACGACCACTTTCTACAGAGCGTGTGACAACCACCACTAGTTATGTCCTCCGATACGCGCGTTTCAGTGACCTAACTCCAAAAACCCCTCGACCACCAGCCCCACCCACCTACAAACCTACCCCACGTGGGGGGAGTCGATCGTTTTTCAAGTTGGGCCGGTCACGATCCGGGACCGTCCGGTCCTCCGAAACGCCCGTATATCGGGAAATCGCTACACTCGTTTCCGCCAGTTCGGACTCCGGGATCGAGGGATTTGAGCGCCCCGGAAGCCGCCATAGTAACTTTTGGCAGAGATTGGGCAGCCGCCCAACCGTCGGTTTGCCTTCGAAACATGCGTTGTTCGTGAAATTCCGACGCCCACATTCGCCAGTTCGAAAGCCGAGATCGAAGTTTCGGAGCTCCCTAGAACCCACCATAGTAATTTTATACCAAGTTTGGGAGGCCAATCGTTATTCACGCTGGCCCTTTAGTGATGCGGAACCGTCGGACCGATGAAACGCGCATCGATCATGAAATTCCCAGGTTCGTCTTCGCGAATTCGGAAGCCGAGATCTATGTTACGGAGCTGCTAGGAAACCACCATAGTAAATTTCTACGTAATTCAACTAGACGCCAAACACGGTCACTTTCTATAGGACATGGGAAAACAACCACCAGTTATGTCCTCCGCAACGCGCGTTTCAGTGACCTAACTCCAAAAACCCCTTGACCACCAGCCCCACCCACAAACCCACCCCACCCACAAACCCACCCCACGTGGGGGGAGTCGATCGTTTTTCAAGTTGGGCCGGTCGCGATCCAGGACCGTCCGGTCCTCCGAAACGCCCGTATATCGGGAAATCTCTACACTCGTTTCCGCCAGTTCGAATGCCGAGATCGAAGGTTTGGAGTGCCCCGGAAGCCACCATAGTAACTTTCGGCCGAGACTGGGCAGCCGCTTAACCGTCGGTTGGCCTTCGAAACATGCGTTGTTCGTGAAATTCTGATACCCGCATTAGCCAGTTCAGAAGCCGAGATCGATGGTTTGGAGCTCCCCGGAAGCCACCATAGTAACTTTATACGAGTTTGGGCGGACAATCGTTATTCACGCTGGCCCTATCGTGAAACGGAACCGTCGGGCCACCGAAACGCGCATCGATCGTGAAATTCCCAGGTTCGGCTTCGCGAATTCGGAAGCTGAGATCTATGTTACGGAGTGGATAGGAAATCACCACAGCAAATTTCTACGTAATTCAGGTAGATGGCAAACAGTTCAGGCATACGAAGCAGGCATGTGTCTTCAAATTCCTATACTCGTATTAGCTAGTTCGGAAGCAAGGATGGAGGGTTCGAAGCGCCCTCGAAAGCCACAACGGCCACTTTCTACAGAGCGTGTGAAAACAACCACTAATTATGTCGTCCGAAACGCGCGTTTCAGTGACGTAACTCCAAAAACACCTCGACCACCAGCCCCACCCACCTACAAACCCACCCCACGTGGGGGGAGTCGATCGTTTTTCAAGTTGGGCCGGTCACGATCCGAGACCGTCCGGTCCTCCGAAACGTGTGTATATCGGGAAATCTCTGCACTTGTTTCCGCCAGTTCGAACGTCGGGATCGAGGGTTTTGAGTGCCCCGGAAGCCACCATAGTAAATTTTGACAGAGATTGGGCAGCCGACCAACCGTCGGTTTACCTTCGAAACATGCGTTGTTCGTGAAATTCAGACGCCCACATTCGCCAGTTCGAAAGCCGAGATCAAAGATTCGGAGCTCCCCCGAACCCACCATAGTAATTTTATACCTAGTTTGGGTGGACAATCGTTATTTACGTTGGCCCTAACGTGATACGGAACCGTCGGGCCACCAAAACGCACATCGATCGTGAAATTCCCAGGTTCGGCTTCGCGAATTCGGAAGCCGAGATCTATGTTACGGTGCTGCTAGGAAATCGCCACGGTAAATTTCTACATAATTCAGGTAGACGTCAAACAGTTCAGGCCTACAAGGCATGCAAGGATCTTCAAATTCCTATACTCGTATTAGCTAGTTCGGAAGAAAGGATGGAGGGTTCGAAGCGCTCTCGAAAGCCACCACGGTCACTTTCTATCGGGCATGGGAAAACAACCACCAGTTATGTCCTCCGAAACGTGCGTTTCATTGACCTTACTCCAAAACCCCCTCGACAACCAGCCCCACCCACCCACAAACCCACCCCACGTAGGGGGAGTCGATCGTTTTTCAAGTTGGGCCGATCACGATACGCGACTGTCCGGTCCTCCGAAACGCGCGTATATCGGGAAATCTCGGCACCCATTTCCGCCAGTTCGAATCCCGAGATCGAGGGTCTGGGGCGCCCCGGAAGCCACCATAGTAACTTTCGGCCGAGATTGGGCCGCCGCCTAACCGTCGGTCTGCCATCGAAACATGCGTTGTTCGTGAAATTCCGATACCCGCATTAGCCAGTTCGAAAGCCGAGATCGAGTGTTTGGAGCTCCCCGGAAGCTACCATAGTAACTTTATACGAGTTTGGGCGGACAATCGTTATTCATGCTGGCCCTGTCATGATACGGAACTGTCGGGCCACCGAAACGCGCATCGATCGTGAAAATCCCAGGTTTGGCTTCGCGAATTCGGAAGCCGAGATCTATGTTACGGAGCTGCTAAGAAATCACCACAGTAAATTTCTACGTAATTCAGGTAGACGCCAAATAGTTCAGGCCTACGAAGCATGCATGTATCTTTAAATTCCTATAGTCGTATTAGCTAGTTCGGAAGCAAGGAAGGAGGGTTCGAAGCGCTCTCGAAGGCCACCACGACCACTTTCTATAGAGCATGTGAAAACAACCACCAATTATGTCCTCCGAAACGCGCGTTTCAGTGACCTAACTCCAAAAACCCCTCGACCACCAGCCCCACCCTCTTACAAACCCACACCACGTGGGGGGAGTCGATTGTTTTTCAAGTTGGGCGGGTCACGATCCGGGACCGTCCGGTCCTCCGAAACGCGCGTATATCGGGAAATCTCTGCACTCGTTTTCGCCAGTTCGAACGCCGAGATCGAGGGTATTGAGCGCCCCGGAAGCCACCATAGTAACTTTCGGCTGAGATTGGGCAGCCGCCCAACCGTCGGTTGGCCTTCGAAACATGCGTTGTTCGTGAAATTCCGAGGCCCACATTCGCCAGTTTGAAAGCCGAGATCGAGGGTTCAGAGCTCCCCAGAACCCACCATAGTAACTTTATACCAAGTTTGGGCGGCCAATTATTATTCACGCTGGCCCTGCCGTGATACGGAACCGTCGGGCCACCGATACGCGTATCGATCGTGAAATTCCCAGGTTCGTCTTCGCGAATTCGGAAGCCGAGATCTATGTTATGGAGCTGCTAGAAAACCCCCACAGTAAATTTCTATGTAATTCAGGTAGATGCCAAACAGTTCAGGCCTACGAAGCATGCATGGATCTTCAAATTCCTATACTCGTATTAGCCAGTTTGGAAGCAAGGATGGAGTGTTCGAAGCGCTGTCGAAGGCCACCACGGCCACTTTCTACAGAGCGTGGGAAAATAACGAACAGTTATGTCCTCCGAAACGTGCGTTTCAGTGACCTAACTCCAAAAACCCCTCGACTACCAGCCCCACCCACCCACAAACCCACCCCACGTGGGCGAGTCGATCGTTTTTCAAGTTGGGCCGGTCACGATCCCTGACCGTCCGGTCCTCCGAAACGCGGGTATAACGGTAAATCTCTGCCCTCGTTTCCGCCAGTTCGAATGCCAAGATCGAGGGTTTAGAGCGCCCCGGAAGCCACAATAGTAACTTTCGGCCGAGATTGGGCAGCCGCCCAACCGTCGGTTGGCCTTCGAAACATGCGTTGTACATGAAATTCCGATACCCGCATTCGCCGGTTCGGAAGCCGAGATCGAGGGTTCGGATCACCCCGGAACCCACCATAGTAAATTTGTACCGAGTTTGGGCGGACAATCGTTATTCACGCAGGCCTTGTCGTGATACGAGACCGTCGGGCCATCGAAACGCCCATCGATCGTAAATTCCTAGGTTCGACTTTGCGAATTCGGAAGCCGAGATCTATGTTACGGAGCATCTAGGAAACCACCACAGTAAATTTCTATGTAATTCAGGTAGACGCCAAACAGTTGTGGCCTATGAAGCATGCATGGATCTTCAAATTCCTATACTCGTATTAGCTAGTTCGGAAGCAAGGATGGAGGGTTCGAAGCGCTCTCGAAAGCCACCATGGCCACTTTCTACAGAGCATGGGAAAACAACCACCAGTTATGTCCTCCGAAACGCGCGTTTCATGGGCCTAACTCCAAAATCCCCTCGACCACCATCCCCACCCACCCACAAACCCACTCCACTTGGGGGAGTCGATCATTTTTCAAGTTGGGTAGGTCGCGAACCGGGACCGTCCGGTCCTCCGAAACGCACGTATATCCGGAAATCTCTACACTCGTTTCCGCCAGTTCGAACGCCGAGATCGAGGGTTTTGAGCGCCCCGGAAGCCACCATAGTAACTTTCAGCCGAAATTGGGCAGCCGCCAAACCATCGGTTTGAATTCTATACATGCATTGTTCGTGAAACTCCGACGCCCACATTCTCCACTTCGAAAGTCGAGATTGAAGGTTCGGAGCTCCCCAGAACCCACCATAGTAACTTTATACCAAGTTTGGGCGGCCAATCGTTATTCACGCTGGCCCTATCATGATTCGGAATCGTCGGGCCGTCGAAACGCGCAGCGATCATGAAATTCCTAGGTTCAGCTTCGCGAATTCGGAAGCCGAGATCTATGTTACGGAGATGCTAGGAAACCACAACAGTAAATTTGTACGTAATTCAGGTAGACGCCAAACAGCTTAGGCCTACGAAGCATGCATGGATCTTCAAATTCCTATACTTGCATTAGCTAGTTCGGATGGAAGGATGGAGGGTTCGAAGATCTGTCGAAAGCCACCACAGTCACTTTCTATAGGGCATGGGAAAACAACCACCGGTTATGTCCTCCGAAACGCGCGTTTCAGTGACCTAACTCCAAAAACCGCTCGACCACCAGCCCCACCCACCCACAAACCCAGCCCACGTGGGGGGAGTCGATCGTTTTTCAAGATGGGTCGGTCGCGATCCGGGACCGTCCGATCCTCCGAAACGCGCGTATATCGGGAAATCTCGGCACTTGTTTCCGCCAGTTCGAATGCCGAGATCGAGGGTTTCGAGTGCCCCGGAACTTTCGGCCGAGATTGGGCAGCCGCCCAATTGTCGGTTGGCCTTCGAAACATGCGTTATTCGTGAAATTCTGACACCCGCATTCGCCAGTACAGAAGCCGAGATCGATGGTTCGGAGCTCCCCGGAGCCCACCATAGTAACTTTATACCTAGTTTGGGCGGCCAATCGTTATTCACGCTGGCCCTATCGTGATACGGAACCGTCGGGCCACCGAAACGCGCATCGATCGTGAAATTCCCATGTTCGGCTTCGCGAATTCGGAAGTCGAGATCTATGTTACGGAGCTGCTAGGAAATCGCCACAGTAAATTTCTACGTAATTCAGGTAGATGCCAAACAGTTTAGGCCTACGAAGCATGCATGGATCTTCAAATTCCTATACTCGTATTAGCTAGTTCGGAAGCAAGGATGGAAGGTTCGAAGCGCTCTGGAAAGCCACCACGGCCACTTTCTACAGAGCATGGGAAAGCAACCACCAGTTATGTCCTCCGAAACGCGTGTTTCAGTGGCCTAACTCCAAAATCCCCTCGACCACCAGCCCCATCCACCCACAAACACAGCCCACGTGGGGGGAGTCGATCGTTTTTCAAGTTGGGCCGGTCGCGATCCGGGACCGTCCGCTCCTCCGAAACGCGCGTATATCGGGAAATCTCTGCACTTGTTACCGCAAGTTCAAATGCCGAGATCGAGGGTTTGGAGCGCCCCAGAAGCCACCTTAGTAACTTTCGGCCGAGATTGGGAAGCCGCCTAACCATCGGTTAGCCTTCGAAACATGAGTTGTTCGTGAAATTCCGATACCCGCATTAGCCAGTTCGGAAGCCGAGATCGAGGGTTTGGCGCTCCCCGGAACCCACCATAGTAAATTTATACCGAGTTTGGG
Organism: Allium sativum; assembly: GCA_030737875.1. Lineage (NCBI taxonomy): Eukaryota > Viridiplantae > Streptophyta > Magnoliopsida > Asparagales > Amaryllidaceae > Allium > Allium sativum. The sequence continues at coordinate 339,101,602 of CM060923.1, forward strand.
CGGACAATGGATATTCGCGCTGGCCCTTTCGTGATACGGAGCCGTCGGGCCACCGAAGCATGAATCGATCGTGAAATTCCAATGTTCGGCTTCGCGAATTCGGAAGCCGAGATCTATGTTACGGAGCGGCTAGGAAATCACCATAGCAAATTTCTACGTAATTCAGGTAGACACCAAACAGTTCAGGCCTACGAAGCATGAATGTATCTTCAAATTCCTATACTCGTATTAGCTAGTTCAGAAGAAAGGATGGAGGGTTCGAAGCGCTCTCAAAAGCCACCACGGCCACTTTCTACGGAGCGTATGAAAAACACCACTAGTTATGTCCTCCAGAATGCGCATTTCAGTGACCTAACTCCAAAAACCCCTCGACCACCAGCCCCACCCACCTACAAACCCACCCCACGTGGGGGGAGTCGATTGTTTTTCACGTTGGGCCAGTCACGATCCGGGACCGTCCGGTCCTCCGTACCGCGCGTATATCGGGAAATCTCTGCACTCGTTTCCGCCAGTTCAAACGCCGAGATCGAGCGTTTTGAGCGCCTCGGAAGCCACCATAGTAACTTTCGGCCGAGATTGGGCAGTCGCCCAACCGTCGGTTTGCCTTCGAAACATGCGTTGTTCGTGAAATTTCGATGCCCACATTCGCCAGTTCGAAAGCCGAGATCGAAGGTTCGGAGCTCCCCAGAACCCACTATAGTAACTTTATACCAAATTTGGGTGGACAATTGTTATTCACGCTGGCCCTATCGTGATGCGGAACCGTCAGGCCAGCGAAACGCGAATCGATCGTGAAATTCCCAGGTTCGGCTTCGCGAATTCGGAAGCCGAGATCTATGTTACAGAGCTGCTAGGAAACCACGATACTAAATTTCTACGTAATTCAGGTAGACGCCAAACAGTTCAGGCCTACGAAGCATGCATGGATCTTCAAATTCCCATAATCATATTTGCTAGTTCGGAAGGAAGGATGGAGGATTCGAAGAGTTGTCGAAAGCCACCACGATCACTTTTTATAGGGCGTAGGAAAACAACCACCAGTTATATCCTCCGAAACGCGCATTTCAGTGACCTAACTCCAAAAACCCCTCGACCACCACCCCCACCCACCTACAAACCCACCCCACGTGGGGGGAGTCGATCGTTTTTCAAGTTGGGTCGGTCGCGATCCGGGACCGTCCGGTCCTCCGAAACGCGCGTATATCGGGAAATCTCTGCACTCGTTTCTGCCAGTTCGAATGCCGAGATCGAGGGTTTGGAGCGCCCCGGAAGCCACTATAGTAACTTTCGGCCAAGATTGGGCAGCCGCCCATTCGTCGGTTGGCCTTCGAAACATGCTTTGTTCGTGAAATTCTGATACCCGCATTCGCCAGTTCAAAAGCCGAGTTCGAGGGTTTGGAGCTCCCCAGAACCCACCATAGTAATTTTATACCTAATTTAGGCGGCCAATCGTTATTTACGTTGGCCCTGTCGTGATACGGAACCGTCGGGCCACCAAAACGCACATCGATCGTGAAATTCCCAGGTTCGGCTTCGCGAATTCGGAAGCCGAGATCTATGTTACGGTGCTGCTAGGAAATCGCCACGGTAAATTTCTACATAATTCAGGTAGACGTCAAACAGTTCAGGCCTACAAAGCATGCAAGGATCTTCAAATTCCTATACTCGTATTAGCTAGTTCGGAAGAAAGGATGGAGGGTTCGAAGCGCTCTCGAAAGCCACCACGGCCACTTTCTATAGAGCGTGGGAAAACAACCACCGGTTATGTCGTTCGAAACGCGTGTTTCAGTGGCCTAACTCCAAAATACCCTCGACCACCAGCCCCACCCACCCACAAACCCACCCCACGTGGGGGGAGTCGATTCTGGACCGTCCGGTCCTCCGAAACGCGCTTATATTGGGAAATCTCTGCACCCGTTTCCGCCAGTTCGAACGCCGAGATCGAGGGTTTGGAGCGCCCCGGAAGCCACCATAGTAACTTTCGGCCGAGATTGGGCAGCCGCCTAACCGTCGGTTGGCATTTGAAACATGGGTTGTTCGTGAAATTCCGATACCCGCATTAGCCAGTTCGGAAGCTGAGATCGAGGGTTTAGAGCTCCCCGGGAACCCACCATAGCAACTTTATACCGAGTTTGGGCGGACAATCGTTATTCACGCTGGCCCTGTCGTGATACGGAACCGCCGGGGCACCGAAGCGTGCATCGATCGTGAAATTCCCAGGTTCGGCTTTGCGAATTCGAAAGCCGAGATCTATGTTACGGAGCGGCTCAGAAATCACCATAGCAAATTTCTATGTAATTCAGGTAGACGCCAAATAGTTCAGGCCTACGAAGCATGCATGTATCTTCAAATTCGTATACTCGTATTAGCTAGTTCGGAAGCAAGGATGGAGGGTTCGAAGCGCTCTCGAAAGCCACCACGACCACTTTCTACAGAGCGTGTGAAAACCACCACTAGTTATGTCCTCCGATACGCGTGTTTCAGTGACCTAACTCCAAAAACCCCTCGACCACCAGCCCCACCCACCTACAAACCTACCCCACGTGGGGGGAGTCAATCGTTTTTCAAGTTGGGCCGGTCACGATCCGGGACCGTCCGGTCCTCCGAAACGCCCGTATATCGGGAAATCGCTACACTCGTTTCCGCCAGTTCGGACTCCGAGATCGAGGGATTTGAGCGCCCCGGAAGCCACCATAGTAACTTTTGGCAGAGATTGGGCAGCCGCCCAACCGTCGGTTTGCCTTCGAAACATGCGTTGTTCGTGAAATTCCGACGCCCACATTCCCCAGTTCGAAAGCCGAGATCGAAGTTTCGGAGCTCCCTAGAACCCACCATAGTAATTTTATACCAAGTTTGGGCGGCCAATCGTTATTCACGCTGGCCCTTTAGTGATGCGGAACCGTCGGGCCACTAAAACGTGCATCGATCATGAAATTCCCAGGTTCGTCTTCGCGAATTCGGAAGCCGAGATCTATGTTACGGAGCTGCCAGGAAACCACCATAGTAAATTTCTACGTAATTCAACTAGACGCTAAACACGGTCACTTTCTATAGGACATGGGAAAACAACCACCAGTTATGTCCTCCGAAACGCGCGTTTCAGTGACCTAACTCCAAAAACCCCTTGACCACCAGCCCCACCCACAAACCCACCCCACCCACAAACCCACCCCACGTGGGGGGAGTCGATCGTTTTTCAAGTTGGGCCGGTCGCGATCCAGGACCGTCCGGTCCTCCGAAACGCCCGTATATCGGGAAATCTCTACACTCGTTTCCGCCAGTTCGAATGCCGAGATCGAAGGTTTGGAGTGCCCCGGAAGCCACCATAGTAACTTTCGGCCGAGACTGGGCAGCCGCTTAACCGTCGGTTGGCCTTCGAAACATGCGTTGTTCGTGAAATTCTGATACCCGCATTAGCCAGTTCAGAAGCCGAGATCGATGGTTTGGAGCTCCCCGGAAGCCACCATAGTAACTTTATACGAGTTTGGGCGGACAATCGTTATTCACGCTGGCCCTATCGTGAAACGGAACCGTCGGGCCACCGAAACGCGCATCGATCGTGAAATTCCCAGGTTCGGCTTCGCGAATTCGGAAGCCGAGATCTTTGTTACGGAGTGGATAAGAAATCACCACAGCAAATTTCTACGTAATTCAGGTAGATGGCAAACAGTTCAGGCATACGAAGCAGGCATGTGTCTTCAAATTCCTATACTCGTATTAGCTAGTTCGGAAGCAAGGATGGAGGGTTCGAAGCGCCCTCGAAAGCCACAACGGCCACTTTCTACAGAGCGTGTGAAAACAACCACTAATTATGTCCTCCGAAACGCGCGTTTCAGTGACGTAACTCCAAAAACACCTCGACCACCAGCCCCACCCACCTACAAACCCACCCCACGTGGGGGGAGTCGATCGTTTTTCAAGTTGGGCCGGTAATGATCCGGGACTGTCCGGTCCTCCGAAACGCGTGTATATCGGGAAATATCTGCACTCGTTTCTGCCAGTTCGAACGCCGGGATCGAGGGTTTTGAGTGCCCCGGAAGCCACCATAGTAACTTTCGACAGAGATTGGGCAGCCGACCAACCGTCGGTTTGCCTTCGAAACATGCGTTGTTCGTGAAATTCCGACGCCCACATTCGCCAGTTCGAAAGCCGAGATCAAAGATTCGGAGCTCCCCAGAACCCACCATAGTAATTTTATACCTAGTTTGGGCGGCCAATCGTTATTTACGTTGGCCCTGTCGTGATACGGAACCGTCGGGCCACCATAACGCACATCGATCGTGAAATTCCCAGGTTCGGCTTCGCGAATTCGGAAGCCGAGATCTATGTTACGGTGCTGCTAGGAAATCGCCACGGTAAATTTCTACATAATTCAGGTAGACGTCAAACAGTTCAGGCCTACAAAGCATGCAAGGATCTTCAAATTCCTATACTCGTATTAGCTAGTTCGGAAGAAAGGATGGAGGGTTCGAAGCGCTCTCGAAAGCCACCACGGCCACTTTCTATAGAGCGTGGGAAAACAACCACCGGTTATGTCCTTCGAAACGCGTGTTTCAGTGGCCTAACTCCAAAATACCCTCGACCACCAGCCCCACCCACCCACAAACCCACCCCACGTGGGGGGAGTCGATCGTTTTTCAAGTTGGGTCGGTCGCGATTCTGGACCGTCCGGTCCTCCGAAATGCGCTTATATTGGGAAATCTCTGTACTCGTTTCCGCCAGTTCGAACGCCGAGATCGAGGGTTTGGAGCACCCCGGAAGCCACCATAGTAACTTTCGGTCGAGATTGGGCAGCCGCCTAACCGTCGGTCGGCCTTTGAAACATGGGTTGTTCGTGAAATTCCGATACCCGCATTAGCCAGTTCGGAAGCCGAGATCGAGGGTTTAGAGCTCCCCGGGAACCCACCATAGCAACTTTATACCGATTTTGGGCGGACAATCGTTATTCACGCTGGCCCTGTCGTGATACGGAACCGTCGGGCCACCGAAGCGTGCATCGATCGTGAAATTCCCAGGTTCGACTTTGCGAATTCGAAAGCCGAGATCTATGTTACGGAGCGGCTCGGAAATCACCATAGCAAATTTCTATGTAATTCAGGTAGACGCCAAATAGTTTAGGCCTACGAAGCATGCATGTATCTTCAAATTCGTATACTCGCATTAGCTAGTTCGGAAGCAAGGAGGGAGGGTTCGAAGCGCTCTCGAAAGCCACCACGACCACTTTCTACAGAGCGTGTGAAAACCACCACTAGTTATGTCCTCCGATACGCGCGTTTCAGTGACCTAACTCCAAAAACCCCTCGACCACCAGCCCCACCCACCTACAAACCTACCCCACGTGGGGGTGTCGATCGTTTTTCAAGTTGGGCCGGTCACGATCCGGGACCGTCCGGTCCTCCGAAACGCCCGTATATCGGGAAATCGCTACACTCGTTTCCGCCAGTTCGGACGCCGGGATCGAGGGTTTTGAGCGCCCCGGAAGCCACCATAGTAACTTTCGGCAGAGATTGGGCAGCCGCCCAACCGTCGGTTTGCCTTCGAAACATGCGTTGTTCGTGAAATTCCGACGCCCACATTCGCCAGTTCGAAAGCCGAGATCGAAGTTTCGGAGCTCCCTAGAACCCACCATAGTAATTTTATACCAAGTTTGGGCGGCCAATCGTTATTCACGCTGGCCCTTTAGTGATGCGGAACCGTCGGGCCACTGAAACGCGCATCGATCATGAAATTCCCAGGTTCGTCTTCGCGAATTCGGAAGCCGAGATCTATGTTACGGAGCTGCTAGGAAACCACCATAGTAAATTTCTACGTAATTCAACTAGACGCCAAACACGGTCACTTTCTATAGGACATGGGAAAACAACCACCAGTTATGTCCTCCGAAACGCGCGTTTCAGTGACCTAACTCCAAAAACCCCTTGACCACCAGCCCCACCCACAAACCCACCCCACCCCACGTGGGGGGAGTCGATCGTTTTTCAAGTTGGGCCGGTCGCGATCCAGGACCGTCCGGTCCTCCGAAACGCCCGTATATCGGGAAATCTCTACACTCGTTTCCGCCAGTTCGAATGCCGAGATCGAAGGTTTGGAGTGCCCCGGAAGCCACCATAGTAACTTTCGGCCGAGACTGGGCAGCCGCTTAACCGTCGGTTGGCCTTCGAAACATGCGTTGTTCGTGAAATTCCGATACCCGCATTAGCCAGTTCAGAAGCCGAGATCGATGGTTTGGAGCTCCCCGGAACCCACCATAGTAACTTTATACGAGTTTGGGCGGACAATCGTTATTCACGCTGGCCCTATCATGAAACGGAACCGTCGGGCCACCGAAACGCGCATCGATCGTGAAATTCCCAGGTTCGGCTTCGCTAATTCGGAAGCCGAGATCTATGTTACGGAGTGGATAGGAAATCACCACAGCAAATTTCTACGTAATTCAGGTAGATGGCAAACAGTTCAGGCATACGAAGCAGGCATGTGTCTTCAAATTCCTATACTCGTATTTGCTAGTTCGGAAGCAAGGATGGAGGGTTCGAAACGCCCTCGAAAGCCACAACGGCCACTTTCTGCAGAGCGTGTGAAAACAACCACTAATTATGTCCTCCGAAACGCGCGTTTCAGTGACGTAACTCCAAAAACACCTCGACCACCAGCCCCACCCACCTACAAACCCACCCCACGTGGGGGGAGTCGATCGTTTTTCAAGTTGGGCCGGTCACGATCCGGGACCGTCCGGTCCTCCGAAACGTGTGTATATCGGGAAATCTCAGCACTTGTTTCCGCCAGTTCGAACACCGGGATCGAGGGTTTTGAGTGCCCCGGAAGCCACCATAGTAACTTTTTACAGAGATTGGGCAGCCGACCAACCGTCGGTTTGCCTTCGAAACATGCGTTGTTCATGAAATTCCGACGCCCACATTCGCCAGTTCGAAAGCCGAGATCAAAGATTCGGAGCTCCCCCGAACCCACCATAGTAATTTTATACCTAGTTTGGGCGGCCAATCGTTATTTACGTTGGCCCTGTCGTGATACGGAACCGTCGGGCCACCAAAACGCACATCGATCGTGAAATTTCCAGGTTCGGCTTCGCGAATTCGGAAGCCGAGATCTATGTTACGGTGCTGCTAGGAAATCGCCACGGTAAATTTCTACATAATTCAGGTAGACGTCAAACAGTTCAGGCCTACAAAGCATGCAAGGATCTTCAAATTCCTATACTCGTATTAGCTAGTTCGGAAGAAAGGATGGAGGGTTCGAAGCGCTCTCGAAAGCCACCACGGCCACTTTCTATAGAGCGTGGGAAAACAACCACCGGTTATGTCCTTCGAAACGCGTGTTTCAGTGGCCTAACTCCAAAATACCCTCGACCACCAGCCCCACCCACCCACAAACTCACCCAATGTGGGGGGAGTCGATCGTTTTTCAAGTTGGGCCGGTCGCGATTCTGGACCGTCCGGTCCTCCGAAACGCGCTTATATTGGGAAATCTCTGCACTCGTTTCCGCCAGTTCGAACGCCGAGATCGAGGGTTTGGAGCGCCCCGGAAGCCACCATAGTAACTTTCGGCCGAGATTGGGCAGCCGCCTAACCGTCGGTTGGCCTTTGAAACATGGGTTGTTCGTGAAATTCCGATACCCGCATTAGCCAGTTCGGAAGCCGAGATCGAGGGTTTAGAGCTCCCCGGGAACCCACCATAGCAACTTTATACCGAGTTTGGGCGGACAATCGTTATTCACGCTGGCCCTGTCGTGATACGGAACCGTCGGGCCACCGAAGCGTGCATCGATCGTGAAATTCCAAGGTTCGGCTTTGCGAATTCGAAAGTCGAGATCTATGTTACGGAGCGGCTCGTAAATCACCATAGCAAATTTCTATGTAATTCAGGTAGACGCCAAATAGTTCAGGCCTACGAAGCATGCATGTATCTTCAAATTCGTATACTCGTATTAGCTAGTTCGGAAGCAAGGATGGAGGGTTCGAAGCGCTCTCGAAAGCCACCACGACCACTTTCTACAGAGCATGTGAAAACCACCACTAGTTATGTCCTCCGATACGCGCGTTTCAGTGACCTAACTCCAAAAACCCCTCGACCACCAGCCCCACCCACCTACAAACCTACCCCACGTGGGGGGGAGTCGATCGTTTTTCAAGTTGGGCCGGTCACGATCCGGGACCGTCCGGTCCTCCGAAACGCCCGTATATCGGGAAATCGCTACACTAGTTTCCGCCAGTTCGGACGCCGGGATCGAGGGTTTTGAGCGCCCCGGAAGCCAGCATAGTAACTTTCGGCAGAGATTGGGCAGCCGCCCAACCGTCGGTTTGCCTTCGAAACATGCGTTGTTCGTGAAATTCCGACGCCCACATTCGCCAGTTCGAAAGCCGAGATCGAAGTTTCGGAGCTCCCTAGAACCCACCATAGTAATTTTATACCAAGTTTGGGCGGCCAATCGTTATTCACGCTGGCCCTTTAGTGATGCGGAACCGTCGGGCCACTGAAACGCGCATCGATCATGAAATTCCCAGGTTCGTCTTCGCGAATTCGGAAGCCGAGATCTATGTTACGGAGCTGCTAGGAAACCACCTTAGTAAATTTCTACGTAATTCAACTAGACGCCAAACACGGTCACTTTCAATAGGACATGGGAAAACAACCATCAGTTATGTCCTCCGAAACGCGCATTTCAGTGACCTAACTCCAAAAACCCCTTGACCACCAGCCCCACCCACAAACCCACCCCACGTGGGGGGAGTCGATCGTTTTTCAAGTTGGGCCGGTCGCGATCCAGGACCGTCCGGTCCTCCGAAACGCCCGTATATCGGGAAATCTCTACACTCGTTTTCGCCAGTTCGAATGCCGAGATCGAAGGTTTGGAGTGCCCCGGAAGCCACCATAGTAACTTTCGGCCGAGACTGGGCAGCCGCTTAACCGTCGGTTGGCCTTCGAAACATGCGTTGTTCGTGAAATTCCGATACCCGCATTAGCCAGTTCAGAAGCCGAGATTGATGGTTTTGAGCTCCCCGGAAGCCACCATAGTAACTTTATACGAGTTTGGGCGGACAATCGTTATTCACGCTGGCCCTATCGTGAAACGGAACCATCGGGCCACCGAAACGCGCATCGATCGTGAAATTCCCAGGTTCGGCTTCGCGAATTCGGAAGCCGAGATCTATGTTACGGAGTGGATAGGAAATCACCACAGCAAATTTCTACGTAATTCAAGTAGATGGCAAACAGTTCAGGCATACGAAGCAGGCATGTGTCTTCAAATTCCTATACTCGTATTAGCTAGTTCGGAAGCAAGGATGGAGGGTTCGAAGCGCTCTCGAAAGCCACAACGGCCACTTTCTACAGAGCGTGTGAAAACAACCAACAATTATGTCCTCCGAAACGCGCGTTTCAGTGACGTAACTCCAAAAACACCTCGACCACCAGCCCCACCCACCTACAAACCCACCCCACGTGGGGGGAGTCGATCGTTTTTCAAGTTGGGCCGGTCACGATCCGGGACCGTCCGGTCCTCCGAAACGCGCGTATATCGGGAAATCTCTGCACTCGTTTCCGCCAGTTCGAACGCCGGGATCGAGGGTTTTGAGTGCCCCGGAAGCCACCATAGTAACTTTCGACAGAGATTGGGCAGCCGACCAACCGTCGGTTTGCCTTCGAAACATGCGTTGTTCGTGAAATTCCGACGCCCACATTCGCCAGTTCGAAAGCCGAGATCAAAGATTCGGAGCTCCCCAGAACCCACCATAGAAATTTTATACCAAGTCTGGGTGGCCAATCGTTATTCACGCTAGCCCTTTCGTGATGCGGAACCGTCGGGCCACCGAAACGCGCATAGATCGTGAAATTCCCAGGTTCGGCTTCGCGAATTCGGAAGCCGAGATCTATGTTACGGTGCTGCTAGGAAATCGCCACGGTAAATTTCTACATAATTCAGGTAGACGTCAAACAGTTCAGGCCTACAAAGCATGCAAGGATCTTCAAATTCCTATACTCGTATTAGCTAGTTCGGAAGAAAGGATGGAGGGTTCGAAGCGCTCTCGAAAGCCACCACGGCCACTTTCTATAGAGCGTGGGAAAACAACCACCGGTTATGTCCTTCGAAACGCGTGTTTCAGTGGCCTAACTCCAAAATACCCTCGACCACCAGCCCCACCCACCCACAAACCCACCCCACGTGCGCGGAGTCGATCGTTTTTCAAGTTGGGCCGGTCGCGATTCAGGACCGTCCGGTCCTCCGAAACGCGCTTATATTGGGAAATCTCTGCACTCGTTTTCGCCAGTTCGAACGCCGAGATCGAGGGTTTGGAGCGCCCCGGAAGCCACCATAGTAACTTTCGGCCGAGATTGGGCAGCCGCCTAACCGTCGGTCGGCCTTTGAAACATGGGTTGTTCGTGAAATTCCGATACCCGCATTAGCCAGTTCGGAAGCCGAGATCGAGGGTTTAGAGCTCCCCGGGAACCCACCATAGCAACTTTATACCGAGTTTGGGCGGACAATCGTTATTCACGCTGGCCCTGTCGTGATACGGAACCGTCGGGCCACCAAAGCGTGCATCGATCGTGAAATTCCCAGGTTCGGCTTTGCGAATTCGAAAGCCGAGATCTATGTTACGGAGCGGCTCGGAAATCACCATAGCAAATTTCTATGTAATTCAGGTAGACGCCAAATAGTTTAGGCCAACGAAGCATGCATGTATCTTCAAATTCGTATACTCGTATTAGCTAGTTCGGAAGCAAGGATGGAGGGTTCGAAGCGCTCTCGAAAGCCACCACGACCACTTTCTACAGAGCGTGTGAAAACCACCACTAGTTATGTCCTCCGATACGCGCGTTTCAGTGACCTAACTCCAAAAACCCCTCGACCACCAGCCCCACCCACCTACAAACCTACCCCACGTGGGGGGTGTCGATCGTTTTTCAAGTTGGGCCGGTCACGATCCGGGACCGTCCGGTCCTCCGAAACGCCAGTATATCGGGAAATCGCTACACTCGTTTCCGCCAGTTCGGACGCCGGGATCGAGGGTTTTGAGCGCCCCGGAAGCCACCATAGTAACTTTCGGCAGAGATTGGGCAGCCGCCCAACCGTCGGTTTGCCTTCGAAACATGCGTTGTTCGTGAAATTCCGACGCCCACATTCGCCAGTTCGAAAGCCGAGATCGAAGTTTCGGAGCTCCCTAGAACCCACCATAGTAATTTTATACCAAGTTTGGGCGGCCAATCGTTATTCACGCTGGCCCTTTAGTGATGCGGAACCGTCGGGCCACTGAAACGCGCATCGATCATGAAATTCCCAGGTTCGTCTTCGCGAATTCGGAAGCCGAGATCTATGTTACGGAGCTGCTAGGAAACCACCATAGTAAATTTCTACGTAATTCAACTAGACGCCAAACACGGTCACTTTCTATAGGACATGGGAAAACAACCACCAGTTATGTCCTCCGAAACGCGCGTTTTAGTGACCTAACTCCAAAAACCCCTTGACCACCAGCCCCACCCACAAACCCACCCCACCCACAAACCCAGCCCACGTGGGGGGAGTCGATCGTTTTTCAAGTTGGGCCGGTCGCGATCCAGGACCGTCCGGTCCTCCGAAACGCCCGTATATCGGGAAATCTCTACACTCGTTTCCTCCAGTTCGAATGCCGAGATCGAAGGTTTGGAGTGCCCCGGAAGCCACCATAGTAACTTTCGGCCGAGACTGGGCAGCCGCTTAACCGTCGGTTGGCCTTCGAAACATGCGTTGTTCGTGAAATTCCGATACCCGCATTAGCCAGTTCAGAAGCCGAGATCGATGGTTTGGAGCTCCCCGGAAGCCACCATAGTAACTTTATACGAGTTTGGGCGGACAATCTTTATTCACGCTGGCCCTATCGTGAAATGGAACCGTCGGGCCACCGAAACCCGCATCGATCGTGAAATTCCCAGGTTCGGCTTCGCGAATTCGGAAGCCGAGATCTATGTTACGGAGTGGATAGGAAATCACCACAGCAAATTTCTACGTAATTCAGGTAGATGGCAAACAGTTCAGGCATACGAAGCAGGCATGTGTCTTCAAATTCCTATACTCGTATTTGCTAGTTCGGAAGCAAGGATGGAGGGTTCGAAGCGCCCTCGAAAGCCACAACGGCCACTTTCTACAGAGCGTGTGAAAACAACCACTAATTATGTCCTCCGAAACGCGCGTTTCAGTGACGTAACTCCAAAAACACCTCGACCACCAGCCCCACCCACCTACAAACCGACCCCACGTGGGGGGAGTCGATCGTTTTTCAAGTTGGGCCGGTCACGATCCGGGACCGTCCGGTCCTCCGAAACGTGTGTATATCGGGAAATCTCTGCACTTGTTTCCGCCAGTTCGAACGCCGGGATCGAGGGTTATGAGTGCCCCGGAAGCCACCATAGTACCTTTTGACAGAGATTGGGCAGCCGACCAACCGTCGGTTTGCCTTCGAAACATGCGTTGTTCGTGAAATTCCGACGCCCACGTTCGCCAGTTCGAAAGCCGAGATCAAAGATTCGGAGCTCCCCCGAACCCACCATAGTAATTTTATACCTAGTTTGGGCGGCCAATCGTTATTTACGTTGGCCCTGTCGTGATACGGAACCGTCGGGCCACCAAAACGCACATCGATCGTGAAATTCCCAGGTTCGGCTTCGCGAATTCGGAAGCCGAGATCTATGTTACGGTGCTGCTAGGAAATCGCCACGGTAAATTTCTACATAATTCAGGTAGACGTCAAACAGTTCAGGCCTACAAAGCATGCAAGGATCTTCAAATTCCTATACTCGTATTAGCTAGTTCGGAAGAAAGGATGGAGGGTTCGAAGCGCTCTCGAAAGCCACCACGGCCACTTTCTATAGAGCGTGGGAAAACAACCACCGGTTATGTCCTTCGAAACGCGTGTTTCAGTGGCCTAACTCCAAAATACCCTCGACCACCAGCCCCACCCACCCACAAACCCACCCCACGTGGGGGGAGTCGATCGTTTTTCAAGTTGGGCCGGTCGCGATTCTGGACCGTCCGGTCCTCCGAAACGCGCTTATATTGGGAAATCTCTGCACTCGTTTCCGCCAGTTCGAACGCCGAGATCGAGGGTTTGGAGCGCCCCGGAAGCCACCATAGTAACTTTCGGCCGAGATTGGGCAGCCGCCTAACCGTTGGTTGGCCTTTGAAACATGGGTTGTTCGTGAAATTCCGATACCCGCATTAGCCAGTTCGGAAGCCGAGATCGAGGGTTTAGAGCTCCCCGGGAACCCACCATAGCAACTTTATACCGAGTTTGGGCGGACAATCGTTATTCACGCTGGCCCTGTCGTGATACGGAACCGTCGGGCCACCGAAGCGTGCATCGATCGTGAAATTCCCAGGTTCGGCTTTGCGAATTCGAAAGCCGAGATCTATGTTACGGAGCGGCTCGTAAATCACCATAGCAAATTTCTATGTAATTCAGGTAGACGCCAAATAGTTCAGGCCTACGAAGCATGCATGTATCTTCAAATTCGTATACTCGTATTAGCTAGTTCGGAAGCAAGGATGGAGGGTTCGAAGCGCTCTCGAAAGCCACCACGACCACTTTCTACAGAGCATGTGAAAACCACCACTAGTTATGTCCTCCGATACGCGCGTTTCAGTGACCTAACTCCAAAAACCCCTCGACCACCAGCCCCACCCACCTACAAACCTACCCCACGTGGGGGGAGTCGATCGTTTTTCAAGTTGGGCCGGTCACGATCCGGGACCGTCCGGTCCTCCGAAACGCCCGTATATCGGGAAATCGCTACACTAGTTTCCGCCAGTTCGGACGCCGGGATCGAGGGTTTTGAGCGCCCCGGAAGCCACCATAGTAACTTTCGGCAGAGATTGGGCAGCCGCCCAACCGTCGGTTTGCCTTCGAAACATGCGTTGTTCGTGAAATTCCGACGCCCACATTCGCCAGTTCGAAAGCCGAGATCGAAGTTTCGGAGCTCCCTAGAAACCCACCATAGTAATTTTATACCAAGTTTGGGCGGCCAATCGTTATTCACGCTGGCCCTTTAGTGATGCGGAATCGTCGGGCCACTGAAACGCGCATCGATCATGAAATTCCCAGGTTCGTCTTCGCGAATTCGGAAGCCGAGATCTATGTTACGGAGCTGCTAGGAAACCACCATAGTAAATTTCTACGTAATTCAACTAGACGCCAAACACGGTCACTTTCTATAGGACATGGGAAAACAACCATCAGTTATGTCCTCCGAAACGCGCGTTTCAGTGACCTAACTCCAAAAACCCCTTGACCACCAGCCCCACCCACAAACCCACCCCACGTGGGGGGAGTCGATCGTTTTTCAAGTTGGGCCGGTCGCGATCCAGGACCGTCCGGTCCTCCGAAACGCCCGTATATCGGGAAATCTCTACACTCGTTTCCGCCAGTTCGAATGCCGAGATCGAAGGTTTGGAGTGCCCCGGAAGCCACCATAGTAACTTTCGGCCGAGACTGGGCAGCCGCTTAACCGTCGGTTGGCCTTCGAAACATGCGTTGTTCGTGAAATTCCGATACCCGCATTAGCCAGTTCAGAAGCCGAGATTGATGGTTTTGAGCTCCCCGGAAGCCACCATAGTAACTTTATACGAGTTTGGGCAGACAATCGTTATTCACGCTGGCCCTATCGTGAAACGGAACCGTCGGGCCACCGAAACGCGCATCGATCGTGAAATTCCCAGGTTCGGCTTCGCGAATTCGGAAGCCGAGATCTATGTTACGGAGTGGATAGGAAATCACCACAGCAAATTTCTACGTGATTCAGGTAGATGGCAAACAGTTCAGGCATACGAAGCAGGCATGTGTCTTCAAATTCCTATACTCGTATTTGCTAGTTCGGAAGCAAGGATGGAGGGTTCGAAGCGCCCTCGAAAGCCACAACGGCCACTTTCTACAGAGCGTGTGAAAACAACCACTAATTATGTCCTCCGAAACGCGCGTTTCAGTGACGTAACTCCAAAAACACCTCGACCACCAGCCCCACCCACCTACAAACCGACCCCACGTGGGGGGAGTCGATCGTTTTTCAAGTTGGGCCGGTCACGATCCGGGACCGTCCGGTCCTCCGAAACGTGTGTATATCGGGAAATCTCTGCACTTGTTTCCGCCAGTTCGAACGCCGGGATCGAGGGTTTTGAGTGCCCCGGAAGCCACCATAGTACCTTTTGACAGAGATTGGGCAGCCGACCAACCGTCGGTTTGCCTTCGAAACATGCGTTGTTCGTGAAATTCCGACGCCCACATTCGCCGGTTCGAAAGCCGAGATCAAAGATTCGGAGCTCCCCCGAACCCACCATAGTAATTTTATACCTAGTTTGGGCGGCCAATCGTTATTTACGTTGGTCCTGTCGTGATACGGAACCGTCGGGCCACCAAAACGCACAACGATCGTGAAATTCCCAGGTTCGGCTTCGCGAATTCGGAAGCCGAGATCTATGTTACGGTGCTGCTAGGAAATCGCCACGGTAAATTTCTACATAATTCAGGTAGACGTCAAACAGTTCAGGCCTACAAAGCATGCAAGGATCTTCAAATTCCTATACTCGTATTAGCTAGTTCGGAAGAAAGGATGGAGGGTTCGAAGCGCTCTCGAAAGCCACCACGGCCACTTTCTATAGAGCGTGGGAAAACAACCACCGGTTATGTCCTTCGTAACGCGTGTTTCAGTGGCCTAACTCCAAAATACCCTCGACCACCAGCCCCACCCACCCACAAACCCACCCCACGTGGGGGGAGTCGATCGTTTTTAAATTGGGTCGGTCGCGATTCTGGACCGTCCGGTCCTCCGAAACGCGCTTATATTGGGAAATCTCTGTACTCGTTTCCGCCAGTTCGAACGCCGAGATCGAGGGTTTGGAGCACCCCGGAAGCCACCATAGTAACTTTCGGTCGAGATTGGGCAGCCGCCTAACCGTCGGTCGACCTTTGAAACATGGGTTGTTCGTGAAATTCCGATACCCGCATTAGCCAGTTCGGAAGCCGAGATCGAGGGTTTAGAGCTCCCCGACAACCCACCATAGCAACTTTATACCGATTTTGGGCGGACAATCGTTATTCACGCTGGCCCTGTCGTGATACGGAACCGTCGGGCCACCGAAGCGTGCATCGATCGTGAAATTCCCAGGTTCGACTTTGCGAATTCGAAAGCCGAGATCTATGTTACGGAGCGGCTCGGAAATCACCATAGCAAATTTCTATGTAATTCAAGTAGACGCCAAATAGTTTTGGCCTACGAAGCATGCATGTATCTTCAAATTCGTATACTCGCATTAGCTAGTTCGGAAGCAAGGAGGGAGGGTTCGAAGCGCTCTCGAAAGCCACCACGACCACTTTCTACAGAGCGTGTGAAAACCACCACTAGTTATGTCCTCCGATACGCGCGTTTCAGTGACCTAACTCCAAAAACCCCTCGACCACCAGCCCCACCCACCTACAAACCTACCCCACGTGGGGGGTGTCGATCGTTTTTCAAGTTGGGCCGGTCACGATCCGGGACCGTCCGGTCCTCCGAAACGCCCGTATATCGGGAAATCGCTACACTCGTTTCGGCCAGTTCGGACGCCGGGATCGAGGGTTTTGAGCGCCCCGGAAGCCACCATAGTAACTTTCGGCAGAGATTGGGCAGCCGCCCAACCGTCGGTTTGCCTTCGAAACATGCGTTGTTCGTGAAATTCCGACGCCCACATTCGCCAGTTCGAAAGCCGAGATCGAAGTTTCGGAGCTCCCTAGAACCCACCATAGTAATTTTATACCAAGTTTGGGGGGCCAATCGTTATTCACGCTGGCCCTTTAGTGATGCGGAACCGTCGGGCCACTGAAACGCGCATCGATCATGAAATTCCCAGGTTCGTCTTCGCGAATTCGGATGCCGAGATCTATGTTACGGAGCTGCTAGGAAACCACCATAGTAAATTTCTACGTAATTCAACTAGACGCCAAACACGGTCACTTTCTATAGGACATGGGAAAACAACCACCAGTTATGTCCTCCGAAACGCGCGTTTCAGTGACCTAACTCCAAAAACCCCTTGACCACCAGCCCCACCCACAAACCCACCCCACCCAAAAACCCACCCCACGTGGGGGGAGTCGATCGTTTTTCAAGTTGGGCCGGTCGCGATCCAGGACCGTCCGGTCCTCCGAAACGCCCGTATATCGGGAAATCTCTACACTCGTTTCCGCCAGTTCGAATGCCGAGATCGAAGGTTTGGAGTGCCCCGGAATCCACCATAGTAACTTTCGGCCGAGACTGGGCAGCCGCTTAACCGTCGGTTGGCCTTCGAAACATGCGTTGTTCGTGAAATTCCGATACCCGCATTAGCCAGTTCAGAAGCCGAGATCGATGGTTTGGAGCTCCCCGGAACCCACCATAGTAACTTTATACGAGTTTGGGCGGACAATCGTTATTCACGCTGGCCCTATCGTGAAACGGAACCGTCGGGCCACCGAAACGCGCATCGATCGTGAAATTCCCAGGTTCGGCTTCGCTAATTCGGAAGCCGAGATCTATGTTACGGAGTGGATAGGAAATCACCACAGCAAATTTCTACGTAATTCAGGTAGATGGCAAACAGTTCAGGCATACGAAGCAGGCATGTGTCTTCAAATTCCTATACTCGTATTTGCTAGTTCGGAAGCAAGGATGGAGGGTTCGAAGCGCCCTCGAAAGCCACAACGGCCACTTTCTGCAGAGCGTGTGAAAACAACCACTAATTATGTCCTCCGAAACGCGCGTTTCAGTGACGTAACTCCAAAAACACCTCGACCACCAGCCCCACCCACCTACAAACCCACCCCATGTGGGGGGAGTCGATCGTTTTTCAAGTTGGGCCGGTCACGATCCGGGACCGTCCGGTCCTCCGAAACGTGTGTATATCGGGAAATCTCAGCACTTGTTTCCGCCTGTTCGAACGCCGGGATCGAGGGTTTTGAGTGCCCCGGAAGCCACCATAGTAACTTTTTACAGAGATTGGGCAGCCGACCAACCGTCGGTTTGCCTTCGAAACATGCGTTGTTCGTGAAATTCCGACGCCCACATTCGCCAGTTCGAAAGCCGAGATCAAAGATTCGGAGCTCCCCCGAACCCACCATAGTAATTTTATACCTAGTTTGGGCGGCCAATCGTTATTTACGTTGGCCCTGTCGTGATACGGAACCGTCGGGCCACCAAAACGCACATCGATCGTGAAATTCCCAGGTTCGGCTTCGCGAATTCGGAAGCCGAGATCTATGTTACGGTGCTGCTAGGAAATCGCCACGGTAAATTTCTACATAATTCAGGTAGACGTCAAACAGTTCAGGCCTACAAAGCATGCAAGGATCTTCAAATTCCTATACTCGTATTAGCTAGTTCGGAAGAAAGGATGGAGGGTTCGAAGCGCTCTCGAAAGCCACCACGGCCACTTTCTATAGAGCGTGGGAAAACAACCACCGGTTATGTCCTTCGAAACGCGTGTTTCAGTGGCCTAACTCCAAAATACCCTCGACCACCAGCCCACCCACCCACAAACTCACCCCACGTGGGGGGAGTCGATCGTTTTTCAAGTTGGGCCGGTCGCGATTCTGGACCGTCCGGTCCTCCGAAACGCGCTTATATTGGGAAATCTCTGCACTCGTTTCCGCCAGTTCGAACGCCGAGATCGAGGGTTTGGAGCGCCCCGGAAGCCACCATAGTAACTTTCGGCCGAGATTGGGCAGCCGCCTAACCGTCGGTTGGCCTTTGAAACATGGGTTGTTCGTGAAATTCCGATACCCGCATTAGCCAGTTCGGAAGCCGAGATCGAGGGTTTAGAGCTCCCCGGGAACCCACCATAGCAACTTTATACCGAGTTTGGGCGGACAATCGTTATTCACGCTGGCCCTGTCGTGATACGGAACCGTCGTGCCACCGAAGCGTGCATCGATCGTGAAATTCCCAGGTTCGGCTTTGCGAATTCGAAAGCTGAGATCTATGTTACGGAGCGGCTCGTAAATCACCATAGCAAATTTCTATGTAATTCAGGTAGACGCCAAATAGTTCAGGCCTACGAAGCATGCATGTATCTTCAAATTCGTATACTCGTATTAGCTAGTTCGGAAGCAAGGATGGAGGGTTCGAAGCGCTCTCGAAAGCCACCACGACCACTTTGTACAGAGCATGTGAAAACCACCACTAGTTATGTCCTCCGATACGCGCGTTTCAGTGACCTAACTCCAAAAACCCCTCGACCACCAGCCCCACCCACCTACAATCCTACCCCACGTGGGGGGGAGTCGATCGTTTTTCAAGTTGGGCCGGTCACGATCCGGGACCGTCCGGTCCTCCGAAACGCCCGTATATCGGGAAATCGCTACACTAGTTTCCGCCAGTTCGGACGCCGGGATCGAGGGTTTTGAGCGCCCCGGAAGCCAGCATAGTAACTTTCGGCAGAGATTGGGCAGCCGCCCAACCGTCGGTTTGCCTTCGAAACATGCGTTGTTCGTGAAATTCCGACGCCCACATTCGCCAGTTCGAAAGCCGAGATCGAAGTTTCGGAGCTCCCTAGAACCCACCATAGTAATTTTATACCAAGTTTGGGCGGCCAATCGTTATTCACGCTGGCCCTTTAGTGATGCGGAACCGTCGGGCCACTGAAACGCGCATCGATCATGAAATTCCCAGGTTCGTCTTCGCGAATTCGGAAGCCGAGATCTATGTTACGGAGCTGCTAGGAAACCACCTTAGTAAATTTCTACGTAATTCAACTAGACGCCAAACACGGTCACTTTCAATAGGACATGGGAAAACAACCATCAGTTATGTCCTCCGAAACGCGCATTTCAGTGACCTAACTCCAAAAACCCATTGACCACCAGCCCCACCCACAAACCCACCCCACGTGGGGGGAGTCGATCGTTTTTCAAGTTGGGCCGGTCGCGATCCAGGACCGTCCGGTCCTCCGAAACGCCCGTATATCGGGAAATCTCTACACTCGTTTCCGCCAGTTCGAATGCCGAGATCGAAGGTTTGGAGTGCCCCGGAAGCCACCATAGTAACTTTCGGCCGAGACTGGGCAGCCGCTTAACCGTCGGTTGGCCTTCGAAACATGCGTTGTTCGTGAAATTCCGATACCCGCATTAGCCAGTTCAGAAGCCGAGATTGATGGTTTTGAGCTCCCCGGAAGCCACCATAGTAACTTTATACGAGTTTGGGCGGACAATCGTTATTCACGCTGGCCCTATCGTGAAACGGAACCATCGGGCCACCGAAACGCGCATCGATCGTGAAATTCCCAGGTTCGGCTTCGCGAATTCGGAAGCCGAGATCTATGTTACGGAGTGGATAGGAAATCACCACAGCAAATTTCTACGTAATTCAGGTAGATGGCAAACAGTTCAGGCATACGAAGCAGGCATGTGTCTTCAAATTCCTATACTCGTATTAGCTAGTTCGGAAGCAAGGATGGAGGGTTCGAAGCGCTCTCGAAAGCCACAACGGCCACTTTCTACAGAGCGTGTGAAAACAACCAACAATTATGTCCTCCGAAACGCTCGTTTCAGTGACGTAACTCCAAAAACACCTCGACCACCAGCCCCACCCACCTACAAACCCACCCCACGTGGGGGGAGTCGATCGTTTTTCAAGTTGGGCCGGTCACGATCCGGGACCGTCCGATCCTCCGAAACGCGCGTATATCGGGAAATCTCTGCACTCGTTTCCGCCAGTTCGAACGCCGGGATCGAGGGTTTTGAGTGCCCCGGAAGCCACCATAGTAACTTTCGACAGAGATTGGGCAGCCGACCAACCGTCGGTTTGCCTTCGAAACATGCGTTGTTCGTGAAATTCCGACGCCCACATTCGCCAGTTCGAAAGCCGAGATCAAAGATTCGGAGCTCCCCAGAACCCACCATAGTAATTTTATACCAAGTCTGGGTGGCCAATCGTTATTCACGCTAGTCCTTTCGTGATGCGGAACCGTCGGGCCACCGAAACGCGCATAGATCGTGAAATTCCCAGGTTCGGCTTCGCGAATTCTGAAGCCGAGATCTATGTTAAGGAGCTGCTAGGAAGCCACCACAGTAAATTTCTATGTAATTCAGGTAGACGCCAAACAGTTCAGGCCTACTAAGCATGCATGGATCTTCAAATTCCCATACTTGTATTAGTTAGTTCGGAAGGAAGGATGGAGGGTTCGAACAGCTATCGAAAGCCACCACGGTCACTTTCTATAGGGCATGGGAAATCAACCACCAGTTATGTCCTCCGAAACGCGCGTTTCAGTGACCTAACTCCGAAAACCCCTCGACCACCAGCCCCACCCACCCACAAACCCACACCACGTGGGGGGAGTTGATCGTTTTTCAAGTTGGGCTGGTCGCGATCCAGGACCGTCCGGTCCTCCGAAACGCGCGTATATCGGGAAATGTCTACACTCGTTTCCGCCAGTTCGAATGCCGAGATCGAGGGTTTGGAGTGCCCCGGAAGCCACCACAGTAACTTTTGGTCGAGATTGGGCAGCCGCCTAACCGTCGGTTGGCCTTCGAAACACGCGTTGATCGTGAAATTCCGATACCCGCATTAGCCAGTTCAGAAGCCGAGATCGAGGGTTTGGAGCTCCCCGGAAGCCACCATAGTAACTTTATACGAGTTTGGGCGGACAATCGTTATTCACGCTGGCCCTATCGTGATACGGAACCGTCGGGCCACCGAAACGCGCATCGATCGTGAAATTCCCAGGTTTGGTTTCGCGAATTCTGAAGCCGAGATCTATGTTACGGAGCAGATAGGAAATCACCACATCAAATTTCTACATAATTCAGGTAGATGCCAAACAGTTCAGGCCTACGAAGCATGAATGTATCTTCAAATTCCTATACTCGTATTAGCTAGTTCGAAAGCAAGGATGGAGGGTTCGAAGCGCTCTCGAAGGCCACCACGGCCACTTTCTATAGAGCGTGTGAAAACCACCACTGGTTATGTCCTCCGAAACGCGCGTTTCAGTGACCTAACTCCACAAACCCCTCGACAACCAGCCCCACCCACCTACAAATCCACCCCACATGGTGGGAGTCGATCGTTTTTCAAGTTGGGCCGGTCACGATCCGGGACCGTCCGTTCCTTCGAAACGCGCGTATATCTGGAAATCTCTGCACTCGTTTCCGCCAGTTCGAATGCCGAGATCGAGGGTTTGGAGTGCCCCGGAAGCCACCATAGTAACTTTCGGCCGAGATTGGGCAGCCGCCCAACCGTCGGTTTGCCTTCGAAACATGCGTTGTTCGTGAAATTTCGACGCCCACATTCGCTAGTTCAAAAGCCGAGATCGAAGGTTCGGAGCTCCCAAGAAACCACCATAGTAACTTTATACCAAGTTTGGGCAGCCAATCGTTATTCACTCTGGCCCTATCGTGATGCGGAACCGTCGGGCCACCGAAACGCGCATCGATCGTGAAATTCCCAGGTTCGGCTTTGCGAATTCGGATGCCGAGATCTATGTTATGGAGCGGCTAGGAAACCACAACAGTAAATTTCGACGTAATTCAGGTAGACGCCAAACAGTTCAGGCCTAAAAGCAGGCATGGATCTTCAAATTCCCATACTCGTATTAGCTAGTTCGGAAGAAAGGATGGAGGGTTCGAAGAGCTGTCGAAAGCCACCACGGTCAATTTCTATAATGCGTGGGAAAACAACCACCAGTTATGTCCGCTGAAACGCGCGTTTCAGTGACCTAACTCCAAAAACCCCTCGACCAGCAGCCCCACCCACCCACAAACCCACCCCACGTGGGGGGAGTCGATCGTTTTTCATGCTGGGCCGGTCGCGATCCGTGACTGTCCGGTCCTCTGAAACGCGCGTCGGGAAATCTCTGCACTCGTTTCCGCCAGTTCGAATGCCAAGATCGAGGGTTAGGAGTGCCTCGGAAGCCACAATAGTAACTTTCGGCCGAGACTGGGTAGCCGCCTAACCGTCGGTTGGCCTTCGAAACATGCGTTGTTCGTGAAATTCCAATACCCGCATTAGCCAGTTCGGAAGCCGAGATCGAGGGTTTTGAGCTCCCCGGAAGCCACCATAGTAACTTTATACGAGTTTGGGTGGACAATCGTTATTCACGCTGGCCCTGTCGTGATACGGAACCATCGGGCCACCGAAACGCGCATCGGTCGTGAAATTCCCATGTTTGGCTCCGCGAATTTGGAAACCGAGATCTATGTTACGGAGCTGCTAGGAAATCACCACAGTAAATTTCTACGTAATTCAGATAGACGCCAAATAGTTCAGGCCTATGAAGCATGCATTTATCTTCAAATTCCTATACTCGTATTAGCTAGTTCAGAAGCAAAGAAGGAGGGTTCCAAGCGCTCTGGAAAGCCACCACGGCCACTTTCTACAGAGCGTGTGAAAACAACCACCAATTATGTCCTCCGAAACGCGCGTTTACGTGACCTAACTCCAAAAACCCCTCGACCATCAGCCCCACCGACTTACAAACCCACACCATGTGGGGGAGACGATCGTTTTTCAAGTTGGGCTGGTCATGATCCGGGAACATCCGATCCTCCGAAACGCGCGTATATCGGGATATCTGTGCACTCGATTACGCCAGTTCGAACGCCGAGATCGAGGGTTTTGAGCGCCCTAGAAGCCAAAATAGTAACTTTCGGCCGAGATTAGGCAGCTGCCCAACCGTCGGTTGGCCTTCGAAACATGCATTGTTCATGAAATTCCGAGGCCCACATTCGCCAGTTCGAAAGCCGAGATCGAGGGTTCGGAGCTCCCCAGAACCCACCATAGTAACTTTATACCAAGTTTGGGCGGCCAATTGTTATTCACACTGGCCCTATCATGATACGGATCCGTCGGGCCACCGAAACGCGCATCGATCGTGAAATTCCCAGGTTCAGCTTCGCGAATTCAGAAGCCGAGATCTATGTTACAGTGCTGCTAGGAAACCCCCGCAGTAAATTTCTACGTAATTCAGGTAGATGCCAAACAGTTCAGGCCTACGAAGCATGCATTGATCTTCAAATTCCTATACTCGTATTAGTTAGTTCGGAAGCAAGGATGGAGGGTTCGAAGCGTTGTCGAAAGCCACCGCGGCCCCTTTCTATAGAGCGTGGGAAAACAACCACCAGTTATGTCCTCCGAAACGAAACGCGCGTTTCAGTTACCTAACTCCAAAAACCCCTCGACCACCAGCCCCACCCACCCACAAACCCAACCCACGTGGGGGAGTCGATCGTTTTTTATGTTGGGCCAGTCACGATCCGGGACCGTCCGGTCCTCCGAAACGCGGGTATATCGGGAAATCTCTGCCCTCGTTTCCGCCAATTCGAATGCCAAGATCGAGGGTTTGGAGCGCCCCGGAAGCCACCATAGTAACTTTCGGCCGAGATTGGGAAGCCGCCCAACCTTCGGTTGGCCTACGAAACATGCGTTGTACGTGAAATTTCGATACCCGCATTCGCCGGTTCGGAAGCCGAGATCGAAGGTTTGGATCACCCCGGAACCCACCATATTAACTTTATACCGAGTTTGGGCGGACAATCGTTATTCACGCTGGCCCAGTCGTGATACGAAACCGTCGGGCCACCGAAACGCACATCGATCGTAAATTCCCAAGTTCGGATTTGCGAATTCGGAAGCCGAGATCTATGTTACGGAGCTGCTAGGAAACCACCACAGTAAATTTCTACGTAATTCAGGTAGACGCCAAACAGTTCAGGGCTACGAAGCATGCATGGATCTTCAAATTCCTATACTCGTATTAGCTAGTTCGGAAGCAAGGATGGAGTGTTCGAAGCGCTCTCGAAAGCCACCATGGCCACTTTCTACAGAGCATGGGAAAACAACCACCAGTTATGTCCTCAGAAACGCGCGTTTCAGTGACCTAACTCCAGAAACCCCTCGAACACCAGCCCCACCCGCCCCCAAACACACCACACGTGGAGGGATTCGATCGTTTTTCAAGTTGGGCCGGTCGCGATCCGGGACCGTCCGGTCCTCCGAAACGCGTGTATATCGGGAAATCTCTACACTTGTTTCTGCCAGTTCGAATGCTGAGATCGTGGGTTTGGAGCGCCCCGGAAGCCACCATAGTAACTTCCGGCCGAGATTGGGCAGCCGCCTAACCGTCGGTTGGCCTTCGAAACATGCGTCGTTCGTGAAATTCCGATACCCGCATTAGCCAGTTCGAAAGCCGAGATCGAGGGTTCGGAGCTCCCCGGAACCCACCATAGTAACTTTATACCGAGTTTGGGCGGCCAATGGTTATTCACGTTGGCCCTGTCGTGATACGGAACCGTCGGGCCACCGAATCGCGCATCGATCGTGAAATTCCTAGGTTCGGATTCGCGAATTCGGAAGCCGAGATCTTTGCTACGGAGCTGCTAGGAAATCACCACAGCTAATTTCTATGTAATTCGGGTAGACGCCAAACAGTTCAGGCCTACTAAGCATGCATTGATCTTCAAATTTGTATACTCGTATTAGCTAGTTCGGAAGCAAGGATGGAGGGTTCGAAGCACTCTCGAAAGCCACCACGGCCAATTTCTACAGAGCGTGTAAAAACAACCACCAGTTATGTCCTCCGAAACGTGCGTTTCATTGACCTAACTCCAAAAACCCCTCGACCACCACCACCACCCACCTACAAACCCACCCCACGTGGGAGGAGTCGATCGTTTTTCAAGTTGGGTCGGTCACGATCCAGGACCGTCCGGTCCTCTGAAACGCACGTATATCGAGAAATCTCTGCACTCGTTTCTGCCAGTTCGAATGCCGAGATCGAGGGTTTTGAGCGCCCCGGAAGCCACCATAGTAACTTTCGGCCGAGATTGGGCAGCCGCCCAACCGTCGGTTGGCCTTCGAAACATGCGTTGTACGTGAAATTCCGATGCCCACATTCGCTAGTTCGAAAGCCGAGATCGAGGGTTCAGAGCTCCCCGGAACCCACCATAGTGACTTTATGCCAAGTTTGGGAGGCCAATCGTATTCACGTTGTCCCTATCGTGAGACGGAACCGTCGGGCCACTGAAACTCGCATCGATCGTGAAATTCCAAGGTTAAGCTTCGCGAATTCGGAAGCCGAGATCTATGTTTCGGAGCTGCTAGGAAACCACCACAGTAAATTTCTACGTAATTCAGGTAGACGCCAAACAGTTCAGGCCTATGAAGCAAGCATGGATCTTCGAATTCCTATACTCGTATTAGCTAGTTCAGAAGCAAGGATGGAGGGTTCGAAGCGCTCTCGAAAGCCACCGCGGCCACTTTCTACAGAGCATGGGAAAACAACCACCAGTTATGTCCTCTGAAACGCGCGTTTCATTAACCTAACTCCAAAAACCCCTCCACCACCTGCCCCACCCACTCACAAACCCACCCCACGTGGGGGGAGTCGATCGTTTTTCTATTTGGGCAGGTCGCGATCCGGGACAGTCCGGTCCTCCGAAACGCGGGTATATAAGGAAATCTCTGCACTCGTTTCCGCCAGTTCGAATGCTGAGATCGAGGGTTTGGAGCGCCCCGGAAGCCACCATAGTAACTTTCGACCGAGATTGGGCAGCCGCCTAACCGTCGGTTGGCCTTCGAAACATGCGTTGTTCGTGAAATTCCGATACCCGCATTAGCCAGTTCGGAAGCCGAGATCGAGGGTTCGGAGCTCCCTGAAACCCACCATTGTAACATTATACCGAGTTTGGGCGGCCAATCTTTATTCATGCTGGCCCTGTCGTGATACGGAACTGTCGGGCCACCGAAACGCGCATCGATCGTGAATTTCCCTAGTTCGGCTTCGCGAATTCGGAAGCCGAGATCTTTGTTACGGAGCTGCTAGGAAATCACCACAGCTAATTTCTACGTAATTCAGGTAGGCGCCAAACAGTTCAGGCCTACGAAGCATGCATTGATCTTCAAATTCATATACTCGTATTAGGTAGTTCGGAAGCAAGGATGGAGGGTTCAAAGCGCTCTCGAAAGCAACTACGGCCACTTTCTACAGAGCGTGTAAAAACAACCACCAGTTATGTCCTCCGAAATGCGCGTTTCAGTGACCTAACTCCAAAAACCCCTCGACCACAAGCCCCACCCACCTACAAACCCACCCCACGTGGGGAGAGTCGATCGTTTTTCAAGTTGGGCCGGTCACGATCCGGGACCGTCCGGTCCTCCGAAACGCGCGTATATCGGGAAATCTCTGCACTCGTTTCCACCAATTTGAATGCCGAGATCCAGGGTTTTGAGCACCCCGAAAGCCACCGTAGTAACTTTCGGCAGAGATTGGGCAGCCGCCCAACCGTCGGTTGGCCTTCGAAACATGCGTTGTTCGTGAAATTCCGATGCCCACATTTGCCAGTTCGAAAGCTGAGATCGAGGGTTCGGAGCTCCCCGGAACCCACCATTGTAACTTTATACCAAGTTTGGGAGGCCAATCATTATTCACGCTGGCCCTATCGTGATACGGAACCGTCGGGCCACCGAAACGCGATTCGATCGTGAAATTCCCTGGTTCAGCTTCGCGAATTCGGAAGCCGAGATCTATGTTACGGAGCTGCTAGGAAACCACCACAGTAAATTTCTACGTAATTCAGGTAGACGCCAAACAGTTCAGGCCTACAAAGCATGCATGGATCTTCAAATTCCCAAATTCGTAATAGCTAGTTCGGAAGGAAGGATGGAGGGTTCGAACAGCTGTAGAAATCCACCAGGGCCACTTTCTACAGAGCGTGGGAAGACAACCACCAGTTATGTCCTCCGAAACGCGCGTTTCAGTGACCTAACTCCAAAAACCCCTCGACCACCAGACCCACCCACCTACAAACCCACCCCACGTAGGGCGAGTTGATCGTTTTTCAAGTTGGGTCTGTCGCGATCCGGGACCGTCCGGTCCTCCGAAACGCGCGTATATTGGGAGATCTCTGCACTCATTTCCGCCAGTTCGAATGCCGAGATCGAGGGTTTGGAGCGCCCCGGAAGCCACCATAGTAACTTTCGGCCGAGATTGGGCAACCGCCCAACCATCGGTTTGCCTTCGAAACATGCGTTGTTCGTGAAATTCCGATACCCGCGTTCGCCAGTTCGGAAACCGAGATCGAGGATTCAGAGCTCCCTGTAACCCACCATAGTAACTTTATACCGAGTTTGGGCGGCCAATCTTTATTCACGCTGGCCCTGTCGTGATACGAAACCATCAGGCCAACGAAACGCGCAACGATTGTGAAATTCCCAGGTTCGGCTTCGCGAATTCGGAAGCCGAGGTCTATGTTATGGAGCTGCTAGAAATCTACCACAGAAAATTTCTACGTAATTCAGGTAGACGCCAAACAGTTCAGGCCTACGAAGCATGCATGGATCTTCAAATTCCAATACTCGTATTACCTAGTTCGGAAGCAAGGATGGAGGGTTCGAAGCGCTCTCGAAAACCACCACGGCCACTTTCTACAGAGCGTGGGAAAACAACCAACAGTTATGTCCTACGAAACGCGCGTTTCAGTGACCTAACTCCAAAAACCCCTCGAACACCAGGCCCACCCACCCACAAACCTACCCCACGTGGGGGAGTCAATCGTTTTTCAAGTTGGGCCGGTCGCGATCCGGGACCGTCCGGTCCTCCGAAACGCGCGTATATCGGGAAATCTCTTCACTCGTTTTCGCCAGTTCAAATGCCGAGATCGAGGGTTTGGAGCGCCCCGGAAGCCACCATAGTAACTTTCGGCCGAGATTGGGCAGCTGCCCAACCGTCGGTTGGCCTTCGAAACATGCGTTGTTCATGAAATTCCGATGCCCTCATTCGCCAGTTTGAAAGCCGAGATCGAGGGTTCGGAGCTCCCCGGAACCCACAATAGTAACTTTATACCAAGTTTGGGCGGCCAATCGTTATTCACGCTTGCCCTATCGTGATACGGAACCGTCGGGCCACCGAAACGCGCATCGATCGTGAAATTCCCCGGTTCGGCCTCGCGGATTCGGAAGCCGAGATCTATGTTACGGATCTGCTAGGAAACCACCACAGCAAATTTCTACTTAGTTCGGGTAGACGCCGAACAGTTCAGGCCTACGAAGCATGCATGGATCTTCAAATTCCTATACTCGTATTAGCTAGTTCGGAAGCAAGGATGGAGGGTTCGAAGCGCTGTCGAAAGCCACCACGGCCACTTACTACAGAGCGTGGGAAAACAACCACCAGTTATGTCCTCCGGAATGCACGTTTCAGTGACCTAACTCCAAAAACCCCTCGACCACCAGCCCCACCCACCCACAAACCCACCCCACGCGGGGGGAGTCGATCGTTTTTCAAGTTGGGCCGGTCGCAATCCGGGACGCCCGTTCCTCCGAAACGTGCGTATATCGGGAAATCTCTGCACTCGTTTCCGCAAGTTCGAATGCCGAGATCGAGGGTTTGGAGTGCCCCGGAAGCCCCCATAGTAACTTTCGGCCGAGATTGGGCAGCCGCCCAATAGTCGGTCGGCCTTCGAAACATGCGTTTTTCTTGAAATTCCGATGCCTGCATTCGGCAGTTCAGAAGCCGAGATCGAGGGTTCGGAGCACCCCGGAACCCACCATAGTAACTTTATACCGAGTTTGGGCGGCCAATCGTTATTCACGCCGGCCCTATCGTGATATGGAACCGTCGGGCCATCGAAATGCGCATCGATCGTGAAATTCCCAGGTTCGGCTTCGCGAATTCGGAAGCTGATATCTATGTTACGGAGCTGCTAGAAAACCACCACAATAAATTTCTACGTAATTCAGTTAGACGCCAATCAGTTCTGGCCTACGAAGCATGCATGGATCTTCAAATTTCTATACTCGTATTAGCTAGTTCGGAAGCAAGGATGGAGGGTTCGAAGCGCTCTCGAAAGCCACCACGGCCACTTTCTATAGAGCGTGGGAAAACAACCACCAGTTATGTCCTCCGAAACACGCGTTTTAGTGACCTAACTCCAAAAACCCCTCGAACACCAGCCCCACGCACCAACAAACCCAC
Source organism: Allium sativum (assembly GCA_030737875.1). Classification (NCBI taxonomy): domain Eukaryota; kingdom Viridiplantae; phylum Streptophyta; class Magnoliopsida; order Asparagales; family Amaryllidaceae; genus Allium; species Allium sativum. The sequence goes on from CM060923.1 coordinate 339,131,564, forward strand.
CCCACGTGGACGGAGTCGATCGTTTTTCAAGTTGGGCCGGTCGCGATCCAGGACCGTATGGTCCTCCGAAACGCGCGTATATCGGGAAATCTTTGCACTCGTTTCTGCCAGTTCAAATGCCGAGATCGAGGGTTTGGAGCGCCCCAGAAGCCGCCATAGTAACTTTCGGTCGAGATTGGGCAGCCACCTAACCGTCGGCTGGCCTTCGAAACATGCATTGTTCGTGAATCCCGATACCTGCATTAGCCAGTTCGTAAGCCGAGATCGAGGGTTCGGAGCTCCCCGGAACCCACCATAGTTACTTTAAACCGAGTTTGGGTGGCCAATCGTTAATCACGCTGACCCTGTCGTGATACGGAACCGTCGGGCCACCGAAACGCGCATCGATCGTGAAATTCCCAGGTTTGGCTTCGCGAATTCGGAAGCCGAGATCTTTGTTACGGAGCTGCTAGGAAATAACCACAGCTTATTTCTACGTATTTCAGGTAGACGCCAAACAGTTCAAGCCTACGAAGCATGCATTGATCTTCAAATTAGTATACTCGTATTAGCTAGTTCGGAAGCAAGGATGGAGGGTTCGAAGCGCCGTCGAAAGCCACCATACTAACTTTCTACAGAGCGTAGGAAAATAACCACAGTTATGTCCTCCAAAATCCCATCGACCACCAGCCCCACCCACCCACAAACCTACACCACGTGGGGGGAGTCGATCGTTTTTCAAGTTGTGCCGGTCGCGATACGGGACCGTCCGGTCCTCCGAAACGCGCGTATATCGGGAAATCTCTGCACTCGTTTCTGCCAGTTCGAATGCCGAGATCGAGGGTTTGGAGCGCTCCGGAAGCAACCAAAGTAACTTTGGGGCCGAGATTGGGCAGCCGCCCAACCGTTGGTTGGCCTTCGAAAAATGCGTTGTACGTGAAATTCTGATACCCGCATTCGCCAGTTTCGGAAGCCGAGATCGAGGGTTCCGATCTCCCCTGAACCCACCATACTAACTTTATACCGAGTTTGGGCGGCCAATCGTTACTCACGCTGGCCCTGTCGTGACACGGAACCGTCGGGCCCCCGAAACGCGCATCGGTCGTGAAATTCCCTAGTTCGGCTTCATGAATTCGGAAGTTGAGATCTATGTTACGGAGCTGCTAGGAAACCACCACAGTAAATTTCTACGGTATTCAGGTAGACGCCAAATAGTTCAGGCCTACGAAGCATGCATGGATATTCAAATTCCTATACTCGTATTAGCTAGTTCGGAAGCAAGGATGGAGGGTTCGAAACACTCTCGAAAGCCACCATGGCCAGTTTCTATAGAGCGTGGGTAAACAACCACCAATTATGTCCTCCGAAACGCGCGTTTTAGTGACCTAACTCCAAAACCCCCCAACCACCAGCCCCATCCACATACCCACCCCACGTGGGGGGAGTCGAACTTTTTTCAAGTTGGGTAGGTCGCGATCCGGGACCGTCTGGTCCTCCGAAACGCGTGTATATCGGGAAATCTCTGCACTCATTTTCGCCAGTTCGAATGTCGAGATCGAGGGTTTGGAGCGCCCCGGAAGCCACCATACTAACTTTCGGCCGAGATCGGGCAGCCGCCCAACCGTCGGTTGGCCTTCAAAACATGCGTTGTTC